>JAWNPQ010000219.1:0-600000 GCA_035047465.1 Drosophila sordidula | reverse complement strand
GTAAATGATTTTTTAACATACCCAAAAACTTATGAAATTGTTGTGCACCTATTTCCTCTTGTCCAACCTGATGTCGGTTAGTCATCCAAACCTTTTAACTATTTCCATTAAATCCACCCCCTTTCAAACGCCCTGTGCTACTCAACGAGATCATCTTTGTCTGGAGCTGAGGCATAATTAAGCTACATCAATGTCGTGTTAAGTAGCCGGCAAACTAATGATAGCCGCATTTACAACAAAGGCCAATTGTTGCAGTAAAGCTGATGAAGATGGAAGGGAGAGAGAGAGACAGGTTGAGGTGGCCAAAAGGCCAACAGAGGAACACAACACAAACAAAGCTCGGGGACTTTAATTTTTATGCGTGAAAACACATAGCAACATAGCCCATGGACCCCGATAAAAAAAACAAACGGGAAAACACAGATAAACAAGAAGAAGAGACAATGCGAGGCACACTTAAAATGCGAGACATTCATTTTTCTACAAGTGAGCAAACACGAAGGGGGGGGGGGGCAGGCGAACACAGAGGACACGTGGACCGTGGCACGACCTTTTCTGTGGAGGAAATTCAATTAGCCAACCCAGCGATTGGGCCAAGTTGTGGGGCGACGTTTGCTTAGGTAATGTTTCAATTAATTCATTTGTGGTGCGCAGTTGTTGTTGTTGGGGCTAGCTGCTAATGATGAGCCGCATATAAGGCACAGATGATGTATCTATTTATTGTATCTAACCGCTCACTCCCAGCCATAAACAAATCAAATCAATTGACCACAATTAATAACACCAATTCTTGGGGCGACTGCATTTCATTATTTGTTACATTTATCAAAGATATTTATTTGATAAACGCCGACGTCGCCAGACGCCAAAAATCTCATCGCTTTAAGTGGCTCATTTTGAGGCTGGGGGCAACCCATAAAAAAAACCAAAAAAAAAGGATTGGGGCACGGCCCTAGCTGCAGGCAACCAAGCAACACCAGGGCCACAAGGGGGACGGGCGATACAACACCAGAAAAGAAGAGAGGAAAAAAAAGAAAAACGGACCGCTACCGGGTAACATATCAAAACGCCGCAAATGGGCAACTCAAGCAAATACAAAAGGAACAAAAACAACCAAAAAATAAAATGATATGAAATGAAATCATATATGTGTATATAAAAAAGTGAGTGCCAAAAAAAGGCAAACATGCGACGTCGTCTAAAGGATTTGCCAACGCAGACAACGCTGCAAAGACAAAGTATCTGTGGAAAAAAGTATCTGTAAAGCTCCCGGGCACTGGCAAAGGCGAAGGCAATGCCAAAAGATATGCTGAGGTCGCTTTGTCTGCCGCTGTGAAGCTGTGCGTGTGTGTGTGTGTGTGCTTGGGAATTTATGCTGCGATTTGGAAATAAGTAAAAACAAAAGCTAACGAAAAGTGAAATAAATGCAGCCGTGCTGACGGCAAAAGTCAGGGAATTGCGTATTCGGTAGCTGGGTAAATGTCAGGGCTATATACGATAATTATGGTTAAGTGAAGTTAGTAGAAATTTCACCAAACATATCATTGTGCAAAATATCATATCCTAGAGATCTCAAAGAGCCAATACTGAATAATTAAGAACCTTTCTGTTAAGATTTTATTTTTAAACATAAAATAATATTTTTTTAATATATATAATAATATATTTTATTATGTATTTGAAAAATAAAAAAGTTAGCTCATTTTAATGATATATATTTTCCATCTATATTGAATAAAATATTTTTTTATTTTATTTTTTTTATAAGCTCGCGTTGCTCTTAATCACTTATGGCTTATGAATAATATGGCTTTTTCAAGTTTTGTTTTTTCCCATTTGCAATGGGTTCAGGGTATAAAAAAAGGGTTAAATATTTATATAATATATATTTTAGTTCAGAAAAACTTTTCGTTAAAATTTCCCAAGTCCACACACAACTGGACTAAGCCCAAGCACCTATGCAGGGTATCTATGGCATGCACAGCCTCTCCCAATTCACGTGCGTCACCTTCTTGCCACACACACACACATGAATCCGTTTGAATGCTTCTCACTTGCGCATCCTCCGGCTGAGGCACTTGCAGTTCGCACTACCACGCGTTAATCCTACATGAGATTATGGGACGGTTGACTTAAAGCATCTGTTAAATTGGCTTAATCTGCACAAGTGTGTGAATGTCTGTCCCACTGTTAGCCCCACTGGCTGTCCCGCTGTCTGTCCGTTTGCCTTTGTAATATGTATCTCCCGCCGCCACTTTGTAACTGTTGTCATTTTTATTGCCCTGGGAATGTTTTTTGTCCACCATTGTGAGAGACGCACACGCCCCGCCAAAAACTTTTTTCACTGCCTTCACTCGCATGTCTGCCCTTATATGTATGTGTGTGTGTGTGTGTCTGCGTCCCCTGTCCTGGCTGGGTGTCCTTTGTACTTCGCTAAACAAAAGTTTTGTCGTTGATTTTATTGACCAATTTTTGGATGCGTAAGTTGGTTTTTTTTTTGTTTTTTTTTACTCCCGCTTATTGCGGGGAGTTTTTGCATGCTGCTCCTGCTGCCGCCCCTGGGCCATTGGCAGTTTATTTGGTTCTTCGTTTCTTTTGCTGTTTTGGCGTGTTTTGTTTTCATAAGTTTTTATGGCTTCATCTGTGGGATTTAAAGTTTTATTGTGATTTAAACACTTGTTAATCGTGTGTGCATATGTCAATTGCCTGTCGTTATGTGTGTGTGTGTGTGTGTGTGTGTGGATAAGATTTGGTTTGTATTTTTTTTGGCCACTGGATTAAGTTGTCTTTGTGTCCCGCTTATGACTGTCAATTCGCCTCGGAGCTGGATTTATGGATTGGCAAGGAGATTGCTTGGGAAATTTAGCTATAAGTAAAATATATATTTAATTTAAAATAGCAAAGTTAATAAAGTAATACAATCCTTTTGAAACATGCGTTAATAACTAATCACAAAACTTCGTTGAAATTTATTAAATTACCAATTAATACTTAACAAATAAAATAAAATAAATATATAAAAATTAAAGTACAATATATTAAAAAATTAATTAACATAATTATTGGTAACATTTTATTTTTGCAATTTTTGTTGTTGTATATCTTAAGCAATTTTCCCAAGCCAACTTACTTGATAATTTGATTCCATAGTTGCGCGTCATTAGCCTTAGTTGACCCAAAGAGTTGGCGCCATTTGTGGCCAGATTTTGCATATCTATGCCAAAATTTACATGCAACTAATGACAGTTAGCGGACGAGGAGAGCTGAGAACATCCGCAAATCCATCGTTTCATTGATAAATTGTCTACACAATGACAAACAGCAACAGTAACAAGAGGAGCAGTGATAGGTGGACAGGTAGCAAATGTCAGTTACACACACAAATAATCACTACACTTCAATCAGGCAGTAGGAGAGAGGCAACCACTGAGCGTCTGGTCGACTGGGCCACATCTGCCCGGACAACCTGCGGAGCGATTGTAATCAAAATGCAACAAATTAAGGAGGCAGGCGGCAGACACGGTTCGGTCGAGGGGCAGCACCAGAGGGAAAGCCGCGCTCGTACCTTTTGCTTAAAATATTTATTTATGCAATTATTTTGCAAGTAGCTCAAAATAAATAAATGAAATGAAATAAAATAGCAGGCAGGCTGCGTCCACCTTTGGCTTCGAACTGGAACTGCGACCAGCTCTGGGTGCTGCGCACTGGATACTGGCTCTGTTTGCGGGGTTCCAAGTGCCGTGGCACGACTTCAATTGACGAGCCAGCGCAGTAAATTAAAATTTAAATTTATGCCGTTTCTGCTGTTGTTGCACAAATACTGCGTGTAGCCAGCCCCAAAAACATGCGCAGGACGCAATTAGGCAACAGGTTGGGCTCAAAGGCAAAGTTAAAGGTGCAACGCACAGCAGCAACAACAACAAGAACAACAACAACAACAACAACAGAAGTGCTGTGTCATGTCATCATTTCTATTGTCACCCATTGCTGTCTGTCAAAACAGAAAAAATTATTTATTTATTTATGACAGCTATGGGCCAGGCCCTAAGTGAAACGTCACTTGCGCTCAACTTTTTCGCGCTCACCTGCCAAACAGGTGTGGAGGGCGCTGCTCCCCACCTGCCCTATGCACTGACCCAATTAGTTGTTGTTGCTGCCTTTAGTGCTGCATAACAATGTATGTGGCCTGAGTTTATGGCTCGTAAATGTCGGAACAGGCCAATTTTCATCTGGTTCGCTTTTAATTACACACGCTGCGTATACGTAATGCGCGTATGTTTGTGCTTGCATCACATTTGGTGGGCGTGGCTGTACGCAAAGTTTTCGATAGACCGAAAAACACATGCACACGTCCGCGGCTCATTAGGCCCAATAACTGTAACTGTGAAGCTGTAAAACCACCAAAATCAGGCAATTGCGGTTGGCTGCTGGCGGAAGGGTCGAAGAGGGGGCCAGGGGGGCCTAGGGGGCTGGGCAATAAATGGCAATCAGGCAGACAATCAATGGGGTTAAACCCTTTTTGCTTTATGATCTGAAAACAATTTAAGCTTTTATTTGTTTCTGATACCACCAAAAGCCAAAGCAATCAACTTGGCCCAGAGACCGGCAAAGAGGGCACAAATGGTAACAGCTCACCGAAAGTCAAAGCGAATGCAATGAGCGTATATCATTGAAGCAAGAGCAACAGTTGCTATTGATGGATCACCAAAAAGCAACGGGGCAACAGTGCAACAGCAGCATCAGCAACAACAGAAACAACAACAACAACAACAACAACGAGCAACAAATGCCAAATGAGCTGTAGAAGAAGTTGCGTAAAACGAAAACTGCGATAATGATCATACAAAAGCGAAAAACGCGTTAAACTTTGCAACGTCGTCATCAGCGACTGCAGCGAGCAGCAACTCCCCGGGGCCCCCCGGCAGCAGCAGCTTCAGCAGCAGCAGCAGCAGCAGCAGCAGCTTCAGCAGTTTCAGCAGCAGCAGCAGCAACTGACCCAACGACCGGACGTAGTGCTTGCAGTCAAGTGCGATTGCAAATGCACGGAATTCACATTCGAGCCTGCCGCAGACCGCACTGCACCCCACAAACGAACGCTGCACTTGAAAAAAATTTGGGTCCCCTTTTGCCAATGTAAGCCAGAAAATATATATATAAATGTAATAAACAAATATAAAATTATTAAAAAACAAACATTTCAAAATGATTCCAAATGCAAAATACATATCAATAAAAAATTAAAAGTATTAGAAAATGTTGGATTGTAAGCAATAAATATTCCAAATTTATGTGCTGTAGAAAATATTTGGTTTTTAAATAACTTTAACAAGATGCCTTCTATTTGAGCCGAAAAAAAATATGACAGTCTTAATATCTAACATTTAAATAAATAAATAATAGATATATGAATTTGTACAAAATAGAATACTAGCTGAAAATTAAATAAACAAACTATAGTAAAATGGGCTGCTATTTTTTATACCTTGTAGCTAAAGTAAATAGTTCAAAAATTATAAAATATAAATGTAGGTTAAAGGCAAAAGTAGACATGTATACAATAAATATATATATACATATTATAAATTGCCATAAAAAGCCAATAGCTACATCTGACACAGTTTGAACTTAGTTTATAGTTCTTTTAAAGTATCAAAATATACTTTAAATAATCAACAGCTCCCACTATTCCAGATAGTTAATAAATATTCGTTATATTCGTGGTTTTTTTTAATACATATCGTCAATTGTAAAATATTAATATTATAGTATAATTAAAATAGTAAGTAGTATAGCAATATGGAATATAAAATATACTATGATATATATCAGCTTCTCTAGCAAATATAGATCGCGTATATCTTAGCTTTGCGTATTTCACTTGGTATATATTTTGTATTATTTTTGTCGAGTGTACAAGCCGAAAGGTTGGCCATTAAAGCTGTTTGGCTTGCACTCGATCGGCTACCGTTGCTACCGCTAAAGCGGCTGTTGGAGGCTGCTGATGGGTCTGCTGATGGTTCTGCTGATGGCCGGTGGCTCTCTGTCTGTCTGGCTGTCTGTCTGTCCGACGGGCTCGTCTGATGAGTTTAGTGCCGCTCGCTGTACGATGATTTGTAATTTTTCGCCGTTTGCCAGTTGAGAATCATAATAATCATAATAAAATGCAGCTATACCCATTTTAACACCAAAAATATATAAGTGTATGTGCCTTCCACTGAGGCGTCTTTCCGTTTGGTCTTTGGGCTTTGCACTTTTGGGCTATTGAAGTATTGCCGTTGTCATGTTAATTTTGCAGCCTGGCTGACTGGCTGATAGGTTGCCTGGTAGTCAGCTGGCTGTCGCATTAAACTTGGTAATTTGTGTCAAGCATGGACGGTAGCTACTACTGTTTAAGTGCCTGGGCTTCTGGGTGGTTTCGCCTCTTTGATCTCAACTTGGCTAATTAAGTTGAGCTAAACGTGCTGAAACTCTGTCCGTCCGCCTGTCGCTCATGCTAATGGACTTGGCTTGACTTTGACTTCGGCTTCGCAGCTCCTTCAATAACGAGCCAACGCCTATAGTTTCTTTTCTTCTTCTTGCTACGATTATGTATTCCCTATTGTTCGAGTGACGGCACTTTAGTTGCTTAATTTTTTTGCTCTGGACGCTAAATCAAAACGTTAATGGATATTCTCATCAATTTTTGGCAAATTGCGCCGGGTAAAAAAGCTGGTTATCTAAAATAGATATATGATTGTGAGCATGGAGGTGGCTTTACTCTAGAAATAATACTGCAGCTCAGAGGCTCTTTATTTTATTTTTCTTTAGTTTATTTGCTTGCCTATTGAAAAATGGAAATGGAATGGAAAGTAAAAGGCTATGAAGAATTAATCTAATTAATTCTGATAGTGGGGTCGCGGTTGATACTTTGTAAATCAACCTCAATTCTCAAATAAATAAAATCATAAAAATTATGTTGGAATGCTATTAAACCGTATTTCCTTATATTAATATAATAGTAATATTACTTCTAAAAATTTACAAATAAAAACAACAAAATTATTTTACTCAGTTATGAAAGTTCACAAGATCAATCTAATTATGACGAATTTCTTTTTGAGTATGATAAAAGAACATCGCATATTCAACCCGATTGACTGTAACCTTATAATAGTAGGAAAATAATATATTCGGTTCTATTAGGATGGATTGAAATGTTCAGCCACAAAAAGCTGACTACAATAACCTTAGCTTAACTTAACTTTAATTTTTTCATTAATCTACCCCTTTTTTAAAAAGAATAAGGGAGTATCAATTATGTATATCTATGCTACACTATCATGGAATATGCAGCCTTAAATAATTATTATGAAATATATTTGCACTTTAATACATTCCATGGAAAAAATGCTTTCCCCTCTTCAAATTCACCCTAGGATCAGCCCTTAAATATGACCCTTCATAATGACAATGACGTTGGGGAAATTGCGAATATTTTGAGTGGTCACAAAATGAGGACTAATTAATGTCAAAAATTTATGCTGATGCGGCTCAGTTGAGGCGAGTGTCCTGGCTTATCAAGTGGCATCAATGGCTGATGATACTCACTACTCTAATATCCTGGAGTGAAAGCAGCTGTTGAGGCAGGGCAATTAAACTGTCATCAGTGGCAGCAAAGTTGCAACATGAAAATTGTCTAAAATTGATGAAATTTGATTTTAATTGGACAAAGACAAAGTGCCAAAATGTGGGCGTGCCAGCGCATCGGCGACAGCTGTCCCACGAATATGACATGGCCGCCCCTGGCCAATTCGGAAAACCGCTAAAACTAATTTCCGCATTGTGGTGGTTGCTCAGTGGTTTGTCGGTGGTTGCGCCATTTTTGCCACTTAACGCATCATCACTTTGGCTAATTTGTTGCAATCGGGGCTGGCCACGGCGCGGCGTGACCTTGGCGGCTAATGATGCCCGCCCCGTTGCAGTTGCAGCTGTAAATTTGCAACACAAATGCAAACAGTAAACGGCCAAACAGCGATTGCAATCAACGGGCGCCGCATCTCTATCACGGCGCACATCATTACCATGCAGCTGGCATGCAGGGGGTGCAGTAGGAGGCGAGAGGGGGGTGGGGAGGGGGCGCCAGTTGCAGCATCCGCCGCTACGTTTTACGCGCTTCAATGATTCGGCTGCGGCCTGGCCACAGCCTCGTTGTGGCCCAGATTAAACGTATGCAACTCTTAACCTTCGTTTAAATCTGCTCTGATTGACAATCATCAAGCGATACGAAAACCAGAAAGATCTGCAAACATTGCCCCAGGTTCGGTTGCAGGAACGGTTTCAGCATTCATTCTTGTAACTAAATTTGTTTTGCGGTTCGCATTTGTTTGTGTGCTTCTTTGGGCTTTGGGAAGTGGTTTCGTTTTGAGTGGTTAATCAGCAGAGTTTACAGCGAAACCCACAATGATTGCCTTAGATCTCAACGTCCAGTCCAGATAACCTTGAACACTTTTCTGATCACATCTAACCCATACCCAACTCAATTATCATTTAGCTTATGCAAATGACCCAGACAGATAAACACACATTGGCCGGGCCATAAACGTTACGCGGCGACCAATCAGCGCGTTGGCCAAAACGCTTTACCGTTAGAAGCGCCAAAGAGCTAATCAAAGTTGCCAAAAAGGAGAGGAGAAACTAGCTTTTAAATGGTGAACATTAAATGCTCTGCCAGACATATAAAAAATGTATTTTCTTAGTAAATATAATAAGTCTATATTTCGTTAAAAAATATTTGTTTAGAAATTTCTTTAATTTTAAGACATTTATAGATAGATATATAAAATGAGATAAATGAAATATATGACCTAATCTATAACTATCAAGGTATTATTTAAAATAAATACAATTATTATCTATATTTCTTTCTGTAGAAATAGCTCTATATCCCCCCACTCTTTGACTGCTTTCTTCCGTCACTCGCATTTTCTGCCATTCGCTCTGTATCTCTCTCCCTCTCGCTCTCTCGCCCTCCCCCTCTCGCTCTCTCTCTCTCTCTATTTTAAATATCACCTTTCTATGCGTTTCCCATAGTACCAAGCAACGATAACACAATCTGGAATAAACTAAATATCAACTCAACTAGATGTCTATCACACATTTCACAACACAGTTACCCCTCGGTAAGGGTATCTTGAAAATTTGCATGTGCCGCAGCCAGAGTTGCCCGCAGGGCCAAAAGCCAGTAGCCCAATAATTTTAAATTATAAATCATAAAAACCAAAAATTAGAATATATCTTGCATATACACTTTTTTTTTTTATGCGAGCATCGTTTTTGCCAATATTTTGGCTACTGCAATTTTGAAATGGGCTTCATCCAAAATTATGGCCCGACACGAAAGGGTTGCCTAAATACAAAAAAAAAAAAACAGGAAAAATAATTTTGCCGCTGATCATCGCGTTTTTAGCTGCAATACTAACTGTTCTTCGCTGAGCCTTTTGCATAATCGACGTCAAATGTTTTTTTTTTTCACCAGCACAAGAGTTGCCAAATTTATGCTTTTGGCCAATTGCATTAAATTGTAATTAACCTTAATTGATTGAACGATTATCATTCGGTTTGCCTATTCAAAATTTCACTTTCAATCAATGTTCTCGCCGTCACTTCCGATTGCGATGAGCACAATTACACACACATGGCGCACATAGATACATAACTGCTCTGTGTGAGTGTGTGTGTGTTTGCCTCGTCTATCATTACCATCAAAAAGCTATCATCATCATTACCAAACCCCAAACTGCTGACCAAACGAGACAGCACGAGTCTCGCACTTTGCACGCGATAAAGTTGTTGGTTTCATTACAGGTTGTTGTTGCTTATTGTTATTGTTGTGGCTGTTGTTTGTTCGCGTTCTGTTAGATACACACGCATACAATAATCAGGCAGGAGGCACTAGCAATCATAGTTGTTCAAAGGTGTTGCTTTGTTAACTGCAGCCTAATCATTAGCTATGGGCCACATGCTAGTTGCGGCAATGTATCTCAAAGATACAATTTACCATAGTTGCAAATATAAGGGTTTACATAATTCTTATTATACGTATTATGTTAACAGAGTCTGATGTGTGTCAAATATTAGATGTAAAAAATAAGGAATAATATTTATGATGTGTTTGATAATTAAATTAAAAGAATTTTGTATTAATTTTAAATAAGTTTCATGTTTTGGAATTAATATAGAAATTTGACGCATACATAAATGTAAATTATCTAACTTAAGTTTTATATTTAAAAAGAATTCATTTTCAAACGAAATTGCAAGGAAATTGTTTTTAAAATATACTGTTAATTATGAGCATGCCTCTTAGCCACTCAATAGGCATATCTTAGAGATGCTTAGCTATTTTTATAACTATTGGTATTTCTTATTTCGACTGAAGGCTTTCAACTGGATGACGTAAATTGACAAAGTTTACGAGTGAACGCAACGTTAATCGCTCAATCAGCGAGCTAAAAAAAATGAAAGAAAAACAAATACAACAAAAAAATAAAGCAAAATAAAAAACGAAACGTATCAATAACTTAAAAATATAAATCAATATCAAAACAAATGGCCAACGGTCCATGTAAGCACTAAATCAATGTGTCAATATGGGTAACTGATACACTAGAGAACCAGCAATCCAACAATCCAACAACTGCAGCGGAAATTGAATTATGCCCCCAGTCGAAGCTCGTCGACTGCGACTCCAACTCCAATTGGAACTCCAATAAGTATCTAAGCATGCATGAATGAGCGCCTGAATGACTGAATGACTGACTGAATGGTCGCCTGAGTGGCTGAGTGACAGACGGCGGACAACTGGCGCTCAAATCAGGTGCTGCCACTTTCGTTCGGTTGCCAACGACGTCCGTTCGATGTGGACGTGGACGGTGGCTCAGGATTGCTGCCTGACTGTGAGAATCTGATTTGGCCGGTGGTGCAAATCTAATATCCAACGTCTGAACGGTTTCCTTTTCGAACGGGTTTCCACCGGCATTAGATACTGCAGCGATACGCATGCGATACATTCGATAGTTTATGGTCTACAATTAAAATTGCACGTTTGTCGACTGGCGACAACAGTGCCCAGTAGCGTAGCTTCAAACCAAAGGGGGTTCACTATTTAAATATCAAACTAATAATATTTAAAACAAAATGTCACCAAAAGTATTTTATTTCAACAACTCCACCCATTTACTAATAAGTAAATATCTTAGGTATATTGCTCAGCCCCTTTAACGACGCACTTGTCTTTTTCTTTGTAGCAAATACATTAAATGAAAATTAGCTGCAATAACATGAAAATTCATAGCTTAATATGAGTCGGCGCTATATTTGCCACAGGTAGAGGCTAAAACTTTTACCTAGACGAATGCGAGTATGAGTCTGAGTATGAGTATGAGTACGAGTATGAGTACGAGTACGAGTAGTAAGACTTACTTGCCACCAACTCGAGTGGCACATGGTAAATTATTGAGTTTAAATTGTCGATTGACATGTGAAAATGCTTATAAAAGGACTGTGTGAAGCAGTGCAGTTTGGTATTATTCGCTTTGTGTTAATAAATAAATTAATTGTTGAATTAATTTTGTATTTTTAATGTGACATTTAATTAACAGGCAATTTTTGATTAATTAATAGCTAAATTTGTAACGCTATTTGGAAATCTTTTTTTGTGGGTTGGGAATAAAGATAAAAATCGATTTCCTTGAATGCTTTATTTCGAATATAATATTACTTTGTTTTTTGTTTCTGTGATTATGCTTGATAATTTATTCAACTGAAAAATATAAAAAAAAAATTACAACATTTTTTTTATATAATTTCTTATTGAGTTATTGATGATATAAAAAAATATACAAAATTAAATATAAGATTTTATAAACTAAATGAAATTAAAAATAATGTATATGTATTTTATATATATAAGCTGTTGGATTTAATAAAATACACATACGTTTTTAGGTAGTCAACCGCTCATATCTTTTTGTGCTAAAAACAACAAATTGTTATTAATCATATCAATTTAATTCCAAACTATATTCCCAAGCTCTAGATAATATTCATGAATGCAAATCTCAATGAAAATGAAAGTGTCACACAAACGAGTACTTCATATAAATACGATTATTACCAACGTGTTTAACCACTTTCGGTAGGCAAAACCCACTTTTCAAGTGAGAAAAAAAGGAAAATCCACATATAAAAAAAAACAATCGCTTTGAAAACGGAAGTAGGAAGTGTGGCAATTAAATGTGTTTGGAGTGGGGAAAGGGGAAGAGGGGGACTAACAAACTCAGCGATGCAGCAACACATGGGTGAGGTGTTGGAATTATAGTTAGTTCCAAATCCAACAAGCTCCATCTCTTTCGAAAAGCTGTTGATTTGTTGAATTGAGTGCGGTTCCAATTTGATTCACCCTGCTCGAACTAAAGAGCTGCCAAACTTTTTGAAAATTAGACGCAAATAGTGCGTAAAGTAAGCGGCCGCCCAGATGACCCTCAAAAAATGCTGCCCTTCACATGGATGCCACACATTTTGCTTTATTTATTTTATTTTTTCAGTGCTTATTATTTATTTATTTATTTTTTTTTGTAACTTTTTCGGCTACTGGGTTTTTGCTTTGGCCTCAAAAATATTTCAAATATTTTGCTTTAGATTAGCGCAACTTTTGCCGCAGCTAACGGCGCTTTGGAACGCAACAGAAATCCATCAAAGGATCATCAAATTCTGCAGTGACGTATTGGGTATTGCCTACGGTCCCAGACTTCGGCAGGAATGCGCAATGTCTACCCAAAATAAACAAGCAAAAAAAAACCCCCGAACCTACCTATCTCAGGTAGCTAAACTACAGCAAACGAAATCCAATAAAACATCAACACGAGTAGAATTATAACAACTAAGTAAACGTCTGTCACTCGGACTCGATCTGGTCAGAATTTTGATCAGGCCAAAAAAAGAAAAATATAACCAAGCAGGAGCTTAGCTGGCTGAGGACCAGAGCTTGGGGCACGGCAGCTGATCAAAGGCTGCAGCTTGATTGAAGGCTGAGGACATTGACGATTGCAGTGCAAATGATAATTTATTAGATTGCGATCTTTAGGCTCGACAAAAAAGAAAATAAGAAAAAACTGAAAGTTTTAGAGGCTGAGTTGGAATTTTTATTGAATTAATTTCGTCATTCGTCTGCATTTCTAATTAAACCGAATTAATCATGAGCAGCCACATTGCACTAATTATGCGTAGACCAAACTGGGCTACCAGGCGATCTCTCGTTTCGCTGCCCATCGGCTCTATTGCTGGATCCGCTGGAAACGCTGACCACTGGACGGAGCAGCTGCTCTGCCAAGCTGCCTAGCTGCCAAGCTGTTGGCGGCACTCACAAAAGCATTTTGCAGCCAATGCCCATGATGATGCCCATGATTATGATCAAACAGTTGAACCAGCCAGAGTTCTGCACTCGCTGCGAGTTGACTTTGATGTTTTGCGACACGCACGACACACATTTATTTGTTAGCCTCAGTTCCAGACGCTGCCCTTGGGCTGCGACCAACACTCCAAATTGGCTCCAGCGAAATTCTTAGTGAAAGTGACAGACCGAAAGAGGCATAGAGAGATAGAGAGCGCAACGTTGAGTAATGATTGTGTATATAGTTGGCCAATCATATCTTAAACATGTGCAGATAGCTAATCAGATAAGTGGCACTTCAGCAAAGATTAATTTACGGGAAATTGTGGCCATGGCTGCCCTACTAGTCACAGCAAATACAGAACATTTATAGCTTTTTGAGCTTTCAGCTTTAAGCAAAAACAATAATGTATTTTCCAAAAAAATGCACCACAAAAGCTCCAGTGATAAATGGAATAAAAGAACTTTACACCGCTTTAGTTTACTGCTTCAATAATTTAAAAATAATACAAAGCACATTAAAGCTTGAGACTAGGGCTTTAATGTGCTTTGAAAAGTATTTACATTATTTACTGTTTTTATTATCTGACCCAAATTAGCCGTAATCATTCATGTGCTTTCAAAGCTGTTCTTGAAAGTTGGATTTCAGTGGAAGTTGCAAACCAACATTATTATCTAATTTTTAACTCCCTGTGCTTTCTTAGGTATTTAAATTAATTTAATTAATTTGAACATTATCGCAATAATTTGTGCCATAAAATCATTAAATCAAATCATTTTTGTGTCATTAAATCTTATAAACCAATCGTTAATTTCAACTTATTCGAGCTTTGTTCGAGCTTCGAAAGGTGTTTAAGCCAGATTTGAATTTTCTTGTATTTTTCATACAATTATTCTTCTATGTACACATTTAAAGGTCACACTAAATAGTGGTGTACAGAAGGGTCTATGATATTCAGGCTCAATATCATATATTCTACTACCCAATAATCATATGGTTTATCATTCGTCTTTTCTTAAAGCCAAGGAAATGCCGCCACTTAGCACACACATATGTAAAGGCCAATTTTTCTAGCAGTCAAAATCAGATCAAATTAAAGGTAACACACAGCACAATCCGTCATAATGCTGGACGTGGACGTGGGCTTAGCAGCTACAGAATTGCAGCTGTCTAACGAGCGCTCAGCGCGGAGAGAAACCCGTCAAATGGGCCAAGGATTAAGACGCGTGTAGTATTAGCCGCCGGCATAGCCACAGCCACAGTGGCAGCCGCAGCTTAATGACCGTAATGACCAACAGTAACAACAACAACAAGGACTAGAGCAAGGACAACGATAGAGGATACGCCTGATAATGCGCATGATACGGGCCAACACATGATGCTGCTGAAAAATTGTACAAATTACTTGAGTCCAGCAAGGAGCGAGCACAAAATGAAATCATTTCGGACAGAGCTCCTCTGTTGTTTATTTTGGGAACATTGTGCAGGACTTGCCCGAGCAGCTGAAAGGAGGGTTGCAAGGCGGCCGGGAACAACCCCCGCACTGGGGGCAGCTTTTATTAATGATTCACAATTTTATGTAGCGCGTATTTATCACATTTGAGTGTGCGACACACACATACAAACGACGGCGACAGGTATTTTGTAAGTTGAAAACTTGACAGACTTGTTTGTGATCCTTTTTTTTTGTTGTTATGACAAACGTGCAGCAAGGACAAGCGTAGAGAGAAGGGGAGGGACGCGACGGCTTGTGCCTGTTTTGGGCGACATGTTTTGCAGTTTTCCGGTTGACCGCAACAAAAGACATGATGTCACGCTGCCTGTGGCTATACGCGTGTGTATGTGTGTGTGTGTGTCTTGTAACAGCAACTACAATGGCAGCGCGACAGGATAGCCTTTGTCAACACACACACACACATGCACACCCCAACACTCCGCTCGTGTCAATTGTAACGTAGTCAAAAGGTCGGGCTTAAGTGACTTTATTAAGCGGTTTAAAAAGGGGCAGGTTACACTCACACACACACACCCAGGTAACCGAACATGTGTGTGTGGCACTTGACATGCCTGCGGCTGTCCTGGCAGCTTTTGTTTGCCTCAGCGACTTCAGGGGGCACAACTTTTTGGGGCGCTGTGTATTAGGAGAGACTTAAATGCTGCTTTAAATAAAGTTGTCTATTTATTTAGTCGTTTTTAAGATGACATTTGGTATATACATATATAAAAGCTACCTTCAGATGACATTAGCTGAATATTTAAAAGTTGTCAGTTTAAAAACTGTAATAAGAATAAATTAAAAGTTTATAAGATTAAGTGGCATAGTTTAATTACCATAAAAATAATAAATAAAATGATGAAAAGTATTTAACTAAAGTTATACAACTTCCAATCTATTTATAAATCTCTTTTTATTGATCGATTTTAAAATCTTTGTGTATGCATTTTTTTTAAATTCAACTGCCAAATAAATATAAAATGAATTTATAAATAACAAACAAAATATTTATAAAATATTTTTGTAAATAAATTAATTTATATAAAAAAATAGTTTTAGCCAATCACATTTAACCGTCACTTTAGAACTCATTGAAAAAAAATATATTTCAAGAATATTTTTAATTCAAAGATATAAACTTAAAATAAATTTGTTAAAATAAAACAATGCGTGCTTATACATAATATTTTTTTTTCAAAGTCAAATATACATTTTTATATAAAAGTCTTAAACAGTAATTAAAGATACTTTCGCCAGTACCCCTTTATGAGCTTAAGCCGCTTTACTTCTCAACAGCTTATCACCAAGGATCTACTACAAAAGAACTCCAAGGATTTCACACATTCATTAAAATTGTACAAAAAAGAAAAGTGTTCCGCATCACAATACCAGCAGAAGGAGAAAGGGGGCCCAGCTAGCATTTCATTTACTTTTCCGCTGCTTTAAATCACAAATATTTCTGTGCATTCTTCCTCTTGTTCCTTATAATTTATGTGCCACATGTTACCTGACAAAAGTAACACTCATATGAGGAATCAAAAGAGCTGCAAAAAAAACTTGGTTTAGCATTAAAAACAAAGCAAGGAAAATTTGAAAATGCTGGCCAGCACATGAAAATTCCAGAGCTACCTTTTGTTACAGAATTTCACGCTGATTTATGAGATTGCAAAAACGCTCGAAATGTGGTCGGAAGCAAAGAAGCAAAAAATTATTTTTAGCAGGACCTTAAAACAGTTTTAATCAAGAAAATAAGTATATATCTGATTCTCATGTCGGCTTTAAGCGTGTCAATAACCCCCTTCCCCTCCCCTGCCACTTTATCTGGGCTAACTCATATTTCTGGAGTCTATGAGTAGACAATGGAAACAACGAAATATCGATGATTCACGACTTTTCCGAGGCACTTGACAAATGAATTAGCACAATTCACTCCGAGCACATCAACAATGGCATCGAATGGGAAATGATGTCGCATACAATGCGTGTCTTTCAATGCAAAAGTCAAAGTGTCAGGCCGAAGTCGAAATAACAGTGTGCAGAATGACAAACTGACAATCTGACAAACACACACAAACCAGTAACAACCCACACACGCAGACAGACAAACAAACGCTTCCTGTTGAAACATTGCAAACTTCCGACTGCCAAAGGAACTGGCGAAAACATATGCCCGCGGTGTGGGTAAGCTACAGCTACATAGTCCAATCCGAGCCCAATCCCTAACCCAATCCGAATCCCAGACCCAGTTCGACTTCAAGCAGCGAGTGTAGTTGAAATATTTTTGGTGATTTATTTGCAGCGCGTAGTTTGTGGCATGTTTGCCGACAACAACAGCAACAACAACGACAGCGCCAATAAACAAATTGCCGACGCATTTTGTCAGCCTTACGGCACAGGATTATGTTAAACAAGCAGCGGCCGCTAGCTAAGAATGCTGGACTGCAGTATACCCTGTATTCGGCAAGTAAAAATATATAATATGAAAATTGCTAAAAATCTGATACCCTAAAGTAAATAAAGTAAAAACTGAACTGAAAAGCAAATTTAAAATATGTTTAATCCACATATAGTATATAGGAGAGCGTGACTAAATAATACCCCTTTTCTTGCTGAAAATGGAAAATCAAATGGCTCTTATCGTTCGAAAGAAAACGAGCTAATACGACCTCAAAATAAAATGTATATACGTAGGTTTAAAAAGTGCTCGACCCGACTATATTTGATAGCCTCATTAATTATCTTAGGTATGATTGGAGTGAGTTCTATGAAAAATAAATAATTTTGATTTGCGTAGAGTATGCAAAAGCCCACAAACCCTATTTGCTGTAAATTTACTTTACTTTGCTTTTTAACAGGAATATAGATGGGTGTATAATTTAATAAGCCCCCTTTTGCCCATTTAGACTAACTACAGGGTATCACAACTCGGCTTCTTGACTGCTTGACTGCTCGACTCCTTGGCTGTCTGTGCGTCTGGTTGTCGGGCTAAGTGGCGCTCTTTGGGGTTCAGGCTCTGGCTTTGTGTGGCACTGGCATGTGTTCCTCGGCTCCAACAGCTTTGGCAACTGATTTAAATGCGCTGCTTTATAGCGCCACTTAATGTGTCATTGAATTTAAATCAATTTCTGTGCAAAGTTGAAAAATGCTTGTAGTATGGGCTCATAAATGGAAATATATTGTGTTTGTTTTTTCTCATATACTTTTAAAGTTCCCAGAAGAATAGGGAAATGCGAACTGCTTCGGTAAGTGACTACATATATAAAGGTATAGATTAATTATTATTTGAATATCGTTTTATTATAATAAAATAATAATACATATATAATGTATAGGCAGTGATATTTATTTTGATGTATTTATAATTTAAATTATAAATGTTAGGTCAGATTTGCTTGCCTTGATATTAATATTGTGGTCAAAAGTATCATGAATATAACTTGCTGTCCTAGAGATGTTTCTAATTTTGTGCATAAACCCTCCATTATAACATTACAAAACCGAACCAACAGTTATTCAAACCGAAGCAAACTTAAAGAACTTCAGGTTCAGCCAAACGCAGAGTCTCTGGTAAGTTGCAGTCATCTTGGAGATTGTGGCAGGGGTGACAGTAGCGCCTGCAGTGAAATAAATCACAGAAAAATGTCTTTAATCTTGGCGCCTGCAGTTGCGGTACAGGTCGTTCGCGTCGGTAGCCGCTGCCACTGTGGCTGGGGCCATACATCAACGCGGCATGCCAGACGCAGAGTATGTGTGTGTGCCACGCCCACTTATGAGTGTTTTGTCGCCTTAATTACTAGTCGCTGGCCAGGTCTGTCTATTTGTGCAGCACGACCCACAGTCTTGCCAGTTGAATGAATGGGCTGCAGCCCCTGATGATTGCCATTCATATCATTTGTCAAGGAGTGCATAGAATGCACTCATAAACGCCTGCGGTCACAGCGGAAGCTGTAATGAGTTATTCAAGTAAAGCGTCAATTCACAATGGCAATTAAACTGGCCCAAAGGCAGCCCCTGCCAAGCAACTTTCACACACACCAGCCAGCATGTTAGTTGACTTGATAAACCGCTACAAATAATTTACGACTTTCTTTGGAATTTAAATTTCAACGCCCGCGCTACCTCAAGAAACAACAGATACTACAGATACTGCAAAGTATCTCTGAGATACTTTTTTACCACAGCGCTTAAATTTATGCGCTGTCTGGGGTGTGTGGGTGTGTGTGTAAGACGCTAAAACAACCTGTTTGTGCACACTCACCCACAACACACTCACACACACACACACACATATGTATATGTATATATATATATATGTATAGATATGTACATGTAGGGGGCTTTTTATTTCCGCTTAGATAACTTTATTTCATAAGCGACACTAAATTATATGCCAAGAATGCTTGTTGTTGCTGCTGTTGTTGTTATTCCTGGTAGACATCTTGCTTATTGTTCTGCTACTGCTGCTGTCGCTGTTATTGTAATTTATGCAAAAATATTTTCGTTGAAAAATACGATTACCAGAGCCCAGCCATATCCAATGGCAGCCAGAGTTCCTTTTGGCCCAGCACTCGTTCTCGCTGGCGTGTATCTGCAACAAGCCCAACCTCAACATCAAACCCATTCTCCGTTTTCCCCATTTCAGTACTTGGCCCAGCACGTACAAATAGTTTTGATAAATGTTTAACTTGGTAAGCGCATGTTGGGCCGTCTAAGACGAGTTGTGGCTGTGGGTGCATCTACCCGTTGGAATGGGGTTCTGAGAGATAATAAAACACACGTTTTGAGTTTGGCTTTGGCGTAGGGTTATTCATGATCTTGTTTTGTTTCTTTAATGTGTTACGCTACCTGTGAATACCAATTCAATTATTAAGACTTTTATAAAATATACTAAAAAAAAATTTTAAAAATGTATCACTATTTGCTTAAAATTTAAAAAAAAAACCCAAGTCAAGTAAAATAAATAAAATAATATAAAAATTTCGAGATTTGAAAATTTAAAATAATAATAAAATAATTTTTCTTTGATGGAAAGGCGAAAAGAATTATATTTTCAAAATCGTGTTAATTATGATTGCAGAATCAATAAGGAGAAAAAAATATTGTACAAATGTTATTTAGTATTAGAATCGGTCGTCGGTTAGTCGCCAGAATAATCTCAACTTTCTAAGCAACATTTTATTCAAACTGATTTGGCATTTCAGGCATGCGAGGAACTTGTAATTTGGGGCCAAATTTAATTGAAACGACTCTGGACGAGAAAAACACGACCACGTAGACAAAAATGACATCCCCGAGTCTCAAAGACAACAACAAAGGGGAGGGAGAAAAACACAATGCCAGCTACAATGTCAAAAATGCAATTTTCCAAATAAATCTACCCATAGTGCAAGTTTGCATCCACGTCACTTCGATTGCCCAGTGAATGCAGCAACAGCAATTTCTGTCCCTGTTGTGGGCGTTGCCCAAAGCGAAGCTCTATTGATAGAGCGCTGGGGCCACTTGCAGCGTCTGCAAAATCTGCATAGACGCCTACTTTTCCTGGAGGAGAACTTGGCTGCGCAAAAGCACTGCGCCAAGTCCAAGTCTGGCCACGCCCCAAAGTGCAGCAAAAAGCAAACTTTAGGGGTGAATTTAATAAACGAATTTAGATTTGTTGTAGCGACAACTTCTGCACGAAACAAAAAAACTATTTCTACAACATATAATCTTATATATCTTGTACATCCTGGCAGCATGTATAATACAAACAACAAAGTTGACATTGATAATGCACAGCATCCTTTGTGGGACGTGAATTACCGCATTGTAGCTGCACTTAGAAGAAGTAAATACAGTTATATGTGGACTTTGCTTAAGGTGGAAAGCCACGATATTCGGGGTTAAGTCTGTATTTATATACAGCAAGAATTGCACATCTGCTCCGATAGTCCGAACAGTTATGGGACTTTGTGTACATCTTTGTAAGCTTTTACTAGAGTTTTTACAGAAAAATCTATTCCATTAGACTACCTCTTAAAGTTACGTTTAATATTAATTTTAGTATCCACAACTGAATAAAAAATAAAATTTCCCAACTCAAAATTTTAAAAAATTCAAATTAAGTTAGAGAAAAGAAAATGTATTTTTAAATACGACTTAAATTTCAATGCAGAATCAATCTAGAGCTCAAACCATGATGAGAATGATAAATGGAAAATACTCTGACCCTGAATCCTAGCAAGTAAGGATTGTGGAACTTTATATGTTCTCATTTTTATGTAGCATGTTTTTTTATAGAAAATCTTACTCTTCCAGAATCACTTTTAGAATTGCCATTTTTTTAAACTTTACGGCAAAGTATCGTTACTTTATCTTATCTGTGTCTCTGTCTACCTCATTTCTCATTGTACATAGCCCGATATACCGAAGTATGCTGTTTATATATTGCTATATTATGATAATTATAAGGTCTTAAGAATATTGATTTTAATTAAATGTAAAATTATTTTCAATTATCTGTTTTATTTTTTTTTTTTGTAAATTACAATTTATTTGTATGTCATTAAACTTATTGCATTGGATTATCCAAGTGTAATTCAGTTATATTTCTATCAAGCAAACATCTTTAAGCGCACTTCTGGCACAGCTCCTGGCTTTCGCTAGAGACGTTTGTCGTTCCGCTGAATGACTAATAAAGCACCGAAGCCAATGGGGTTTATGGACGAGTACACCAAGCAGCTACCTCGTAGCTACCTCTTACGTACCTGTAAATATGTATAATCAAGCAAAGAACCGAACGCTTAGCGTCTGCATTTGCGGCTATTAAGCCATAAACCGCGGGCAGGCTGAAGAGTGGCCAACTTCGAGCCAGACTCGGTGTCAGTGCTGGGCAATGGAGACTGGAGACTGGGGACTTGGTCGTCGAGCACTTCATGGTTTTAATTATTGTTTACATTAAATGGTCATGAGTCTGCGCCGAAGTGAGTCGAGTGAGCGCATTGGGCGTAATTCGCATTTAAGCCACGACCGTGTACTTAAACTGCGATTAAGCCCGGACTTGGACTCTGTTGTGGGGCTCCTGTAATTAGCCACCGCTAGGGTTAGCCACTGTGAGAACCACCTGGGCACACATTTGTGGGGCAACAGGTCAATAAGAAGTCAAAAATCTGGCATACAGCCTGATATATGGCCACTTCCTGTGCGGCTTTAATTCACTTTTAAATGTTGCGTTAAGTTTTTAAAAGTTTTTAATTAAACACTCGAGAGTGCTATGTACTGTTTTTTTTTTTATATATATAGTATACATAATTTGCCTCATCATCAGCCTGTGAAATTCTGCACACGTCATTTCCCATTGGCATGAATTTGCATTTTCACCAACTCATTTCAATATCCTTTCGCTTGTTTTCATTGAGTAAACGTTGTGCGAGATGGAGTCGGGGGAGGGTGGAGCTCAGGGGTGTTGGGCCACACAACACAGACCTAGACCTAGACGACGACGGAAGTCATTTATTTAATATGCGCCAACATT
Organism: Drosophila sordidula; assembly: GCA_035047465.1. Classification (NCBI taxonomy): domain Eukaryota; kingdom Metazoa; phylum Arthropoda; class Insecta; order Diptera; family Drosophilidae; genus Drosophila; species Drosophila sordidula. The sequence goes on along the minus strand of JAWNPQ010000219.1, from coordinate 577,565 downwards.
ATCCTTTATTATGGCGGTTTTGCATTTCTGTGCCTTATGAGCTGGCACGCCAAGAGCGAAGGAGTCTCGTCTGGCCTGGTCTGGCCTGGCGTGGACTGGTCTGGTTGGAGCAATACCAACCTGATTGGATCTGCACAGTGAGTGTGTGTGTGTGTGTTGCGTTATGCGAATTCAATTTTGGTAATGGCAGTTGGAATTTATTTTTGTTTTGTAAAATCAATTAAGTGCTTTAAATTATTCGCATTCTGTTTAAAGCTGTGCAGGAAACTGATGGGCGATTTATTGATGAATTTTGTTTCATCAACTTATTGTCGTATACATGAATTGCCAATTATATAACGAAGATATTTTCAACACAAGTTTTTATTATTAATTTATTTATTAATTATATGCAATTAGGTCTCATTTCAACGCATCATGTATGTAAGTTAAACTTTACTACATATATTTTTTTAAATTCTCACCGTTCTTTCTTTTTACACAATTACAACAAAAAATTGTCTTTTTTTCGCTGTTCAAGCTTTTTTCACAGCCTTATTTCTTTGCCACTCAATAAATATCTGAAAATGGGCGGGTCAGTATCTAAATCGTTTTATGACCAACATCATTGACAATTTGCCGCCCAAGGGGACCAAAACTTTTCGTGTCTGGCCAACAACTTTTTATTGGCAATTTCTTGGCATATTATGGGTAAGTGGAAAGAGCATATCATAACTTTAAGCTAAAACTAAAGACAATCTCATTTCTTTCTTAGAACTTGTCAGTTAGCTAATTAAATACGTTTCACTAAAGACATTTCTATGTTAAGATTTATGCTTCGCTTGAGCAATTTAATAAATCCAGGCATATTTCAATATCATATTGTGGGTGTTCCACGGCCCGCCCCACCCCACATCACTGCCTTTGGTATTATACACAGATTTGTCGCGCTCTTTGCTATCTCGAGGGGAGGACTAGAATACTTTAGCATATCAACAAATACGCTCATATGTCTTTGTAGTAGTAAAGAGACACCCTCCCGCTATCTCCCCCTTCACCCACACTACGCCACTTATAGCTTTTGCAAAGGGTCTGCTGTTTGGCTTCCTTTTGGCATTTTTCTTTATTTATTTATTTTTTTTTTTTTGCCATAGCACATAAATCATTATTCGTCGCTGCGTTTATTTTGACTTTGACAGCACTAACACTTGTGTATTTACAGTGTATCTGTGTTTGAATGTCAAGAGTCGAGACAAGGCCATTATACAATTTTAATGTCTGTTTACGTTGTCTTTAAAATTGTGTTTCTAGTTAAGATAGAGCTTTAATTATTATGTGCGTATATTTTTATATATATTTACCCTTTCTCTTTTACTATCCCGCTTTTTTATCACAATCTCAAGCTACATTTGGTTTACATTTAATTAATATATTTTATAAATCATAACCCACCTCATCCCTGGGGCTGCCCATCCTTTGGGACTTGCTTTCAGTTCCCATTTGTAGCCGCAACTTTTCCTGCCGGACATTGTTGGACATTTGCTAAATGACCACAACACTTAGGCCAAGATTTATAATAGCCAAGTTGTTGTTTACTTTTCACTGCACACACACGCTGAGTTCATTTGTAAGGGGATCTCGGAATGTGCACACTTCATTTAGCCGCGTGCCTTTTGGCCCCATTGGCCATCCCAAATTACGAGCGTTGATTAGTTTGCTTAGCTTAGCTAAAACAAAAACAAAAAAATAATATGCCCCACACCGAGTTTCGAACATGGTCAAAAGCGACAACAAAAAACAGGGCAAGAGTTATTTGTAATAAATTTAAGTGTTATGCTCGGACCCGGTTCGTGCCCCCAAAAAAGGCAAAAAGGTAACACCCCAAGTTACAGTTACAGTTTCTAATTTATGACAAGTGCACATGCTCGTCTTGTAGTTTGGACCTCAACCGAGACCTGGCCAACTACCCCTTCACCCCTCCCCTCATCCCTTAGCCCATCCTCTCGCACAGCTGCAAACAAAACCTATTTGTCGATGGCTTTTGCGGTTTTGCAATGCGGCGCTGATTTTCAATTTACTAAAATTTGCATTCCAAAGTGTTGCGTAGATTTTTGTGTTATGCTCCAAAGTTATGAAATTGTGTGCACTTTGTGATATATGGCCAAGCAGGCGGATCAGACAATGATATAGAGAGAGAGAGAGATAAATTTCATTTAAGTTTCAACTGAAAACTTAATTCATATTTGTTAAACGATTCGAAATAATCAATTTTAATATTAAAAACCACAAAGTATTTGAAGACTGAATAATAATTAAATAAATAATATATAAGTAATATATCACAAGAAAGATTAGTTTCATATTATTACAAAAAGTATACAAGTAAAAAATAATAATTAAATAAAATAATTATTAATTTCTTATGACAATTGTTTCTAAAACAGACATTATAATACGTGATATATATGTGTATTATAAATAAAAAATTACTTATTCTTCGCGGGAAGATATCTTGAAGATCAAAAAAGATTTTATTAAATAATTTTTTTAACGATTCTCTCTATGGTACCTATATGCTATACTGTTGTATCCGACGAGAGTAGAGAGAAGTAGAGAGACAGTCAGATGGAGAAATCTATTTCGACTTGGCTCAGTATCGATTCAGTATCAAGAATAAGAATATAAATATAAATATATTTAAAATACCCTCTGCCGTGGTTTTGAATGCTTTTTAAAAAAATTACGTTTCATTTAAGTAAAATTTCAAGCGTCTGTAAAAATACTCATATACACATATATTACAGTGCTTATCCTTTCCCAACCAAACCCAAAAAATCTAATCAGCTTGTATAATCTGAGACACGCCTTTGTCTATGCTGGTTCGTGGCCCCCCATCAGTGCCAAAAACTATTTTCAATTACAATGCTAAAATAGTCGGGAGCACACACCTCCGATAGCCATAGATAGTGTATAGAGCATAGTGCCAAAAAAGATGGCATAACAATTTAAACACAGCATGTGGTCGGAATATCAAATTGTTGGTATCGGAAAGGAATAACTCAGCGCTGTAAAGGCAAAAGTCAGCAATTACATAAAAGCGAGCAGCCTGCGAAAAGGATAATAGTGCTGAGGCCAACAATTTGCTGCGCTTAGTTGGAATGTCTCCTTGTGTCTCTTGGCATATTTATTTATAGAGCAGCAGTTGGTCACATTGTGTGCGGGCAGAAGAAGACGCACATAAATCACTTGGCAGGACCTGCAAAAGGATGTGAATTATATACAAATAATTTGACATGCCGTACGCTTGTGGGCGCCAGGAAGGGGGGGGGGGGGGGGGGTGGTTTGCGGATGGGGGGAGCCATGTCGCGGAGACGATGCCAGAGCACTAGATAAGCATAACTAGCAAATATTTTGGTGACGTTTGTTTTCTTTCTCGTTTTTGTTTCCTGAAATTCCCAGCAGCTGAACAGAAGTCGTGAGTGATGCTATAAATGCGCAACTCTCGTGCTTTTAACGTGACGCGAAAATTACTTTAATAAAAAATATTTTTAAATAATCATGTAAGCAAATTATTTTAGTTACTTCATTGAATATAATTTTTGAAGATAAATTATTAACACAAATTCAAATAATTTATAATAGTAAAGATAATAAAAAACGTTGTACTTTTTTTATATATATAATTTTTCTATTTTTTAAAATCTTCGCATACCTATTGTAATAAAAAACAACAGCAAATGTCAAGGACTTCAAAAGAAATTTACCTGTTGATAAAACAGCATCTTTTTCCCATAACTTGAACAGTAAAATCTATTAAGGAAAACATTCCGTCGAGTCTGCCTTCCAACAACTGAATGAATGAATAAATGATTTGACACACAGCCACAGCGTTGGCTGATTTTAATTAGCATCAACACCAGACATGGCTTATAAGCACGAATACGATCCTGAACTCCTGTTTGCCACTTTGAATTTCAAATCAGAACTATTTATGTCAACACAAAGTCTCTCTCTCCTTAAGCCGTGGCAATGGCTATTCATGAAATGCTTTTTAAAATTATGTCATTAACATTGCAACTTGTGCCGGGAACTGGTTCTCGTACTGACTCCGACTCAACAGGCTCTGTTATGGGCCATCCGAAGACCCCAGCCGGTTCTACGGTAATTATGGCATATTTTAATTGCATTTAGAAATTGTTATTGGAATAGTATTGGCATTAAAAGCTTGTAAATAGCTTGCAGCAATTATTTCATTAGATATGGTTCTTAAAGTGCGTTTTCTTAAAGCATCAATAGTGAGTCCTATGACTACTGTTTATTTTTAAATATATTTAAGGACCTGATCTAAATTTAGGACATTTGAATTGGAAAAAATATAATTAAAAAAACGCACTTAAAATACATAATAAGTACAAAAAACTTAACATTAACACTAAACATTATTATTACATTAACATTAAATTAGTGTAATTTAAAATAATTTTCTTTTATAAATCTCAATAGGTTTAAGAGGATATTTGTTGATAGGTCTTTGTTTTTAACAATTTTGTATAATAATATTTTTTATTTATTTGACTCGATCGTTCTATTGAAGATTAGATCTCTGGTTCGAAGAAAAAATCTATCGGAACTTCTAATTCTAGCTATAGGAGCCGGCCAGCATTAGATACGCTGGCGCAACAAATAAATTAACAGCCGCAACTAATGAATAATAAAGATTGCTCAAATATTAAGTAAAGTTGTAAAAAATGTGCATACATTTCTAACTTGCATTTCAGTTAAAATGCATAGAAAATATAACTGCTGTCTGGTCTTAACTTTGATCCTTGCCCAACTCCTGCAGACAGCTGGTGAATCGCTGCAAGTGAACAGCAGTAATGTGCACGACATAGTTCACTCCAGTGAACTGGTTCTGTTGCTGTTCTATACGAACCGATGCCGATTCAGTGTGCAGATGTTGCCCAACTTCGATACGGCCGCCGATCTGTTGCGATCCCAATACGGCGAAACTGGCAAGGTGACCCTGGGCAAGGTCAACTGCGAGCTTGAGCCTCAAATGGAGTATGAGTACGATATAGGCAAATATCCGACGGTGAAGATCGTGCGGCATCAACATGTCAGCACGAGGGAATATCGAGGCCAACGCTCGACGGAGGCCATCATTCAGTTTGCCAAAGTGGAACTGCGGGATCCCATCGCTGAGTTCAGCTCGATGAACGAGCTGTATCACCTGGTCAGCCATAAATATGTGATAATCGGCTACTTTCAGCGCAAGGATGACGATTACGAGAGTTTGCGCAAGGTAGCGGGCATTATGAAGGAAAAATGCCAGTTCCATGTGAATTTCGCCGACAAAAATATCCTGAACGAGATCACATTTAGGAAATCGATGGATAACGTGGAACCGCATAGCCAGTATGCCGGCGACATATCCAACTTCACAGAGCTGCTCAGCTGGTCCCAGGAAAAGTGTGAGCCCGTGGTCCGCGTGCTGACATACGATAATGCCGAAGAATTGGCAGAGGAGGCCAAACCCTTTGTAATACTCTTTCACCACAAGGAAGATAGCAAATCCCCAAGGGACTTTGAAAAGGTCATCCATGCGGAACTAATGGATGAGCGGGAAAATATTAACTTTCTGACGGCTGATGGCCAACGCTTTGCGCATACCCTCAGCCATTTGAATAAATCGGAAGCGGACCTGCCCCTCATAGCTATAGACTCCTTTGAGCACATGTTTCTGTTTCGCAAGTTCAAAGATCTCTACAAGCCGGGCAAACTGAAGGAATTCATTGGCCGTCTTTACACGGGCGATCTGCACTGGGCCTATCATTTCGACGAACCGACTGAGGAGGACACTGAGCCGAGCTCAGAGCAAAGTCGGGAGGAGGTCGTGCTTATGCCCGCACGCGTGTCTAAATTCAAGGAACTTTTGCCTTCGAAACATCGCTATACATTCGCCAGAGAGGAACTGTAATATGAAACCTGTAAAATCGGAATGAAATTTGTAGTAGAGAGTGAAATTATAATTAAATTCTATGTAAATAAACTGAATGAAACTGACGGAAGTTGGGGCACAAACTTAAGATTGGTAAGGATATAAAGATGTAGTGAATTAAAGATACTTTGTGGAATAAATATTATTTATTTTCATTTAATAACCAAATGTACTTAGATTATTTTTTATAACAACAAATTTTCTCAATCTCAAGAAAATTCCTCTAAAATGTCCCCGATATCAAGGTCGTAATCTTTGAGGGGGCTCACCAGCAATATATGTACATACCATTTGGTAATTCTACAGACAGACAGATGGACAAACGGACGGACGGACGGACAGCAAGCCGGACATTGCACAAACCCAATATAGTCTTTTCATTTTCTGAACGAGTATAAGCAGGCATATCAGAAAAAATGTGTTTATATTCTTATTGGTAAAAAGATGTAATATTTTTGGTGACTAATTTATTTTTAACAACAGTAACAGATAAAAAAATTAGTTCAAGTTATTGTTGATTGAAAAAGTATATTATATTCTTAGTCACTGTTTTTCTTTAACAATATCTAACAATATTTTTATTAGTTTTCAGAAAACAGAAAAAAAAACTTCAAGTTTAAGTTCTTTTTATCATGCGTGCTTATTAAAAACAAATTTTCTGGATTTCTAATTTGGTAGCCATACAAGAAATATGTGTGCTCCTAACTCCAGGCCAAATATGGGTACGTGGTATAGATGCATACGTATGTAGGGAGTATAGGCATAGGGTTGTTGGATGGTTGCGCCTAGTTGGGCATCGGCTGACTGTTTATGGCAGCTGCGACAAATCGAACACCAGCCAATATGGACATGGCTCGCCATTGAGAACCAACTAAAGAGCCCGGCACGTGTCGACGGAGGCTGAATGTTGGATGCTGGCTGGATGGTTCCCGGAACCAGATCGAAACTATGCAAAATATTTGAATATGCAACGCATGGAAATGCTAATGAACTCATTAGTCAATCAGAGTGACAGCCGAGTGGGGCTGCAACTGGAACTGGAACTGGTTCCAATGCCCTGGGGCAGCGCCCGTTTAAGGCAGCGCCATAGAGCAAACACTTTTACTCATAAATTGTCATAATTAATAATAATAAATTTATGGAGACACACACTGGCCAGTTGGCGACTGCCTTAACGAGTCACGAAGACACGCGGCCACCGAATCGATCGACGGTGAACCGTGCGTGGACCCGGTTCTAATGAGCGTCAGGAGCGCGTGCCGTGGCCATGTGCCAAATGCGGCACCTTCGCGCTGCCTGCGCTGCAATTACCAGAGTTTTCCATAGTCGGTGCTGCCGCCTCGTTTTGGAGTGGCAGCTGCCCCACCAAATAGGTGTTGAGCCACTGCATCCACCGGCAGCACCACCAGCACCACGGCCATGCCCACCATAAATAACTGTCAATAAATGTCAACGTTTTTGGGGCGCATTAACATAGAGGCTAAGCCGATTCCGCTGACAGCTGCTGACGGATGCCCCAAGATGTAGCACCATCTGTATCTGTATCTGCAGCTGTATTTGTATCTGTATATTTAGCTTTGCCGCTCTATGGCCATCCATCGCTGTCAGCTCTTGTCGTGGCGCAATTGATTTAATCGCCTTTTAATCGCCTACGCCTCACCTGCATTGCCCTGATGCCCAATTACCTGTCGACTCGACTTACCTGCTGTAATTCCCGCTCAATCGTTAGTTACCTTTTGGCTGGGGCTCATCATCGGCTGCTGCCACGGAAGTCACGTGCGGAAGTTTTACTTTATTTTCAAGTACCTTCAAGACTTTCTAAGTTGCTTTTTTTCATTTATTTATTTATATATGTATCTTTTTTTTTAACATTGACATGCAAGTTCTATATTAGAGCTAATTTGGCTTCCGTTTAACATTTACACACTTTGATTTTCCGTTGAAATTAACCTAAATTTTTTTGTTTTTAAATTTTTTTAAACTTTAGTTAAAATTAAGCTAGCTCGTAAGCAGAGTTACACTAACTAGGTTAAACTGTTTACGTACTTACCAAGTTGTGCTCTCTTTGATCTATACCCACTTCCAGTCTAGAACAATAAAGCTTTCTTTATCAAGTTTTAGCTACACACATATATAACTTTTATTTGAAAGAGCTGCCATATATTTATATTTTTGTTAGGTTGTGTGTTGTGCTTTGATCTTACAAATTATAATTTTTTTTATTACAAATTAATAATTAGAAAATATATTTCATTTTTGAGATCTTACATATAAAAGATTTTTATTTCTTATTAGGTAATAAGGGTCTAACAAGAACAGACCTTGTGCTGACCCCAAAAAAATACTTACACACATACATTTATATGTTTTAAGACCTCCCAAATTCTAATGCCCCAACTTGATTGCTTTTTAGCAAAAATTGCAGTTAAGTTTAAATTGAGCATGAGTCTGGATTACAGGGCGAAACTTAAAAAATTAATGCTAGCAATTTCTTCTTTTTCTTCATCACTTTATAGTATATTTATTTTATTTATTATTCATTCCGTTTGCCCCTCAAGTACACGGCATTCTTATTAGTCAATGAGCACAGTGCGAGCTGCAGCTTTAAGCTCGATCGACGACACGCGATGTGCGCCAATAGAAGCGCAAAACGAAGCCAATTTACAGTTACAGCAATAGGACAAGAACAGGCAAAGAGAGGCAGAAGAGGCACAAATGAAAATACAAATACAAGCACAGATACAGATACAAACACAAATGCAGTTGCAGTTGTAATTGCAATGGCAAAATGTGTGATATTTCAATTAAAACCTAACGGCACAAGTCATTAAATGACAAATACAACGTGTACAACAACAACGACTACAGTTCAAAAGCTGCAACTGAGTGTGTGTCTGTGTGTGTGTGTGTGTGAGTGCTCAACATATTCAAAGTTGTCCGACGCGACGGGCAATCAAATGCGCTGATTCCAATTGCAAGTTGAGCGCGGACAAAAAGCCGTTTGGCTGCGAGAGATAACACAAAAAAACACAAACAAAACGTTTTTGTTTAATTAAATTAACAAAATACGCGACCGATAACAAAACAAAAACTTGAATATTTTGCACGCCAACAGCAACAGCAAACACAACAACAACAACACGTGTTCTGTGTGCTTTCTGCATTGTCAAACTAAGAGCGCACAGCGCGAGAGCGAGGGAGAGAGAGAGAGCGAGTGCGCAACGTGAGAGAGCACAGGCTGTCTACGTGCTCTTAAACTTAATGCGCGCCTGCTTGCACTGCTTGCTAGCTAGCTGTCGCTCTCTCGCTCGCACAGCCCCAATGACGTTGGTTTTTCAACGTTTCGCCAGTCCATTTGTCTGGCTGCTCGCTCGCACTCGTGCGTCGTTGCCGTCTCGCTCGCCCACTGGTTTCAACCCGTTTCCACCAATCGGCACAAAAAGCGGCTTGGACCTGTCTGCTCGCCATGTGCGCACAAAAAATAGGCGGAGCACAAGAGCTCCCTCGCTGCCGCTCCCCTGCCGTTGCTCGTAGGGGCGCGCCCCCAGCCCTATGGCAGCGCTGCCCCTGCGCCATTGCCGCGCTGCCAGCCTGTCTGTCAACCAATTTGGCGTCCATGACCAACCATGACGACTCCGTCTCCAACTCCAACTCCGACTCCAATTTCGATTCTGACTGCGCTTCCAGCCAGCAGCAAATGTTGCGGCTTTGCATTTTGACATTTCGCTCGCATCGTCAATGGCGCCGCACAGCTGTTCCTGCTCCTGTTCCAGTTCCAGTTCCTGCTCCTATCCTCATCCAATCCTGTTGCGGTTTGGCCTGCCAATTTTGTGTTATGCAAAATGCTTTTAAAAGGCATTTCGAAGATTTCCCATTGCGGTTTCCACTGTTAATTGTACGTTTTCACCAGCAACTCCATACATTTGTAAAAGTTTTGTGCATGTGTCGGGATTTTTGTATAATTTCTTTTGTCGAAAATCCGTTTACTTCTTTAGAAAATACGCAGAAACATATTGGCATAAAAGCCGATTGCGGTTACAAAAGCTATACTACATAAAGACCATATCGAAAACATGTGAAATACTTTAATAAAAATTAAAACTAAAAAATGTTGGTATATTTATTTACATTCCTTGGCGTGTAGACTAAATGTTAAGCAAATCTACATTTTGTGTTTTACCATTAAAATTACAATGAAGCAATGTTTGTATAAAATGTTAAAAGTTTTCAATTATTCACGAAAATATATAAAGTTTGAATTTTTATCAAGTTTTACTTATTTTCCCTTAATCGGCCTTTTGAAAATAAACTGTAAAGGAAATTGGCGTTCATTTATATAGTAGAGGTGACGTTTCTAATGAGGAAATTATTTGCCTAATACTCTGAGCTACTGAGACTATGAAAATAAAATTATCTAAACCATATTTTTGTTTCATTTTTAAAGGTTATTATGAAGATTATTCTAAAATAAAAAAGTTGTTTTTTTCTGTTTGGCCTCATTTTCTATACAAGACATTCTCTTTATTAAAAGTATTTTGCAATAATATAATGTCAAATCAAAAAATTCTAAGAAAATAAAGTCTATAAGATTTTTTTCAATTACATTGACGGAAAAAACGGTTTTAAAATATGTATTTCAATATATGTGGATTTAAAGATGTATTGTAAATATGACTAAGAACAGCATATCTCTTATCTGCATATGCTAGACCTGTGGAAGTCTGTGGCTCTTACTTTTTCAATAAGACGGTTTTAAAATATATACTTCATAATTATAAATTTATCGTCAATATGACTAATGGAAGCCTAGTGAAAGCCTATAACAATTACGAAAAGAATTAAATAAATTTATTAAACACAATTTTATTTTGGCTTATTATTTGAACTGCTTTTAAGCTTTATTTTGATAATATTTCATTTTCTAGCACATCAATCAATATACCATAAATATATGTATATGTATGTATGTATGTTTGTATGTATGTATCAGAAAGTTGTATATATATGTCGTTTGTTTATCTAGAAGATCCGCAGCCATTAAAACCCATTTTGGAACCCCACAAGCTATAATAAGAGACAATCAGCTATAATTTCCCTCCATAAAGTAGAACTGGTAAAAATTGCATTGATGACAGTGCAAACAATTGAAATGACAGCAGCGTTGGCGATAAGGCGAATGGAAATTTAGCACGAATGTGAGAAAAAAAATTGAAAATAAATGTTGACAAATGACAGAATATACAAATAAAAAATAAAAAAAATGCACTAATTGAGGTTTGGTTGTTTGCTGTTGATTGAATGAAATAATCAAATTAGCCGATAAACTGATAAGCGCTGGGGGCAGGCAGTAAATTAAATTAACTTTTTCACTAGTACTGTTTGCCGTCGGGCGCCTCGATAATCGAGCGCTAAATAAAGCAATTTCCTTGTAATGCAAAAATGGCAAACATTACAACATTGCGAACGTTTCGCATTCCATTTGCAGTGTAACCAGAGTAGCTGGGCGAACTGCACTCGAAGTGGACTCCAATTGGACTCGGTTGGAGCATAATCCCCCAAGGTGGCAACATTGCCGTTGCATTGATTAACTAACCTGCCATTGCATAATGCCATGCAGCTCGACTCTATTTTTTCCTCACTCTCTTTTTATTTTGCTTTATTTTTTAATTTTATGCAGGCTTTTTTCCCCACGGGTTTGTTGCAGTTGTCGACTACTCAGCGAACGAGCCGAAAAATCTTCTTCAATTCCGCCCCAGCAACAACAGCAACGACAAACGCAGCCATAGCGAAGAGAGAAGAGAGCAGCATGTAAAAAATACCAGTCGCCACAAAAAAGATGCCAATCCAAAGGCGAGCAGCCGAAGAGACAACAAAAAGAACAACAACAACACACTCAGATAAATGCAACAAAAAACAAAAAGCCACGTCAAGTGCTCCAATAAAAATTCCGCCGCCTTTGGCACACGCTGCACTGCTCGCACCTCAGTGCTAACTGCACTGCTGTTGCTGCCTGTTGTCTCGCTCGGGCGTTTTTTTAAGAGCGCGCTTTGGCGCTTTTTGCCTCGCCTGCTCTTGAGCTTTCTGTTGAGTGTTTTTATGTGCACTTGAAATGAATACGTGCGATTATTGGCCGCGTGTGAGAAAATAAAAAAATATATGAAAAAAACAAGAAAAAAGCGCATTTATACGGTTATGTATTTGATTTTCGTTTTTGCTAACGGCTTTTGCTGTGTTTACTGCATTTTTTTCTTGCTGCAAAAATTTTAATTTGAATATTACATGTATTAAAAACTCATTATTGTTGCTCGATCCGCAAAAGTTGGTCAATGGGCTAATGTGCGTCCAACGCTGCGGATGCCTTTGATGGTTTTTTCCTTCTTTTTATTTTTTTGCTGCTCTACGCCCACAGTAGATGAGGCATAACCCTGAAATGAAGAGTCTTTGACTGAGGCATGCAACGCCTATGCGAGCTGAGTTGAAGCGAACATAAATTTAAGATAGTTTTTCGAATTGTATTTTAATGACGAAAAATTTGAGTTTGGAAATATCTTAAGTTTGGGAGATACATTTTTAGAAAATTACCTAGAATTCCAGCTGGTGTATACAATTTATATTTGAATTAATATATCATTTAGTGTTTAATAAAAATATAATTTATTTTTGAGACAATATTATTATTAGCTAACTGACTTTCAGGCATGTTTCTTTTTTGAGACAAAACAAAAATTATTCCACAAGTAATATCAATTTGAAATATTAATTATTTTTTTTTTCAAAATACCTAATTTTTCAACGATTGTTACTTTTGCGGTTTTTCCAGACAACGCCAAAGAACGATGCCCGTCAGCTCGCAGGCGATGCTGCAGCCCACCATAAAGGAGACGAGGGCACGAAATATCTGAAATCCGTATGCTAAGTTACTGATTCCGTGTTCCTCTTCTCCCTCGCCGTCCTTATTGTCATCTCCTTTGGATGCGTTGGATGCTCTTTTATTGGATGCATTGGATGGTCTTTTGCTGCTCGGTCTGCGCTCCTCTGGGGCCCCCCCCTGGCTGTCCCGAGCTGGTTCTTCGCCAGAGGCAGGCGGTGGCTCGTCCTGGCTGGGAGGTGGTTGCGCTTCCTCCTGGGCAGGCGGTGGTTCTGCCTCATTCTGTTGCTCTTCGGCTGGCGGTGGCGGCTGATCCTTGTCTGGATCGGCCATGTTGGAACCCCAAAATTAAAACAGAAAATTTATAAGGAATTTTCAGTTATAGATTTGCCGAACCGGAAACATGCCCTACAAATTATATTTCGATTGACCGAATGCTCGAAATTGAGGATACACAAACGACCCGCCTACTTGAACAGTTAATTATGGCAGGAATCGTCTTGAACTTTCAATTTAAGCGCGAAAAACACCCACGCTTAGTGCAAAGCAACAACAACAGCAACAACGTGCTCATTCACGCTCAAAGAGCAAAAGCACTCAAGCAAAAAGCCCAAAATCAAATCAAAGCTGCTCAAGAGTGCATCTCAGCAAAAACCACAAACAATTTTTTCTACACCAGCAGCAGAAGCAGCAGCAGCAGAGAGAGCATGGCAGCCCGAGAGAGAGCGAGAGCGCATGTTAGCTTTTTGCGGGCTGTGCTTGTTGTTGTTCCCTTGCTTAGCTTGCGCGCGCCAAAAAGGAGTAAAAAGCTGCGCATGCGTCGCCGTCGCGACGCGTCGCCGTCCCCAACAACCTGAAAACTGCACCGTCAGAGCGAGAGCACAGCAGCCGACGAGAGAGCGCAACGAGCAGCTGCTCGTGTTTTTGTGTGCGTGTTCGTGGGGCCACCGCTGCCGTTGTCGCTGCCGTCGTCGTCGTCGCAGTGGCTGCGATTTGGCGGCGAAGGCATTTGAATGTTTTTTTCGTCGCCGCACTCAGCATTCGAGTTCGGAATTCTTGCGAGCTGGCAGCAAATTTTTTTGCCTGCGCCGCCGCCGCTTGCTGTGCGCCAAATTAAGCTGACTGCCAACTGTTAACAGCCAACTGCTAACTGCTGGCCACAGACTAACCAGCAGCCACTGTACCAGCAGCCAGTATCCAGTGTTCAGTATCCAATATCCAGTTACCAATAATAATCAGACTCGCGTCCGCGCGCGTTTATCAGGCCGCAGGAGGACTCGAGTGTTTTTGCGCGCGTTACGCCAAGAATTCTGTTGCAGTCGCCAAGTGCAACGCATTTTCGCCATACCGCAGTTGCAGCTGTGTTTGCAGCATTCACAATTAACAAGCGCGTTAAAAGTGCAACAACAACAAGCAAGTGCAACATATTGTTAAACACGCAACAACAAAGGAAAATCCCCCCAAAAAAGTCGCAGTGAAAAGCGAGTGTCTCGTGTGAATGAATCGCCGGTCAAGTGAATGAATATTGTGACGCCATTTTGATTCCACTCAGAATACAAAAAAGTGCAATCCAAGTCTCGTAATTAACAGCATTTATTGTGCGCAGCTCAAAAGTGAAAGTCAAGTAAATAAAATATCAACCTCAAGATCATTATTTCGATAAACGAATATACCAATTGGAGTAGAATTGAATGCAATAGGAATGAATAAAACAGGAAAAATCTAAGTTGTACGGAAAATATAATTTGCACATAGTATTATATGTAATCATGTTTAAAGAGTTAAATGTTGGAAAGATATTTAATGTTTTTAACTTTAAAATCTGCTTGGTATATTTATAGAATCATGTAATATTTATAAATTATAGCTAAATTAATAAGACAGAGACATATAATTACATTTAATTCTAATTGTCCATCATAGCGTGCAAAGAGTTATTTCCTATATTTAATAAATAAACCATTTTAATTACTTATTTTTCTTAAAGCACTTTCTTGACAAATTGAATTTTTGCATTATATTTTTCGCCACAATGATTTTTCATAACACCTCACTTGCAATCAGTTATAAATAGAACTTGCTTATCTGGACACACTATGCCCTAAGAAAATCCCATATTTTTCAATATACGCAATATGAAAAAACTTGTGTCATTAGTAGTAGATAATAATTTTTATATATTATTTGGATTAAGAATTTCTTCAAGAATACTATAAAATTCGAAAAACTATATCCATCAAGTTATATTAAACATTAACTTACTGATCTAGCCATATAAAGAAAAGAGCTTCATCTATATATAATACGTAGTAAAATACGTCCTACATATGGACAAACCCTTTCCATAGGCCTCCAACCTAGCTTACCCAGATAAAAACAACTATAAATATCTTGAAATACCCTGTAATCAAACAGCATGCTTTAGTAATAAAATTTACTTATTCTATACAGAAAAATACAAAATATATTTAACAAAATATATCAACAAATGGATTGCAAAAGCATAACCCAAAATAAAAAGTGCTTAAAAAGTGATAAAAGTAAAAAAGGAAACACGAATCAACAAATTGATTAAGTCATTTCAAAGTGCCGAGTGTGTAAAAAGAGGCACAGTGTTGATTAACGCCGACGCTGATCAGCTTAAATGATTATGCATGGTACCTGGTACAAAGGACCACAGCTGGCGCATCATCCACACACCGATTACCATCAGTTCCGATCGTATCCCTCGTTCGTTGTGACGCCCTATCACGAGGGTCATGCGGCCACGCCCTGCCCACCCACGGCCTGTACACCCTGCAGCAACAGCACCGGCAGCAGCAGCCATGCGGCAAGTGGACTTGGACTCGGACTTGGACTTGGCCAAAACGCAGCTGAGGCGACGCCAATAATCGTTGAGGGCACATTCGCTGCGGCCGCCGCTGCTGCAGCCGCTGCAGCCGCCGCCGTCGGTTCCACAAATCCAGTTACAGGAACGGGAACGGGCACAGCTCCGGGCTCGGGAACTGCATCTGGCACAACTCTGCTGAGTCCAGCCATAAAAATCGAGCAGGTTTTTGGTGAGGCGAATGCCAACTCCTCGCTGGGCGCTGTCGTTGAGGATTATGCCCTGAACTTGGACTGCCCGGTGGAGCATCAGTTTCGGGTGAGTTGCAATTAGAGTACAGTAGCACTTGCCACTTGCCACTTGCCACTTGCCACTTGCCACCAAGCCAAGGGGCGTGCTCCAAATCAATTTTCATAAAATCATCCAATAACACTTAAAAGCCACAAAAAAGAGAGACAGAATGAAAAAACAGGGAGAAGCACAAAAAACAAAGAAGCAAAAAATTGAAGGCGAGTAAAAAACATGACAACAAACACGCCCCCAAAAACACACACTCACACACACACACGCGCCAGCGCAGTTAGAGAGAGCGAGAGAGACAGCAAGAGCGTGCTCTTTGTTTTTTTCAAAGAGCGCGCCCGAAATTTGAGCTGTTTTTTTTTTGCATTTGCTTCGCTCTTGAGTGGAAAATGCTGAAGCTTGCGTTTGGTTTTTATGGCCCACTCGCAGGACATTTTTTGTGTTGCGCTGGTTCGTGCACAGGATATGCCATAATTATGCAGCAAAAGTGTTGCGCCTTAAAGCTTTTTTCCCACAAAAAGCTCTTCGATTTGAATTTGCTTGAGTTATGCTAAGGGTTGTTAAGAAAGGATAACGCCAACAAAAGCTGCAACAGGTGGTAAAAGGTTTTCGAGCTGAATGCGGAGGGTAAAAATGTCCTTTATGGCAAAGTAAAAACAACAACTTGTGGAACCGTTTGGTGCTTTCGCCAGGAGTGCGTAAAGTTAACTAGGGGTAGGTCAGGGTGAGATGGGAATTTATATTTATATGATTTCTAAAGGATAATATCCTAAATATATTTCAAAATAATAGAAAATATAGCGGTTTAAACATATACACAAGTAGAAAATTATGTAAAGGCTAAATATTTTCCTTTTTTATCCATTTAAAAGTAAATACGTTACCTATATTCAAAGGAATTAGACAAAATATAGTTTTAACCTGAAAGCTGAGAAAAAAAGCTGAGTTAAAGCTTATATTTTGAGGAATTTGGTTCAAAAAAGGAAATTACATGTTAAGCAATTGCTTAAACTTATACATTTAATTCTAAAATAATTATATAAATATAATACAAAAAATATATTTTTGAAAATGCTTCTCAACAAATTTACTTTAGCTATGGGAGCTATGATTCTCTATATTGTCTAGATTGACTTATCATATAAAGAGGAAATAAAATTGATGTGCTTAATTCTAGATAAAATTGTGTGTGTTACTATTCATTGGATTTGCAACACATAAACTGTTCTAAGGTTGGGCAAAAAAGCATTATGTAGAAATTCCCTTAAGTTATAATCTTATATAATTTCGTTAAGATTTATAAACTTAGAAAAGTTTCATAGGTAAAAGTTAATGATAATAATAATATGGTAATAAAACCTAATATTTATATACCCTGAATCCATTGACAATGGATAAATCAGGGTATAATGGTTTTGTGCAAGTAAATGTAACAGGCAGAAGGAAGCGGCTCCGACTCCATAAAGTATATATATTCTTAATTAGTATCACTAGCCGAGTTGATCTAGTCTGTCCACCTGTATGAATGCCTCGATTTCGGAGACTACAGAATCTAGAAAGCTGAACTTGGACTTTTTAAGTTCGTGCATACCATACGCAGATCAAGTTTATTTCAAATTATGGATAACTCATCTCGTTTTCTTATTATCGATAAATATAGTTTTTTTTTGGGCTTTGATTTGTACAAAGATTTCAATGCTCTTGTTAAGCCCTGAAAATTATCATATTCTTAGTTTAGAAGTTATACACGAATTTAGTTTCCATAGTGGGGCCGAAGCGCAGCAGCTGTGTGTGTGTGTATGTGTGATTCTGTGTATGTGTGTATGAATGCAAGGGGACTGAAATGTATGAAAACACATGGTTCAGGGTAATTCCCAGTCGGGCGCTCCCGACTGGAGCCTTCTCACTTGTTTTTCATTATCATAGCCTTAAGGTAAATTTTATTAATATATTATATAATAATACTGTAGTTATGTTATCTATATAAACAACTCCTTATTGGCTTGCACCTGTTATCAGTCCTCACCCAAACCCGCATCACCTCCCTTCACTTGGTGTTCAATTTCAATTATCCTCAAACGTAATTTTCTGGCAATTTTCGCATCCGCCGGACGCACAACTTAAAGGCCACGTTTAGGGTTATCTGCAACTGGGCAATGCAAAAGGCAGCAGGAGCATTTCCTTTGCTGTTATCAGCAAGCGCACAAGTAAAACCATATAACTTGTGAGTTTATTCGTGTGTGTGTGTGCCGTAAAGGGAAAATTCGCGTTGCAAGCAGCGAAATCCTAGCACATAAAAAAGCAGCGCACATAAAAACATATGCTGCAGGTCCTGGTTCAGGATACTTGTTTGCTGTCTGTTCCCTTTTTTCCAGCGCGCATTGCACTCACGACGTTGACGTCGACGCGAGCTGCGCTGCCCGCGTCTTGCAGTTGCGGGCAAAAAGTTTTCTTGTTCCGTTTGTTAAGTTGTTTTTAAGGCGCTTAAAAAAAACACGAAAACAGCGCAGAAAATGCAGCTTTAGGGGCAGTGATGGAAAATGGATGGGGGAGGGGGGTTCGAAGATAGCGGAAGTGGGGTAGCGGGTGCAAGTGTTAAAGCTATAAAGCTGAGCAAGGATAACAGAAAACAATGTAGCATTATTGAGCAATTATTGAGGATAATTTTATATCATGGGGATAGAACTATATCACGAGAAAACAAACAAGAAGAATTTCAAAATAAGTACAAATAAAATTGCATTTCTAGAAATGTGAAAACAAGGGAAATAACAATAATAAAAGGAGGACAAAAAAATATAATAAACAAAATGAAGGCAAAGAAATTGGCGCTCATGAAATGTTAACGGCCAAGCGCCGACGCCGGCGTCGACGTCGACGTCGCTGCTGGCCGCGCAGCTTGCAGCTTGAATGTTGTATGTTTTTATCCTTTCTTCGATGTGTCGTCGCCGCGCTGCCGCTGCCAGGACTCTCTGTGTGTGTGCCAGGACATCACACGGTTTTCGCTTTTCTTTTACAACTTTTTGTTATTATTTCGTTTTTTGCTCGTCGCCGCCTTTTGCAATGTATTTTCTTTCAGTCGCTGCTATTTTTTGCTCCATGTGAAGGCAAAAAAAAAAGAAGAAAGAAATAAAAAATACAATTTCACTTGAATTTTTTTATGTTCCTGCTCGGTGTGTGTGTTCTGGCCCTGGACCTGGCTGCTGCTGCTACTTCTTGAGTTTCCTCTTCGCGCGCGCCATTTTTGCTGCTGCTGCTACTTACAACAAACATGGCTGCTGCTGCTGCCGCTGCTGCCATAAGTCGCCGCTTTTATCCTGCTGCTTCCGGCGCAGTCGACGCCGCCGTCGACGTTCACGATTGTTGCATGTGTCCGTGGCCTCAGCCTTTGGCGCGCTGCAACTGTCGTTGTCTTCAGTTCGCTTGCGTTTGGCCAAATCTATTGGTCGTCGCGCGACGTGGCCGCTCCACGCGTCGCGTGTTTTTCAACCTCTGTACGCCAGGTGGCGCCACGTGACACCTCGGACACACAAACACACACGCACCCGCGCACACACCCACGCACACAAATCAACAAACATAAACAGCGCAATTTATAAGCATCATCAACTGCCACAAGTGCTACGCGCTGCAGTTGCAACAACAGAAACAACAACAACAAACTTGACTTGCTTCACCTGACCGACAAGGACCGTGGGAAATACTATCTAAAAATCAGCTGCCTAGGGCGGGGTCCAGCAGCGCTTTGCCGTGTCCTATCTGTATCTCGTGTGGAGCGTTTTCAACTACTTGAATTCTAGTTTTAATGGTTTAACTGCGCTGAAAGGACTATTTCAACGACTGCTCAACACTCTGTCGCCTGCAAAAACACCAGTGTTGTAAGCGCTATGAGACAGTTAGTGATGCGAAACCATTTCTCTTAAAAAGTTGGTAACAGAAGTATACTCTGCCACTCGACTATTTCATATCCTGGAATCAACAACTGCTTTTTATATCTCTTTATTCAGTTAAAAATGTGTACACTGTATACAAAAATTTCCGTAAAATGTACTTCAAAAGCAAACCAACACTTTCAAGAGTAAAAACTGTTCTGATACTATATTCACCAAAACTTAAGCACAATTTTCTAATTGAAATTTAAACAGTTTTACTTTGAATAGAATCTAATCAAAGGATAAATTAAAATTTGCCATAATTTTACTTTCAACGTAAAGTTATTAAAAATTAAATTAGGTACTTTTTTTCAATTGCAAAACAAAGTAAAAACGTACAAAATATTATTGAAAATTTAAAACGTTCTTATTTTATTATTTAATACCGTTTATTTTGCATCACTTTAACTTAATTTAATAGCATTGTATTTTGTATCAATTTATAAAATGTATTTTGTAGTCGCTTTAATTTGTGCGCATATTTTGTGGCAATTTAGGCTAAGATAAAAACGTCTGATGCATTTATTAGTGGCCCGAACAGATAATTTACATACAATTCTGGTATAAATAATGTGAGATTAAAGTGATTTAGACGTGGAATGAACGTTGTACTTACATATAGTTTATACTATCATTATAGTGATTGATTACAATCAATAGTACGTTGGAAGTAATCAGCTGATTACTTAAAGCCTCTTAGAATTATGAATTTTTGTATCCATTGTCCCAATTTTAACCCGTTTAAATTTCTGACATATGATAATTTCCAATTTTCTGCACATTTCTAGCCACTTGATTTGTTCTACAATACTATGCATAGAGTATATCAAATGCTTTGCACCAGCTCGTCTTCAGTTACAATAGTAATAGTACTTAAGAAGTTTTTAACACACCCACATACACACATAAAATGAAATAGCAAAGAAAAACATAATAAAAATCACAAACATGAGCAAACCGTATAGAAGAAAATCAATCTGCCGTGCTCTAGCCCGAGCGCAAAGACTCATACTCCAAATGCTTACCAGACCAGACCCCAGCCCAGACCATCCCCCTGCCTGCAGGACATCGCGCAAATTCAGCTATATTTTTTTTTCACTTCTTATACGCTACGAATTTCTTACAAGAAAATGCTGCAGTGCGCTGCAAATGTATGTCTTTATAACGGCAGCGTGCATAAAAAAAGGAGCAAGGAGCAAAAATTATAAAATAAGAAAAAAGGCAAACAGCAAAAAAAATACACACAGCGAACAACAACAACTCGAGCAGACTCTGAGATTGCTCTGACATTGCAGGGACGCAGGCAGCAGAGCGAAGCAGCAGCAGTAAAAAAAATATAAAAAAAAAGAAAAACATTCACAACATACAAAACAGATTTTACACACACACACACAGCACGTATGTGTTTGTGTGTATATTTCTTTGTATACATATTTGACTGCTTCGCGCGCGTTCGCAATTTCTTTTGCGGCAGCTTCAGCTTCAGCTGCTGCACTTTGAGTTTCTGTTGTTCAGTTGTTGCAAGCTATCCCACGCTCGCTGACTGCACGACAGAGACGGACGGGACTGAGACAAGGACTCGACACAAAATCCCACACACACACATTCACACACCCCTACGTACACACTCATGCAGCCGCACACACACAGCTACAACTGACAGGCCGCAACGTTTAGCTGCAGCTACAACGCGGCGTATGCGTAATATGCATGCAACTAACGCCTTAACTTTCCAACGCAGCGTGAAAAAGTGCCCGCGCAATTGATTTATCTAAGATCTGACATCTGATATGCATGATATATGCATATATGTATATACATACGTGTGTGTCTGTTCCCCGCGGTGGCGTATACGTGATGCAGCTGCTGACACCAGCAAATTAATCAAAAGATGTGCTAAATGCCCGAAGCGTGTGTTGTAGCTTAGAAAGCGGAACCCATACCGCAACGAAAGTTCCTAAAGAAAGTGCAAAGAAAACAGAATAAGAAAACAATTTTTTTAATAAAAGCAGAAGTGTAAAAATTGCAACAAAAGTTCCTAAAACGCACAAAGTGCTTCAAATTTTTAAATAAAAGTAAACTTACTCAAATATTTACATAAATAAATATATACAAATAAAATGTAAAGAAAGTTACAATATAATACCAAATTATTTAAAATAACAAAATACGTAATTTACAACTAATTTATATACAAAATAATAATATGAGTATATATAAAATATAATAAAAAATCAAAAATTGAAGTAAATAAAGTCTTTAAAGTATGTAAAAGCATTTAAATTTAAATATTAAATATACTTAGCTGTCTTTAATAATAATGTCGAACCATGAGAATATAAAAAACAATAAATATTAAAATATATAACTCCCACGAAATTATTAATATTATTAATAAAATGTTTAGACAAAAGTTTCCGAAAAATGTAACTAAATCCAGCAAAATAAATTTGCATATGTAGAAGTAAATCGCAATTGGTTTATTATTTATTTTAAAACAGAATTTATTTTATAAGCAACATAAGTTAATGAAGGTATAAATATTCTTGTTAACACTTTTATTATTTTGATAAATTGTTCTTAGGCCATAACATATTTATTTATCCAAATATTTTTTTAAAGTTCTTAGTTCTTATTATATATAAAATTAACCTCACAACATTAAGTCATTTAAATTTAGCTTTTAGCCTTTTGACATTAAAGCTTGCCTCAACAAAACAGACAACCAATTAACTAATTTCAAAAACATCCAATTCAAACAGCGAATATCTAAGTATAAAAGAAAACAAAATAAACTAAACTAAGCCGCACATCACACGCAACTTGCCACAAAATGCTGCTATAAACGGAAAATAAACATCAACAAATCAACGGAGGCATCAAAATAAATCATACACAAATTCGCAACAAAGTGTGAAACTAAACAAAGTGCACAATAAAAATACAACAAAATAAAAGGGAAAAAACATAGAAAATGGCATATATTTTTACGTGCTGCAAACTTTTTCAAGGTCATTTGTAGACGCTTTTTGTTTATTATTTTGGGCTCAAATGATTTGTTTTTGTTTTACAAAACTGCATCTAAAAATACAAAAATAGTGTTGGGAAAAAACGCGACGCGTCGCACAGCTAAAAATAAAGTATATCCAATGTTTGGAAAACTTTTTCATGCGGCCCCTGCAATAAAATAAAAGTTTAGCCAAAGAAATAAAATAAAACTCGGTGTCAAAAAAAGTTTCTGTGTGTTTATTTGTTATTCTCTTATTCCACTTGTTGTTTTTGTGTTTGTTTTCGTTTTGGCTTTGCGCCTGCGGTTCGTTCACGGTTTCGTGTGCATGTGTAAATCGAACAAGCGGCGCACGAGTTAGACAAATCGTTGGGCGCGTTCCAAGCACCCTACCCCTTCACCTACCCGCCACACAACCACCCAAAACGAAAGTGAAATTAGTCGCAATCAGTGTAAAAAAAGAGTGTTGCCTACTTTTATGCGTCAGCATCATGCTTAAGGATCAGCTTCGGCGTCGTCGCGTCCAGGATTTGGGCAGCTATATGGACGCACTTAGCAATGCCACGCCCACGCCAACACCAACGCCTTTTCTTATGCCCGCCGAATTCTACAAAAGCCTCTTCGCGAGCGCCGTACTTCAGCAGCAGCAGCAGCAATGCGAGGGTAGCCGCTGGCTACCCCAAACCCCCTCGCCCACGCCCCCAACTAAAGCGGCGGGTGCTGGCACTCCGCCTCCTGCCGCACGCGCCCATCTTTCGAGCAATTTGCTGTTCTCCGCTGTTTGCGTGGCTGCCGTGGAGTCAGCCAAGCGCAGTCAGCTGAAGCCACAGGATGTGGCGGAAACTGAGGAGCGGCAGGAACATGTCCTTGAAAAAGTTACAAATGTGGAGCCGGCAGTGCATGTTAGTATAAAAGTCAGCTAAGAAGTTGGGCAACTATTTAACAGGAGTTTTTTATTTATAGAGTAAAATAAATAAATAAATCATTAACCTAATTCTGTGCTTAAGAGTTATACGTTGTTTTCCTTTCCATTGTTTAAGTTTTCAATTAAATATATTCACGGAATTAAGGTATAATATATAAAACAGCAGAGTCTTGGAATTTGAGTTCTTCAAAATAAATACTTGAATTTTGTGCTTACGTCTGATATGTTGTCCGTTTTAATTACTTTGTTTAAGTTTAATATTAAAATTTTTGTTTTTGTTTTTTAGTAATATTATTTACAACAGCGTGATGTTTATTTCAACAGCAGTATATTGCATATTGAGTAATTTGTATATATAAATAATTAACACACTTTTGTTCTCATTATGTAAATGTTTGCATCATCTGTATTTTACTGTATTTTAGTTATGCCAAACACTCGATTTTTAAGAATTCTTGTTTTGATATACATATTTTTTTCTTAAGGTTTTTTTTTTGTTTTAAATAATATTTAATTAATTATTATTATAATATGACTACGAAATATAAAAGCAGAAAAACAATTTTCTTATTTCAATCTTAATCTATATAATGTGGATGTCACAAGTTTATATTCCCACGTTATGGAAAAAATGTGGACTTTTTTCTATGATATAACCTTCGAACTACTTTTATTTAGTTAACAAGGTTTATAAAAAAAATAATTACCTATTTATTTTCAAAAATTGCAAATTTTCCGTCGTTTCGTTCCCATAATTATATTTATTTGTGTTTGTTTCTCAAAAACGTTGAAGAGGTTACTATTTTAAAAATTTTAACTGGATATTGTTAAAATTAATCATTTTATTTGTTAAACAATATTTATAAATACAAATTCTACTTCAGCCCCATCACAGCCCATCGCAAATGTCATAATTAGATTTAAAATACAATTAAAGTATTTCCACTACCAAAGAACACGACCCGTCTCAAACTTCTCGTTAACCTTTTTACCTACAATAAAAACGAAGCGTAAGAAAAATATAAAATTTGGTTTGTTTGTTTTCGCTAATTATGGGTAGTCCCGAAAAAAAAAGTTGCCTGTTATTCCGTGGCAGCAACAACAACCTGAAAAATCATCAAAAAATCATTTAATATTTCATGCTCAATGCTTGGGCCAGCAAGAAAAATATATACGAAAAACCCTTTTCAACCGAAACAAAACAAATTTTTTACTTTTGCAGAAACCCCAACATAACAACAACAACAACAACAACAACGGCTACGCCTGGGCAACGAGCAACGAAGTCGTCAGCAGCAACAACAACAACAACAATCAGCACAATTCACACCAAACAAGTGAAACAGGAACTGGGTCCGGACTATTGCCGAGCTCAGCGCCAGCGACGCCGCCAACGCCGCCCGTGGACGGCAGCCAGGCGACAGCCGCCGGTTCCGCAATTAATTTGAATCAACCCGCAGCCCAGACGCGTCCAAGCTACGGCCATTCCATAAAATCACCACCGGAAACAGGCAACGCGCAGCCATCAACAGCCGCTGCCACGTGCAAAACTCACGAGAGCAGCAACAACAACAACAGCAACACAAGTGCCGCTGCCGCTGTGGCCGCCGCCGCCGCTGCTGCCGCCGCTGCCAACATGCCGATCGGTGGCGTGCAGGGACAGAATCCCACCCAGGGCCTGGTCCACTGGATGAGCGCCGTGATGGCCGAGCACATGACCGGGCAGACGCATCACGATCCCGGCGCCGCCGTTGGCATGCACTATATGTGGAATGGCAATGTCGATGTGAGTATTGCCAAATTGTACCCTAACACTTTCCCCCACCCCGTGGCCACGCATTTTGGGCGCGGTATTTGAGCACTGTTTGTCAGCTGTAGCAAAAAAATTAAGTTTTCCGCCTTTTTTGCCTTTTTTTGCCTTTTCTTTGGTTGGGCGAACTTTGAGCAAAGTTGGCCGCTTAATTCTGCAGTTGGCAGCTGCTGTTGTCGCTGAGTGGTGCCTACAAAGGCGCTGAACTATGTAGGTGCTAAATATGGGTGGGGTTGTATGGCGGGCAAGACGGAAGATAATTAATATGCTCTGGAACTTGTCCAGCTAAGTGAATTAAATGAGCGCATCTTACGAAGTTAACGGAAGTGAAGGGAGAAGTGCGAATGTGATTGGGAGTTGGAAGTTGGACAACTTTATTGACAATAGAATATCCGTGTTATTCTTATCGTTATCATTATCATATCAGAATCATTATCAGTAAGTTGTAATTTTAAATCTTTCCCTAAACACAGATTGTAATGAACAAAGACAAAACAATACAGTCTTTATCACTGAAGCTTAGCTCTATAAAAAAATTTAAAAAATAACAGTATCAGAAAAGATAAGACGAAAATTGAGTTTTGCGTTCAAAAAACCATTTTCAATGTATATTAATAAGTGCTCGTCAACATTGGCATACTATATCATACAGCGCCCATAGAAACGCTTTGTATTTGAGGATAATGTTAAGATAATTGTTTATTTCTGTTAAAAATGAGATGCAGTTTTTAAAAAGGTATTTTCGTGAATTCTTATTATTATTCAAAGCTTTTAATGTTTGCCCTAAACATTCAGCGAAACTAAGCTAAAAAAGGACGGGCCGCGGGTAGCGAACAGCAGAGCCCACTCATAGCTGCCGATCAACTCATTAGCGTGCCACGCCCCTCTCCCGTCCCCCATTTAGCCCCACAACTGCTCTATACAGCCGCTATGCTATGCGTGGCGAAACCCAAGACCCAAACCCACGTAAGCTCCTTGGTCCAGGACCCGGTTCGGGCAGCCGCTGCACTTTCACTCGACGAACTTCAGCCGGCAACTGACCAAACTCAAACCGTTTCTGTCTGTTGTCACACGAATGGCAACGAGCACAAGAGACGTGGACCCTGCTCCCGTTCCTGGCCCAGTTCCATTTCCCTTTTAACATTTGCCGGTTCCAGTCTAAGTTCAGCTAACCAAGTGCGCTGCCCCCTGAACCGTGCCCCCCGCCAAGCAGACGCGACGCTAACAAAAAAAAGTTATCCTTTGAGCAGCAACCTCCAGTTTTTTTTATCCCTTTTTCCCCGCAATTCACATTTTTTGTACCTTTTCTGCTACTCCTCCCATGAATATCCTTGCTCTTGACTGCGTTTCGCCTGTCGCGTGCCACGTAAAAAAAAACATTTCTTGGCGTTTTCCTTTTTTCTCCCCTATTTGTTTTTTTGTTGTTGTTGCATTTTTCGCGTGCTTCATTTTTTTGCGTTTTTCAAGATGTAAACAAGTTTTTCTTTGCGCGACGCGTTGAACTTTGTTCGTGTTTTTTTCTAGAGTTTTTTTCTTGTTTTGATTTTCTTTTACCAGTTTTTTATTTTTAGTCGAGTTCTTTGCATTGGCTCGCTTTTCACTTTTTTTGTGCGTTGAAATTATTGTTTTGAATGGAGATTGATTGTCTCCAAGGACAACGACGGGTCGAACGTGTCTGGAAAAGGTTCCCCTCCCCCTCCAACCGAACCTCGTTCTTCCCTCACCCAAAATCACTCGTTAACGAGTGCTTTGCCCCGGCAAAAACAATTTAAAACTCGCCCGTCGACTGATTTTTAAAGGATATCCGTAGTTAATTAATTTTTTAAAGTTCAACAATAGACGCGCGCAGCTTGGAGTCAACAATCAACGAGGCAACTCAGCGTTGTTGTTGTTGTCACTTGCATTAGTGAAATTAGTTAGCCGCTGGCAGATAGAACAGGAAAGATTAAGAGAGTGAGAGGGAAGGCAGATGCAAAGTTTACTAATTAATTTTGAATGGAATTGCACTTCCTTTTCTTGACTCCAAGTTAAGTTAAGAAGGAGCCCGACTTCAAATTGACTTCGACTTGATTTGTGCGCAATTCTTGCCGAGTTAACGATTTATTCAAAGTACTTTAATTTAACCTTTATCTGCCTGTCAATTATTTATTCCTTCTATGATGAAGATAATTAGGAGTATGGAGTCTTTGGGTATTTTGAATTTGAAGTATTTCAAAAAATTCGAGGATTGTGAGTATATTGGGACTATGATAAATATCGAGTATTGAATAAAAAACATATATACATTATATTATATATAATTATAAATATATGGAGAAATGAAAGTATATATAGATTAATTAGGAGAAGAAAAAAATGAATAGTATAGAGAATATACAGAAAGTCGAGCATAGATATAATATTGCAATAAATATTCTCCATAATGGTATATAAAACATGCTTGGTATATCACACATTTAATACAATACAAAGTATAGAAGTAAAAAAGTATATAAGAAAAAGTATATAAAGAAATAGTGATAATAATTCTGCTACATTAACCGTCAAGTAGACGTTTTTCTTGTGGTATCCAAGAGATGAAGAACTATATAATATAGATTTTCTAAATATCGTTAGGTGCCAAGCTTATTAATAATGATTGCTTCTCTGAATAAACCAATTATTAGTGCAATAGTTAATGTATTTGATAAAATATATAAACAATATAAAATACAATTATGATGAGATAAAAGACAAGTACAATCTTCATTATAAAAATATTCTATTGTATATATATATATATATATGCAAGAAATTGTTTTTTTAAATTTGGTTTCTAAAATTTAAATATATGTACAGAAAGTAAATTCCGTTGATTGATTTATCATAAGAAGAGTGATCAATGGCTTATTACACCATTTATAATTGAATATATTATTACCTTTAAATTCCCTAAACCACCATGAAGAACTACCCATTTCTGGCGTACTTTAAGATTCCAATTAAAAAGTCACTGAGGTTGTTGTTCCAATGTGCAGCCAACAGTGGCCGTCGACCAAAAAGGAAACCCTAAACCACAGCACGCCTCACAACAAAGCATTGCAATTAATACTTATATACTTCAATTAGAAAAAAGTCAACGTGACGCTAAAGCGAAAAGCAAGACACACAAAAAAAAAGAAGAAAAATAGGAGAAAAAGTGAAAATTGAAAGGCTAAGCGAGTCAAAAGCGCAACGTGGAATGAGGCTAAAACTGGACTGAAGTTGACTAATGGGGCCAGTCGTCAGGGCTGAAACAAAATACGAATTTGAAACCCTATTGTTGGAAGAGGGGGCAGTAATGGGAATGGTTGGAGGGAGCCAAAAACCGCGAGAACCGCTGCCAACTTCAATTTTTAAAGTAATTGCAATAAAGTTGAACAAATTTGTGCACAGCAGCAGCAACAACAATAACAATAGCCACGAAATTCTAACCTCAGGCCACAGAAAAACGGAGCAGGTACGGGTGGTGGGGTATGGTCAAACATTTGAACATGGAACAATACAAAAAATTATTTTTTCTAGCCAACTCTAAATGCGAAAAAAATCAATAGAAGCAGACAGCAGCAACATGAATAAAAAGATGAAGGCGAAAGAAGTTAAATAAAACCAAAATGCTAAAACACAAAAAAACAATGTCAAAAAAACTCAAAAAATGTCAAAAAAAAAGAGCAGTACAAAATGTAAAGTTAAAGTCTGGAATGGCCAAAAGGTTGCTACAATGTGCAAAACGCGTTTTGCCAAGAGTTTGAGGGTTCGAGTTGGGGACTTGGCGCTGCAATTGCAAAAAAATTCACGTATTCCGCCTAATTTTTTGCACATCTTTTTTAAATTTTTTTTTGTTTTTGCTAGACAGCGCACTGGTCATAGAAACTGCACCACCCCAAAAAAGGAAAAACATAAAAAACACCCATCCAGTGGTCAAAGCGCCAAGTGCGAAAGTGTGAGTCGGCTGCAGTCGGCGTCGCTGTCGCTGCGAAGGGGTTAAAAAAATTTTTGTTTTGATTTTTTTCCACTAGCACAAAAAAAAAATTATTTTTTCCCTGCTCTGCCAAATGTTTTGGCGTTGGTCAGCAGAAGAGGGAGAGAGAGGCAAATTGTTAGAGCGAGACAGCAACAGAGAGCGCTGCTACTGCGCTGTACCAATATAAGGTTTCCTTCTTTTTTTCCACTTTTCTTTGGCAATTTTTTTCGAAATTTCGTTTTGTTCCATTTTCCTGCGTGCTGCTGCAAACCGAACGCGGCGGCGGCGGCTGGCCGGAAGCTGGCGTGGGCCATGCGACGCCTTCTTCAACTAGTTGTTGTTGTTGCTGGCTGGCTGGCTGGCTGGCTAGCATGTTGGTTAGAGAGAACTTCCGTTCATGTGCCTGGCGCTGGCTCTGACTCTGTTTCTGGTCATCTTCATCAGCAGCTGCCAACGCAGCATCGCACACTCACTGTGCGTGTGTGTGTGTGAATGTGTAGCTGTGTTTGCATTTTTTTGTAGACATTTCTTCTACTTTTTCGTTTGTCCACCTACTAACTAGTCGTTGCTGCACACGCACACCACGCTTTCCAACACTGCTGCGGAGTTTGGGTGATGTGCAACTAAAAGCAAACTAGAGCAACAAAAACTAACGTTACGTGGTTTACACACACTGACCCATCCACACCCACCCACACACACACACACACACACTCACATTTGCTCTGCTTCGTTTTCACACGCTGTGGCAACTCCCCTTGCGCTATGCAATACTTTTTTCATATATTTTCTTCTTTTTTTTGTGTTGGCAGCACTAAAAGCCGCCGCACTTTTGCCGCTCGCCAACGCCGTCGCTTTGACACCTTCGATTGTGTGTAACGCGGTTTTCTATTTCAATTGACACTCCCCTATATATAAAGTATATATACGTATATATAACTTTCTTTTTTTGCAATTGTCACTTCGATTTTGTTTTTGTCAGCGGTTTCAAATTGTGACAAGTCAAAAGATATGTGACCACAGTTTATTTCTATATATAGAATTTTTTATATATGTTTATTATTTTCACAAACTCATGTTACATCGAGATAAATGGGTAGAAATTATTGAAGTGAGCCTGTAATAAAAATATGGAATTTTAATTGATTCGAGTTCATGTTAAATTTATTGAATATTTTAAAAATGTTTTACCTAGAATTGAAATGTAATACTATATTTGTTTAAAAGTTTTTTGAAGCCAAAAAGCGATATTATTTTAATGATATAAAACAACATGAAACATTTATAAAATCCAAGTAAATGATTACATTTTAAAATATATATCAACATACATATGTATGTATATAATAAAAAATGATAAAAATAAATAATATTTATTTGGTTAGCTCAGAAAAATTCTTAGAAATATATTTACATTTTTTCGAAGTTTATTTAAATATACTTGAAGTCCATGTAATGTAATGGCCTGGCTTGCTAAATCCACAATAAGACGAATCGAAGGAACTTTATAAAAATCTGATTCTATTGAGAATTATTGAGCCCATAGCTCTCTTTTAAATTAAGTTAAAATCTTCTGTCGATAGAATTTATTTTTTTTATCTTATTATATTTCTTATCAATATATATTCCATTTTAAAACTTGTTTAATTTATATATTTGAATAAATTGAAAATTTAAACAACATTAATAATTAAAAAAAAAAATTATATCAGATATGTTTTAGGGTTCTCTGCCTTTTAAATATTTTCAAGAAATACCAACGCTGCTGCTTTAATATAATATACTCATTGCTCTTCTTCTTGCTTCCATTCTCCTCTAATTTCATGCCAACATTTTTATGCAGCATGCCAAGGATATTAGCGATTATAATCTTTGGCCACCGACGCCGCGCAGCCATCAGCATGCCAGCGAGCATCATCCGATGTCCCTGAAACAGGAATACGAGGTAAGTGGTGCAAGTGGTTTAAGTGGTGTAAGCAAGTGCCGTTAAATGTGCATAGATTGTGGCCATTACTCTATGCCACATGCATAAAAACGATACCAGTGGCGGCAACAACAACATCAGTAGCAAACACAAAACACTAACAAAAAACATTTCTAAAATTCGCGTGCCTCGTCGCCGCTTTTGGATTTGTTGCTTTTTATTTAGATCCCCACAACAACTCCACCCCCTTTTAAGTTTTTTAGCCGTGTACAATATTGTATACAAATAACTGTATTTTGTTGTTGTTGATTTTCCTTGTTGTATTTTGCTGGCAGTTGGTTTTGCGTTTTTGCTTTTTGTTTTGGCTTTTTTTCTAAACATATCGAATATATTTAGGCAAAAGCAGACGCGGCATTCGTTTAGAGAGGGTTTTATTTTGGAATTTATTTCATTTTATTTACCATGTCCTAGGTCATGTCTAGCTAACCAAGAGAGAGAGAGGGATGAGCGAGAAAGTGGAAGTGAGAGATAGTCTCGAGGCTGTTAACCCATATCCACAATTTACATGCAATCGAAAGCAGAAACCACGGTTAAATTTTTTATGTTTTCTGCCACCTTCTCTTTTCTATTTTTTTGGCTGTTCCTCCACATTTTTTTACACTCTCGCTTAGAATTTTTATTCATATATTTTATCGCTTGATTTTTTTTTTGTTTTTGTATTTGTTTTGACACGAGTTTTGTCACGCATTCGATTTGGATTTGTGCGATTGTCAGATATATGTCTGGGTGTTTTGTTGGCCATAAATCGCTTTGAAAGCCATATTGAAAATATTTGCACATGCCAAACAATATTTTGGCTTAGAATTTCCTATTTTTAGTTCATCCATTTCATTTGTTTGTTGCATTGTTGACCTTTTTAATTCGTTTATGTTTCACTTTTGACTTTTTATGCAAAAATCATTAGAATTGTATTTAAATATTTTGACAGTTGCACTTGATTAAGCGTTGATGTAACCACTCAGAGGTTCATTTCCAATGCGTGTGATATATTTTAGGTAGGTAAATGATAATCTATAGATTGAATTTCAAAATTGAAACTGTGCAGTCAAGGGTATAACAAATTTTGATGATTAATTTGTGTAAATGCAGATTATGGCCATTAAGTGATGTAGCTCTAAATGCAATTTGACTGAAAAAGGTAAGAGTCCTTTTTGTCAAAAAGGGAAAAGGAAAACAATGTCTTATAATTGTATTGTCACACCTCAAAGGAACATGAGAAAATAATAATAATGTTGGTTTTCAAGTTAACTCTTTTGATTACTAAAAGGCACTACATACATTCTATAATAAAGCTTGCAATATATGTTTAATTTTAAAACTCCAGAATGTCACATATGCTATTGGAAGAGTCGACACAGAAGCAATTCATAATATTTGGCTTTCGTGCCATCATACTCATACATACTAGTAGACTTCAAGTAGACTTAATATGTTTGGCGTCATTTTTGTCCACACGTTAATTACTGACAACTCCTCCAAGTTGATAAGCCAACTAAATTTATCCGTTCCAACAAGTAATTATAGACCTTTATTACTTAAGCATTGCTTAACTAACTATGACCTGCATTACAGAGAGATCAGCATCGGGATTCACGGAAAAAAGAAAACGGAAAAATTTTATATTATTGTATTTATTTTTAACATTTTTAAAATTTAGTATACGGTGCTATTTAAAAAGTTTGATTGATAGTTTATAACTATATCCTATACTAATAAAAAAAACAATTTTCTTGATTACTATAATTATATATAATAAATTTACTCTCAAACTTTCCAATATTAACCAATGTCACTTTACTTTTAGGCCAAAATGAACGATCACCACCATCACAATAATCTGCAAAAAGGTAAGTAGAGATACCAAAGCAAACAGAAAGGAACCCGAACGTCGCTGTCGCCTCCCTCCTGCAATGACCTGCCCCAAAAACTGGTATACCTGACCCAGGCAATCGAGCCACCGAGCTGCTTGGTTCGGAGCTGCACTGGTTAATTAATTGCTCACAAAAACAACAAACGATAATCACGAATCTCGAGCAGATATGCTCCTGTGGATCGGGGGCGCGCGCGCGACTCCAGATTGCAATCTGCAAACGAAAAATGCATACGTCGCATATAAAAGTTAAATTGCAACACGCGTGCGGCATGATGTTGGCAAAGACAAAAGGCGAGCGGACAATGTGGCTCATTCAGCTAAGAGGGACAGATACACCCCAGATACTCCCACGAAAAATTGACCTTTAACTGAAAGAACAGCAGCAACAACAACGATTGGCAACAAGCTGCTTACAACATGTTTACATAAATTCCTAAAATGCAAACAACATCGTTGTGCAGCCCGCAACAAGAGCAACAGCAACATCAGCAGCAGCAACAACGGCGGCAACATTGACAGCAACACGCTCCAAAAGGGTTTTCGGTAAACGGGTTCGATATCGGGTTAGCTCCGTTGGCGGCAATGATCTCGGCCCGATAATGTCAACGCTAGGCAATTGGCCAATAACGTTGTTGTTGCTGTTGTTGTTGCTGTTGTTGCTGTTGATGTTGCTACTGTTGCTGCTGCTGCTGCTGCTGCTGTTGCGATAAGCATCTCAGCAACATTGCGGCCAACAATGTAGATGTAGATGTATCTATGCGATGCATTGGCTTTTAGTTGTATATGCCTGTTGGCTTTTACCTGTACAAATTAACAATACAGACGGCTTCAACTATGTTGGCCATGACTCAGAGACTCGGCTAAGACTTGGCCTGGCTGCAGCTACTATGTAGTAGCTCATATTGCTGCACTGAAAAAAATATAATCAATTGAAATGAATTTTCATTTTTAATTTGTATATTATAAATAAATTAAATTATTAGTTTCGAATTTTCATTAATTTCTAAAATATTGTTCAAACGGTTTTTTTCTAGCCCATTGAAATGTTTTATCTCTTTATATATCTTTACAAATTATAGAAACCTGAATAAAAATATTCCGGCAAAGTATCAATTTCGGATAATTTCTGGAATTTGAGAAATTCACAAATAACAGAAAAGATTCTATTTATAAATAGGATGGTTTTGATATCCTATTTGTTCTAGATAAATCTTTATCTCATATATTTACTTACATTTTTTGAAAAACACGAAGAGCTTTTGTCGTAAATAAACATTCCTTTTTTTTTTTTGTTTGTTTATAATAAATATTATAAATTATATTATAATTTATAATTATTTTTCTGAGTGTATCTCCTGGCCTGTTTGTTGGTGCCTGTTCATTCAGTTTGGACAACTTTGCCGAGCTGGCGCCATTCGCCCGCCCGTAATTAACACTAAAAATGTTGAACAACTTGAGTAGCCTTTGGTACCAATTTGGTGGCAACAATTGTCTGCAAATGCTTTATTAGAAATGCTTTTGACATGCCAGCGGGGCGCCTTAACTGAACTGCCTCCGCTAATCCTCTCCAGACTGGCCAGCCTCAGCATTCGAGCTCATCAGCAGATTCACACAATTTTTGCACGCAAATGCGCTGGGCACTCAATTATAGATAGATAGATAGATGGATGGCTGGAACCCAGGCATAAAAATATTTGAAAAAAAAATGTGAAACTATTTTCACATAAACTGTAACTCAGCTAGCTCGCGCGATTTCCCAGTGGCAATCAGAGCGGCCAAGTTTAATTAGAGTAGCCAGCGAGGAACAGTCAGTGGGGGCAAGTGGGACAAGGCGGCTGGCCTGGTGGCAAGTGGCAGGTGGCAGCTTGGCGGCAACGTGACGTGAGTGAACGTCGGCAACTTCAACAGAGACGCGCGGCATGACTCGTACTCGACTCAACTCGTCTTGACTCGACTCGACTCCACTCTTGCAGCTGATGGACAGCCGTGGCAACATTAGATGGCGCCACGGCTGACACAATTCAACAACAACTGAAGCAAACAACTCAATTGCAGGTCACTTTCTGGATGACAATCGTCTGGAGCATCACGCGGCGGTAGCCGGACAAGGTAAGCCTTCAAGCCCCAGTCAAAGCTATGCCTTTTAAGGTCCTGCAACACTTGTCAACAAGTTTTCTAATACTCTTTTTTGGCATTTATAATTTTTAGTAGTAAAAACAAAGAAACAATAGTTCAATTCATGGGAAAGCTTCAAAGCTCAAAGCTGAAAGGGTTTTCCTGAAATTTCATATATTTTATAAAATTAGTAATAAAAAGTTGAATTAATTTCATAAAATAAATTTAATTCAATAAGAATATTCTTAATATCTGGCGAATCTTTAGCAGTATGGTCCATGAGTTTCTTTTAAAACTTGGCTATCGAGTAATTTTAATTTTATACTCGAAAATGGTATATTGGTTTTGTTCAATGTTCGTCTTGTTGTCCTTCCGTCTGTTCGTCCGTCAATTAGAGAATTAGAACAGTGGGGACGTGGCAATTCAATTTAATCTAATTTAATAGATATCTCCGTCACTTTTACGTCAGACAGATTACTGATTACCTCATCTAAAGATTGTTACTTACTTTTTCAACTTATTTAATTTTCCCATTGTCCTGCTGAAATAATTTAAAAACATTTCCTTAAAGAACATTTTCCAATATTCTCAAAAAAGATTTAGTGGTTATTTAGAAAACAGTGAAATGATCTTAATATATATACTCTTGACTTGGAGCACAAAAGAAAATTGTATGCAAGATAGATGTGTTTGGCATATTATTGAACAAGGGTATTATAATAAAAGTAACCACAGTTTCACGCTTTGTTTTATGTATATGTTCATATTGCACGTTGCCACTTTTCTTAATCGCATTTAAAACTTAACTCAACAGGCAGCCTGGGACTGGGCAGCGGCGTCAACGGCTCTGGCCCTGGTGGTGGCAACTCTGGCCTGGCTGGTGGCGCGCATCATGGCAATCATGTCTCAGCCGCCGCTGCGGCTGCTGCGCATCATCATAACAACGCGGTGGCAGCTGCCTCAGCGGCCGCGCTGCTCGTCGTTCCGCAGCCCATCAATGCCAGCAAAATGGGCGGGCCCGGTGTGGGCGGCAGCGGTGGACATGCCCCAACTGGCGGCAGTGGACGCAAGTATCAATGCAAAATGTGCCCGCAGGTAAGTGCTGATCTTTTCCCCGCCACCAGCTGCTATTTGCATTGCTCTTAGCTGTTAAGTTAAGGCCAAAGGTTTAACAGTTGCAGATTTTTTGTTATTTTATTTTCTTTTGGTTTTTTTGGCCGACGGCCTTGCACAAATTGCTCGCTATTAAGCCCCGAAAATGTTGACAGGAGCTCGGGACAACGGGCGACGGCTTTTGTTTACAATTTTCCAGTTGATTTGCTTGCCACAAAGTTTCGAATTTCAGACCGCCGGTCCCGCTTCTTGCACTCCTCTCCTCGCGTGTCACCGTATCAAGTGCATTTTTTCCCACATTTCATTCAGCTTCAGTTTTTGGCGGCCAACGCACTTGGCCACCACTGGCCAGAAACGGCTTTAATGACACTCAAGCTGCGGCCAACAGATGCTGCAGCTGCTCATAAAATGTCAATTATGCATTGAACGGTGTGTGCGTGTGTGTGAGCGAGTGTGTGTTTGTATTCGTCAGCGTGTTAATTGCGGCTAATTGAGCTTATTGTTTTTAACGGATTCGCTTTTTCTCTGGTTTCTCAGTTTTTTATGTTTACTGACTTGCGCCAGGTGGCTCAACCAGATTTTTAGAGCGTAAAGTTTGCGATATGCGTGGGACATGTTCCCGGGTGGGCTAAAGTCTTCAAGGAAAGTTCTTTGGCACTTAACGCTTATGTAAGATTGTTACGCATTAGGTCATAAAAATTGTGGAAAATCGGAAATTACAAAAACATATGGAAATAGATATATACAGAACTGTCTAGAAAGACTGATTGGAATGCACATATGTTATTCCCAGGTGAAATAAATATATTGTAGGATTGTCTGGAAAATTTGAGTAGATTACATTTAACTTGTTTCCTCAAGATTTAGTTAGGTTTATTTCAAATATATTTAAATGCGTATTTGAGTTTGTTAATGATAAAATACATCTACATTTCTGCTACTGGATTTTATTTGCACATTTGCATGATGTTTAGTATCGACAAAGTATATGTAATATTATGTAGCATATAGTAAATTCTGGTACAGCTTGTTATAGTATACCATAAGATTACTTATTATAGTACGGTTTAGAGAAGTTTACTTCAGTTTAGTACAGTCGTAGAGAACCTTTCACATCTTCAATATGAAATTAGATATTTAAAAAAATACACTTATAGTTTTCCTTAATTAATTGAAATGCAAAGTTTCAACTTACAGTACATATTAACAGTTCTGATAAATCCTGAATAGAAAATTATTGTAGAAAATTCCATTACGCAGATTAAACTTCTTCAAAGTTTCTCCCAGGTGCATTCAATTTATGTAATTAGATGTTCCTTGAATAGGTATCTTTCTTATGCCAAAGACAACCGAAAACATATAAAAGCAAAAGGCGCAAATATTCTTAGTTTTTCAGCTTTTTTCTTTACAAATTCGCAACTAGCAAAAGGCAATTGAGTAATTGCTGCCTTATCTTATATATCTATCTATATATCTAGAAAACGTATGTATGTGTGTATGTGTGAATTAACAAAGATCGAACAAATGAAAGTAAATTGAACAGCGACCCGAGAGAAAACAAAAAAATAAAAATAAATAAAAAATAGAAATAGTACCAAATATTGTTGTTGCTTTTGTTGTTATGTATATTTTTGGGCAACAGCAGCAGCAGCAACGACAACGAAAATTTGTTGTCCATTGGACGAATGATATGTCGGCCAGATATGCCACACCCATAACGCCCACAAATTGTGGTGCGGAGCTAACAGCTTTTGCAGCGTACACTGATGAGCGACACACACACACACACACACACAGTGGGCGAGTGTGTGTGTGTGTGTGCGTGGGCGACTGATGATGTTGATGACGCTGCTGAAAAGCCAGCAACAATAGCAACAACAAGAGGGGCGCAGAGGTGTTCATTTGTGCGAGGCAAAGTGAAATAGCAGCATGCCTAAAAGTATGCTGCAAAATTTTTTGTAACTGCCGCTGCGTGCGAGTGAATTCACAGTTGCTGTGCAAGTGTGGGTGTATACGTATGTGAGTGTGTGTTTCAATTTGGTGTTTCTTTTTTAAGCGCACACACACATACACATATGAATTTATGAGCGTGTGTGTATGTGTGTGAGCTGCACTACTGAAAATTAGTGCGTTTCTACGCTCAAAAGCGTCTGCTGGGCTGCTGATGCTGCTACGTTTTTAATTACCCACACTTGGCATTTTTTTCGGTGCTGCTTTGGCAGTCCCCTTGTTATCTTTGTTGTTGTTGCTGTTGTTGTTGTTGTTGCTGTTGCCAATGCAGCTAAAGCTTCAATTGGAATTACTTCACTTGGCACTCGCATCTGCGATGTAGCAGCAACAGCAGCAGCAGCAGCAGCAGCAGCAGCAACATGAGCTACTTTTTTCTCTTCTTTAATGCCTTTGACTGGCCACATCTACGTATCCATATAGCATATAGCATGTCCACTTGTGGGCTGCCTGTGTCCATGGCTGCGTGTGTGTGTGTGTGTGTGTGTGTGGTACAGATGCAACCAGCCTATCATGTTAGTGTGCGCTGGCCTGCTTTCTCATTTCTCGTTTTTTTCCCTGTGCTTTTTAACCGTATGAAAGGAGGGGCAAGTGTTATTTTTGCACTTTTTTGTGTTCGCCGAAAATTGTTGTGTGAGAGTGTGGGCACAGGTAGTAGCTGTGATACTTATATGCTCTTCGCGTTATGGCGTTATTAAATTATTCTCACATTATGTCCAAGCGCTGCCGCTGCTGTGCAAAATGAATGCAATTATTGCGCGGCAATA
This sequence comes from Drosophila sordidula, assembly GCA_035047465.1. NCBI lineage: Eukaryota > Metazoa > Arthropoda > Insecta > Diptera > Drosophilidae > Drosophila > Drosophila sordidula. The sequence continues at coordinate 538,078 of JAWNPQ010000219.1, read as the reverse complement.
ATTTCTGATGTTCACTCAAGTATGCACCTAAAAAGATATATGTGAAATTCTTAGTAAATATAATATAAATATGACACATTTTTTAGGCTAATTGCAGCTGAAATATATACAATTCTTACTATATTTTATTTGAATATGAAGCTATGGATAGACTTTAAGCAAACTATTCAATAAGTCAGAAATGCTGGCTTAAAAATGAAATCCATATAAAGCGTCCTTTCATATAACATTCAATCAAAAATCTCAACATGTATTTTTTTGCCACAAAAATATTTAATATAAATCATAAAAAGGCATTGCCGCGCCCACTTGCCCAAAAAAAAAGGAAAAAGGGGCACCGCTTACATAAAATTACATAAAAAGAATTAACTGAAATGCGCGCAAAAGTATGCAACGTTTTTGCGCTCTGTTATTATTAGCGCATGTGCCTGTGTGTGTGTGTGCGTGTGTATATGCTGCCTTTTAGGCGCCTACCGCAGCCCTAACGCGTAATGCCCCTTTATTATTTTTTCCAGCAATTTTTTAGTTACATATGTTGTTTTTGTTTTGTTTTTTGGTTTTTTTTTTCGCTGAATTCACTCAACTTGCTTCAGCTGCCCAGCTTCATGCTGTGCACTAACACAATTACACACGCACAGCCAAAGCCACCGAAGCACTGGACATGGCCACATGAGCTGTCCAGAGAGGGGGGGGCTTGCGGGGGGCTCTTCAAACAGCTCACACTATCAATTAGTAAAATTACATGCGAAAAACGAGCGCAAAATGTTTTGCCACGTTAGGCAAAAAAATAGAAAAAATTGTAAAAGAACATAAAAAAAATTTGAGCGCACACTCGCTCTGCATACACGTACGCACAAGTGCACTTGATATCAGTGTGTGTGTGTCTGTAATTCCCCTCATTTAATTAACAATAAAAATAGGCTAAAAAGTCTAAAAAAAAGTTAAAACTGCAAGCGATTATGCATACATGCTGCACACTTGCACACACACACCCAACACACTCAACACACCCAACACACACGCACATACATTGCACGCGTGCCATTTGTTAAACAATTTTAACGCGCGCCCCCGAGTAGGCAACACTTTTTTCACCAAACTGCGCAGCGCACACACACGCACACCCACGGGCGGGCAAAGCGCCGGACATTAAAATTTTATCCGATATAATGCATGAATTATGTAAACTATTTTTATATTTATTTTTATTGTTGTCGTTGATTTTTGTTATTTCTTGTTTGTTTTTTTTGCGCTTTCGCAATTTTTCTATCACGGTATTGGTGGCCCCTGCGAATTGCCATTGCCCCTGCGTGTTCGCCTGTGTGCGTGCCTGTATGTGTGTTGGTCAGCGGCCTTTGGCATTAGCATTTGGTTAATGTTAACGCGTGTCGCCCTCTATCGACCGAAAAAAGTATGCCTCACATCCTTTTGCGAGCATTTTTAGTGCGGTTAGTAACAGGACACACACACTCACCGACTCACACACGCTCTTTGACAGCCAGATCTATGACAGCTATCTCGCTTCTACGGCTATTACCATCTCTCTCGGTTGCAGTCTGCAGCTTGTTTATTTTTAATTTTATTATATGTACATTATTTTTCCAATGCATTGATGTGTACAAGTGTGTATGTGCGTGCGTGCGTGTGCATGTGTGTGTGCGTGTGTCTATTTATGCACTCGGCCGTTGCATTTAAGTGTTTTGTTTTGTTTTGCTTGTATTTTGCATTTTGCATGAAATCATGCACACTTTTTTCAGTCGCAACACTCAGCAAATTGTTTTTAAAACGTCAACTAGTTTGTTTTTTTTATTTCTTTTTTTCGTTTTTAGTTTTGTTTATTAATTTTTTATTATTGTATTAACGCTTTGGGCAACGTATTTATTTACATACAAATGTATTGAGCTTATGTTTTGCTTACTGCTTGAAAAAATATAAATAAACAACGTGCAGTTAAAATGTTCGAGGGAAATATTAATTTTATAATATTGTTTTTATACACTGTCATTTGATTAAATTTGTGATTTAAATTTAAAAAAATACGACGAAAAGTAAAGCTGCTTTAAACGTTTTTGCTATATATTTGGTACATTACCTATGAGCTATTGAGAGATTAAACACTTTTTCCAGTTTCCCTTCTCTTTATATATATATAAAAAACACTACAGAAATAATAATAATAATCAAATAAGTTTAATCTATTTAATTATGCATTAAAAATGTTGTAAATTATCAAGAAGCTCTAAAAGTCTAAACGATTTTTACTTTTTTCTCCAAGTCTATGAATAGAACACTCTTTTGGGAATGACAGATTTTTATTTAATTTCAAATTTTTTTTGTAATCCATCCAACATAAAATTAATAAAGCTAAAAATGATTTTTGTTACTTTTATCTACTTAATCATTTTGTTTATTTTTTTAAGAATTGAAATATATATAATATTTGCTACTCACAATTATTAGATTTTTACTCAAAAAATGCTAAGGTACGATATCTACATACTTAAAAATAAAGTATTTAACAAGAATTTGTGTCTGTAGTCTTTGTTGGACCATATTTGTGGTAAATAAAAGTTGTGTTTTTAATATATGATTTCACATCAAAGGGTTTCTCTTTAATTTTAGTGCAAATCTGCAGATTTGCATAAAACAAAAATAATTTTGTATATTTCTTTTACTATTTTCTTTTTTTGTTGTTTTGCTGTACGTTATTTAAGTTCTTAAGTGTCACAAAAGTTTAAATCATACAAACATAACAGATAATATATTTCTATTGCTCTATATAGCTAAACGAAATATTCCTCGTCTCAAGATGTTAAAAATTGAACAGAAAACAATTTTCAAGCATAATAAATAAGCAGTCTTTTTCATACTCTTCTGGATTGTATGTAGACCCAATTGCATATAGCCTATGCTTTCAATTGGTTTTTTTTACTTTAGGCTTTGTTTATATGCATATAAGAAACATGCCCGTTTCTTTAAAACCAGTTGGGGCTCAGTGAAGTTAATGATAAGCACTGAACTCAAATTACAATCAACCAAACTGAGCTAAAAATCAATTGAAAATAATAAAAAACATGAATAGGCTAGACAGGCTAACGGCTATGGGCTCTTCAAATTCAATAGATTACTTCAGTTTTCAGCTAACTTGTAACGGGACCCGCTTCAGTCAGCTAGATTCACCTGAAATAAAGTAAAATAATTGGATAACACAGCTTGTTTTTTTTTCTGGAGAAGAGAAAACTACCATCGATCTAAAATAGGTCTTCACCGATTGCCAGTGTAGGCTGGGCGAATGATAATTCTCACGCTTCCACTCATCATCGTCCAGCGAACACGCCGGCAGCAGCGGCTCCACCTCGAGGAACTGCGCCCAGAAGCCGGGCGCCTGGAGCAGCAGGCCGCGCAGCACCTGCTGCCAGACGACAATGTTGCTCAGATTGAGGTCGACGTCGTCGAAGAGCGTCGGCGCGAATATAACGGCAATATTATTGATGGACATCTTCACGGCCGGACTCTGGGCAATGCGCTGCCAGTGGAGCATGAGGAACGCGAGCGTGTCGCGATGCGCCTGCGGCAGATCCACCATGGCCAGGTACAGCTGCTCCTCGGCGGCCAGCGGATCGGCGCTCTGCTGTGTGGCCAGCACAAAGTCGCGCCTGTGGTACATGGGTATGAGCGGGCGTTCCAGGGAGCGCAGGAACTCCTTCACACAGCAGCACAGGGTGTGCGTGTCCTTGTCGCCCAGATGCGGCGTCGTCTTGCCACGCAGCAGCTTGTGCCGCAGCCGCTTCACCTTCTCCCTGGTCGAGGAGACGCGATAGAGCCCCTCCTGCTCCAGGCCGCGTCCCTCGATCTCGGTGACACAGTGCACTATGAGGGCGGGCACCATGGGCGCCACACGTGGCACAAAGTCGCTCAAATGGCCGCGCTTCGTGCTGACCAGCGGCTGTGGTATGCAGTTCACCGTTAGCTGGCCGCAGCAGTCCGTGTGGCAGCGCAGCGGACAGTCGCGACACCTGAGGCTGGCCACCGCAAAGCGTATGCTGCAAGTAGCTGGAGCATGCAACGAATGCGAGGCAAATGCAAGTTGAGGCAGCCACTCACCGTTTGTTGCACTGGACACAGTTGCCCACGTTGGAGTAGTACGCCTTCAGCTTGAAGTTGTGCTGGCGCAGCAGCAGCTGCGGCGACTGCGGATAGACGCTGGCGTAGGTGGGCGTGTAGCAGCTGACGCGCTGCAGCGATAGCTCATCGCCGCCATTGGGATTCATGTGGATACGCAGGTGATCATCCTGCAGCGAGTCCATCGACTGCTCATCGTACATGCGGAACTGTCTGCTTAAATCATTGTACGAATTATATTCGCGGCGCAGACGGTCCTTGGTCTGCATCGCGGCGCGTTGTGGCAACAAGTAAAATACTCAACTGCCACGCAACCAGCGAATAACGTCTGTTTTGCCCAGTTATCGCCAACTTCTGATACCTATCCACACTATGTACTTCGCCCATGTACCATGTACTGACTAAATCAGCTGTCACTTTTCATTGAGTCAGCTGCATGGCCAATATTTTTCTAGCAAAAGTTTAGTTCGCAGAATGTTTGCCTCGGCTTCGACAGCGACTCCGATTTGAACAGCTCGTCTCAATAGTCGCTCAATTCCGACCCACACTCACACAATGACTATAAAAAAATAAAAAGTTTCAATTCAGAACTGAATGGGTACTCAGACGCTTTAGTTTCCGACAGCTTAATAAAACAGTAAATGCTTTGGATTTGACAATTTAGTACAAACGAATCTGTAAGCATCGATACGGCTTCGATATATCGTTAAATCAAATCATCGCAAGCAACTAAAATGATTACACTAACTATTTTAGCTAGTGAGAAACTATTTCACTATATCTAGAGTCTTGGAACACATTTATACAAGCTGTTTTTATATGAGAGTTTTTATACAATTTTTTTCTCTTTCTAAATTTATCAACATTTCTAGATATATTTTTTTGGGATATGGACAGTTTATTTATTTTTGTTTGTTTATATTGTATATAATCAATTTATTAATAATAATATTAATTTAATAAATATTGTTATCTACAATCAAATCGATTTTTGTCCTTAGGTTTTTGTCAATCCTTATGGCTATCGATTTTGATCGTTGTATTTATCTCCAGTCTTCTTCTTAATTATTAAATGCAATTTATCTCCAATATTTTTAAATACCAATTTAAATTAAAATATAGGAACACTATTCCCAATTAAGAAACTATTTATTCTATAACCCATATAATTATTCAATAATTTAAAATTATAATATACCCAAAAGCACACAAAAAACAATGCTCAATATAATAGCAGTTACCCGTGTTTGAGGATAAATCTCTTTAGAAAAAGGTGTCAAAGTTCTTATGCATTTATCAATAGATATTCAATGGAAATCTGATTAAAAAACACGCTGATAGCTTTTGTTAAAAGATTCATATCACGATTAAAATTCGTTTCGTGTACACAATCTCCTTATATCTCCTTAAATTCTTTGCCATCACTCTCTGAAACTCAAATCCACGGCTTTAAATTGCTTTTAGATTTCATCTCTAGAAGGGGTTGTATAAAAATTCTCTTTAAATATTTGCGCGGCACTTTCGCGAATTCAATGTCACGCCGCCGCCGAGATTGGTGTAAAAAATCTGATGGGAAAACAATTTGTGAAAGTATCAATGAATTCTAAGCGCGATGAAAATGGCTCAATGGCCGCGCTAAATGGATGAAAAATTCATGGAAAACCGTTTTGCGACCGACAAACAAAATACGTCTAAAAAATTGCAAAACCAAATGAAAAACTGAAGGGAAAAAATCCAAAAAAATACGGTGTGCACATCAAAAAGCGAAAATGTTAGACCTAAGCGAAGACCAAAATAAAAATATGGAATACATTTTTTTTTCGATTTTGGATTTTGGCGTCTGACAAATGTGTTGCATACTTGCCGGCACAGCGTTTTGCCATCAATTTTTTAACGAACAACGGCCACAGCGCAGCGCCGAGCAGCATGGCAGCTGTGGGGGCGAGGGGGGGGGGGTTAGGGGGAGTGGGTGCGAATGAGGCGCAGCAACGGGCGAAATTAACGGACAAGGCGGGCAAAAGACGAAAGAATTTGATTTTTATATTTTGCTGCCGTTTTTTAGGCGTCAGTTGCAGCAGCAGCAGCGACGGCGGCAGCGATAGCGAGTGTGTGTGTGTGTGTGTGTGTGAGTGTGATTGGATGGGCAGGGTGTATGTGTGTGTGTCTGTGATGGGCGTCGCATTGAATTCGTAGTTATTAATGCGTATTGAAGTGCACATGTGGATGTATATCTACATAACTCTCTCTGCATATGCGTGTGTGTGTGTCTGTGTGTGTGTAATTGGCCCTAGTAGGAGTGTGAGTGCGTTTGAGTGTGTGCGTCTGTTTTGTTTGTATTCAAAGTCCACAAACGCCAGTCACGCATCGGCATAAGCCCATGCAAGTAACCATAGCAAATGTGCGGGCTTTGCCCCCAAAAACCACCACACTTACCCCCTAAAGCGCCAACCCACCTTTGCGAATGTGTGTGTGTGGGTTTTCGACTGTCCACTGTGTTCCAATACAACAACACAACAAAACAACTAAAAAATCTCTGTGACATGAAAAAAACAAAGAAAAAAGGCGAAGAAAAAAATAAAAGCAAAGCAAATCAAAATGCAAAACAACGTGGAAAAAACTCAAACACACACACATAAAAAAAAAAGAGGAAATATTACATCAAAATCTACTGACAGTGTTGCCACATGGTGTTAATTAATTTTTCACACACACCGAAGTTGCCACAGTTTTTCTAAAAGTGAAAATATTGGAACGTTTTTTTCTGCGTCAGCCAGTGAAAATCTAGCAGATGATGTTAGATAAATGCGGGAAGATATTTATCTCTATGAGGTAGCCAAAAAATACTTTAATAGATGCGTTTTGTTTACATTTTAAATTAAATAGGATTTATAAGTGATAGAATATTTTCAAAATATATTTATTTCCTGCCACAAAATTTTCTCATTTAATTTCATTTTAATACTTTTGAAAATTAATCAATTATATAGTTTGAATATTTTATTAAATATTTTATATTAATATTTAGTATATAACATTGGGTTTTTAATATTTATTATATAGATGAGTTGCTTTTAAAATGGAGTCTGTATGATCACAGTTATCCAAATCATTAACATCATAGCTTAAATGCTCGGAATAATTATTTTTATAAGCATTCAATTAGATTAAATAGTGTACTATAAACATTTTTTCTAAGCCCATTTAAAGTGTAAGTTTTAATGGTGTTAATTAAATATTTAAAAAACAACTTCAAAACCAATATTTATTATTAATTTAATTCATATTTAGCTATAACATGGTTAAATATTATATTATAAAATGCTATAATGATCAAATTGGAACACTTATTACTGTTGTCAGCAGTTCTGAAGAACTATTGCCACAAACCAAAAACCAAATTTATATAAATATATATAGAGTATATACCCTATAGCTATTGCTCTACTTGCTCTATAACCTCAATTGTCTAACCCAATTCTATAACAGTAAAAACGGCAATTTATAATAAATAAATATTTCAATGGCAACTCTACGAATTTTTTGCTGCCACTTCCACGGCTCGAAACAAACTAAAAACCAAAATCTAAAAGCAAATGCAAATACAAATCCCAAAAGCAAATGCAACAACACGCAGGAGGGGCGATGGAAATGGGCAAAACAGCGCGCAAAAGCAAAGCAAAAACAAAACAAAATACGGAGAAAAAAATGCTCTGTTTTTGAGCGGGTCAGAAGTGCGGCGTGCGAGCGAGACGGCACGAGGCAATGGAAAAAATTGTTTCCTGTGACAAGGCGGCCACGAAAAAAAAAACGCCGGAATATTGAAGGGGAGGCTGCGTGGAAAAAATGCACAGCAAATGGAAATGGAAGAAATGCAAAAAAAAAAAAAAAAAAATTAAAGCGAGAAAAAAATGCCAGAGAGAGAGGGGCAAGCAGAGCTGCTGAAGCGTATGGAGTAGAAGTTGAGGCAAGGTTGCAATGTGGCAGCAGCAACGGCGGCAGCAGGAAAAAAACAACTTAGGAATAGCAGCGACCACGACGACGGCGACGAGCAGCAGACAAACGACGGCTGCAGCGCAGCGGAAGGAGTGCGCTTTGTGGCCTGTCTGTGTATGTGTGTATGTGTAGGGGTGTGTATAGTGTGTGTATAGGTATGTGGGTGTGTGTGGGGCTTGCTGCTGGCAGTTAAGCCACGCGGTGGCTTAGGTCAGGGCGGAGGCTGCCTGAGGTGTGCTTGCTGTCGCTCTGCGTAACTCCCAGTGTGTGTGTGTGTGTGAAACATTTTTTTCATTTACGCTGCGCTTTCAAGTTTTTGTTTTTTTTTTTTTTTGTATATTTTTTGTTTTCTCGTTGGCGTTATTCGACGCCAGACTGATAGAGTGCTTCAAAGCGCCAGCCGCGGCGGTTGACAACACTGCGCTGTGTGTTAGTGTGACCAGCGCTGCACGTGAGTAGCGTAAAGAGCGACAATAAATGTTGCCTACTTTTCAGCGCGTTCTACATAAAATCGTAGATATATTAGCTATAAAAAAACAATATAATTATAATAATTAACTGCATAATAAAATTACAATTAATTAGTTAAAATACAAAATATATATGTATAATTTTTTTGATTTGTATAGCACTCATTTCCCTTGCCATTTCCACCCGCCAAAAACCAAAAGCAAAACGCAAAGTCAAATTGCAAAAAGCTCTTCAATGCAAACAGCAGAAAAAAACAGAACCGAAAAAACAGACAGCATCAAAGTCGAACAAAACAAAATGCTGGAAAAAAAGTGCCAGACCATTGGTTTGAGTGGGCGGGAAAGACCGGGGGTGGGCGGGTTTGGCAACTGCGTTAGGTGGGGGCAGCTGGCAGCAAATTTGGGGGCGGCAAAGGCTAACACGACGCTGGCAGCGAAAAAATTCCATGCGTTTGCATGTCTATGTGTGTGTATGTGTGTGTGTGTGCGTGGGCAAAAATTCCCCTTTTTAAATTTTTTACACACACAGAATTCTTTTTTTTTTTGCGCGCGCGTTTTTTAGAGCCCATCGGTCGGCTCCAAACTTGCCCCATACCAAATTGAGTTTGGGTCAATGTTGACGGCGGCTGCTGCCTGCCTGCCTGCCTGCTTGTTGTTGTTGTTGCTGTTGTTATCGTTGTTTTGGCGCTGCTCTGTCAGGTGGCTGCGACGCTGGCTGCGCTGTCGCCGTGGACCGCGCAGCATTTGAATAGCGCCAGCAGCGACGCCGCCTATGCAACCAAAACTTTTTTTGCTTTTGCGCTGTGTGTGTTTGAGAGTGTGTGTATTTGTGTGCGTAGCATTTTTTTGCCCGTTTAGTTGGTTGTTGTTGTTGCCGCTTTTTTTTTTGCGAAGTTGCCGTTGCCCGTGTGTGTGTGTGTGTTGGCGCTTGCCCCTTTTCTGTGTGTGTGTGTGTGCTGTTGTTGTTATTGATGTTGTTGCTGTGTCGGCCGGCGGCGGCCTTTAGTAAGCCAGGCCGCCACCCACACACACACACAACTACATTACGCTGCTGCTGCTGCGTTTTGAAGCGCCGCTGCGTTTGTGTTAGTGCGCGTTTTGTCTGTCTGGCTGCCACCTCGTGCCCGTCGATGCCGCCGCCGCCGCCGCCGCCGTCGCCGCCGCTGCGTTGCTTTGCATCTCTCTCTATGTGTGTGTGTGTGTGCGACCCCCCGAAAAATATATTGTTTCAGATTTTTTCATCATCGCTTTAGTTGAGTTTTTACATTGGTGACGGATCGTGCTCTCGGCTCGGCACGCGTTGCTGCTCCAACGAAACGACGCTCGACGCTCGACGCTTGGCGCTTGCGACGCTCGCTGCTCGACAGGGCCAAAGCGCGCGACTTTCAGTTCAGCTGTGTGTTTTTCTGTGTGCGCAACATGTTCCTTGAGACGCCGCCAATAAAAGTAACAACAACAACAACAACAGCCACAAACACAACCACAACAAACAACGCACAGCGTCTTCGGCTGGCGTCGTCCTTGTCGTCGCCGCGACAAGGCTAAGAAAAAGTAGCAATAGCTGCAATAACAACAACAACAAGAGCTCACAAAAAAACACATCAAAAAAGAAGCGAAACAAACTCGAACTCGCACTTGACTCGGTTTCGGCTTCCGTTTCCGGTGCGCGCTTTTAGACTTTTTCCGGCTGCTGACTTTCGATTCAATTGCGCGCTGTGTGTTTATTTATTGCTTCAACACACAAACACAAACAAACATCGCACGCGTGTGTGTGTGTGTTTGTATCTTTAAGATACGCGAGCTTCTAATGCTGCCACGCTGTCCGTCACGTGCTTTGGCGCTAAGAAGAAAGCGAAGCTGACGCAGCAGCTGGCTTTGTTTTCCTTGGCACACACTTGCCATTGTCTGCACGTGTGCCCGTGTGTGTGTGTGTGTGTGTGTGTGTGTGTGCTTATAAATAATAAATGCTCTTTACGGTGGTGCCGATGCTCGTGGGTGTATGTGTGTGGGTGCCGCATATCAGCTGTTTCTTGTGTTCAATATCAAGGTCACAATAATACTCAGCTTCCGCATTTAACTCGGCGACATATAAAAGTCATTTTACCATAAAAGAAATGTGCCGACGGCACAGAGTTAAAGTATAATATACATCGTATAAGTGAATATAATCAGTCAGCAGAGCATCCAAGTTCATAGTATACATCTACAGTGTTTCAAGGAATTTCAAAATAATTTCTAATTCAACTTCAAAACAGTTTAAAAAAAATTTAATAATAATATTTATATATGCACTTTGTATTGTCAGCTACTCTTCTATAAGAGTTATAGCATACATAATATTTTCAATTTAGGAAACTGATGAAATTAAGATTAGTTTGATTTTTGGAACATTTGACTAAATATTAAACTTCTAAATAGTCTCGGTGAATTAAGTTTTAATAATAATAATAGTAATAATAATAACATAAAAAGCAATCATAATAATAAAAATTGCATAATAATATACAATTAAAAATAATATGTAGGAGTAAATACTTACTTTTTTACTAATTTGTGGATCTTCTAATAAGATGCATTTGTCAATGTTAGATTTGGGCTTTCGCCTTAAAAAACTTATGAAATTTACAGGCTTCAATTCAACATTAGTTATGCTTAATGCTTTCAAGTCCCATTTTTATAAAAATGCATAAACTTGGGATTTCAATTAGCCAATTCCTTAACAAAATTTGTTTCTAATTAGTTGTCGAAATCTTATGTAAAAAAACTGACCAGGAACTTGTTGTATTATACAAAACGCCTAAATATTGAAATATTTTTAAATATATCTGGATATTATTTATTTAAATTTTTTAACTATTACCAGAGCCATTTACTTTTTAATTTGGCAAACAGTTATACTTATATTTGTTTTGTACTTTTTATTCGTTCCATGATATATCAAAAATTGTTTTAAATCTTACAAATTCATAAATTCTAAATTCTACTACTTAGCGATCGCCAAATAGGGATCACATCCTTATAAAATAGAATAATATTTATTTGCATATTTCCCAACATGAATTTGCTATTGAAATCCAGTAGACGTGAGCTTGCCCATTCTTTTGTCACCTGCCTACCAGTGTTGTTTCATTCCTCAAGTTTTCCAAAATTGGGACTAACAAAATAGCGCAATATATGTGAAACTTGTATCGTACTGCGGACTGTTATTAATATGCATGCCCTTATGCCATTCTATGAGCACATTGTTGACATAATCCCAGGCTCGATTACCCAGGTTCAAGCATGGGTCATCTTTTTCAAGCTGACTTCACACTAACTCGATCTGATGCTGCTCGCCTGCGTCATTGCAACTGTGAGTTTTGCGCCAAAAAAACCCATTGAAGCTTAAATTAATTGGGCAGCACAAACACCTGAAGCTGAATTCAAATATGAGACGAGGACTGAGACTGGGCCTGGGCCTGGGCCTGAGGTAGAGGCACGCATGATCCAGGTTTGGGAATTTGATATGCTGAGAAGATGCAGAGCAAGCGCCACACAAATCGTTGCACAACCCGTTAATGAGACACAGCTGCGAGTTCACATCTGTGCCACGCCCCCACACACACACACACAACAACAGTTTTAAGCGGTTTTTTTGAGGCCTATCGGCCACAAAATTAATTTCGCCAGTGATCAGTTAATCAAAGGCAATTGCGGCGTTCACAACGTGAGCGGAAAATTTCGGTCGTACGCTTCTAATAATTATTAAAAACAGCATTAATATATTATTTTTAATTAAGGAGCAGAGCAAAAATTAATTGCATATTTGAAATGATGTGAAATTAATTAATGATTAGTGCAAACAAGCGTGACCACAACCAAAATATGTATACAAAAAATATCTTAATAAAAAAGCCACAGCATATGTGAAATTAAATATCATTAAAATGCATAAAAATAATAATTAAATGAATAACAAAAAAACAATATTTGTGCGGATCGTATGACACCAGGCAATGCATTTTTCATCAACTGACAAAAAGTTGGAAAAAATTCAAATAGAAATTATTAAAAAAAAAAATCCGAAACGGAAACAGTTTTGTGATTTTGTACAACTTAATAAAAACAAGCTAAAAAGTGGTGTGAAAAATGCATTAATCAGGCAACAATAATGGCAAAAAGTTATGAATAATATAAAAGTGGGCAAATTTTTCTCATTCTTTTTCATTTTTACACATTTTTCAATTAACAATACAACAAAAAATTCTAGAGTTTGAGCCAAGAGGGTAGGCCAAACCGCTAAATGTTAATTAGTTAAAAGCCCGAACTATGCATTAACCCGACTTCAACCCACAAAACAAACACACAAACTTTAACACATCAACACACACACCACACACGCGCACACATACCCAAAAGCATTCCCCACTTTTTGCTGATTTTTTGTAATTTTTGCATTTTTATTTGTTTCTTTGTTAATTCGGTTTTAGGACGGGGCTTACATTATGTGCAGTCCATATGCACATAAATTTGTATGTATCTCATATATATGTATTGCTTTATATAACACTCTACATGCCATTTAAAAAGAAGGAAGATCCCATTTTCAATGCCTGGCGGAATTTGTACGCAAATAATTATTTAGCTAACAAATAAAAAAAATAGAAAAATACTGCACATGTAAGGCTATATGCATATGTATGTACATATGTAAAATCTTTGCCTCGCTAATAAATATATATGTATGCAGTTTATTTGCACGAGTGGAGAGTGCACTTTTCCGATTTCACATCTGTACACATTTTTCTGCTTCATTTTAAATTATGAAAATACTATCGCAAGGCTAGAAATATTTGGAAAATTTTCTTCCATATGGCTTTAACAGTCATTACATCATTTTTGAAACATCTATGAGAAGATCTCAAAGAACATTTAGGTAATTTTTGTATACCGTGTATGATAGCTGATGGAACACTCAATATGATGGAACACTCAATGGTTAAAGATGAGCATTATCTAATACAAAGGATATCAAGAAGTAATTCTTAAAGATTGTTAAAAATAAATTTGAATGATAGGTAGATGTCTTTCCCTAGTAAGACATCATTAAAACTTCTCGGATGTACGTATGTTAAGCCAATTTGCAGCTACAATTTTTTTTCTATGGGTATAGACACTTATCTATAAAGTTTTAGATACATCAATTTCCACAAGATTATTTTATTTAAGAAAATAAAATTAATCAAACTATATGGCTTTATTTATATAGGATTACTATTGTCTATATCTCTCAAATAAGCTACTTTAATCCTTACAGTTTAATCTGTATAATCTTCTAACCGGAAACATTTAAAAGATAAACAAATTGTCAAAAAATACATATGGCTGTAGAAAATGTTGACCACTCTTTGGTATATAGATATGCTAACCCACAAAAATTCAATTCAAGGTCAATGTCGTGAATGACAAACGAACTTTCAATTCCATCTAAACGCAAAATAAACAAAATATTGCCGCAAGTACTCGCCGACTACTCAAATGTATATGTATCAAAAATCAACATGCCCAGAATGCATGCAAAAATAAAAAATAAAAAAAATTGAAATATGCAACAAATGAATGAATTATTCGCGGCGTTTAGAAATAGAAAAGCCGCCCGAAAAAAAAAAAACAAAATGGAGCAATGCAAATAACAACAACGAGGACTTTCACCTGACAAATACGCAGGATGTCTGCTGCTTGTCTGCGCTTCAATGACTTGCCCCACAACAACAAATAGCGAAAGAAAAAAATTTAAAAAAAACAACGTATAGAAAAAGTATTCAACGCTCTATAAAAAAACAGACAGTCAGCGACAGAGGCAAACAAATAGCGGATTTTTTTATGTGACGAAAAAATCTAATCGAAGCTTTCCAAAAAAAAGCAAAACGCGCCGCGTAGAAAATAGCAAAATAGTCAAATTGAAAAAAAAAGCTTGCTCTTGGCCGCAGAGGGGGCTTGGGGAGCACGGTGGGTTGCATAAAATCTGGAAAGTCAAATGCGTGGCGAAAAAATATTTCCGCGTCGGAACCAGAAAAAAAATGTCGACGTGCAGCGCAAACGAAGCAATTGAAAATGCAAAATAAAAGGAACGCAGTAAAAATGCCGTTAGATTTAGGACAAATAAAAAACAACATAACAGAACGCAAAACGAAAAAAGAAAAGAAAATTATATTCAGTTGTCGAGACGAAAACGTTTTTGCGGTCGCGTCTCACAGATTTTGAATTTTTTAAAAAGCGTCACCTATAAAAGTGGTTAAAAAAATTGGATATAAAATGCCGTGCAACAGGCAGAAGTTGGCATCTATGTGTTTTTAAAGTTAACTTGATACACTGATTTGATATGGTAATGGGCTTATTAAAGACATCAGGATTAGAATAAGTACAAAATGCATTTTTCTAGTTTATTCTCACCTTGCTAAGTTAGGCATTTTTGATTAACAATTTTGACAGTGAACAGTAAATTCTCCCTCTAGCTCTACATTTTCATAACTTTGTCAAAACAAAGCCGACTTTAATTGGTTTAAGCCATCGATTGATTTGAGAAGTTCAAATTATTATTTCCATAAACATTTTGACTTTAAATTTATGTCTTTTTTCAAAGGTCTTTCTTGCCTATTTTATGTTCACTTTTTGAAGTCTTGTTTTTTGTTATTCATAAAATTTCAAAGTAAATCCTCTTTGAACGCTCATCTGCTGCACATTTATTGTTGTTTCTTATTGTTATTCATACACCAAAACACGTGTTATCGCGCAATGAAAATCGAATGAAACTCCATAGCCTGAAATCCGACGAAAATAAATTTTAAATATTTTTAAACAGTAATCAAGTGGCGAACAAAACAATAATAAATATGTTTGTTATTTTAGTCCCTGTTGCTCTTTTTTCGCAGATATAAAAATTGTGTTTAAACTAAAGTGTAAAAAAATACTACCAAAAACAGTTTAAATTAACGAGTTATAGTGCCAACAATAATAGTAGTTTTAACAAAATGGAGGGCCGTTTGATTGAGTATCGGCCAATTGGCGGTGGCCTCGACTACCACCACAATTCACCGCTGATTGGCGAGATTCCGCCCGTCGGCGGCGACTACAGCCACGCCGTGCATCGCTCCATAGATCATCTGCGCAACAGTTTGAACGAGCGCGTGGCCCTCGGACCACTCAGCGTCTTCTCCAACACTCCGGATCTGCGGAGCTCGGTGCTGAGCTATAGCCAACAGCCGCAGCCGCAGCAGCAGCAGCCGCAGGTGCCACAGCAGCAGCAGCAACAGCAACAACAGCAACAACAGCATCAATATCACCTGAGTGCCAGCGGAGAGCCACTGCATCAGCCCAAGCCGAACCTGGAAAGCAGCTCCGCTCTGGCTATTGCCGACGTCAGCAACAACAGCTCGAAGCTGGTCAACGATGCCGTCGTTAGCAGCAGCAGCAGCAGCAACGCTGGCCCCGGCACCACGGCCCCCACGGGCTCGACACGTGGCCGCAAGTCCCGCATCTATCCCAATCCCAACCAGCACATTGTGGTGACCAGCAACAGCGTGGATAACGGCGGCATTCGCATGCAAAACGCAACGATCAATGAACGCAATCCCAATGCAAATCCCAATGCGAATTCGAATACAAATCCAACTGCAGTCGGCGGCAGCGGCAGCGTTGCCAATGCCAATGGCATCTCCTCTTCGACCAGTTCGCCGCATCACATGCCGCACGACGTGAAGGAGACCAAGGTGAACACGTGGGGACGAGTGCACTGCAATGAGAATCCCTTTTGGATTGTCTCTTTTCCAAGCGTGCCAAATATGACAACGCTTTCAACCTGAAAAGCTCTGACTTTCTACACTTTCAACTTTTTATAACTTTGTCACAACTGTATCGATTTCTGAAAGAAGGAATAGAATTTTGATCCCCTAGACTAATTCTGCATTTAAAGTTTATCCAAATTAAATTTATCTTAAATAAAAAGTTTCTCTTTAGTTATTTGCACAACTCTTCTTGATTTACTTAAAGTTTCAAAACATTCAGATGTTTTTATAAAGCAAGCTTAAAATTGAAATTTAAGAGCTGACTGTCTTAAGCTCGCAAATATATTTGTAATTAATTCTGTAAAAAATAACAGATTTTCATTTTTGGTCTATTGTTTTTGCTAATTGATTCTGCATACCTTTTTAAGACATTTTTAAAATTCACATTTTTCTTTATTTTAGGGCTAAAATGTTCTTTGCAAATTGAAAACTTTAAAATGTACTTCAAATTAGTTTAAAATGCAATATTAAAAGTGATTCTGAGGAATTTTTGTCAAAAAATCATGCAGAAAATAACTAAAATGTTGAGTTCTGAAGTTCTAAAGTCGCTAGGTAATTGCTTTTTATTTAACTGATCAAATTTTTGGCGTGCTTTTGATCATGGTTTGTGCAGTAGTTTGATTTTACGTATTAAATAAAAATGGTATTTTTGATTTAAAAAATGGGATGTGATAAAGTGAAAATGTGATATGGTGAAAAAGATAACTTAAGCTCAAGGCAAAGCAACAAATAGCAGTTAATACTTTATCCCCACCAGCTAGATCGAAACCATGAGCAACTCACTCACCCACTGCTGATCTCTCTCTCTCCAAATTGCAGATCTTTAGCTCGAAGGCGGACCTGCAGCTGCACACGCAGATACACATGCGCGAAGCGAAGCCGTACAAATGTACGCAGTGCTCGAAGGCGTTTGCCAACTCGTCGTATCTGTCGCAGCACACCCGCATCCATTTGGGCATTAAGCCGTACCGCTGCGAGATTTGCCAGCGCAAGTTTACGCAGCTGTCGCACCTGCAGCAGCACATACGCACCCATACGGGCGACAAGCCGTACAAGTGCCGGCATCCCGGCTGCCAGAAGGCCTTCTCCCAGCTGTCCAATCTGCAGTCGCACTCGCGCTGCCATCAGACGGACAAGCCGTTCAAGTGCAACTCCTGCTACAAGTGCTTCTCCGACGAGCCCTCGCTGCTGGAGCACATACCCAAGCACAAGGAGTCGAAGCACCTGAAGACGCACATCTGCCAGTACTGCGGCAAGTCGTACACCCAGGAGACCTACCTGACCAAGCACATGCAGAAGCATGCGGAGCGCACGGACAAGCGGCCGCCGATAGCGCCGGGCAGTGCGGCCGCTGTTGCCGCCGCCGCCGCCGCCGCGGCCGCCGCTGCTGCCGGCCAGCCCGGCAATGCGCCCGCCACGGCGGCGGCGAGCAACACGCAGCATCAGCGCAACAATCTGGTGTTGCCGCCGGTTTCGATAGCGCCCAGCGACAATGGCTACTGGCCAAAGGTAAGTCCTGATTCTGCAGCTGCGGCCAATGCCATGGAGGTTATGCATCAGCAGCAGCAGCAGCAGCAGCAGCAACAGCAGCAGCAGCAACAGCAGCAACAGCAGCAACAGCAGCAGCAACAGCAGCAGCAGCAGCAGCAGCAGCAACAGCAGCAACAGCAGCCGCATCACCATCACACGCAACTAGGCGTGCCACCGCAGCAACATGGCCCTCCACAGCAGCCGCAGCACCACCATCCACAGCAGCAGCAACAACAGCCACCGCCCCAGCACAGCATGGAGGCGCACTACGCCCAACCCCCAGCGCCCAACAGCAATCAGAGCAATGGCCATCCGCCGGAGCAGCTGCAGCCGCATCATCGCATCATGCCGGAGCCAGTGCGCGAGGATATAGGTAAGCATCGATGCCCCCACTCAGACTTCCAATTGGCCGCATAGCTTAGGTATTGCTCTACCCCCTGCAGTGTCCACACCGAGCACCGTGGGGCCATACGATGCGGCCTCGCTAACGAAAGCCACCAGCAATTCGGCCTTCACGCCGATCAACTCGATGCCGCCGCACCTGAACTCGCTGAGCCACCATCCGATGGCGCAGCGGCCCTATCTCTACGATGCCATCAGCTTTCCGAACAAGAATGTCAACCAGAACAATGCCAACGCCTTTCCCAATCAGCTGATCTCGCTGCACCAGATACGCAACTATGCGCATCAGCCGGCGGGCCTGATGGCCGGCGAGCATCTGCTCGGCGTTAGCGTCGGGCCCGGCAAGGACAAAGGATAGCTAACGTCGTACTTTTAAGTTGGCCACGCCTCCCCCTCCCATTTTCCTAAGTTATTGTACTTATCTATCCATACGATATATATATGTAGCATGTATATATATAGGATATATGATATTGTGTTGACCGCCGATTTGTATGCAATACGAGCTATGGCCCGTTTAATTAGTTACTATAAGGAGTCGCGTATCCTGTACAGTATTAATTCGTAGTTAGTTTCTCCTAGTGCGTACTTTCTACTCAACCTAAGTTACACACACACACACACACACACACACACACACAGTTTACATAAGGTTTTTTATCGCTTAGCATAAACTGTAAATTGCCAATTAGATGTATTCATTTTTCTAATTTAACTACACCGTCCAATTAATTTTTAAACTTAATTCCCGCTTGGCGTTGTTGGAACTTTCGAATTTTTTGCCAACTATTTGGTATTCATTCAACTTTGTTTAGGTGAGCGTGCAGCGAAAAGATCTACGGAGGAGTTGCATTGTTTCGATATTTCAGATAAAATTATTAATAAAATAAATTCAATCTGTAATATACATATATACTACGAAATCAAGCTATTAATGTTGTCTTATACTTCATATCTTTCAGTTATATTTTAACATGCACTTTCGTCATTTCGGCCTGTTGGCAGCACAATTCTCACATCGCTGGTTTCTAATTTATTTAATTTACACGGTTTAAAAGTTATATGAAAACTTTCAGTGCTACCAACTCATTTTATAACAATATTCCAACATAAAGATTACAAGACAAAGCACAGTTTAACATCAAGTCAAATGAACTCCTTATGCTCATGCACTGTAAGCAAGCTAACAACCTTAAAGCCACCCATTTCGTTTCAACATTCTTTAAAAATGTTCAACTTTTTAGAACTTCTTTAAATCACTTTAACATCCTTTCAAAAATCCAACTTGACGACACTTAAAATCGTCGTCAATTCCCGGAGCTCTTGAATTGCATATGTAAATATATTCAACCGTCGCATTCTTAATATATATATACATATATATATATATTCTAATTCCATGCGCAAAACAGATCTCGCAGTAATATCTAAAATCAAATGGCAGCATTGAAATCAAAGCTAATGTAAACTATAAACTATAAAAGTTATGTACATATAAAACTACTAAGATTAGAACTGGCAAGAAAAAAAAGAAAAGCATAATTAATCCATTATGTATTTACGTGTATCGTATTGAATACAAAAGTTTCTCAAAGAAATTTTCAAATATACAGAAAAAAAAAACAGCAATTGAGCATTAGAATTCCGGTGTGTTTACAAACTAAAAATTAAACTGAAAATAAAAATAACTATTTTGAATTAGGCGTAAGACATTTAGAAAAACATACGATAAATACTAAATTTCCAATGTTCAAAACTGCAAAAAGAAAATACTGTTGAAGTGAATATTTTTGGTAAGACTGAAGTGATCAAAATTGAAAATCAAGAGCAAAAGTTTAAATACAACTTTAAATATAAAGTTTTTACTGAAAAAAAAACTAAAGTATCAACTAAGAGAACTCAACTAAATGTGTCCTAAAATTCATACTAAATGTCAACAAATTATTAATTTACGAGTAGAAGCGCATCAAATGTAATACATGACGAAAACTCAAGCAAAAATAAATTATAAAAGGAAAATAGCTAGAGTTTAATTCAGCAAATCTTAATGTAAAAAAAGGCAAAGCGAAAAGCAAAATAGTTAATAAAAAAACAAGAAAAATACAACAAAAAAATACTAAATTTAAGCATAGCAAATGGAAACAGGCCACAAAGAGAGTTGCGTCAAAGGTTATGCAGAAGAAAAAAATAACTTAAAATATTGTACTTTAAAAAATATATAAGTAAATAAAACTAATTACATATATATAATATACTTATGTAATTGCCAAGTAATAGATATGTGTGTGTGTTTTAGTTAATGTAAATTCACCTTTATTTTTAGCTCTAAAATGAAAAATCAAACCCTAATAAAGTGAATTCAATGTTCAAGGATTCTGCTCGCTCTTCTTGATATCATTTCGTATAGCAGTGACAAAGGCTCTTATATTATATTTGCTCACTCCGCTGGCTACAATATGTGTTAGACTGTACTTGTTATTCTCCAACAGCGTTTCGCCCTCGCCCAGCTCTTCCCTAGTGAAAACACCCGGGGACTCCATCTCTGCCAATTCCTCCACGGTCAGTTGTTCGGCAGTTAAACAAATGGGTCGGACCAAAGCACCAAATCTGAAGGGTTTTATCACGGTAAGTATGGCTGCCTTTAGCGATCTCTTTCTGAAATATATATGAAATGAGCGTTAAGATTAATAAGCTGAGTATGAAAATGTTTTTAAAGTAATTTTTTACTTACATTGTGACAACGTGTATATCCAAAACATTATGTAGAACATAGCCGTGATCCTCATCCTCATTGAAACCGATTCTGTGACCGCCCTCCGCAATGGAGTAGTTGAGAGGCGAATCGCTGTCAAACATATTCGCGAAACAGGCCTCGGCCGTCACAACTATATAGCTTGATATTATGGTGCCCAGGCATTGGAAGTCGTAGTTGGCCCCGACGTTCAAACTTCGCTTAAATATGGTCACACTCCAGGGCGTCACGCTGGGATGATGCACCGACTTGAGACCGCATATGGGCTCACAAGTGGGATTGGGCTCCTCCACGAACCACTCGCCCTTCTCGTTGCAGCTGTGTACGCCCACTTGATTGGCAGGCGAGGTGCTCCTGAAGCCGCGTGCACAGGTCACCTTCAGTTTGGTGTTCAGCACAAACGTGTTCTGTTTGCAATCTACCGCAATCCCGTTGAGGCCGCACTCCGTCGTGTACGTGGCACTGCGTATTAGGGGGCTCTGATCGCACACACGCACACACATGCCCAAGTCCTTGAGCCACTCGCTCATCTCACATTTGTTGATATTGGAGCCGAACATCTCGTAGCCACTTTCACAGGTAATGATTACAATGGTGTTATCCGGCACCGGGCCGTCGGAGCTGTAGCTGAACTCCGATATGTAGTCCTCCACGTGCATGCCCGGCTGGGACGTCAAAGTACAGGATTTCGTCGTCCACCAGCTGTGGTCTGTATTACTTTCATATTCCCCATCCTTCAAAAGGGGATGTGATGAAGACGCTGCGTCAGAACTCTTCTTGGAACATATTTCGGGTAACTCGTCGCTGCCATCGGCACAGTCGATATCGTAATTGCATAATCTGTCGGCGCTGATGCAGGCGCCGTTCTTGCACTGGAACGCACTCGGCAGGGGACAAATGGTGGCACCGCACAGCTCCACGGACTCGTCTCCGCCCTTGGGGCAATCGTTGCGGCCATTGCACAATTGACTCCACCGCAGACACTTTGTGGTGTCCTTGACCTCCTTACATTGCAACGCAAAGTTGTCGCTAAAAAACGTATAGTTAAATCATAACTCAAGTCAGATACACAAAACATACCAAAACTCACCTGCAGTCAGCTCTCAGTTCAGTCAGCAAGAATTCCTCGTGCGACTCGTTCGCACATAGATATTCGTTCTCATCGCTCCCATCCCAACAGTCATTGACGCCGTTGCACTTCAGCTGCTCGTCCATACACCCTCCGTAGAGGCAGCGGATGAAGCCATCCTGGCAGATATTATTATAGCAGGTCGTGAAGATCTCGTCGCTGCCGTCATCACACTGTCTGGAGCCATCGCACTTCTTGGTGTTAGCTATGCAGCTGCCATCATTGCACATAAACTGATCCGAAGTGCAATTACCTAGTGGTCCAGCAGTAACTGTGCAGAGAGAAGCAACCGATAAGTTAACATTTCAAATTCATCAACAAATTCTATATTCTTCCTAATAAAAATATACTATGTAATTAACGAGTATTACGCAGTCGGTTACGTCCGACTGCAACGTTATTCATAGTTTATTTTTTTATATTTAAATTATACTGTAATTATCGCCTACCTAAAAATTAAATTTTTTAAATTTCTAATATAAATAAATATGAAACATAGACGGAGACGAATTCGGCTCCTTTCAATTTATGTACAAAAGTCAAGTTAACGAAAGTGACAACGCGCCACCTGTCGGTCGGTAGACTAGCTTAGTAGCAAGATCCAGCACAAAACTAAACCATTAACTAATCGGAGTCTCACACCTTGAGCAATTTGTATTGAAATTCTATGAGTTTGGCTAGATCGGTATCCCGGACACAAACCACTTGGAAGTCGACGGGATCGTTTAATAAATTTCACAAATTTCACTTTACAAATTGTATTTAAATTAAATATGAATTATTCAATTTCTTAACTAACAATTAATTAGTGCACTTCTTTCGGCACCTGTGCAGGAATGTATTGAACTCCTTCGTGGTGGAAAACACTTCCTAAGCTCCATTTAGCGATGGCTTCTCCGTTTGTTTGGTGGGTTGTGATGTTTTGATTTCTGGTGCTTGCTTTGCTCGAACTTCTCTCCGTTGTCAACTAATTGGAAATACAATTTTGTATGGTTGCGCCTAACGCGAAACAAAAACAAGTAAGAACGTTGCACTCGGGCGTACCTGACTGCGTAATACTCGTTCACAGAACACAGTAGTTATTATTGATTTTTTTGGAAAAAATAGAATTTTTATATTTCGTGGGGGCGGGAGGAGGTGTGGCCAACATTGTACGGCTAGATCTTAAGAGGAGGTCATTCGAATATTATCTCCTAAATCTATAAATCTGCTAAATCTAAATTTAGATTTAGATTATATATAGATCTACAACTGTCGGAAACATAGATTTTCGCAATTTCCGGGAGCTGTTGTGAGTATGGCTGGAAAAATTTAAAATGGGGCTTCCAGTAATCTACCTTTAAAATTTGGTGACTCTAGCTATAAAACTTCCGAATTTCGTGGGGCGGGGTTGCTCGGAGCGTTCTATCGGGCGTGGCCGGAATATCAAGGTCGCAATCTTTTGGCGAGGTCACCAGCAATCTACATACCAAGTTTGGCGTCTATAGCTTTTAATTGCGGGAAATATTCCTCTTATCGATTTGCAATTTGTGTAACGACGGACAGACGGAGAGGCGGATGCACAAAAATTGGCGGAAGCAGAAGCCAAACGGTACACAATTTTATACAATTAATACACATATGTTGGATTAAGTAAATTCGAAATCATTAATATGTATGTATGTGTTTCAAATTCAGAAGAATTATATCAGGTTCTTTTCTAGCTAAGAACCAATTTTTGTTTTTTTTTTCTACTAAATTAATAAGTACTATACACTGTCCCAAATTAAAATACATTTTTAGCCCATATTACGAGACAATAAGATTGCTTTCTTTTCTCACCTAGCACACTCGCGGCCAATATCGTCAGTATTATAGCTGTTAGCATTATGTATCTACATATATATATATATATATTTATAAATATGTATACGTTAAAACTGATAGCAATATAACTTATAAATGTATCACGCCGTTCTAAAGACGCACTGCTCGCTTCTAGCGATCTACATAAACTGAGCTCTATAATTTTAATCAGCAACCTGAAGCACACCAAATTCGAATTCGAACTTGTGAACAAGCACATAGGCTTAATGCTGGAGAATGTTGATGAATTTTGTCTTACAGCTTGTAAAAATAATTGTATATAAAGCGAAGGGACTCAAAATGGAATTTCGGATTGTCTTTGTGAATATATATTTATTTTTATATTTTTAGGCTTCCACGTTGCCTAAACAAGTGGACCACCCAGCATCTCATAATGTTTAGGTCCCATTAGTAGCTATATAAATATAGTCTTACTTATCTGAACTCCATTATGTTCAAGAAAAAAACACCTGTATATTAATTTTTTTTATTTTATATAATATGTTTTTATTACTGAAATTAACCATTCAATGTTGCTTACCATTCCTATTACATATGTATATGTAGAATTATACATTTCACTTTATTTGTATGCATGTATGTAATTAGTATATATTTATATAATTTTTTTTTTGCATGGAATGTGTATATACATATATATACATATATATATATATATATATATATATATATATTATATATATGTATATATATATATTATTTTTATGTATATGAAAATCTGCTTGTATTTTATTATTGTATGCACTTTAGACGAATTGAAGTTTGATTGTGGACACAAATTAAAATTGTATTTATTTATTTTGTTTTATTATTATTATTTTTTTTTTTTTGGGAGGGTATGATTATATTTATAGTATGCATTTTGTGCTCGACTCTAAGATTTTATTTTTACCGTCTCTGTCAACATTTTACAAAATATAGCACAGGGGAATTTTTTTTTCTTTTTTTAGTTTTTTAAATGTCTACTGTTATACATTCACTATATGCGGACTTATCAGCTATATAAACTGTTCAATTGTTGTGGGATTTTGCGCAGTAAGCTTTGCTTAGTTATGCAGGGAAATATTTTCGAAGTACGCTTAGCAAGTGCCATTTTTTTTTTAGATTTTAATAATGCCTTGGGATTCTGGTTTCGTTTTTGAGCTGTGCATTCTATGTATTTCATATATGTTGTGTCTCGTAACGCTATGTTGTATATTTACTTGTTAATTGTGTTTTCTACATACCATACAATATGTTGTCTCTCATCAGTACTATTCTATTGTGTTGTTCAGTTTTTGGGTTTTGACTTGTTCTCGTTCTTTTTTGTGTAATTTGTAACTTCCTGGTGCATAAGCAATTTGCTGCGTGTTCTCTCAAGTTTCTCTCTTATTTTTGCTCGCTTGTTCTGATTTTATTTTTGGTTTTCTTTACTTTTATATTTTTATGTTTCGGTTTTTGGGTTTTTATGTTCATATGTCTGTGTATAAAGTGATAAGCGGTAAGCATTATCTCACCTCGGACACATTTTTCGAAAAATTCTCTGAAAGCACTTTTAAAGAATTTTTCTTTGTTGTTCTTTGTAGTGGAATTGGATTGCAAATGTATTTGCTTTGGTGTTTGGAACTCAGTTTGTAATTAATTATTGTAAATAAATATTTGCTTAAAATATACGCATTTTCTTTATATATAACATTAGTACATATTAAACAAATACCGAATGTATTTATGGTGGGCAGAGTTGTAAGAAATGGACTAAAAATTATTTATGTTCAGGTAATACGTAATTTTAAAAGTGCAAAAAAGGAATTTTAAGCGGATTAATATATTTTTTATTCATAATTGAAATTTAGCTTCAGCCCAAAATTTAATAAGTGATTTTTACACAGCAACAAATTCACGGTGTTTTGCCTGTTATACGTATTAGTACCTGTTTTAGCTTTCATTATATATGTATTTCACGTTTTAAATTAATTATCTTACATTTACACGCGTTGTTACAGACTAAACATTTTCTAATACATTTAATTTACTTAATGTTGTCTTTGCTTCATTTTATTTTCTTTGAGTTTAGTTTTTTGTGTGCTTTTTTCGCTACACACTATACAAAATAAATAAATTGTTGAGCATAATTAAATGAATACTTTGTAAAACTATATTTCATTTAAAATAAAAATTAAAATTAGTATTTTTATAATTAACGATTGCAATTGGTTCAAAAATTAAAAAAATTCAAATACTTTAAATTGTGTGTTGCCTGTTTTATTGATGTTGTTGCTGTTGTTGTTGGGTAGGCGGCGCCAGCGCCGGGTCGCTGCCCCAAAAAATTGATAAGATTCAAGCGCTCTACTCATTCAGCTTGTGCCACTCGGCAATTTGGCGGCGTGGCGAATTGCAAACCTCGTTCCAGTGGTTCAAAGCGGTGCTGCTCGAGTTGGGTCCACCCAGCTCCAAGCGCCCAATAACCTGTGGGCGTAAAGGGGGCTTGAGTCGCCGCTGAACAAGGAGTGTATAACAAAAGGTGGACTCACCTCATTCTTGGTCACGCGATCCCAGTCGAGTAGCATCAGCTCCAACGAGACGCCCTCCAAGGTGGCGCCAGAGCCCTGCAATAGGTAATACACATAGATGATTATATTCCTATTCGATTAAGAAGATTTTCAAATGCCCACTCACCTCGGCAGCGGGTATGTCGAAGGCGAAGCTCTCATTGAAGACCGGACTCAGTGTGCGCTTCTTGACGTGCGTCTTCTTCTTGGCTATGCGCTGGCCATTGTACAGTAAGTAGATCTTCACATAGGGATCAGCCAGGCCGGTGACATCCATGCGGGGCAAATTGCGCGCCTTTAGCAAGACGACGGTCAGGCGTCCAGCAGCCGGTTGCCAGCAGAGCGAGATGAGCAGTTCGCCACGTCCCTGGGCGCGTATCTTCAAGCTGCGCGGCTGTATTTCCTTGCTGATCGAGAGCGCCTCCTTCGATATGTCGCCAATCTCAATGGAGGACAGCGGACAGACAACCTCGCCAATGACATCGTCTCGGGAATAACGATCGAAGCTGAGTATGACAAAGTGCAGGCTCATGTTCTGCAGATCGTTCATGTTGAGCCCATAGAAGGTGAAGTCCTCGTCGTAAACCGGATTCCTGGTGTTGCGCACCACGCGAGTCTTCACCTTGTGCTGTTTGTCCGGCAGCAGCTGCAGCTTCACATACGGATCGGTGGCCGCCTGGGTGCGTCCATTCATGCCAGTGGGTATATCCCCGGTGCCGCCAGCCCCGCCCTTGCAGGGCAGCCCGCGGCAGCGTATGATGGACACCATGAGTGCATTC
This sequence comes from Drosophila sordidula, assembly GCA_035047465.1. Lineage (NCBI taxonomy): Eukaryota > Metazoa > Arthropoda > Insecta > Diptera > Drosophilidae > Drosophila > Drosophila sordidula. The sequence continues at coordinate 510,684 of JAWNPQ010000219.1, read as the reverse complement.
CGTTCGGCCAGGAAGCGCAGCTTGAAGTAAATGGTGCCCAGTTTGCCATATTGATCGGTGACGGTCAACTCCCTGCCGTTGGCCAGCGCCTCGTCCAGTGTGATGGTCACATTGCCATTGGCAATGGTCTCCACCGGCGAATGGTGTTGATTGTGGTGCTTCCCGTTGTCCACGACGTTCAGCTTGCTGGAGCTCTGCTGCGGCGGCTGATGCTGCTGCTGCTGCTGCTGCTGGGCCATCTGTGGCTGCTGGTGCTGTGCCTCATCGTCCTCGGCATATTTCACATTCTGCGGTCCTACCGGCGACGTCGACTGATCCTGCATGGGCGAGAGCAGCCCCATCTGCTTGCCGCCGGTGGGCGAGGGCGATTTCTTCAGATAGTGCGGCGGCTGACCGCTCGGCGAACGAACTGCGGTCGGACGTCGTGTCGGTTGGAATGGGAACGATGCGTCATGATGATTCTGCTTCTTGTTGCGAATGCGCATCTGCTTGGCACAGATGCAGGCCACCGTCGAGAGCACCGCGGCCGCGCTCAGGCCCAGTATGGCGGGCACAACTGCAGCAGAGGCAAACAAATTTATTTAGAAGTCGGCAAGTCGAATACCCTTTAAATACCCTGATATTCGTATTAACTATAATTAATTATATTCATTTGAAATTAAGAGTCTACACTCAGAAAATGTTCTACAAAATTCTCTTTAAAAATATGCCACTGGCAAAAATACAAAAATTGCTAAGCTGAAACTCTTTTTATACTAAATTAAAGGTTAAAAATTGGTTTTACTCCAATTTTTTAAAATTCAGGTAGTTTTGTATTTTTTACGTTACTTTACTTATGCTGTGAAATCCATAAAAGCTATCATAATAATGAATGTTTCCTATATAATAAATGCATACATGTTCCTATATATAGCTGAATTATTTATTAGTAGTTGGAGATAGATTTTAATAAAATAATATTTTGATAGTTTTGTTCAGATATCTTCAGTAATATATTTACTTTAAGCTAGTTTTTGTAGTTCTTGGTTGTGACTTAATAAAAAACGTAATAAAAAAACCTAAGGTATCTTGAATATGTAAGAGCATATAAATATCAACAAACGTTTTTATAGAAATATTTTTAAAAATTATAAATATATGTTTAAATTAAAACAGACAGACAGTCGGAGTTAACTTAGATTATTCTCATCAAAAATATATAATCTCAAAAAAGTCATTTATGCCTAGAGTATTTCATTTCATAACAATGTATCAATACCAATACAAGGTATATTAATTAGATACTCCCAGTGTCACAACCAAAACTTGCAGCAACTTAACTTCTGCAGCAACTTTCTACCATTTGGCTAATGATAATTGTGTCCATTTGTTCTGGCTACAATATGTTACTCACTTGTGTCCATCATGCTGACATCTGGCATATACTCGTCAGCCATTTTAATGCCTTGTGGCTTGGGCCGCACTGCGCGTTTTCTTAGCTGCTTTGAAGTTTCGCGTAGCTGCACCTAATAACAATTAGTCAGAATGGGTACATGAGGTAACAAAAACAAAATATGCACTTAGAAGTAGAAGTAGAAGTGGAAAAACTAAAGTGAAATGAACATTTTTGGCCCATCTTCTTACATCGATTTTACCACAAATCTATGCTAAAGTTTTTTCTTTCTTTGCCTGCTGCTGCTTGGGTTTTTCACGTTTTTCGCACACTCTTGTTGTTATTTTTCATTACTTGACGAACACACTCACGCAAGCAATCACACACACAGACATGAAACCTGTGCACGCATACTTGTGTATGTCTAATTCGCATGATTCATCAACCCACCCCCGCCAAAGCGCAGCTCTTATTACTTTTACGGGTTTTTTTTTTCACTGTTCAATGAAATATATTTTCCCATTTTCGTTATTTTGAGCACACAAAACCTAAGTTTTGCTTTTGTTTTTCACACTCCAAAATACTTTGGCTTAATCAACAACGTTCTTAACTCATGTTTTTATTTCGACACCCAAGTTTTCTTTGATTTGGCTGCAGCTGGCTTTAGTTGCTTTGCATTTGAAAACCTCTTTTAAAGTTACATATTTGGCTTGTGCTTACTTTTATACCTTTCACTTGTCTCCAATTCTGTTTTTCTTAGTTTTTGATAAATATTTGCCAGATCTTAACTGTGCGAATCGAAGAACGCAGTTCCGCAGTAGTCGCACTTTATTTTGCCTTTCAAGTGTCTTCAGCCCACTCGTTGTTCAGCTGCAAATCGTTAATTCTGCGCCGGCGCTTTGAGCGCACTCGTTACTTTTTGCTTGGGCTGCTCAGCGAGTGCTTGGGCATTCGTTGCTTTTGCAGGGCAAACGGTTTGCCTGCAAGCGGTGGTTGCAGAAGCCTGTGACGTATTTGGATTATATTACATTTGCCAGGCGGTGGGCGAGCTGGGAATGCGAACAAGTTGTGCAGCACTGACAGCATTTAAATAGCTAGTTTTGGCAGCACTTTTGCGTGTCCTATTGGTAATTGGGGTTGGGATATTATTTACAAAAGAAATAAGTAAGAACTTTGCAGTTGGACGGAGCCGACTGCGGAATACTCGATCGCAGAACACAGTATTATTGTCATTTTGGAAAAATGTAGAATTTTTATATTTCGTAAGGACGGAGGTGGGTGGCTTCAACATTAAGCGGAGGACACCCAAACAGTTTTGGATTTTTCGAAAAAATTTTTTATTTTTAAATTGAGAAATGCAAATTTATATCGTTAATCGATTTTGCTTGTCACAATAAGTATAAAAAACAACATTAAAACCATATTTCAAACGCCCATAGCTTTGTCAAAACTGATTTGGTTTGTCCTCTAGATTGATTCTGTGTTTCAAATATATTCATTATTGCAAATAACGTTTTTTTGGATTTTTTCCCAAAAAAGGCGTCTACCCCCCACCTTTTCTTACTCATTTTCGAAAAACATTTTTTTCAAAATTTAGAAATGCGAATTTACATTTTTAATCGATTATGGTTATCACAATTAGTATACAAAACAACATTGAAACCGATTCTGAGGGGGTCAAATTTTTTGGTTAAAAATCATGCAGAAATTTATACAAATTTTGACATGAATTTTTAAAGCTAGTTCAAACTATAGTTGATCATAGACACATTTCGTTGACTAAATTTTTTTTTTTACATATATAATCATAAGTTTTATAAAATCAATATGAATGACAAAATTAAACTTCGAAAAACATAAGCACAAGAAAAACAAGAAAGCTCGTAAACTAAAGCTATGCCGGCACGCCAAAACAACCAGAGAGCGACAAGCGAGCTTTTAGCCACACAAGGCGAACTCAACTGGAACCAGTGGTTCCGCAACCGGCTGTGCAGTGAACCAGACAACAGCTTAAGCTTCGTATTTGTCTTTGGGGGGAAGTTTAAAAAGAGCCGCGCTTACCGGCCAGACGCTGAGTCGACGACGGTCTGCGATTGCGCGCAGTTCAAAACAAGTTGCTAAAATCATACCCAGGCCTAGACTGCAAGCTGGCCAGTGAGCTGCCGAACTAAGTACAGTGCGTGTGTGTGCTACTGTGTGTGCTAACAATTAAAAAAAAAAAATACAAAAATAAAATAAGCCGAAAACATTTACAAAATCGTTTTTAACAAATTTTTGTGCACGTCTTCGGCGAAGTTGTGCAATTGGCCAAAAAATAAAAAGGCATTACCAATAAGGAGCGGCACAATAAGAAAATAAAAGCTAAAAAGCTAATTGTTTTGTGTCAACCGAAAAGGAAACTGGCCAATAACTGGACAAGGCATAGAAAAAGGTAAGTAGCTTTTATTTTTTTTAATTGGCCACACTTTTGGCATGTGAGGAAGCTTCAAAACCAATCCCAAAACGGAACTTGGCAACGCAGTTGTCATCGATTTTTTGCGTTTGTACCTTTTTGCAGTTACATTCTAAAAAGTGCTTTTAAACGTTACTTATTGACACAATTTGCTAGCATTACGTATATGTATGTGTGTGTGTGTGCCTCACGATTTTTAAGACATGTTTCTAATTTTAGTTTGCCCATTGTACAGGTTTTTCTTTAATATACTTATGTGACCCATGTGGCCGCTAATCGGTTTGATTTTTTTGCTCTGTATGCCTGTCGCAAATCGTAAAAACCGTATCGTATTCGTACTTAAGGTGTTGCGTTATAACAGTTCATAATACGTTTATTACAGATATAGGAAATTAGCCCGGTTTTTTTTTGTGTCTTTTTCTTTTTTTTAACAACGGAAGCTTTAGGCATTGTAAAAGATTCAGTGTGAGTAAAATTTTGCCTAAAGATCTGCAATCGATTTGAATGCATGTGAATATCCGCTCATTGCTACATTTTACTTTTAAAAAACCAAACTAGTAGGGTTGCTCTTATTGAGAGTATTTGACTAGCGAATACCGTGTAATCGGTTTTAGTATGGCAGCTGGCAACTGGCAGCAAAATTGTGTTGGTAAACATTTTTTTATTAAATCGAAATAATGTTATTTTGAACTGAGCGACAGGACATCTCGTTTACTTCACACTTAAAGAGAATCTGGGTTTATTATTCACCAATTTTAAAAGTTTTGAAACACTTGTCAATAAATTCTTTTAACAAAACTAATAGTCACGGCCCAATATTATGTGCTCATTTAATAATTAAGGAAATGATAAATATTAATACGTAGATCGAACGGCTGTTGGTCTCTTAATACACTTTATAGTTTATTTACACACGTTATGCTCTCAAATGCCCCCTTTACTGTTTCGTTACTGTCTGTTACCAAAACCTGATCATACCCTTTATAATGCTTTATAATTGAGTTTAATGGTATAACAAGTTATGTGTAGAATTATCTCAATAAAAAATTATGCAAAAATTTCACATATTAATTAGAATTTCAACTCATCGGACGAAAAATAAGCAAATGCTCAAAAATGTGCGTAATTCAAGTTTTTATTTTATATTAACGAAATGAAATAAATGAAAAAGTAAAAGAACACTCATTTGCAATTTTATGACTTTGCCTGAACTCATTAAGCAAGAGTTCGAAAGCACATTTTTTTATATATAAATACATTTTTTAATTTTGTTGTATATTTTGCATTGATAATTGTTGATTTTATAGCGAGAGTGCGATCTCGAGTGTTGAAGATTGAAGAGCTTAGCGAGTGAAGCGATGATCAATCACATTTGAAAATTGAGGGCAGACAGTGGTTCAAAAGCCAATTGTAAATCGGTGTGTGTGTGCGTGTCTACTCATTATCTAGGGTATCTTGAACATGTGCCAGCTCTAGGCAATGAAATGAATTTTTTAGCTACATATTGTAATGGCGAGTGCTTTGACCGCCAGACACCCACGCCGATGCCCGCTTTCTTTTGTGCCGTCTTGAAAGATTTGGCATGTAGTTAAACCCAAAAACTTCGAAAACGTATTTGCCAATACACGCACACACACACACACACACTCGAGTCACAGTTGGAATTGAAGTTGGAGTCATGTTGAAATGTCAGCTAAAGATACAATTTGTACCTCCCCGTGTTTTTTTGGAAGCGTGCTCTACAGCTACCTCCCATTGTTGTTGCCGTTACTATTTTTATAGGATTTTTGTTGCCTATTGTTGCTACTCTTGAACGGCAACGATTGACTTTTTGCTGCCTGGCTGTTTGTTTATCTGCCTTGTTGTTGGCTCCCTTTTTTTTTTGCCTGACACTTATTCATTCATTCATTCATCTGCGATCTGTTTGCCTTTTACTTGGCTCCTTTTGTGCGGTCGCTGTTGTTGTTGCATTTGCCATTTGCCATTTAAATGAACTACGGCTTGGACTCTATTTGTTTACAATTCGTTATGGCAGATTTTTTTATTTATTTTTTTTTAGTTTTTTTTAAGTTTTTTTTAAGTTTAGAAGTGGCACACTTTTTGAGCCACAGACGGTGACAATACTAAAAAAAACCTTAACTGGGTCACATGCGACGGGCAATTGGTTGAAGACTTGGCTCAACTTGGTGTTGGCATTTAAGAATGCTTTAAAATGTTGATTAGCATATCATTTTATGCATATTTACTTTTTAGAAAGTCGAAAGGCTTAAGATGAAGGCTTAAGTTGCTAGTCATTCATTATTTATTTCTTTTTTAAAATTATATATTTAATACCCCACCATCTACATAGAGCGTATGACAATTAAATTAGCTACGGATACTTAAAACTTTAATTAAATTTTTATTAATTCCAACACTTATACTTTCTACATATAAATACAATTTTTGGAAACTTGCTACGATATTCATGCATATATAAATTTATAAGTTAAAAGCTTACTACTAAGTTTTTATAAATATCAAAATTATTTACATATAGTACATATATTTATTCTAGTGAAAATACTAAAGAGTATTCACGAAGATCTGGGCAAAATTTATAAAATTTGATTTCAATTTAAGAACGTCCTTATAGATATTGGTTTTTTATTTTATATATATATATTTTTTTTTTTTACATTAAAATGTTTTCTAAAGTTAATATACAATTATGTTTTCATTAAAGCAATTTTCATGTAATTTGTATGTTTTCTTCATATCGGTTATTGATTTTATTTATATTATATTTATTAGAGCCACATTCAAATCTGTAGCCAAAAGTTGAATATTCTTTGCATATCTTTTATTAATATTATACCTTAAGTGTATTCCATAGTCAATAAACCCCACTGCTGCATTTCGGCTTGTTTGAGTTGTTTATAGAACAATCAAGTTCCAGTTTTACAACTTTAAAAAAATCACAATAAATGGCATTTGCCAGCGTTTAAACATATCGACGTTCGTATTATCAAAGCTGGTTATCAGCTTCAGCTGACTTGTCAACCAATGTGTTTTAAGTCTCCAGCTGTCTATATGTCTGACCGATACCACTGATACCACTACAAAATGTTATCCTGCCGACAAGCGTGAGAAATTTATACAAAACATCCATTACAGCAGCAACAACAACACCAACAATAGCTCTGTTAACAAATTCAGTCATTTAGCAATGAAACTAAAAGTGTTGTTAGTGTCGGCCCATTGGCAGAAACCATGGTGCCACATTCAAGCCAGACTCAAGCCACATTCGCAGTTGACAGGCAGCTCCTGAGCGCCGTTGACGGGCTGCCCACTTTTGCATCCGCCTGGAGGCCAAAACAGCAACACATTTCATTTGCCATAGCTGGTGTTGTTGCTGTGGCTGTGTAGCTCTTTTTTTACCTTTTTTAGCACGTAACCAGCTATCAATCAAAGGCACAAAGCTCATCTCAGCGTTGCTCAAATGATGCGCCAGCAATTGCAGAATTTCACTTTAAACTTAATTGTGGTCACATAGTTGTTGCTGCTAGTTGTTGTTGCCAGTTGTTTGTTGTTGCCAGCGCCAACGTAATTGGCAAGCATCAGCCCAGCGGCCGTGCATTGGGCAGCCAAGGGTATTACATAGCGTTGCAGTTGCAACAGCAAAAAATAAAAAAAAGAAATAAAGAAAAAATGCAACTGAAAATTTTCGGGGTAAAAATGCAAATGCAGGCGAAATGTTGCAAATATTCAATCACGTAGTTCGTGCAACATAGCAAAAATTTAAATAAATTATGTAAAACCCTAATTCACGTTTCGAGCTGGTTTTTTTAGTGGAAGAAAATTTTAAGTATTGTTTATGGCATTTCCGTTTCTGTTCAATACGAACAGTCTATAAAAACGAATCGTGCTATGTAAATTATGGGTCCGTATTAACTGGAAGTTAATTAAACATTAACAAATGTACAATTGTACAATTGTTGTACCACTGGTTGCTCTTGCGTTTTTATTGTTTTTTCTTAGATCTTTATCGATACTAAAATGTGCCTGTAACCATTATAAAACAATTGTAGTTAAGTAAAGTGCAATTTAGTGGCTTAGATCATTGTGGAAAGTCCCACAGCTGCTAATGGACTGGCGAAGTCACAAATATTATTAACATAGGTATACATTTAAAAATAAATTTTAACTTTAAACAAATAATAAATCAGAAAAAATATTTCACAACTTTTAAACAACTTTTTAATAGGCCCACAAAATATATTTTAAAAAAAATAAGAATCGTTTATTCGAAAGAAATTTTCTAAAACTTGTGTAAAATTTTGAAATATATTAAACAATTTTTTAAATTTTTTATAATTTATAAATTAGACCATGTGTATAAACAAAAAACAGCAATGTATAAGAAAAACCGAAAATCCAATAAAGCAAAGCGTACTCAACACAAAATCAACAATTACGTGATTGGCATGACAACAAGAAAATAACATAAACAATTGGCAAATTCTCACATAAAAATATTCGCACATTGTTGAAAGCGCGTTGACAATGCGAAATAAAAAACCAAAAAAAGGAAAAACCAAAACCAAATGCAGTTTGGTAGCACTTTAGCAAGTAGTTGTTGGTGTTGTTGTTGTTGCATTTCTATCGCCAGAGCCAGCCTAGCCGCATGACGAATGAAAGTGAAAATAGGAAGTTAAGCCATGAGACCGGCACCGGCATCCGAGCTGAGAGAGACACAGATACACAGCCACAGATACAGATGCAAGCTGTGAGATGCATTGGCCAAGTTTAGCCAGACATTGCGCGGCTGCTTCCTTTAAATTGCGAATGCATTTGCTGCTGCTGCTGCTGATGTTGCTGCTGCTGCCGCTAGTTGTTGTTACTGCTGTTGTTAATGTTGTTAGCCGCCACACCGTTTGATTTCTTGGCCAATTTCTAATGTCCAACCGCCGGCGTTGCAGCCGCGCAATAGCCGCCGAGCAGTTCAGTTATCAATATCGCGGCAGCATTTGCAATATTTGCATTTGCATTGCATTTACGTGTTGCTGCCACGCTGCGCCGCTTCGATGTTGCTGCTAATTTATAGATCCGCTTTAAGCGCCGCGCACAGCAGCAACATGCTGCGGCTTATTTGTGTATTATTATTGTTTTTGGCACTTTTCGCTTTTTGTTTTTCTCCCTCGTTTCCTATCGCTTTATTTGCATCTCTTTTAAATTATAGATACATTTTGCCAGTTTGTCAGTTTGACGCGCCTGAACGTGAAAAACTTTATGACCCGTTTTTTCAGCTATTTTATTCATTTATTTATCGATTTTTTTTCTGTGTTTATTTTGTGGCTTGTTAACAGTTAGTTTTGATTTGGAAAACCTGTTTTAAATTATAGCGCGGCACCAAATTGAATCATATTGGTGAAAATAATTACAACAATGTGCCGCACAATGTGCACGTTGAATTGGTTACGCTTTTTAGTCAATCATTAGACGAGTTGTCTGTTATTATTTATTTATGTTTTTTAAGGATTTTAAAAGAGCTGACTTTAAACAAACTGCATAAAATTGTTACAAACTAGATTATGTTCAGTGACACTTTGCTTTTAGACCCTGAACTGTCTACTAGATTTCCTACCCCAGCCCTGTCTATAACCCTCAAACAACATTACGTAAGCCAAACACAAAATCGCATGCTTTAATCTGAAGTCTTTGTCATGGCACGCATAAATTCCGTTAGTTTATTATTATTATTCTAATAAATTCATAATTCCCACATTAATAAGCAACCAACGAAAAAAAAACGGACTCCCAAATATATAGTTAGTCAGGGGGCAGGCGGCAGACAACATATGCCAGATTGCAGTCGTGTCTTTATTTAATAAGTATCTTGTTCACACCAACGCAACGTTTCAATGAGCACGAGTCCAGCATGCCGAACCGACTCACCAACTGACTGCTCAACCAACTGACAGACTGACAACTGAATGAAACCTTCAAAAGCAACAGCAATGCAGACAATGCCAGCCATATCAATGAAGATATCATACATACCCATAGCATGAATACAATGCGAGTACTCGCACCAACCGCAGCACCACCGGCAACAATTGATATGTGGCACTCGTGTAATCGACAGGCGCCTCGCTTCAGTGCACAAGACATTAGATGCCCCGGTGATATATAGATAAAAATATAGATAAAAACAGCTAATTATGGGGGGCTTCCCCCAAGATAACATGGCAACATGTTGAGGCAACCAACGAAAGTGACAAGTTGAAAGATTTGAATCTTTTATCTTTCGATTCATTAACAAGCTGAAAACTTTGATTGTTCCTCTTATGTAAATTTGATGTTTTCAGTAATTAATTTAAATAAAATTTTAGATGGTGTAAAAGCAGAATTATTTTAAATATCATATATCTCATTTATATTAATTAATAAATTATATGTTAAGAAATCGTTTAAGATATTTGTTTTTTGTTAGCTTTGTGCAAATATCTTATGTAGAAGTCTTATATAATACAAAAAGTTAGGAATGTTTTACTCTGTTCGGATCTTCACAGCTTATGCTTACTCATAGTCATAGTAAAAACCCAAAACGCACTCCTCGCTTGCTTTTATCTAAAACTCATATATTATCTAGACATTGGCGCCAAAAGTTGTTCGGGACAACTTTTAGTATTTTTATTATTATTGTGTTGATATTATTTTATAGCTACAGCTGTGCACGATTTCTGCACGCATTTTGTGCGCTCTGAAGTTCGCCTGGTTATTTTTTAGGTAGTTGTTGTTGATTGCCGTTGGTTTTTGTTTCTGTTTTTTTTATTTTTGGTCTGATGGAAAAACTTGTTGCGAGGTCAACTGCCTCTCTTTCTGATTTTTCACGCTCGCGTGCGCGCTGCGTACGCTTTGCATTACTTTCGTGGCATCCTTCAACTTTGCCGTTGCCAACATCAGCTTGAAACTGTAACTGAGACACCAACTGAGGCCAAAAACCGAATACAAATGGTAACGAAAAAATCGTGTTTCAAATGTCAAATGTGCGCACCATCATTGTCCCAGCCGTCGATGGATCTGGCGATCTCCAACTGTAGCAATTGCTTAAACTTCTCGACTCGGTTTAGTTTTTCAGTTTCAGTTTCAATTTTCGTTTTTGATTCTGCTGTTTAACTTTCTGTTTTTGGTTTTGCGCTAACAAATTGCAATTTGATTGCTCTACCCAAATCAACCGAGTTCCTCGGCCTAATTGAGGTCAAAAACGTTGTAGACATCTCCAAAACCTAATTGTATAGCCACTTTTGTTGTTGATTTCGGGCGGGCGCCGCTGTAATTGCTTGCCAAAATTGTGTGAAAAAGTGTGCGGCTAGCAAATTGAGTTATTTTGGGTATGTCCCCAACGTATAGGTTATTTTCGGTAATGTAATTGAACAACAAATTTAACAAATTTAACATGTAATACTAGTAATACATACTAAACTAAATATGAATTAAAAATAAAATATCTCATATGCAGGAAATAAACATAGTTACTCAAGGCTTAACTTATAAATATATAAAGCAATAAAATATTAAATAGAATGTCTTATTTCTAAAATCCTTTTTACAACACCCCAAACGCATCTCAACCAGCAAAGATCATTTTCAATTTCACCTCCCGGTTCAGAGTTCAGCACCCGAAATGCAATTGGACCAACAAATGGGATAATTATTACCCAATCATTGTGGGCTACAGCGAGTACTCGTGTTATTCAACAATTGAATTGCTTCTGTTTTAGGCACCATGAACTCGACTTGCAGCGTTTTGAAATTTTGGAAAAAAGTAAAAAAAAAGAAACAAGATAAAAGACAGCCAGCACTTTAGCCACATTGGGCTAAGGTCATGTGAAACTATGCAGACTGTTTAAAACCAAACAACGAAGCAGCCAAGCTGAGACAAGCAATGGGCCAAGCTCTTTTGGACCGCTGATGATGAGCTATGACTTCTGTCTGTTGGCCTTTTGCTATTACCAATGCTGGCGGCAATTTGGCCAAAGGTATCAAAAATTGTTTAGGTTTCTGTTTCGTTTTATGGACTTTTCGCGTGCACTGGCGACGCCTCTTTAGCGACGGCTGCCAAGGCATTGTTTCTGGTGTACTTAAATAAATTACGCACGGGCTCTTGGATCTTTGCAATAAATTGCAGCTGCAAGGCCAAATCTAATAGAAAAATTTATAAAAATGTGTATTTAATTGTTATTGATAATTACCATTAATTGGCTAAAAAATAAATAATAAAATAACAAAAACAATATTTGGTCATTGTTTCTTAAGTCAAGTTCGTTACTTAAGTCTTTTGGATTTCTTAACGCCTGTCAAGTTCGTTGCCTAAGTCTTTTGTTTTTTAAATGCCATTTACAGTTATTTGAGACAACATGTCCACCAGCACATCAGCCTGTGATTGTTTGGTGGGCGTGCCCACCGGCCCAACACTAGCCTCCACATGCGGCGGCAGCGCATTTATGCTGTTCATGGGTCTGCTCGAGGTATTCATACGCTCGCAATGCGATCTGGAGGATCCCTGCGGACGCGCCAGCTCAAGGGTAAGTTGTGAGGCTGGGAAAAACATTAGCAAGTCCATGGTTTAATGAAATTCTTTGCAGTTTCGCTCGGAACCGGACTACGAGTACGATTTCATTGTCATTGGCGGCGGTTCGGCGGGCTCTGTGGTCGCGTCACGTCTCTCCGAGGTGCCGCAGTGGAAAGTGCTGCTCATTGAAGCCGGTAAGTGGTAAACCATGATAGCTGTTTAACTAACGGACGCGCCCATGTTTCTGCCGCGGCTGTGCAACATGTGGCCAACTGCATGTTTATACACATTTGTTGCCAGCTGGGGGTGCTGTGGGCAATTAGACGCGTGTTATGTGGCATTTGTTTAGAGGTAATTGAAGCTTAACCGCAAAAGCCGCACAGCAAACCAAACCAAAGCAAAAAAGGTAAAGGCAACAATAGCAACAACATTAATGAAACTTGAGCAACACTTAACAATAGCAACAATATGCAACACCAACAACAATGTGGCAAAGAAGCAACCACAACTGCCTTGAGCATTATGTAAAATAAACGAGCTGTCGCCCCTCCCCCGCTGGAGTCTTACATTTAGGGTTACCCCTCCCGGGTAATTTGCGCCTATGCAAATAAGTATACATGTATATGTATATATACCCATTGTTTATGGGCTTATGTGCCACTTGGTCTTGGTGTCCAGCTCCAACGTTTTATTTATTAAACGCTTCAATGGTTTTTTGCACTTAACAATTGACAATTGTTTTTGTATCAATTTACAAATTGTTTTTATGAATGAATTAAGATGCGCATACTTAACGCATTTCTGTGTGGGCGGGGGGAGATGTGAGGTTTTTTGCATAAGTCAGGGCATTCACTTAGCTTAAGGCAGTCTTACAAGTATTTTAACACTTATCGCTCGCGTGCTTTAATAAAAGCGGTTAGCGATTTACTCAGTTTGTTATTTTATTTGTATGAAGTGTACAAATTTGGAGTCTATCTAAAGCAGAGCTAAATAAGGCAAAGAACACTGACAAACCTGATCTATTGGCACTAATTTATTGGCCAAATATCACAGCATGAATGTTAGTGAATGTCAAAGAGATTGATATCTTTTATTGTGGGACAAGCTTCAAAAATACATTAAGAAATCTATTTCTTAAAGAGAACAGACAATAATCTGCTATAATATAATAAAGCCGAATGGACAAGTACGAGAAGACTCAGCTCTGTTTTACATTAAAATACACATACATACACTTGTAAAAATGTATATATATATATTTTATATACTTTAGTTCATTTGGTGCAAAGCCTTTTTTAACTTGTATATCCAGTTAAAATTAAAGCTGTGCACATACGTGCCAAGCATTCAAATATCAAATATCATAAATCAAAAGAAGTTTCTTCTTTTTTTTGTGAACTTACCAGACTTTAGCCGGTACCAGGCAGCAATAAGTATGGGTCATAGACTGATAAGAACGCTAATTTGGCAATTGAGAACTCAGCCCAATTGCTGGTAACCACATGGAAACAAGCTTTCTGGACTGTGCTTTGTCTAAATGATTTATATTTACTACTCAACCTTGAACATGTCTATTAAAATGGGGCTTATCAGCTGCCGAAGTTGGCACTGCTTGAGTTGCTTTTGGGGTTAGTGTCGCTGGTAACCCTTTTAATTAATTATTACCGTGCAACAATTATTCTGCCTTGTCACTAATTGTAATAATTGCCAACTGAAATTAAACAAAATTAAAAAGTATAGAAAAAAATGTATATATAGATAGATGTAGTTCTCAATGCGTTGGTGTTAATGATCTAACAATGCCTAAAGTGCAATTAACAATGGCTATTATTGTGATTGCTTAGTTGGGCATACGATATTACCATGAGCGATTGTTAAGTGCTCGTGGTTGTGGGTAAGTGGCTCTTGCGTTGGATCCACTTGGCTGCACACATAATTTTTATAATCACGTTGACACTTTTTTAATTCCCAATTCTGACAATAGACAATGCGATGTGATGCGTTGCGTTTCGTCGCTTCGCGTCTTGGTTCATTATTCATTTTCAATGTCGACAATCTCCAAAAGTTGTGCATCATCAAGCGGATGTTTTTTTGCAGAGGTCAAAATAAGTTTCATAGGTCTTAATTCTTTTATATATTTAAACAAATGTTTTATTCAAATTGTAAACGTTTGACAGGCCAGCTAGAATAAACAACAGCTTTTATTGAAATTCTACGCGGTCAGTACAAGTTTATGTCCCAATTGAATTGTTGTTATTTGTAATTAATGATAGCAGCATCGTGTATTTCGTATTAAACAACTTTTTCATTGTCACTTGAGATTATATAAAATGAGATTTTAAATAAGAATCTTGTATTTGGCGCATTCTATGCAAGTTTGTGTTCTGAGTCTTTTGGATTAGGTGCTAAGCGTCAGACGAAATTGTTTTATTTTGTTAATGATGATTTTTAAATTCTACGTATTAAGAAGTACACTTAAAAGGTGTTTCACCTCTTCAAATATTTTGTTGTTCTTTTTTTTATTATTATTGCAAAAACATTTTATATTCCATCTAATTATTTATATTAACGCCAATAATCAACCAGACGCAATGGAATTTATAATAAAATTCGGAAATATGTAGATTTAATTGACAAATGCGTCTTTATTTATAAGTTTTATTTCATTTCGAACTGTTTACAATTTAAATCTTGTCTATATACGCTACAATACATAAATTCAGTCTCGCATTGTGTGCTAATTGTGTTTTTTCGTTGCTCGCGACGTAAATACTAAACAACAGCAGTGGGGTTTTCAATTGTGAAAGAATCTTGTTTTATTGTATTTGCAACTTATAAACATGCTAAATGAATTTATTTAAGCAGTTGTAGAACAAGTTATTAGTTGAAGTAACTGTTTGTTGAATTGGCCGCAATTTGTTGCAATTGCAATTTGTTTGTTTTGGCTTTATTCCAACTGACAAAATGACAAGCTAAATTATTATTTGCACAGCTTGCGGTACATTTTTAGCTCCCACGGTTTAAATAGCAATCAATACCCTTTTATTTAAATTGATTTAATTAATTGATGAGCATTGAAATGCCCAAATGTCGTGGGCGCATGCAAAACGGAAATTCTAGACGGGTGATTCAAAATTAAAAAAGAATAAGAAAATACAGTAATTACCAATCACCTTTAGAAAACAAGAAATGTCCATAGCAAAAACATGCCCATGTTTTCTGAATCAAATTTTATTCAGCGTAATTTGTTCTGATACGTAGAGGCTTATTAGTCACAAAAATTAGGGGACTTTTACGGCTTTGTTAAAAACCCACACTGATGTCTCCTTTCTCATTTGAATTGAAAATAAATCGAATAACATTTACTTTAATTTCTTTTGCACTTCCCAGGTGGCGATGAACCGGTGGGCGCTCAAATACCCTCCATGTTTCTTAACTTCATAGGCAGCGACATTGACTACCGTTATAACACGGAACCGGAGCCCATGGCCTGTCTCTCCTCCATGGAGCAGCGCTGCTATTGGCCACGCGGCAAGGTCCTGGGCGGCACCTCGGTGATGAATGGCATGATGTACATACGCGGCAATCGCGAGGACTACGATGACTGGGCCGCGCAGGGCAATCCCGGCTGGGCGTACAACGATGTGCTGCCGTTCTTCAAGAAATCGGAAGATAATCTCGAGCTGGATGCTGTCGGCACGGAGTATCATGCCAAGGGCGGGCTTTTGCCCGTGGCCAAGTTCCCCTACAATCCACCCTTGTCCTACGCCATACTCAAGGCCGGCGAGGAGATGGGCTACTCGGTGCAGGATCTCAATGGCCAGAACGCAACGGGCTTTATGATCGCCCAAATGACCGCACGCAATGGCATTCGTTATAGTTCAGCGCGGGCGTTCCTGCGACCGGCGCGCATGCGCAACAACTTGCACATCTTGCTGAACACGACCGTCACGAAGGTGCTGATCCATCCGCACACGAAGAACGTACTGGGCGTCGAGGTCAGCGATCAGTTTGGCAGCACGCGCAAGATAATGGCCAAGAAGGAGGTGGTGCTCAGCGCTGGTGCCGTCAACTCGCCGCAGATACTGCTGCTCAGCGGCGTGGGGCCCAAGGAGGAGCTCAAGCAGGTCAATGTGCGGCCCGTGCACAATCTGCCCGGCGTGGGCAAGAATCTGCAGAATCACGTGGCCTTCTTCACCAACTTCTTCATCGATGATGCGGACACGGCGCCGCTCAACTGGGCCACGGCCATGGAGTATTTGCTATTCCGGGACGGCTTAATGTCGGGCACGGGCATTTCGGATGTCACCGCCAAGCTGTCCTCGCGCTGGGCCCAGCGGCCGGATCTACCGGATCTGCAGCTCTACTTTGGCGGCTATTTGGCCAGCTGTGCGCGCACGGGTCAAGTGGGTGAACTCCTCTCGAACAACTCACGTTCCATACAAATCTTTCCGGCTGTGCTGAATCCCAGATCGCGCGGCTATATCGCGCTACGTTCCGCCGATCCGCTGGATCCGCCGCGCATTTTTGCCAACTACCTGACCGACGAGCACGACGTTAAGACCCTCGTGGAGGGCATCAAGTTCGCCATTCGGCTCTCGCAGAGCTCTCCGCTCAAGCAGTACGGCATGCGCCTGGACAAGACCGTCGTCAAGGGCTGCGAGTCGCACACCTTTGGCACCGATGCGTACTGGGAGTGCGCGGTGCGTCAGAACACCGGACCGGAGAACCATCAGGCGGGCAGCTGCAAAATGGGCCCGCTGCAGGACCCCCTCGCCGTTGTCAACCACGAGCTGAGGGTGCACGGCATACGGGGCTTGCGTGTGATGGACACGAGCATTATGCCCAAGGTCACGTCGGGCAACACGCACGCGCCGGCGGTGATGATCGCCGAGAAGGGCGCCTATCTGCTGAAGCGGGCCTGGGGCGCCAAGGTCTGACGTGTGGATGCAACGTGGACGCTGCATAGAGTAATTTAATGAAAATTCCATCAACAATTGCTGCAAAATTAAGCGAAATTATCTATAAGGCTACAACACAAACTATTCTACTGTACAATTATATACTTGTAAATTTAAACCCTTTGGCTATACTAATTCAACTAATTCTATACATGTATTACGGTCCTCACTCTAAGCACCGACCTCGTTGCGCGATCTACTGCTACAGTTCCCGACACTCATTAAGTTAACTTTACGCTATTTAACTAATTTTCGTAAATGTTAAAAAAAAAAGAAGAATACAACCCATTGAATTTTTGTAGATTTCGTTTAACAATCATTTTAATATTATTAATTTTGTATTATATGAATGTGAATATTGCTATCGCATGTATTTATTGTTCGATTAAAGTGCAACTATTTAGTTTAAACGGTTTGTATTTTTTAATTTCTAATTGATCGTTTATCGCACTGAAAGTGGGTTTTATTGGTTTGCTATTCGGTCCTTTCTATAAAAGCCGAACCATTCTCAATGCCTTCAAACAGTTTAACTTTGAGCTTAACCAAAGATGTCTCGTCTGCGTTTGTTCCAAATTCTGTTCATGTTTGCTTTGTTGCTAAATGAGATGCGTTGCCAGGACGTACAGCCCGAGCCGGATGATCCGGAGATGCAACGTGCAATTCATTTCCATTTCCTCGAGGCCAGGACAGCCTGTGCCGAAGAGTTTTTGGTTCCATATGGTAAGTAAAATAAAGTGAGTAAATATAAGAGATTTTACAATGATAAAAAGTTATTCCGGGCATAAATAAAGAATAAAAGAACAATTTAAAACCAATGTACCGTCAAGAGTTAATAATGCGATATTATAATATTGTGTACCCATAAATTGTATTTATTTGAATATATTCTATTTATTTCAATAGAAGAGCTCATTAATAACGAACAGTTAACATAAATTGGCCGTCTATTTCATTAGTTCCTATAGAAATTGTGAATTCATTCAGAAGAACGGGCTATAATAGATCATTCAGCCAGAACCGGGTCTTTATCCCATTGACTCAAAGTTTGTATAATATTAACCAATTTGTTATCACGCCATTTCCGCAGATATTATTTGCCTAACTTAAATAATGTAACTGTGTATTGCGTGTAGTGTAAATGCTGCTTAAATTTGTTTATCTAATGGGAGCTCCATATTCCATATAAAAATGGGCTGCGAAGTCGTAGCAGTCCATTAAAGTCAGTTTACCGCTGCGGAAATGTTTTCAAAGTTTCAAATTTCCGTCGCTCTCTTGTCCGTGCTCGGCCTGAGTGTTGTTTCTGCATTGAATGATCGCGCCAGGGATAATGGTGATATATTTATTGTCAACTACGATAGCTTCGATGGCGATGTGGATGATATATCGACCACAACCCAAGCACCTCGCGATGCGGACTATATTGATTTTGATGATATTATGCACATGTGTAACACGAGTTTCGTTACGCCCATATGTGAGTCCGGGCAGGATTATGTTACGTTAATAAAAATTCATATATTTGGGTGTATTTTCTCATTACAGCTCATGTGCTGCAGTTCAATACAACGGGCAAGCTATCGGATGAGACGGATTTGACCAGCAAGGTACGTGGCTAACTGCAAAACTGAAGAGATATTTATCACTTAACTCTTTCTAGTGTTATTTTCGCTGCTTCTTCGAGAAGGCAGGCTTACTGGAGAACTTCAAGCTAAATGCGGATACAGTGCGTAAATATATGTGGCCAGCAACAGGTGATTCCATTGAGTACTGCGAGGCCCAGAGCAGTGAGTAAAGCAGTCAGCAGAGATACCGGCAATTAAACTTATATTACTTGCAGTGAATGAAGAGAACGCTTGCATTAGAGCCTATGCCATTGTACAGTGCGCCATGCTGCGTGCTCTGACGGATGCCAGGAACAAGCCCATGGTCTAAATACCGAGCACCAGCACATACATAGATAACCACATTGTTGTTTAGAAAATTACAAATAGTTTATAGGATTTAGTTAATATATATGCAGCCACGGCCGTGCACAGAGCATTAAAAATCGTATTGCTTCTCTCATCAGGACTCCTGCCTAACCGCCTGTTGCTCTAAGGGGCTGGCACTGCCGCAGACTGTATTGCTGTAGTTTAGTAATCGACTTAGCCTCTTGCCGATGGGCTTGGGATATTGATTGGTTTTCATCAGGAACTCCTTGGACTGGTGCTCCACGGCGCCATTGTCCAGCTGGTATTTGCACAGCGCATGCAGTGGACGCACCAGCAACTGGCGCAGCTCAGGCTGCGACTCCAGCACCGCCAGACACTGCGCCGCCGTCTCCAGCGTGCTCAAGCAGCCCTCGGTGGGCTGGGTACGTATAATGTAATCGCTGATGCCCACTGCAATGAGTTTGACCTGACGCAGGCGATGCAGTGCCGGACTGCTGGCGTAGATAGCCTTCGCTTGCGGCCAGGTGCCGTCAATGAGCACTAGGGTATAGGGTCCAGCGCTACGATCGATCTGCTCCAGTGGCACTGAATCTTTGCTGGGATACAGGAGCAGCGTCCGCGGCGAGTCGAGCACGCGCTGCAGCTCCGCTGGGTGGCGGACATTGGGAAATCGCTTGCCCTTGTAGACCACACACTTGCCGGGCTCCAGTCCCAGCTGCAGCATGAGAGCCGTGCGCAGCGAACGCTTCTCCTCGGCGGGATGCTGAAGTATCACAATTTGCGAGGCCACCGCAACGGGCGGCTGAGGTAGCGCGGAGCACCAGCAGACAACTACGGGTCGTCTGTGGAAGGCGTTGCATTACAGTGGGATTAAAATTGTCGCTTCTCGCTTACTTGCACCGCTCGCATTTGTCGCGTCTGTCGGGTGGGTCGGCGCTGATGCCAATTAAATCCTGCCAAGCATCGTCCGTGGTTATCGTCATTTATTAAAACGTAAAAAACGTTTAAAATTGCGCTAAAAAATATAAAGTTGAACTCGGCTAGTGATATTGGATCAGGTGGCAACGCCACGTCAGCACGCTGCATGTGCTGCGTTTAACAACCCTGTGCGCGCCAACAGCTGTGCAGCGCGACATCAATGAAGCAGTTGTTGTTGTTGTTTAGTTAGTTTGTTAAGCTCGAAGTTTGTGCGTTTTTTAAATTATTAATTAGAGAAAGTAAAATGCAGAGCATAGGTTGGACGCTGATTGTGAAACGTGGCTGCTTTTGCAGCAAAGAAAGGCTAAACATCAATGGCTCCCGCTACACAGTACGCGAGCGTCTGGCCCAAGGGTAAATTAAACCAAATTACTGGAAAGTGCTTGACTAAGAGATGCCCTATACCAGATGTTCCAGTCTATATACATACACTTGGGTACACATAGTTCATAGTTCATAATTACACATTTCGAGCTTATCAATTCGAGCTGTGCTAGATTTTGTTGCTCTCTGCCATGGGAAGGAATTGTCGCCGTTACACAGCTATTGCTATCTAATCTCAACGTTTACACTATCTGCTGCAGGGGTTTCAGTTTGATTGACCTTGCGGAGAATGCAGCAACGAGGCGGAGTTACGCGATAAAGCGCATCACTTGCCACAGCATCGAGGATCAGAACATTGCCCTGCGTGAGATCGAGAATAGCCGCAAAGTCGACTCGGAGCATGTCATACGCGTCGTTGACTATGAGCTGAATGGCCAGGCGGACATTGTGATAAACACGACGAGCACGCTGTTCATTGTGTTGCCCTACTACAAGCATGGCTCGCTCTCGGATCATTTGCAGCTGCGCGCTCGCAAACAGGATCACATGCCCGAGGCGCAAATATTGCAAATCTTTCTGGGCGTTTGCGAAGGTCTCCGGGCGATACATGAGGCAAAGCCAGTGCCGCTGGCGCATCGTGATTTAAAAACTGCCAACATATGTTTATCCGACTCTTTTGAGCCCATCATTGTGGATCTCGGCTCCATGACGGAGGCACGTCTGCAAATCTGCGGCCAATCGGACGCCCAGCGGCTGCAAGACGAGGCCGAGGAGCGCAGCTCAATTGTCTATCGGGCGCCCGAGCTGTTCACTGTGAAAACGTATTGCACCATTGACGAGCGCACGGATATTTGGGTGAGCAAATGAGCATAGCTTCGTTAGCCCTTGATAACATCGCTCCTATTCCTCTCAGAGTCTGGGCTGCGTGCTCTATGCTATGTGCTACTTTAGCAGTCCATTTGATCCCATATACGAGCGTGGCGATAGCGTTGCCTTGGCCGTGCTCAGCGGCAATGTAAACATTCCTGAAGATTCAATTTATACAGAGGTAACACAGTCAGTACAAACATAAACCGAACTAAATTGTGAACTTTTAAATCCGCAGGACATGCATGAACTGATCAAGTACATGCTACGCATCGATCCCATGGAACGACCATTTATCTACAGCGTCATCGAGCAGACGCACGATCTTATACAAAAGTTGGAGGGACGCGTGTAGCCGCTTCTACATTGAACTCCTCAATTCCGAATCGATCCTCGTACACCGCTATACACAAATTGTTTTTTGACTACGTTTTATTGTAATATATAAATGTGCACGTATTTTGTGAAACTAACACTTAAATAATGAATCAATACCTTAATCTAATGCTCATCGCGTGTCAAACCGGGACAATTGGTGTCCAAATCCTCAACGCTCTCGTAGTGTGTGCCACACCAATAACAAAATTTGTACGCGGTGCGCAGATAGCTAGTCAGCAGCTCCAACTGCTCGCCTGCACTATACTGCTCCTCCTGCTCTTCCTGCTCAGCCTCCTTAGCTTCTGCGTCGCTTTCTGTTTCTTCACTTGGCTCTACGGGCTTGGGTGGCCAGAAAAATTCGAGATCCGGTTCTGTAACGTTTGCAGCTAAATCCAGCGACTCGCACGTTTGCTGACATCGCTTCACATCATAGTGGAGCTTGCGTTCCTCCGCTTTTTGCGTTGCACGCCGGCGATATGCCTCAGTGGTTACTTCCTCGCCAGACTCAGCGCCAGCCTTGCGCAGCAGATGAACGCGACGCAGCTCCTGTCGCTTGGCTGTTAGCTCGGCAATTGCCGCTTCGCGTCCCAGCCCACCGCGATCGGTTTTGATGCTTATACCGATGGGTTCGATGCGTGCGTCCGGCTGTTTGCCCAGGCCACTGCCCGCCTTGTAACCCATTTTGGCCAACAGCTGAAAGCCTTTGTTGTCCGCAGCCAGGGGTTTATTGAGCGACTCCTGCAGGAGCGCATTGTTCACTGTGGTGGCGTTGGCTGCTTCTCGTTGCCGCTTGCTGTTTTCCTCCTGTTTTTTTTGCACCTCGATTTGACGCTTTTTGGCGCGATTGTGCACCAGGCTGGGACGCACTTCCTGCAGACTGCGACGAGTAAATATGGAAATAGAAACAACTATGAATCGGACTTAAATATACCTTACCCCGCCAAAAACTTGTCTGACATGTAATCATCCTCTTCATCGGACATTGTGACGGACAAAAAACGTAAACAAACCACAACACAGATGCTAGACACTGAACTGTAATAGCAACTGGCAACAAACTGATATCGATAAATGAGAGTAGATTTTTTCGATGCACTCGAAATTGCTGAAGTTATCGTATGGTATCCCATCGCTATTGGCAATTTCGTGTGCCATGTGCTCGCGTTAAATTTAGTTATTTGCAGTGTTTATTTGTATAAAACGAAGTAAAATGGGCACGGTAAGTGTTTTATAATGTGTTATTATATACCTTAAGTAGTTGTAACAAGTGATATTTGCAGAAAAAAGTGAAAATCAGTTCGGTGAAGCGTGCCGCACATTTGAAGTCGAAGAAGGCGCCGCTTAGCAAGCAGCAACAACAGAAAATTAAACAAAAACGCGACCAGTTGAGCGCTAAACGTGAGCATGGCCAGAATATCTTCTCACAAAAGGCGCACAAGCGTGATAACCTGGCGCAGCGCAAGAAACAGAATAAACAGCAGTCGCTTGGCATGACCAGAGAACTGAACGCGGACGAGGATGGCGATGAGCTCGGCGGGGAGGAGCTGCTGGACACAGTGGCGGACATGTTGGACGGCGATGATCTAGCCCTGTTGCAGGAAAACAAACGCAAGCGCAAGGCGAGGACAGCGCCAGTGGAGGAGCAGCAGCAGTCGGTGGGACTGGAAATGGCTTACGCGACGGCCAGCAAAAAGGAGCTGGCGGCACAAAAGATTAAAGTCAACTTGCTGCCCATTAAATCACGCGATGGCGAGATCATAACACGCACCACAGAAGTTGACTATGTGCCCAAACCAAAGCGTAAACCGGCGGCAGAAGAGGAAGAAGATGCGGACGAAGACGAGGCGGAAGAGGAAGACAGCGATGACATATTTGAGGATAGCGACGACGATGTGGTCAACGATGAGGCGCCCGTACGCAAGCAAAAACTGGTGTCAACCACAGATTTGTTAATTGCGCGACAGCAGGAAATCGAGCGTCAAAAATATCGCATTGGCATCATTTGCTCCGGCATCCTGGAGAAACCGGAGGATAAAATGCGCAACTTTAATGCGCTCTACGAGCTCATGGACGAGATTAATCCAACTACAGAGGAGCCCAACCTGCTCGCCGTGCGCAAACTTGCTATTATCTCCGTCACAGAGATATTCAAGGATATTCTGCCCGAGTACCGTGTGGGTCAGGTGGATACCAAGATGCAAACGGTGCGCAAAGCCACATTGGAGCGTGTCACCTTCGAAAATGCGCTGCTGCAGCAGTTCAAGAAGTTCTTACAGAAATTGGAGCAGCTGACGGCGCAGGTGAATAAACGTGGTGGCCAAAAGACGCCACAAACCATCAAAATGGCCACCGTGGCGGTGCAGTGCATGTGCGATCTACTGATTGCCCATCCGTACTTCAACTACGTGCAAAACATTGCCCAGCTGCTAGTCTACATGCTGAACTGCAACTATGGAACAATGCGCGTGGCGGTCAATCAGTGCTTCCGCACGCTGTTCAGCAACGACAAGAAGCTGGACATGACGCTGTTTGTGGTGCGTCGCATCAATCATCTGATCAAGTCCAAGCAGAACAATGTGAATGTCGAGTGCATTACGTGCATGATGGGTCTGAAGATCAAGCATGTGAATCTGGATGCCGAAAAGGAGAACGAGCTCAAGCAGAAGAAACTGGAGTCGCATCGCCAGCGCCTGCTCAGCTTGTCCAAGAAAGAACGGAAGCGTCGCAAGAAACTCACCGAGGTCAACAAGGAGCTGGACGAGACGCGCGCAGAGGAGAATAAACAGACCAAACACCACAAGCTGACGGAAATTATCAAAATGGTTTTCACCATCTATTTTCGTGTGCTGAAGAACGATCCCACGTCGCGTGTGCTCAGTGCGATCCTAGAGGGTCTAGCAGAGTGAGTGATGAGCTATGAATGCCTATGCATATCCACTAACATTTATCCTTTACCTTGCAGATTCGCTCATGTAATTAATCTGGAGTTCTTTGCCGATCTCATTGATGTGCTAAATCGCATACTCGAGGAGCAGGATTTGGGCTATCGCGAGCAGCTGCACTGCATCCAAACCATCTTTGTTATACTCTCCGGCCAGGGTGAAGTCTTGAACATAGATCCCATACGTTTCTATCAGCATTTCTATCGCAATATGCTGGTCGTGCAGGCGGGCAAGAATCACGATGATTTTGCCATTATTCTGCGCACGCTGGATGAGGTGCTGGTCAAGCGGCGGCGTAATATGAGCCAGCAACGGCTGATGGCCTTTGTTAAGCGGCTGCTCACCGGCAGTCTGCATCTGCTGCACAATGGCACACTGGCCACGCTGGGCACCATCAAGCAGACATTCCAGTTGACCTCGGTGCTGGATGCCCTGCTCGATACGGACACAACCATTGGCTCGGGTCGCTATGATCCCGAACTAGATGATCCCGAGTACTGCAATGCGGCGAGCACGTCGCTTTATGAGCTTTCGCTGCTGGCGCGTCATTATCATCCCACGGTGCGTCGCATGGCCGCGCACATTGCCAATGGCGTGCCTGCCTCGGGTGAGGGCGCGCTGCCCACCGACATTGGCAAACTGTGAGTTCTATTTAATATAAAAAGAGTTGAACATTTCTAATGTATCCATTTAACATTTCCAGCAATGCCCATGAACTCTTCGCGCAATTTGACAGCACGCAAATGACTTTCAATCCCACTATACCCCTGCCCAAGCAGGGTGAGCCCAAGCTGAAAAAAGGCAGCAACATGTATTTACGTTCAGATTTTAAGCAGCACTATGGAAAATTGTTAAGGGATGCAAAAACAAAACGAACCAAGTCCAACAAAGTGCTGCAATTAGATTTTCTTAGTGAACTTAAAAACACTGAATTAATCTTGGGCTCCTGAACTATTTGTTGTAAGTTTTAGACTTTTGTAATTGCTATAGAAACATGAGAACTGATCGCTTCAGTAGTTTTTTATATCTCTAAAAGTAATTTTGTTGCTGTTAAGCTAAAAATTTGAAGAGCTCTTATAAAGTTTCAAGTTTCCAAACATTGTAAATATATATAATATATATTTAAACAGTTTCAAAACAAAATCTTTTAAGCAAATGCAATTTATATATAGTATAAAAACTGAATACATATGAATTTAAGTTTAACTGCGAAAGTTGTGTGAGGAGCTCCTAAGTGTGTGGATGTAAATGCTAATTACGCTAAGTCTATTGCCATTTAGCCGGGTACAGATGCTTGGTTACGTCTATGTCTATGCTTGGGTGCGTTGTTGGCGTTGCCCAACGCTGGCCGGCGGCAAATACTCTCGATTTCCAACTGCAACGACGGGCTGACCAAAACTGCCAACCGCATTCTCAGGCAATATACCCGCAGCGGTTGCCGCCAAGCCAGCAGCAGCTGTGGCCGGCGCCAAGCGATTGCCACTTGGAGCGGGCACATTGCCCGAGACGCCAGCCGGGCGTATTATGGCGCCAGCACCGTACAGAGATTGCGATTGCGTCGGCGTGGGTGAGGGCGAGGGATATGCGCCCCGCTGTGGATTGTAGCCTCCAATTGGGGGTGCGCCAGTTGCGCGCAGGGCGCCGCCTCCAGCGGGAGATGGAGCAACTGCACCATAGGCCGTGTTCACGGGCTGCGCACCACCCCGATAGACATTGGCATTCACATTGACATTGCCGGAACTGGAGCTGGAGCTGGCACCGCTGTAGTCGTAGATGTAGGCATTGTTGGCATACAGACTGGGCGCCGAGACGCAGTCATATTGATTCCACCACACGCAGACCAACGTCTCCTGGCTGAACACTGTGCCATTGGGACACAGAAACGAGTAGGTGCGATTCAGGGCGCATATGTGAAAGACCTGGCATTGGGCTTCAATGTCCGCATAGTAGCCCGGCAGTGGCTGCTGGACGCAGTCGAAATTGGTGCGCGGCACTTGGGCGTACACGGGATAATCGACGCCGGCGACACCGGGTATGGCCGAGTAGTCGCCATCGGCGCCATCGTTGTAGTCGTCTCCAATGGACGCACGTGCGCCCGACGTCCCGATCGCTGTGTTGCCGTACTGCGTCTGTGGGCCGTAGGGTCCGCCGCGGGAAGCAGAAGATGCGGCTGGCAGGCCTGAGCCAGCGGGTCGTCGGGGCAGGCTGCTGACTGCAGGTGCGGCGGGTGCTCCAAAGGCGGTCGTTGCCTGTCCGCTGGGCGTATAGCCCACAGCTGGCGATGGAAACAAGCCCGCGCCGTAGGCTGTGGCCGGCGCAGACGTCAGGGGCACCGCCGTGCCCGTCGGATAGGTGCCAGGCTGCAGGCGACCCGCCACAGCTCCGCCTCCGGCTGTGGTGGCCAGCTCCGGACGCACATAGTTATAACCGCTTTGTGCCTGCCAGCAAAGGATATCAATAGGGACTCAATCGCAGCGGAAATGGCCACTCACCTGCACCTGCAATTGGGCGCCACTTCCGCTCCAGAGCAGCAGGAAAACTGCAACAAGTGAATGGAACAACATTAAAGCTTTCTAATTGCGCGAAATCTGGCTGAGATTTGGCGTTCTGCTCCGAGTTTCGGACCAGTCGACGCAACAAATTGAAATGAACTGAGCCGCAGCTTCGACGACGGGCAGCCCATGTACATTTTAGGGCCAAGTACGTTGCCAGCTGCGATGCTTGGCACTGATAGCGAACGCGGACGGTTCTACATTGCGATCTTTATTTATCAGTTTCCTACTCAGGTGTCTGGCACAGTGGCCCAAAGTGCGAGAATGTGTAGTTTGCAATTGCAATTTAATAAACACAGAATATTATTTAGAGGTAAAAAATAGCTCAATATTTTTAAAACGCACTGGGTTAGCCTTCGGGTTAAACAAACACTACAAAAACACAGAACCAACTCAGGGAATTCAAGTTTAAATAAAATTGCTGTTAGTTTACGAATTAATTTAGAATGAATGGATTATAAAAAAACTGAATTCCGTTCAACTATTAATTTTAATTCGAATTTGATTTAAATTAAGCAATTTAAAAGCAAAATTGTTTTTCGATATAGTTTTAATAGTATCAGAAAAATTATGAATTAAAATACAAGCAGATATTTATGAATAACCTTTTTCCCGAATAAATTAGCTGAATTTGTTTAATTTAAATACGTTTTTTTTTTTAAATATTTTTAATAAAATTTAACAACTTATTGAGAAACTCAATAAGATAAATTTAAATTTATTTATAAATTTTAATTACGCACTTTTAGCTTCATTCTTACAGAATGAATATTGTTATAGATTTCACTTGCATTAGAAAATGTATGAATTAATGCATATTTACAACTTTTTTCCAAAGAAGTGGGCTGAATTTATCTTCGATGACTTTTTAAAAATATTTTTTATTAAAATTACACACAACTTGTTGACAAGCTGAACTGAATTTTATTAGGCACGTTTTTGTTTTAATGGAAAACTTTGCACCTTAGTTTTTACAGAATTGAATCTGATATTGGTTTTTGTGTTTGCGCCACTGTGGCACAGCAACGCACTGCCACATCAATTGGCTGCCAAGAAACAGCGATTGCTGTTCGCTTGTGGCCAAAAAGAAGACGCATGCCTCGTAAATATGCAAGGCAGCAAAAACTTAGACAGACAGACGCCCACAACACAGACGTGGCAACAGTAGCTCCAAAGGAAGTGCTAATAATGATGAGGCGGGTCGGTCACTGTTGAGTTACGCGCTGCGGCACCTCAGGCCAAAGCCGACCCTGAGCCGCAGTTGTGTTTGGTTAACTCACCTGCCAAGACGGCGGCGTAACGTTGTACCAGCATGGCGAATCGGGTTTCGACTCTTCAGTAGTAGTCCTGATCCTTGGGGCTTTTGCCTGTGAGCTGGTCCACTCGTCAGAACAAACTGCAGGCCACGACCAAGCAGCGAGAGGCATTTATAGATGATGTTCTAAGCTGGTTGCCCGCTGCATCTTTTGCGAAATTTATGTTTATGTGGATCGACAGTTCGTCGGTTTGACAGTTCGTCAAATGGTTTCGTGCTTGCGCTTTAACAGATTTATGACACTGGAGTAGCCATTGTTGCCGGTTATCAGATATGTGTGTATTCTCGTACGTATACGTAATATTTCGCCTCGTTACGTATACGTAATTTAATTAAATATGTTTAGCATTTCAAGTGCAATGCAATTCAAATCTGATTCCGATGCGCCCTTGAGGCATTGACAATATTGACGTTCGAATTTTTATTTGATATTTTTTTTTAACTGAAAACGACAAAAATATTTAAATTTGTTGCCTGATTACATGAGCGCTTTATGTCTTTTTGTTCTAGTTGACCTTTCCCGCTTGGCCTGCGGTTTTATAAATAGCAGACTCAAGACTTGACAATCGAATTTGTGTTAAGTTTTTTCGCTTATCCAAGTTGAGTTATTTAATACGTAGCCAATGCTTATTGATTTATTTTTCATGGTTCTTTTTCGATGGTTCGCTGGATAATCTTTTAATGGAGCTTCATTATGCGTTAAGCTTTTTTAAGGCTTTGCTAATAGTCAGAATACAAAGGCAGCTCAATATATAGTATATTTTCTAAGTTAACCTTTGGTTGATATACTCTAATATGTAATATATACCAAATATAATTGGTATCTTGGACAAAACTGAACCCAACCTTTTTTACTTTATATACATTCAGAATATTTTAACTGCCAGGTACTTTAAATTCTATTGAGTAGGCTAATCACTCCAATCTGTCATGATGAACTATATTTAAGAACTCTTTCTATTTTATTTTCACACTGATAAATTTGATCTAAGCCTTGGTTTAATACTTGGAATTATTATTTAAAATATTTTGTTCAGCGTCCGCATGATAATTATTATTTTAAGTAATAAAAAGCTGTTTATTGACTCTTTAACATTAACTCTTTAATCCAAATTGAGATATTTAAAAAAAAATGTGATCCCAAGTTGAAAAATTTACACAAATAAATAAAAAGATGTTCATAATGTTTTTTTTTTATTTATTTTTATATGTACTTTATTAACGTTAAATAAATATTTACAAAAAAGAGCAAGACACAAAGACAACACATATATAAATTGGCATATAGATTGTTCATGGTTAATTTGGGGGAACGTGGAAAATACTCGTAATTTGTAGTTACAACTAAAAGAAACTAATTTAAAACAACTCGATGTAGTATATATGTATATACTGTATATTGTTAGAGTATTTAAATATGCCCACCAACTGTGAGTATTTCGAGTATTTTGTCGAGTATTTCGTTTTCGAACTTTCACATATTTACAAACTATTTGCATTAACAAGAAGAAGACGAAAGCGCTGTCAAAAACAGGGTATACAAAATATTGTTAATTCAAAATTTAAACTAAAATACTCAGTGTGAAGCCGAGTAAAAGGTGTTGGAGGGTTCGACGGGTGCCGGGGTAGCATAGAGTTGACTAAAAGTTAAGCATTTACTCGCACACACTTTCGAAGCGCTGGCAACACTGCCATTTAGGAATCGGCAACCGTTGGCATTGGCAACCCTATCGCCGGCTGCTAAACTTCGACGCCAGCGAATATAATGACTTGAGCAGCTCCAAGGCCCGCCGATCCGAGTTGATCTCCGCATGCGCTGGCACCGGCGCCGACCCCGACGCCGCCGCCGTGGCCGTCGCTGGCGTTGGCGTTGTCGCCGCCAAGTCGACATCGTCCACATCCTCGACGCGTATCTCGAATTTGGTGGTCTCCTCGTAGCTGCCCGGCGCCGTTGTGCTGGTGGACAGCGGCAGCTCCGTGCTGGTCGTGTAGCCCGGCGTCGTGGTGCTCGTATAGTAGTCCGCATTGCCACCACGCCGGAATGTGGTCACGGGCACACGCGACGTGGTCGTTGCCAGCTGCTGCTGCTGCTGCTGCTGCTGCCTGTTTCCTGCCTTGCTGGGCAGCTTGCTGTCGATGTCGATGAGCGCGTTGAGCAGGTGCTTGCGCGAGCGTTCCAGGGCCTTGCCGTTGTGGTCATCGCAGGTCTGGATGAGCAGCAGCAGCAGGCTGAGCACCTGGCGGTCGTGCTCCGCCTTGGCCATCACGTTGCGCAGATGCAGCGCCTCCTGCTCGTTGAGTCCGCCGAACAGCTTGTTGGCGATGCGCTGCAGGCCGCTGCTGGAGGGCAGCGCGTCCCGCGGTATGTCATAGCTCCGGAAGATGTCGTCCCACTCGTAGTGCACGGCGGCGGGCGAGGCCGTGGTCTGTCGGGGCAAATAGGTGAAGGGCGAAGAGGTGGTGCTCGTCGTGCGCTGCTCCTTCATCAGGGCGTCGTTAATGGTCAGCGGATCGAGGAAGTCCGTCTGCGATTTCAGCGCCCACGGCGACTCCGTCGGCTTGTGCGTCGTGATCAGCTTCTGGGGACGGGCGTCCTGGAGCAGATCGTTGCGCGACTTGACGAACGACTGCGTCTGCTGCTGCTGCAGGAACTCCTCGCCCTCGCCGGAGTCGGGACTGGGCGGCGATAGCTCCGCGGACAGCTCCAGCTCCGAGTCCTGTGCTCTGCTCGTGCTCGGCTCGTACAGCTCGGTGGTGGTGGAGTACTCCGGCGCGGGCGTTGAGTCAAACTTGTGGTTAATCTCCACGGCAATGCTCTGGGGCGTGGTCACATCGGGGGCGGGCTTGGTGGGCAAATAGTATTTGGCCGTGCCGTCGCTGAACAAAGTGGCGTCCGTTGTGGTCACGGGCTTGAAGTTTGGCGGCTCCGTGGGTCGCGCCCGCGCCGCCAGCTCCGCTCGAAAACTGCCGGGATTGTCCAGGTAGCTGGTCAGCGCATTCGAGAAGATCTGCGCGATCTTGCGCGACTCCGGCTGCTCGGCCAGCGCGCCAATTGTCGAGCCCGTGCTGCCAATCTGGGGGAACGGCTGATAGTCCGTTGACTTGGCCGGCGCCTGCGTCTCGTTCAGCTGGGCGGAGAGCAAGCCAGCGCTGACATCAGCCTGACCATCGGCCGCTCCTCTGCCCTTGGCCGACTTCAGGCCAAACAGAGTGCTGTACTTCTGCACGGTCTTGGCGCTGAGCAGGCTCTGCTTGATGTCGTCCGCCTGCTCGCTGATGCTGGGCGGCGTCTCGCTGGTGGTCAGGGTGGCCGTCGTGTCGGAGGGCTTGGCGGTGGGCACGATGGGCGGCGGCGGCTTCACCGAGAGCTTGGTGTGGACGCCGCTCTTCTCCGGCTTGATCAGCGCGTTGCCCGACTCATTGTGCTCCTGGGCAAAGTACTTGGCCAGCGAGACGAGCGCGTCGGGGCCGGATGAGGGCGGTATTTCCAGGCCGGCGCGCGCATTTGTCGCCGGCTGTGCATTCAGCTCCACATCCTCGAACGTATCCTTCAGCAGGTTGACCGTCTTCAGCATGTCCTGCACGTTGCGGAAAACGGACTCCTCCTTGACGGGATTCGGCGCAAACAGCAGCGATTCACCGCCAGCGGCTGCCGCATTGGATCGGGGCACAGCGACGCCCACTTTGGGCAGATAGGTGGGTCCGCTGCTCGTCGCCGTCGGCGCCGGCGTCGTGGGCAAATAGTCGCGACTCTCGCTCAGCTTCTTGGCCGGCTGCTCCGCGTTCGCGTTCGCGTTCGCGTTGATGCTCAGCGAGAGCCGCTTCAGCTCCCCGGAGCTGGCCACATCGTAATGATGGCGCATGCCTATGATCACCGGCCTGTAGGTGCTGTCCAGCTCCAGGCTGGCGCTGGCCGTCGGCTTCACGCCCTTGGGCGCCGCAGAGGATTCCAGAAATAGACTGGGGATGGCAGCGCTGCCAAAGCGGTTCGGATTGGGCGTGGTTGCCACATGGCCGCCCTTGATGTAGTTCAGCTTGCCCTCGGTGGACTTGGACTTGGAGACGCTGGGCACGGTGGGCGTGTAGAAGGGCGTGGACTTGCTGGGCTCCAGGCGACGCACCGTCGAGTAGCTGCTGGGCGTGTAATAGGGCGTCGTGTGCTGCACGGGGCGGGTCGAGTGGGCTTCGTAGAACTCGGGCTTCTCCTTGAGCTTCTCCTTGCTCTTCTCCTTGCTGTGCTGCTGCTCCTCGCTCTCCAGATCCTTGTACCGCTGCTGACCACGCTGGCCGTTGCGGGCGCGCTCCCTCGACTCGCCACGCAGCTGTGTGCTGCGCTCCTGAGAGGAGCTGCTGCTGCTGCGAATGCGCGAGGACTTCAGGATGGTTGCATCATCGCTGCTATTGGGATTGGGATTGGAGCTGGAATTGGGATTGGGATTGGCAATGTTGTTCCCGTTGTTGTTGTTGCGGCGCTTGCCCGTGCCGCTGACAAAGGACGAGCTCTCGGCCGTGATCTGGGTCTCGTGACTGTTGTTATCGATGCTGGGCAGCACCTTGCGCTGCTTCTCCCCGGAGACATCGTCAAAGTCGACGCTCTCCAGCGACGCGTGCAGATCCTCGGTGGAATCGATGCGTCTGTCGGACTTGCTGCCCGCCCGTGTGCCCGCACGCCCCTGCCCGGCAACGGGGGTCACCTTGGGCTTGATATTCAGGCCGCCGCCCACGATGTTGAAGCCCTGCACGGGCACCGAGGGACGCACGCGATGCACGCGCTGCTTGTTCAGGATCTCGGCGCTCTCCGCGTAGTAGCCCGAGGAGCCCAGGCAGTTGACCTTGAACCACCAGTCGCAGGTGAGCTCGCTCTGCTGGAAGATGGTGCCATTGGGACAGAGGAACGAGATCTTGCGACCCTCCTCGCATATATGAAAGACCTGCCGGGGGAAAACAATAAAACAATTCAAGTCCTCCAATTGGCAGCCGCAGTGCTCACCTGACAATCCGTTTCCATGTCCGCAAAGTAGCCGTTGCCGTAGGAGCGACAACTGAATGTGGTCTTTGGTATGCGCGGATAAATGGGGAAGTCAATGCCCGGCCGTCCCACCACGCCCTGGTATACCTCGTAGTCGACGTCCTCGTCGGAGGCGCGCTTCTTCAGATGATGCTTGTGCTCGTTGCAGTTCGTGTGGGTCTCATAGCGCTCCTCCTCGAACTGTGTGGCGCCCGTTTGTTTGGCCAGAATGCGAGCCGGCGTGCGGAACTGCAAATGGTAGTTGAAGTCTATAAGGATTAAGATTGGGTTTAGGCCTAGAGCGCTCTTACCTGGTTTTCGGCGCTGACTTGGCTCAAATATGCCAGCAGGAGAAGCGCTGTGAGGAGAATTGCAAAAACATTTGTAAGTCATTTAATAAATTTAATAAAAAACTATGAAAAATTAAAATTGGAGCATCTTTCTATATGTAGTATATTAGGGTGTGCAAGGATAAGGAAAACTCCATTACTGAGCTCTCTAAATGTTTGATCCTGCCACTTTCAAGTGCTTTAAAAGCTGTCAACAAAACAAAGGCAAATCTTTCAAAATAACATTAAATCTGAGGCAATAATGCGCTTGCCAGGCTTAGAATAGGTTTTCCAAGCCTTGTTCAACCATTTTTTTAATATGAAATATTTTATATTTATATAAATCTACTTTTTAATCTCTGATCAATCAGCTCTTATGATTAAATGGCTAATTTCATAAAAGCCCATAATTCATGACAGCAGAACATAATTTTTCTTATTTATAATTTATTTCATTCAAGATTTAACAAATGTTGAGTTGTCATTGCAACATCATTGGAATTCATCTAATATAACTAATTACAGTTTCAAGTCATTTATTATAAATGTTGATAAATTTGATTTAATATCAAATAAAATTAACTTCCCGAATGCGGGGCTGAACAAACCTTGGCTTTTGTATATACTCATTGCCGAATTACGCAAAAACTGCGACTGTCACTCTGACTGTGACTGCGACTGTGACTGTGATTACGATGGTGAGGCAAGTTACTGACCTGAGGCCAACAAATGCAATAATTAAATTTTCAAAGCATAAAAACAATTAAAGGTATGAGGCAAAGAAGTAAATGAGAGAAGTTGCTGATGAACTACAACTTCACTAACGGCTGGAAATGAAGACGACACCACAGAAAAAAAAAAAAAAAAATACCACCGCCAAAAAAAAAAAGAAACAACTCGTAACCGCAAGATTCAAGGTTCGATTGCTGCATAATCGTCGTGATTATATGAATCATTATTCAATTGTCCATGAATCCGAAACCGAAGATGCCAGTGTTTGCTTACAACGAGGGTGTTTCTGCCTCAGATAATTAAACAATTGCCCATAATTTGTGCACGTTGATTGAAACGCCCCAAAAGAAACAGAAAAGCGAGGCGAATGAGCCGATATTAAGCATACGCCAGGTGGACAGCGGCGTCAAAGCGCATCAACAGTTCGTGCGTCAAATAGCGGGGCCAAGCTGTGGGGGGGGGGGCACACATCTGCCAATTACACAAATATTTGCATTGTTCAATAGTTAATTTTTTTCGGCACTTATTGTTGATTTTAGACGCTTAGTTAAGCAGCGATATCTCTGTCTGCGGCCTGACATTTGGGTCTGGGTCAGCGGCTAATGAGCATTTAAATGTGGCATTTCCTACAGGCATTTCACAGGCATTCACCTGGGACTGCAACATTAATTATCATCAAGTTCGGGCCCAAACGCATGTCTTAAACGCCGGTCATCACGATTTTTTCATTTGTCGCACGCCACAAAAACAACAGCATCAACAGCAAACACGGCTCAAAACAAAGACATTTTTTTAACGCAATCTGTTTTTTATGCCCCCTTTTTATGTCGCTTTTTTTTTCTTTGCCGATTTAGTGCCTACGCATGCGCGCATGCGTCACGCG
Organism: Drosophila sordidula; assembly: GCA_035047465.1. Lineage (NCBI taxonomy): Eukaryota > Metazoa > Arthropoda > Insecta > Diptera > Drosophilidae > Drosophila > Drosophila sordidula. The sequence continues at coordinate 475,103 of JAWNPQ010000219.1, read as the reverse complement.
TCACGCGTCGCTTTCAGGCTGGCTTAAAATGTGCCGTTAGCGTTAATGGATTGTGGGAATCTGATGCGCCGACAAGGTCAAGGATTGTTGCAAAATGTGGGCGTCGTCTTTTATTTATTTGACTTTTTGTGTAAGCAAAGTTATGACAAAAAATTGAAAGGCGCAATAAATTTGAAAATAAATAATTTGCATTCTTCTTGAATTAAATAAATAAAGATTTTGTTGACAAGCACTCAAGGAGATCTAAGCCATAAACGGACTTTCACATTTATAATGAGGCAGCGCTGTTAAACTGATTAATTAACTGTCTACGATAGATGACCCACCTCTTAACTGATTAACTGATAAAGCAACTGTAGCTGAAAGTTTAGATTAAAATGGAATACTACGTAAATAAAATGTGTGCATATTTGTATATATCCTACAGCACATATAGAGTTTTATACTCCCCTTAAATTTAATTTATTCATTATTAATTAAATTATGTTTAAGTAATTTCCTTCAATTAAACAACTTACCGCACCACAGCAAATGAAATTGTGTACGCCGCATTTTGTGCACTGAAATGCCTGAAAATAAACAAAAAGCAAAGTTTATTTTGCTGGCTTGTTAACAAAATTATGAATATTTATTGCTACAGCTCGTGGGATGCCAAAAAAAATCACATACAAGACGCGCCACATGCATGCTGGCATATTAGATAATGGAAATATTACGAACTCCCAAAAAAAAAACAAAAACAAAAACTAAAACCAACAAAGACAAAAATATATAATTGTGCGAGCGTACGCGCTGCATGGACAAAAAGTCGCTGGAAATTGATTACATAATGCAATTGCACACCCACCATAGACAAGTTATAGATAGGTAGATTTTGCCTTAGATGGATAGATATGTAGATACATAAATAGATATGCATAGGGCGTAGGAATAATAAAGTAAGGTAAAGGCTGAATTGAATGGCAGGAGCCAATAAATTAAACAGTCTGTCATATATATACATATATAGACAGTTGCGTTAGCTGAATAGATGTGCAGCTATAGATGGAGTAGATAAAAACGCCAACAGGGCGTATGTGTGATAAAATATTATAAGGCACAAAAATAGGCAGATTGCCTTAGCTGGATATATCGCTAAAGATGTTGCAGACAAAGGCGCCTATGCAACAATTAAGTTCATCAATTTGACAGTCAATCAGTCAGTTCTATATAGTTATTCTTGGGCTAAGCTGGGATTTAACTATGTATATAGGAAAAGCGCCAACACGGCGTGTGTGTAATAAATTATGGTTAAGCCTGGACGCAGGGCTGCAGCAAATGGCGCGAACAGTGCAGCAGCTGCGCCAGGCACCCAGTCCGTTAGTCAGTCACCAAGTTAGTCAGTCAGTCAGTCAAACGCTGTAGACATTCACTTTGCCGTCGTTGTCACTTCCGTCAGCTCATTTTTGCAGCTGTTGTAGTTGTTGTTGTTGCCGCGTACTTTGCATAATTCATATAATTGTTTTAATTTTCACAACTGCAAACAATATCAAGTGGCGAACAACCGGCTTACCCAGTGACACTCTTTGCATTCAATTAAACAATTTTCAATGGTTACGCTAATTTCACAGTCTATTGCCATCTCTATTCAGTTTGGTTTTTTTTTAGCTTTAGAAAAGATTTAACGCTCTTTACTTTTTCAATAGCAATGCAAATTGAACAACAGAAATATCGAAATACATTTTTATGTGTACATAAATTTCAATTTAACATTAAATGCAGGCGCACATCAGGTGGCATCGGTGAGAGAGGAGGAGGTTAGGGGAATGGGAGCTAGCGGGTGCGGTTTTGCGAAAGCGTTGTTCTTTTATGCATTGTCTGGTGGATGCTTCTTTGTATTTAAATTAGTTGCTTGCCTTGGATTTTCGGGGTTCTTGTTTGGATTTTTTGCCGTTCTCACAACTAAATTTAATTTTTTCTGCATTTCATCAAATACACAAATTGCATAACACTAAAAACCAAACAAACACCTGACTTTAGAATTTAATAAAACGTTTTCAATTCTCCAATAAATAACTGTAGAGCCTTAATGCTTAAAGTTCAAACGTTGCATGCTTATTTAATAAATGTAATTTGATTGTTGCGATTCGTTTTAGCCAAATGCACGTTTTTCAATTTGCAATTACCCGCAAGAGTTTTGTCATTGCCAAGGTTTATTTAACGGCAACGGTAAATTTAAATGGACAGCAATTTATTTTGACCAGATTTTTTTATTTTTGTATTTTTGTTGTTGCTTATTTTGTATTTCGCGCTTCGGTTGTCTGAGTTTTCCAAGAAAAATACTTTTTTTACAATACTTATTTAAAATACTATTCTATTTGAAATAATTAATAAGGAATTTAATCTAAATACTATATCAAACAAAACTACATCAAAAAACAGTTGAAACTAAACCTGATCAAAATCATAAAAAAAAGAAACTTTATTTTCAAAACATATGTGGAACATTAATGTATAAATGTATGTAAAGCCAATCAAAAATTAATGTAATTTCGCCTAAACATTCAGACATCAATGTCTGTACAATAAATTTGTATTTTACAGTTTTGCAGCTATAACATTATAATTGTTAGCTTCTCTGCAAGTCTTGTTTCTAATTATCTTTATAAACCATAAAAATTGGCCATAAAAATTGTAAATTTATATATGTTTAATGACTTACATAATGGCTGCTTACGTTTTTGCCATATATTTATTATTAGCTTAATTTTATAGCCAATCTTAACTTGTCTGTGCATTATTATATCAATTTGAGAGTCATTCAATAACATATATTAATTACTTGCACTTGCTAGCAAAATGTTTACACAATTTCGAACGCGCAGGCAAAACAAGAAATTCAATTCAATCATCTTCAACGAAGACGCCACAAATGATAAATGGGATGCCTGGGCATTCACATGGCAGAGCGCCGCAACGAAAGTGAAAAGCAATGAAAGAGAAGCAAGTAAAAAGCGAAATATCAAAAGACTACAATGACAAATAAGGAAGTTGCAACTGCTGAGATGCTGCTGCTGCTGCTGTTGTTGCTGCTGAATCATTATCAGTTGGATGAAACAAAAACAACAACAACAACAGCTACTGCAGCCAGAGAGCGCAAAAAATTGTCAACACGGGCCAGGGCAACAGGTGTTTGCAGCAGCCATAAAAATAATAAAAATAATAATAAAGAGACGCCGGCTTGGCTCTAGCATTTGTCTAGGCGAGGGCCGCGACGATCACGAAAATTTGTTCCGCCTTCAAGCACACACACACACACACACACACATATGGACTGATAGGTGACGCTGTCCAGGACGCAATGCGGGTGTTCGCCGCATCTATCGTCCAATCTGCGCTTCGGGTCGCGTCTCGTACGTTCAGACAGCGCTGCCAAATGTCTGTTAAATCGTTTTAACCTTTTTGTCAAGTTGCCGCTTAACCTTTACGGTTGCCGCGCTGACATGAAGGAAGCATTTGTTGTTGGCTGGGCAAGTGTTGAAACTGCACACAACACACACACACACACACACACACAGCAACAAAAACTGAAACTGAAACTAAGGCATTGCTATGCCTAGCTAAAATATTTTGCTTAGCTCTGTCGAGGTCTCTCCCCGTGCAACGTGTCGTATACGTGTTATTTGTAGTTTTGATTTATTTGTTTTGCCATTTTTATCTCGTACGCCGCGCCGCATGTTGTTTATTCAAACGAACCTTTTGCAGCATCTTTGTGTGCGGCCCGCTCAACTGCCAGCTAAGGAAAACAAAACAAGAAAAGGAACTTTTATCGGCGGGTCAACCGAAGAAGTAATACTCTTAAAGGCAATCGAATTATAGTACCTGCTCCTAGGTCAGATTTACATGTAAACTATTAGTATGATTTTTTTCAAATGCCTTCACGCAGAGACTAGACACTGATAGGACTCGACAGATTAATCGGCCGAACTATATTAGCGCAGCATCTCATACAGGTTCGCAAATGCCATGCACATTTCATGGCTATATTTGAATACCCCCCGTAAGGGTACCAAAAGATAAATTGTTTTCATTTCAATTTGTTGTTGTATTTTGTCCATTGTGTGTGCATATAGCCAACGAAAAATTTCACCTTTATCGAATGGCATGCGAAATGTGCACCTTCAGCATTCACTGCATTATGAAACGGCAGCCAGAGGCTCGGACAGGGTATTGCTGACAATTCCTGTTGTGAAAATTGCATAAAATTGCCGCATCTTCAATGCAATCGCCAAAAATAATACAAAAAAAGCACGAAAGATAATGCGAAAACTTGATGTGGGAGCGTCGTGTTGCAGGTGCTCATTTTTTTTTTATTTTTTTGCTAATGTTGGGAGCGAAAATGTTGTCTATAAATCGGGAATGGCAGCTGTAGCATCGATAGATCGCATATAGAAACTACCAACTGCGTTGGAGTTTGGCAAGTTCAAGTTCGTGTCTTAAGTCTTTTGTTTTAACACTTTCGAATAGGCAACTTTATGCTAATTTCCACAATTAATTATCAATCGCAACATTTCTGCTACCATATATGCTGCTAAAAACAATGCAAATTAAAATGTTAAACATTTAAAATTCATTTTTTTTTCTTGGGTTTTTTTACTACCTGCGCTTTAAAATTAATTGTGTGAAAAATGTTATTATAAATGCATAAAGCGCGCCAACAACTCAACTTGCGCTACGTTTCCCAGGCAACAACAACAGCAACAGTAACTTTTTTGAAAGTCCCAAAAACTACCTACTTCATTTTGTGTTAGAGAGGTTTTTGCCACCGATGTGATTTTTTCTAAAAAAAAAAATAAAAGAAGAGTTAGGAGCGCAACAATTAAAAGCTTATTTCTTATTGGCATCATTTGGAAGATGGAACCCCTGCGCAATTGTGACGTACTTTGTGATATTTCATCTTGTCTTGTCTGAACTCTTAGCGGTTAAATCATTTGTGCGTTGAAATATTTGCATAATTTATAATTATGATTAAGTTGAATAATTTAACGGCAAATGTTGTAAGGCCTGTGAATCGGGCTAAATTGTTGCTGTTTTTGTTGTTGTGTTATTAACGGCAAAATGCCAAATACGGTAAATCAAGCTCAGAGATAACAAATGAATGATTAGGCCAACAAGTACAACAACAACCATTTTATTTTTGCTGGGGTGTGTAGCACATGGTAACATGCAATTCACGAAATTGTATACCTTTCCAAAAATAAGTGAACGCATCAGTGTACGAAACATTTAATTACTCTCTGATTGCAGACGGGTTTTTTAAATATATATATATATGTATTTTTCATCAAAAATTGTTATAATATATATGTCTTATAGACACTAAAATTTGAATGTTTGCGTTTTTTGCTATTATAATTTCTGAGCATTCTAATTTAAAAATTTGCAAAAGTCCAGTTGTACAATTTTTCGATATAAATTTATTTTCAAAATAAAGAATGCAAAATATATTTAAAATCTGTAATATTATTAAAAAAAAATGATTGTATAGTAAAAGTAAATTTATAAAAAAAAAATGGGTAATAGATAATTCGAAAAATTATAAAACGTAATTTAATTTTATAAATAAAAATTTGTATTAATAAGTATTTACTTCTGACGCACTCACAATAATATATGATTTTATAGCAGCCACATGTTTACTTTATGCACTACGAAAAACATAAAAACAACACACAAAACTCAGGTGTGAATATGCGTCAAACAAAAAAACCCATGTAAATTTTGCAATAACAAAAGTTAAACCTTTTTTTCTTGTATACCGAAGATGTAGCTAAAGGCCGTCAGATAGCCAGCTAGACAGACAGATGGACAGGTGGACGGCGTTGGGCGCTGCTCAGCCAGACGATGTAGTCGTTGCGATTGCTGATGCGTTGACCTACGTGCCACAGATTCAGATGCTCAGACAGACGTTCAGATGCTCAACTGAGGTAACTGTTGTAGCTGTTTGGCTTTGGGGCAACTTCACAGTTTTTGGACATTAATGTTTGCAGCCGAAAAAAAAAAAAAATTACCAAAAAATTGCCCTAAGGGGGCGGCGGCTGCGATTGCATTTCATAGCCGCCAGAGTTCGACGTGCTAATAGATTTTGAGGTCATATGCAATTGTTTTTTGGGATTTTTTTTTTGTTTTCGTTTTCGAGAAGCGGCTTCTTTTACTAGCATGTTCTGCCTTTGATACGATTTCGGTATGTTTTTGTGTTTAGTATGCTTTTTTTTGCACAAGAATTCTTGTGCATTTCCGCAGCGCGGTTTTTGCCCGCTGCTCATTTGCAATTTGTGAGGCGATGCAAAAACTGACTGCCTGGCAGACAGTTCGACGCTTCGTGCCAGCGTGCCTGTCTGCATGTTTCACACTTGCCCCCTAGCCAGGACCGCCCACAGCGGCGCCCGTCTCATACGTTTTATATTTGTATATGCACAGGGGCAAATTGGAACTCTGTTGAGATTTGTAAAGCAAACTAGAGTATTTAGCGCTTTAGATTTTCCTTGTTATGGAACACGATGCCAAAGCAATTATTCATGCCAGTGTTGCCCCCGCTGCGGCAATGGACCGCCCGCCGAAGGGCGCTAATTGTCCACCTCCAGCTGTGGGCTCGCTCTGCTGGCCAACAATCGCTCCGTTTTATGATGTTGTAAATTGTAGCCGCAAGTTTTCTTTTGGTCATCTTTATTACGTATGTTTAATTTTGGTTTTTTTCAAATTTTAATTATAAGTTACAGCTTCTTTTTTACTAACCAATTTTTTAATAATTGTTTTCTGCAGGCTATTCAAGTTTAATACCACTAATTATAAATTTATGATCTGGAAACTACACAAAATTACAGCAGAATTTAAAATAATCCAAATGAAATTTTCAAGTTTTAATTGTGAGTTCAAAAATCACACAAAAATATAAAAATAAAAAGTTGTTATAAAAAATAAAGGCACTCAGTTTAAAATATACATATTATAGCTCATCATAAAAATTACAATAAACGATTTGCGCAAACAATTTTGAAAACAAGAATTCAATCAAATTGCCCAAACAGCGAACTTTATACAAAAGACTCAGGCAACGAACCTGTTTTTAAGAAGCTCAATTCGTATGTTATATTTGGGGTGGAATATTTTGTTCTATTTCTATTTTGTTCTATCTATTTAAACTCAAATTAGCAATAAATCTTCGTAGAAAGACAAGTCTTCAAGCGTTCCGCAACTTATAAAGTTATTTATAAATAACTAAAACATATCTAAACATTTATAGAAACAAAACGAATTGGAATATTCTAGTGAGACTTGAACTAATTTTGATATCTAAATAAAATGTAACTGTCTTACAAATACAATAATCTTTGGAGAAATTCAATAACATACAATTAAATTAAAGAAATAATAGAAAGAAAATAAACATAAATTAGATCGAAAATCCGCCATCAGAAACAAACAAAAGCCGCAACTGCAGCGCCGCAGTTTCAATTGTTGTGAGGCAATTGCCGGCAAGCGAAAACAGCAACGCCGCAATTTATGACTAGCAAAGGCGGCGCCAGCCACGCCGCCAACAATTGCAGCAGTCGAGCAACAATAACAGCAACGATAACAATAACAACAACAACGACAACAACAATTAATAGGTAATTGCTGTTGTTCTGCCGCCCGTTGGTCTGTTCGGGAGTTGCCACAATCCACGAAAAGAAACCGGTGGCAACTCTTGCATTGTACTTCGATTCTTTCATTTTGTTTCTTTTGGCTCGATATCTGATTTATGAGCCACCCACATAATGTGGGTCAGTATCTCATGCCCAGCCCAACTGCAGATTTATGTCACTCGGTTAAATAATCAGCTGCTGCGTCGGCTGCTGCGGTTGTTGTTGTTGTTGGTATTGTTTGCTGCTGATTAATTAACCAACAACAATAGTCAACAATTTTCTTTGCTTTTGCGGCTTTTCTTTAATTTATACAACACACACACCACTTTTCCTCATCGTGATGGCCTTTTTATGATTACTCGCACTCATCTCTGTACACTTTCTGCTCACACACAGATATACTCATACATGCACGTATTCTGTTGCTCATACGCCGCCAACATTTCAACTGAAGCTGCGAATTAGTCGCTTATTGTTTGGAGTAATTGTTTCTTGTTGCCGCCGCTGCTGTTGTCTGAGTTTTTATCTATTATTATTATTTTTTATTTTCTTTTTTATTTTGGGTTTTGCTACGTAAACGAAAGTCAGTTTTGATATTCATTTGTTATGATTTTATTGCACACCGTTGTTGTGTTTGTTATTGTTGTCTGGGTCAGTAGCGGAAAATGTAATGCAAGCGGAAATAGCAATATATGTTAATTTCTTTATTTATTTGAGTTTAAAAAAAATACATATAAAAAGAAAATTTAACAAATTTAATAATATAACTAATTACTTTCAAACAATAAAATACTATAATTCATAATAATAGTATATAAAAACTTTGTTCTTGGGTTTCTCAAACATTTTTAAAAATGTTTATCATAATGAAAATTGTATTTCAGTCACATAAACTTCTGCCTTTTATTATTAAAATTTGTTTACAGTATGCAAATGAAAGTAAACAAAATAAAAAGCCTGCTTCTTTACTATACAAAATATACAAAAATATTAAAATTATTAATTTATTGTCATTTGTGTGCCTTTCCAAATTCTAAATAAAAGCAAGCATCAACAAAAGACTTAGGCAACGAACTTGACTGTGGCAGACACGCCGTCTTAAAAGCTGCTGTTGTTTTTCTTTTCTTGCCGTGTTTTTGTTTTTGTGCTGCTTTTTGAACGATGACAACGCCAACAAGTTGTCGAAAACATCAAAGTGCCTCGATTATGACTGTTAAGAGCTCTTGTCATTTCGTTGCCTTCGCGCTTTTAATTGTGCTTGAAGCACATAATCAAAATGACCTACCCGAGCATATCAAAAATATATGTGTGTGTAGACACATAAGATGCGGAATTATAGGTGCTTTTGATTTATGATTCTCAACGGGCTGAGGCGTTTCTAATTGGCTAAAAGCCGCCTAGAAGAAGTCTATGATTCCTACTTAAGTAGTGGCCTAATAGACGTATCATTGGCAGCTTCCTCTTAAGTACTCGTGGAAACGCTGACAATGACAGTTTGGCAATTGCTGTCAGCCTGAGAAAAATGATACGGAACTGAAAGTTGGCCAACACATTTGGTTTGACTATTCTTGAAACAATAGACACGAAGATGTGCGGGCCATAAAATTAAGCGACAACTTAAACAAGAGCTTAGTTTATGACCAAATAAAATCCCATAATTTGAAACCACCTACTGTGCCGATATCTATGCTATTAACATAAACATAACAATAATGAATCACCCTAATGAGAACCAGTTCTACAGCATCCTTCGGTTGTATGATGTCATTGGCCCAATATAGATCCTGATGAGACGTAGTATAGGTCTCAAAACAAGTTCTACTCTTTTGTTAGCACTAACTGTAAAAGATCAATTTTGCATTTTTGAACAAAACAAATCTGATCAGTTTATAGACTTTTAAGCGTCAAACTTGTTCTCTAGAATAAAGAACTAGCATACTAGCATATTGGCATATTAAAGCCGATAATTAAGTTTATTAAATTTAAAAAATCCCATATTATTCATTTATTTTAGTATTTGTTTTTGTTTTTAAATGTTGCATCACAACAATTTCTCTAGCTTAAGTTTTGTACAATTTATCATGTGGGCTTAGGCTAAAAACTATTTTTATAAAGAATTGCCTGACATTGAGTTATTGTTGTGCAAACGGAAAAAAATGAAGATGCTCCAATTTCTAATAACCAATTGGCTGCTGCTTCAAAGACTTTGATTGTGTCGGAAATTTGAAGTTAGCCAAAGCAAATGCCATTCAATGTTAGCCCTAAAATGGCATGACGCAAAGAGTGGCCTGTCAGCGCATGGAGGTCAGCGTTTTGCTCTGACATTTAGCCGCATGCCGCATGCCGCTGCCCGTATATCTAGCGCGGAGATGCCGTATACAAAGCGGGCAGCATTTGCACTCGAGTTGTGGCTACGCAATTTGCAACGCACGTGGCTTGATGAATGTGCAGTTTATTTATTTTTTCTTTTTCAACCGTATTGCATGCTGTAATTTAAGAACTTGGCATTTAGTTGTTAAATGCACACATAATGATCATATTTAAAATCGTGATGTAATACAACAGTTTACGCATGCAATAAACGGTGGGAAGCTGCAATTTGATGTGGAAATAACATTATGTACAAAAATACAGTTATAGCTGACTCGATTTAAAGTTCATACAAATACACAGCAAAAAAAGCCACACAAAAGTTCAAGTTCGTTGCCTAAGTCTTTCGTTTTGCAGCCAAAAAAAGTTGACAAACGATTTATTTATTACACTTGAAGCGTAGCTGACATTTGACCAAATGACAAAAAAAAACGGAATGAAAAACTCGCGTTGATGTTTTGTTTAAGTTTGTTTTTGCGGCTCGGCAAGTTCGTTGTCAAAGTCTTTTGTATTTCCTAGTGTTTTCATAACTTGTAATAAAGCCTAACGCCCTAGACAAAGCAAACATGTTGCGCACTTAAAGAATAACAAACAATAACAGCAACACCGACATCAACAAAAACAACACAATGCGATAACAACAACACGCGTTTTAACAGAGGGACTAGATAGAAAAAAAACCTGAAGCTTAGAATATGTTGAAATCATGAGGCAGCATCGAAAGCTGAAAACATGTACATTATTTACACACTTCATTAATCACTAAAGATGGGCTCTTAAAAAAAAATGCACACGGCAAACGTAAGGTTAGATGTCTATAACGGAGAGGGCGATGGGGCAGTGGGGTGCAGCAACAAGATACATTAGGTTACTTTTACTTGATCGTAGTGCCGGCAACAGATGCGGCTCATTGGCTTTTCAGCGATGCGCACGCAGCGCCAGTTAACGCATCAACACTTGAATGGAATACAAGTACAGCAGCAGCAACAACTTTAATAGAAGACAACAAAGTTGTAGCTGTTGCTGATTGCAAGCGTAGGGCGAGGGGAGGCGGGAGCCGGGGCGTGGGTCTGCTTTTGGGCATTGTTGCTTGAATGACTTTTAAATTTATTTGCCATTTCTTCGCTGGCTAACGTTAATGAGCAAAGCAGACCAAGTCGGACTCAAACCGAACCAACCAGGCAACAACATTCGCATTTTGAACTTTTATCTGGCCATCTGCAACAGCAACAACAACAACAACTGGTGGGCAAAATTATATTGTATACAGCATTTGCTTACATTTAAAGCAGCCCGTTTGGTGTTTTCTTTGCTTTTCTCTTCTTATTTTTTTTTTTTGTGTTCCCCCCAGTTTTATTTCTTTTTACCAGCTCAACTTTAACCCTCTGCCACATAAAACAAAATAACTAAAACACCTTCGCTTGGTGCGGGTGTGCATCTGTGCCTTTGTGTATGTGTGTGATGTGAAAGATGTTAAGTCACACATTTGGCCTAAATTTGTCTTTTCCTTGGCTACGGCTAAGCAATGTCTGCGGCAACTTGGCGCTTTTCTTTTGTTCATTTGCGCCACAAGGCTGGAAAAATCTGTAGCAACTCTTGACATTTAAGCCGCATTTCCTAATTCCTGCACAAGTACTTTCTGTGTCTCTGCTGTCGCTTCAGCTGTAATTTTGGGCGCTGCAATACGAAATTATCTAACCTAAGCATTTTGCAGCTGCCCCAAATGCCCCCAAGCAAACCATTCTGAACCATTGCGGCTGCTGCTGATCCAGCTGCTGTGCATCCTTGAACTGCTGAAGCTTTATCTCCGATGCTTTAATAACAATGCCAAAAACTCAGCTGTGGCAATTTCAGCCAATGGTAAATTTATGCGGTAAAGCAGCCACCGCACAAAAATACAATTAAAAACTGCGAAAAAAACTCATTGAAATGTATGCCATCAATTAAAAGGCTGCGTATTTTTTTGTGTATCTATGCATCTATGTTAAAAAACGAATTTTTCATTTATTAATCATACAGCCCACATGATAAAACATATGTGAAATCTATGCATATTTTGTTAGAACAATTTTAATAATTAATATTTTTGTTAATTACGCCCAGTTAATTAAGGCAACAAGAAGCTGTTGCAGCTGCGTCTAAGGCTACAGAATATAAATACTTTATATCATTATTTAATCATTAAGTTTTTATGAATTTGCACTTTATATATTGACCAAAACTGCAATTAATTATTCAGTGACAATAGCAAACAAATATATTTAAGGACAATTGGTGGGTAATTTTTGCTTATGATCATTTTTGACACTTCAAGGTAAGCTACAAAATTAATTAATTAAGTTGTTAAATGAAGAGCCAGACAATTAGAAAATGGCAAAGCTTAAAATAATTCTTGCAAAATTTTATGAAATGAAATTATGAAGTATTAATAATTAGTTTTTTGATAAATAAATATAAAGGCAAAAATAAAAATGTTTTTAAATATAAAACCTCTCTTAAAGTTATTTTGTGTAAATGTAAGATTTATATTTCGAAAATATATTATAAAATATATATCAAAATTAAATAAAGCTTACATAATAATAAAAATTAACTCCCACTAAAAATAACTAAAGCTGATCAAACGCCCCTGCACTCACAGTAAAATCTAGAAGACAATTCCTTAAATAATAAACAAAAAAATATAAAAAAAATATTAATGAGAACTGTACACCTGAGCAGTAAAGTCTACAGTCCCTCTCCAATCCTAAAGTTAATTACATGAAACAATTATTAAAATCTCATGCCATATTAAAATCCATAAAAAAAATACTAGGCTTATTTGTGAAAGGCAACTGTTGGTTGAACCCTTTTGCCATTTATGGACAGCTTAGAAGTTACAGCTGCCAAGATTCCAGGCCTCTGAGCATTCACTTACCTTTAGACGGCAGCATCAGCACCAGACTCAATGTCAGATTTTTGTTGTTTTTTTAATGCAGTGGCAACAAACTGTGGCAGCAACTTCTTCCTGTGCTCGCAAAGTGGTTTTGCTTTCGGTTTCGTGAGTGAAGTAATGTGTTTTGCTTTATTATTATAGAGTTTTCCGCTGTGTTCGTAGTTTTTCTCTCTCGTTGAATATTAGTTATAAAGTTGCATTTTTTTATTTAGGTTTTTTCTGTTGTTTTTTTTTTTCTTTTTATATCTCACTAAGGTTTTGTTTGTCTAATGCACAAATATCACGATTAAGTTGTAGTTAGGCGATAGAAAAACCAAAATCACTTCAATATTGTAATGTCAGTGGCGCCCATCAACCATAAGCTAAGTTAATTAGTTTAATTAAGCTTAATGTGGAAAAATGCCAGTAAAATTATAATTAAAATATATTAAACGCTCAGTCTTTTTTATTATTAAAATAGACAAATTTAGTAAATTTCCCAGAAAAACCATAGTTAGTTTTTTGTGTGTTCGTAAGAACTTATTGAAAATATTAAAAATATGCCTAGCGTTTCTGCAAAATGTATTTCATTTAATTTATTTTGACAATAAGTTCTTGAAGTAATTTTGTTTTTCGATTGATATCCCATTCTACGCCCATATTTTTTACAACACAAAAATATAAAATTTATTATTGTTCTACACAAAGTCTGGATTATTTTACAATTTATTGTAAAACGTATAAAAAACACGAAAATCCCAAGCTTAATACACTTTATAAAAGTACGCTTGGAACAGTCCACAAATGATTTTGTTCAAACACACAACAGTTTCGAGTTGCAATAAAAATGTGTAAAAAATCTTCTGAATTTAAGTACAAAATGTGATCTCAGGCCGAACAGAAGACGTCTTCACCCGTACGATATTCACATTTGAATGTTTCAATTGGCAAATGCGGCGTCCAACTTTAGTAGTTGAGCGACTCCGACTCGGCCCCCGACAACGACTCCGACTCGGCGCACTCTTCTCCAGCGAAAACACACAAAAGCGGCTCCCAGCAAAGTCACCCAAGAAAAGCAGTCGGCAAAGTCGCCGAAGCTACCGCAAATCTTCGCCCCGAAGTAAGCGAACATCTTCCTCGAAAACAACAACAACATTTTTATGTTAGCCAGGCAAAAAATAAAAACACAAACAACAAGGCAAAATCAAAAGCTAAAGGCAAAAATGAAAACAAAACAAATGCAATTGACTTTGCGACCGGTCCAGCGATCAGCTGTTTACATGAGAGATAGACAGAGAGAGTGAGAGAGAATAAACATCGTTGCCTGCTAACAGTGAGACTGCTCTGTTAAGCTTTTAAATTGCTGTTAACTTATGTAGGTAGAGAGAACTAATTGTAGCATTTAAAATATATGAAATCAATAAATCAATATACAATTAGTGTATTTAACATTTTTCTATTTTATAATTTTTATTTTTTACTTAACATAGTATCATTAAATGTTTTCAACACTTGTTAAATTTTTTTTTTATAATTATTTTTTAAATCAATAACGAAAGAATTTTACATATTTGATTAACAAATGTTAACAGAAGAGAGGGAAATTCCTAAAAACGATAAGCAATAAAAAGGATTAAAAATAGCCTTAATGACCCAACTATTCCCATTAACTTCACCTATATTTTTTACCAAATATTTTAAATAAATAAGGAAGAGCCTTATTAAAAATAGTACAAGAAATAAAAGTGATAGCACGTACCCAAATATTCCTCTAAAGTTTACATATTTTTATTACAAAAATAAAAATAAATTAAAAATAAAAAAATTAAGAGTATAATTAAAAATAAAGCAAGAAATAACAACAAATGCAAACAGATCATTAAACTCAAGTTTTCATAGCTTGATCACAATTATCAAAAACAAAAAAAAAAAAAAAAACAATTGATGATGGGAAAGGGTAGCAGGCAGACATATCATTAATGTGCGCGCTTGTAGGGCCCTTCAACAGCTGCTGTGGCGCGGGGCAAAAGGCAAATTTGTAAATTATTGATTCGAAACGCTGTCATTGACGACTCTATGACTTGAGTTGGTTTCTGTTTATGGGCCACTGGCCAGGCCAAAGACAGCGAGATGAGAGACAACTGAGGAGTTGACAGTGGACAGTTTCTATTATGATTTGCTAGTAGCTTCTTGAGGATGACGGGCGCTGTGATTTTGACTGCGACTCGCAGCCCTGACAAGCGCCGCCATTGCATAACTTACTGTTTGAGTTTGGGCTTAGCGGCTGCTGCTGCTGCTTCTTGGGCACAGCTACTTCTGCTTTCTGCTTCCTTCTCCAACTCCACCGCCATCTCCAACGCCGCCTCCACCTCTATGCGAGGCAGATGGCAGCATTACACGGCGCATTCATTGCGCCTTCGATTATGCTTTTGCTATAGGAAATGCTTAAATAATCGCAGTCCCAAATATTCCCACGAGTTTTTTTTTTTTTTTTTTTTGGTAGTAGCTATCTACTTCCAGCAATCAGCTGCAGCGTCTGACTGTCTGCTACATGAACGAATCCGCATTGGATTCTATTAAAAGCGGCGGTAATTGTCGGAAGCGGCGCTGGTAATCACCCCAAGACTCAAAGCGAAAGACTGCAGCAACGAACTTGCTGTGCATGCTTAACTTAACGTGATTTTAATAGCGAGTTCGTTCTGTATTTCATATTCGCGCTGTCTGCTTATCCATCAAGCAAAAACAAAAATACTTGTATATATAGATAGACAGTACTAAGGTATATGCAAATGACATTGAACGGTTCTTCTACCCTGTACCTATAAAACTAGTTGCTCAATTATTTGCTGATGACATTGGAAGACATAAAGATGTTCTTTAGTATATATTTCTATTCTATTATATTATAATAACCACATTTGTAGATTTTCCAGGTCATAGGTCTACAAATATGCTATTATATTAGGAGTACACTAAATAATTTTTATAAACATAATATTATTATTATATCTTGAACAAATTAAATAAAACAATATAATAAATTCATAATATTAAATTTTTTTCCCTTTAGAATTTCTCTTTATTCTGCAAGAAAATAAACTTCGATACAGGGTATGATTTGATTGTATACTTTCACATAACGGCTTAATAGCATTGTTAAGCCATTATAATTAATTGCTTCATTGATAACGTTTAATATTTGCAGACATCAATAAAAAAATCTATATTTAATTGAGTACTTCAATCATAATTATGTTTATACACGCGCTCGTTAGAACTTTTTGTAAAATATTTTGACATTGCGAATAAACTTTAATAAAAATAGAAGTAGGTGTGTTTTTGGGAAAGCACACGGGAACATCGAAAATTGAATGAAATTTCAAGAACTGTGTCATTCTCCGGAGATCACTAAGAGAGATAAGTGTGGAAAAAAACCAAAAATGTGCCGCATAAAGTAGAATAAAATTGCTGCGTCACGCCCATTCTAACTATTCAACTACTGCTTAAAAATATAAGCGCTTTTCTTAAGTAGAGTATTTGAGCAAATCTTAACAGTTCAAGGATATTTGCCTCCACACAAAATGCAACACAGCATTGAAGAGCCGAGTTTAAATAGATAATAAGAAAATTATTTGGCAATTTGCCGCAAAACTCATTGCCACAATTAATTCATTTTACAACAGACCGCATTGCAGCTGCATATCTTTAAAGGCGAGCCAGATACTTGGATACACGGCTGCTTCTGCACATTGAGCAACAACCTTAAAAGGTCGTTTTGCCATTTTACTGCAAAGTGTCAAATCATCGCCGTCGCTGTTAAGAAGCCATAATCTAACCTATATTTAACCCCAAACTATCCATCAAAGTAGTACATGGAACGAGGGCTTCTGCTTCTGTTTCGTTTTTTTTGTTTTGCTCTTGCAATCGAATGCAAGACAGCGAATCTTTTTGTAAAATTGAAAAACCATTTAAGTCCCGTTAATTTTAACACCCATTTTCTGTGCCAGCAGCTTAGCTAAGATTGCCACACAGAGTCGAGCAAAATACAAAATACAAAAAAAAAAATATAAGGCGCAACGCTGGCATCGTAAACAAAAGCAAGAAGCAGCCGAAATACGTAATGCAAGCGATAATTATTACCTACGAGCCCCGAAGACCCTACAGACCCAGCGAGAGAGAGAGAAAACGAGATAGCCCCGAAAAAAAATAATAGAAGCGAGAAGCTGCCGCCGTGTAGATGATTGAAAAGCAACAAAGATTTGCATAGAAACGTGCGATTTTCGGTTTGCTGCTAGCGGCACATGGTGGCCTCCATCTGGCAGATACCCTTTGTAACTGCCACAGGCATGTTGCACCCACACACAGCAGCAGCAGCAGCAGCGGCAGCAGCAGCAGCAGCATCAGCAGAGGCAGCAGCGGGCGGCATCGTTTGTCGCGCCTGCTGTCAACATGTTCAGACCTCAGTCACAGCATGAGAACAATAAAAAAAGTAGAAACAAAAAACAAAACGAATTTGTATTCGCTGTACCGTTGTTGTCTTCTACAGCTACTGCTTCTGCCTTCAATTACTCATCCATTCATGCCATCAGCAGCATTTCCTCAGCAGCGAAGGGGCCACAGTGGGTTTCTAGCTCAGCGCTGGCAGTGGCAATTTGTTGATTTTATTGTTGCATTTTCAGCAGCTTCCTCAGCTAATTGCAAATAACTGCAATTAATCTAATTAATTTTGGCGACCAAAAAGGTCTCCAAATACGTTGCCCCATTGCCGTCTGCCCTACCTTTGATATTTATAAAGTTAAGCTCTCATTAATTATATGTGACCGAGTACTTTCAGCAAACGGCAAGAAATTTTGAAATTTTCGAGATTTGTTTTATAATGCAGGCCCAAAAATGTCGGAGTTAGGCTTTGTTCTGACCGAAAAAAATGTCAAGATCAAAGCTAAAGATAAAAGACCGTGATTAATGGCCTGCTTATAAGCGACACACATTTTTGTGCTTTAAATTTAAAATAAAAATACGAATCTAGATAAATATACAATGAATCTCATATAGATAATAACTACAGTATTTGAATTAAATTCAAAAACATTGGGTACATACAATTATTTTTCAATCGATTTTGTTTAATATTATACTTTTATTTTATTTTTCATTAAAATATGATCATTTCTTTTTAATACACAAACTGTGGTCACTTATTTAAAAAATAAATAAATAAACCAAAACAAAAGTATTAAATATTTGAACTAATTAACATGTCTTCAATTTATGACAGTAATCTTGACATTTATTTAATTTCTAAAATGTGATCATCTAAGCAATAATTGGATTTCATAAATTAAAATTAATGCCATATAACTTACATAGAATAAGATTTATTGAAAATCTTTGTCAATAAATAGAAATTAAAACATTTCTTATACGTAATTGGTTTTTACTTATTTCAAAATAACTCAAACTTGAATTTCGCATCCGACATAACTCTTTGATCTTATCTGTTAGCCACACAAACAAAGAATATATATAACACCAATTTAGTGTCCACCACATCATTAATTTCCGATCTAAGCAAACTTGAAATCGAATTTCACGCAGAGTCTCATCCAATGGGAATGTCGATGTGTATATTTCTGGTAAAAAGCGAGTGAAAATAAATTTCAACGACAACTTAAACAAATGATCGCAATATAAAGTTAAACAACTCTCAATTGAAAGTGACAGGCGAACATTTGCAAATTATAAAACAATCGTGTGCTAATGATGAAAGATCTATGTATTAGTTGGCTATAAAAATAAGGCAGACGAATATATATTCAATTTAAGAGTCAGACACGGCGACATAATATGCCCGGCTAATGGCTACTCAATTCCAGGCTAACAACGGCAACAAAAATGTATCTTTTATTGAGCATTTTACAAAACTGCACATCAAACCTCAGGGCCTGAACTCTGACCCTGCGCAAACTCCAACTCTGGCCACGAATCACGAAGCAACAGCCAGAAAAATAAAAAAAGCAAAAAGCAAAAAAGGAAGACAAAAAACATTTTTAATGCAATGAAGATTTATGCAAGTTTGCCGCAGAGTTGCCAACTAGCTGGTAGCACAGGGAATCCATCATTATCGATCGATATAAGTTTTTCTTTTTTTTTTTTGGTGGGATCGCAAACGCCGCTGCGAGTGGCCAGGAACTTCAGATAATAACTTGATCGCAGGAAAATCATTTATTGTGACACGATCGTCAATTGTGAATTGTGTTTATCAATGCAAGAAATCTCCAAATTGCCAACATGTTGAGTTATGTCTGATACAACTTGCCAATTGACTGAGGATCTCAGTGCATCTTGTTGCCATGTTGTTAGTTTTTTTATTATGCTTATAAGATTTATACTCATCCCTCTTTTTTTCTCTTTTGCTTAATGTGTTTTTTATAATATTTGTTTTTCCTTCTTCTTAATTTGCTGGGAATGTGGAGTAATTTCCAACGTTTATTTCTGTATGTTTAGTAAATAACTAAACTAAAAACTGAGATAAGGCTTCGCTCCTCTTTTCTCTTTCCTCTTCACTGATATTTTTTACTAGACGATTTTAATATAATTATAAGAAATATATTATTATCACAAAATATATATTTAAAAAGGCAATTATTGTCCATATTAAAAACCTAATATAGCTTATAAATGTAGCTGTGAAATGTTTATTGCACCTAAAAGCAGCGAAAGAAGCAAAAATATAGCTATAGCTAAAGCTAACATATTATTTTTAAATCCATATTATTTTAAAAGATTATAGAGATCTCTTATTCGCACATTTTATGGCTAAAGGGGTTCAGAAAACAACTACTTAACTCACAGTGGCTAGTTCGTACGCAACTGTATTTCAAAATATAATATATAAAATATAAAATAAAAACTAGAAATATGACTTATCTTCATATCAGCATCGGAATAAGTAAGAGTGCCAGATAAGTATCATAGAGCGGCTGCGTTTGCCTATGGTCGTAATATGAGATAAGCGCTGGAAGCAAACTGCATTTATTATCTGAACGGTGTGGATTATAAAATAAGTTTAATCAAAAAAAGTTATGCTCCATTTCTAATTAAGCTACAGTGACAATCAAAAAACTAGAACAGATTAAAAATTTAGTAAATTTACAAGCCAAGTGTAATTACAGGTAAAACAAAGATAACCTAACCAATGTAAATATATGTATGTATATAAAAAGCTCGAGTGTAATAAGCTCAACAATGTTGACAGCACTTCAACAACAACGAAAGGCAAAAATAAACCTATTGTTTACAGTTGACACTTATCTGCTATTGGATTAGCAATTTGACTAAGTGAACCCGAAATAATTCTCGATTTTAGTTAAGTTTGCAGCGTAGCTCTCAAAAAAGTAAAATAAAAATAATAACATTAACGAAATTCCCCAGCACCCACTCAAAATGCTCACGTTCAGGCGATAAGCCCCATTCTAGTGAAGTATATCATCAGTCAGTAGTCTACAGCTGTACCTAAAATTTATACACTTACGCACGTATCTAATCTTGGTAATACGTTTTATAGAACGTTTACAGCGCTCAAAAATTGTGATTTCCACTATAAAAGCGAATATGAATCTCATTCAGAACGCTTAGTAGGCACACGACCGTAGAAGGTGGTGTTGAAAAACAGTCAAAATTAAAATAAAAACCGAACCATCAAAATGGTTTACAGTGTTAGTGAACAAAAGTTGAGCGTGTTCAGTGCGCGTTACCGATGGCAGGTGATAGCCACCATGACAGGTGGGTGTTCTGTGTGATCTGTGTGTGTTGGCTGTACTACAAGGCCTTGAACCGTTATATAGTGCACATCATGACCTTGACCCATGGCGTTGCTGTGGGCTGGTGTGCGCCATCGCTACCGTTGCTCGGCTCCACCGATTCGCCGCTGGACAGGCCCATCGGCATCAATGAGGCCTCCTGGGTGGGTTCGTTGATCGGCCTGGGCGCACTCGCTGGCAATATAATCTTTGGCCTATTAGTGGACCGTCTGGGTCGCAAATTGTGCATGTACTTCCTGGCCATACCCAATATGGTAACTAAATATTTGTAGTAGTCGTGACATTCCCCATTGACTCACTCTATATATCTATGTATAGACCTATTGGATCCTTATCTATACGGCAAAAGATGTGACGTATCTGTATGCGGGTCGCTTTCTGGCCGGCGTTTCGGGCGGCGGCTGTTATGTGGTATTCCCTATATTCATTGCCGAAATCTCTGATAACAAGTAAGTGGATATTTAAGATAAGGTCAAGCACGTACTCAGGATTATATTTACTGATCGTCATAATGACGACACAAATATAAATGGGAAGTTCTTCAAAATTGCGTGTGGCATTATGTCACGAAATGTTTAAATGCCATTGAAGTACCTATTTCCGTAATCATATAGAATAGCTATTTTTTTAAACGGCTTAAAGAGCTTAGACTTGTACGTCTGTCTGTTTTAATTTATGAATATATATAGTTGACATAGAATTAATCAGTACAAAATTGAGTTTTTATAAAAAAAATTTCTGTTTTTTTGTGATATTCTAAACAAACATAAATATTTTAATGTTTACAATTTGAACACTCAATTGTGTTTAGAAATATTCGATTCTTCTGCAATAACTCTGTAAGTGTATTTCATTTTCACTTTTATAGATGAAGACAGCCCTAAAAAAACAAGTTTTATTATGCTGTTTTTACAGAAAAGAAAACCTAACTAACAAGTGTTATCTTCAGTTTCGTTTACTATATCTTTAAACAATAGTATAATTAATTACCACCATTCTCTACTAAGTCAGCCTCTTTCTTCTTTGTAATATAAGTTGCGTCTTTTGTGGACTTTTCCAGCATACGCGGCTCCCTATCTTCCATGGCCATGATGTACGTAAGCTCTGGCATGATTCTGGGCTATGTACTTACCTCGTATCTCAGCTACTATCTGATGCCGTGCATAGCGATTCTATTGCCAGTCATTTATCTGGTGGCCATCTGGGGCTTATCTGAGACGCCACAGCATTTGCTGCGCAAGGGTCGCGATGATCAGGCACAGAAATCGTACTATTTCTATAAGAATCTGGAAGTTACCGGCAAAGATAATGAGTCAGCGCACGATGATGAGGCTAAAAAGGAGTATGAAATATTCAAACAACAAGTGCTGAGCGGGGGCGTGAGGCAAGACGTCGGCTGGAAAGATTTCTGTGAGTAGCTGGGCGAATAAAATGATAAGATCTGGCTTTATAATATACTCTGGATTATGTGTGTGTGTGTTCGTTATCTTCACAGTTAATCTGCCCACAGTGAAGATCTTTGCTCTGAACTTTACCCTGCTCGTTTGCAATCAGCTGTCGGGCAGCTTCGCGCTCTTCAACTACACCACGCACATCTTTAACGAGCTGGAGACCCCGATGTCCGCCAATACCTGCACCATTATTGTGGGCTCCTTTCAGGTTGTGGGCATCATATGTGCCGTTGCCCTGGTGGATCGCTTGGGACGACGCGTCCTCCTGCTTACGTCCATGGTGGGCATGGGTTTGGGTGAGCTGGCCATCGGGCTGCTCAAGGAGCTGGCTTCCAAGGAGTTTCTGGCCAATACCAATTGGTTGCCGCTGGTGCTCATGTGTTGGGTGGCCTTTATAGCATCGGTGGGCGTTATACCGCTGATATTTGTCATCATTATCGAACAGCTGCCGGCCAAGGTGAGTGCAGATTATGAAAATACATTTCTTTTTTGACAACTAATGTGAACTAATGTCGTTTCCATAGATTCGCTCCATTGGCACCTCCATTTGCATGGCTACGTTGAGCACCTTCATCTTTGTCTCGCTCAAAATCTATCCGATTATGATCTTTGGCCCCGGCTTGGCAGCCACCATGTACATGTCAGCCGGTGTCTGCGCCATTGGATTCATCATACTGGGTCTATTTCTGCCGGAGACCAAAGGCAAACAGCTGACGCACTAATTGTTGACGCGTGTGAACAGAAAAAAAGAGACTCAAGTGATGACTTCAGCGACGGCATCAATCCCAGCGACCGCGCCAAATTGTCGCTTTTGTATCGGCGACTCGTTGCATAAGTTGGGATTAACGTTATGAGTGTGAACGAATACGGTTACGAGTACTCGTTTGCCACGACATTGCCGTCAAAGCAGCTCACTCAGCATCTTGCCACAAATAGCATGGGGCATGGCTCATCCTGAACTCTTGAACTTAATTCAATTTCAGTTTTTGCGGCTTTTCTGTTGTTATTGTTGCCAAGCTCCGTTTCGCGCCCATTTTATGTATGTGTGTGTGAGTGTGCTTTTGTTAAATATTATTTAATTTTGTTTGGAGAAAGTCTGAGCGCTGTGATACGAGTTCAAAGTTAGCCTAACATTATCATTTAGCTATAGATACATTTGATTAAGTAACTTTGTACATATTTGACTTATATAACAATTTATTTTACAAGACTTGAGCATATCTTAGATACTTTTAAATAAAATAAACATAAACTCATCGCACAATAATTAGAAAATATATTAAATTTTTAGATCTAACAAAAAAAGTTATTTAAAAAAAAATAGGGAAAGGTACAGGAATTCTTTTTCCTAATACCTCTTAAATGTATTATTTAAAAAATTGGATGCGTAATAAATTTTCCTACATATGTATATCAGAACATCTTGACAAGTTATGGACTTTGAAAACTGAGAAATGCCAACTTCAGTGGAAGGCATAATATTATCTTCCAATGGCTTTTAACAAGGTTATACAATACTTTAACTCAAATGCAATCTGCAGTTGATAAGCCGCCGCCGCCGACAACAGCAAGAAAAACTTGCCAACAACATTTGGTTAGCTGCCTGTTTGCGATTATGAAATGATAAATGCGAATTAATGAATTCGCATCAGCAAACAAACAAAGACACATTAATTCCGAGAAATTATTTATTTAGGTTTTGTTTTAGCCGAAATGTAGAGGGATGTGCACGAATGAAAAAACTAACTTTATGACAGGACACACAAATCTCCGTAGATCTAAGCGATCGCAAGCGATGATAAATGAGCCAAGCTCTATAGAAGACCAACAAAAGGCACAATTAACCTCAGTTTGGTTTGAAGCTGGCTTTTTCGGGAGTGCAGGTCCATTTAAGTGCAACAGCGTCGGCAAATGCTGCCATCAAATGCAGTTTCATAATTTTCACACGTTTTTCTAACCGTCAGCTTTCAACTGGGAGCCGTCTTAACAGTTGTTGACAAGCGGAAATTAACCGCAACTCGGAGAATTTGTAACAGTTTTTTCGACTGGGGGGCGCTATTGCACTTACGAGTACTTAAATGCAATTTCAGCTAATTGCAGGCGCTGATTGGATTTGATAAGAGCATATATTGACCCAGTGCACACAACTCCCAATGCGGATGACTTGCCGGAAGCCAAAAGGCAGATAGATAGGTACTGAATAAATAATACTCTTTGGAAAAAACGTTTGCTAAGAAAAGTTCAAACATAATAAAAATAATTTCAATAAAAGAATTGATTTAAAAAAAGTATTATTATATCAAAATTACAAATTAATCAAATAAATCAAGTAACAATAAAATTTTAGTAAATATGTTTATTAAATTAAAAAAGTATGGTAAACATAATTAAGCAACGAATCTTAAAGTTGAACTAAAATATTAAGTAAATATAAAACATTTGTGGGAATAAAATGATTTATACTAAAAGTACTTTTTTCTTAGTGTTTCAATTTCAAGTATGTAAGATTGTACCATATTTTTTTTATTTTATTTAAGGTTAGTAACAAGCTCAGCACAAATAACTGTTAAAACTTAAATTTAAAAAAAAAACGAATACTTAATCTTATTGGTCCTATAACTGCTAAGACAAGATGTAATAAAACAACCAAATATTTTTGCAAAACTAAACTTCTTCTTTTAAATTAATAATTTAATTGCAATATTTGCAACAGACACAATGATCTCTATTAAGTTAAAGACGATTTAACATATTTGTATACATATATACTCAAGTTCCAATTGAAATCAAAATATGTTCACATAATAACACTAAAAATGCTTTATATATATAATACCCTAAGTTAGGGCATAACAAGCACATTCACATTGTGTGTGGCCAAATGCTATTTCAATCGGTTTCCAAATAAAAAAAGTGCCAAACAATTGCGGCTAATGCGAGCGATTTCTCATTGTTAGGAGTGTTTGATTTGTGGTTCCACAAATTCCAATTGTTTACTTTTGATTGTTTAAGGAAAGTGCGGCGCGTAGCAGCAGCAGCAGCAGCAGCCCATTGTCTGAGCCCGGCCTATGCGCCCATTGACCATTAATAGGCCATTTGCGATGCAAAATGTCATCCTTTGTGTGTGTGTATGTGTGTGGCAACAGTGGCAATAACCGTACCAAGCGCACATTTTTCATATCATATTTTATGCCACTCACCCACTGATCTCCATTGATAACGCCCGAAATTGCGAGAGAAATAATTGTGAATTTCACACAATTGCCACCCAAAATTGTTTCTCGATTTATTTATTGTGTCATTGCAAATATCGTATCCATTTATTACTTATTATTGTATTTTTTTCAATGATGAGACGTTTCTATTGTTCGCTCTTCTTCTCTGGAAATCAATTTTTGCAATTGCTATATATAATTTCAACTATTTATGTGCTCTAATTTCATGGCGCTAACTTTTCATATGTATGGTGAGTTTTGTAAATAGAAGCCGGAGCTTACGGAATTACGCATTACTTTTATGGGATATTATACAATAGTTTGAGTTGGGCTTTTATAAAGATTAGTTATAGAAAGGTTTGCATAATTGATGAAGAAACCAATTGAAAAATAATTATTGAATGTTAATGAATTTGGAATGTATGCTAATGTCTTCATTCAAATTATATAAACTCTAAAGAAAGTATATTATATCATATTTATATACAAATATTTATATTTAATAAATTTGAGTTAAATTCAAGTCGCATCTGATTTTTTTGTCTCTCTCTTAAATTCTTTCTTTTGCAAACACTCAGACTTTATATTTAATTATTTAGCGACAAACTAAGAATTGCATAATATTATTGTGTTAAGAATTCAGTTTTTTTTTATTTTGTGTCACAGAAAGGGTTGAGTGAACTCGAAGAAACCCTAAATAAAACCATTAATAAACTAGTTCCATTTACATTTTATTCAAATGCCGACCAAAACAAAATAAAAATAAACTTTAAAATATTCAAATATGCAAAGCAAAATTTTGTGGCTCACTTCAAAACCTGCCCGTTGGTGTGAAAATTAATAGGCGCTTGTATCAAAATATGTGGTGAATATGAAAAACTAGACGAGCTGACAAGCAGCTACCGTTCAAAAGGAAAAAAATAACGATAACAAAATAAAAGAAAAAACTTAAAACTGGAAAAATTGTTTTCGTGTATGCACAAATAAATTAACCATGATTAATTGAAAGGTCAAGCGTCGAGCGTCAGCGGCTGTGAAGTGCATGAAGACCAAGTTAAGAGCTGGAAGCTGTGAAGACTTCATCAAGGCAGTGGCACAACTCAAACTCAAAACTCTGCGTTAATTGGCAATTGTTGGATGTGTCTCGCGGATGCGCAGCACAAATAATTTGTCTGGTATGCCAAGTGACCTTCACTGAACTATGGATAGACAATCGGGATGGTACAGGTTTTGGCCATTTAAAGAACTAGACTTATAATTAATTAAACGCCGACACTGAAGTGCATAGAAAATTAAACTACAATTAACGCTGCGCCTCATTAAAACTCTTTATTATACTCTGCTTCTGAAAGAGCGTTAGGGAATATTGGGTTTTACCAATATTCGACTCCCTAATGATCCCAAAATTAATGTATATATATATATATATATATTTGTTTGACCTGTAATGTCTTGCGAATTCTTACCTCACTCACTTCTGTATACCCATAACAAGAACAAATATTTACTTGAGCCACACTCAATTCCAGAGTATATCGCAGTCAGGCTCTTTCAAGTGCAACATTTTTACTTGTTATTATATTATTTTCGTGTCGGCTGCCTTGTAAAGTGTCTGTCAATAATTATTAATATACTTAAGTTGATGCCAAACATCAGCTGCCAAAAGGTCATTAAGTCACGACAGGTAGCCGAAAATAATTTCTTACAGAACTTCAACTCAAGCCGCACAAATTAAATTTATGTTAGAACATTAATTAAATGCTAGACTTGGAAGTTCCACTTTTGGCTTAGCTGCGATGTATGAAATAATTCGATACCTGCGAGTAGCATAAAATTAGCCATGATCAAAGAATGGTAAAAAAAAGGAATGGTCAAGTTGTCTGCAGAGGGCAAAAACACCATTTGGGTTGGTCCAACAACTAATTAGCTGACTATAACTTTCAATATGATGATGGGTTCTTTCTATTTTCCTTAATGCTTATTTATGTTTGCCAATGACAGCTTTATTTCCAGCAGCATTCTATAGAAAGAGCAAAAAGTTAATACGAAATTAATCTCTTGAACGAACAATAGTTAGAAAGCAACATCAGCGACTGACGCAACTTATTTTTTCAACTCAACAGTATTTCTGCCCATGACATTGGGTTATGTAATCTTCAGAAATATTCTAAAATGATTGATGATAATGTCTTGCAAAGAAAGTTTCTAAGAATTTAGCCGAAAGTTAACTTTCCAAACAGAAAAAGTGAATTTTCCCATATTCTGAAAGAGAAAGGATTTTATGTAAAAACGTTCCTCAGTAAAAGTAAATTATCGAATATTCTAAAATCAAAATATTAAGAAAACCTTGAGATATTATTATTATTATCTTCCTTGTGTTGCAATAACTAATATCTTATAAAAGTTTACTCCTTAGTAAAGCAAACAAATTCCAACCAAAACAAGCCACAATGGAAGCTGCAAAGACCCAAATTAAATCGAAGACAGGTGTTTGCCTAAAGAAAAGTTAAACTCTTCCAATTGTTGCCTGGCTGTCAGCCAAATTTGCTGCTGTCCGTGAGGTCCAGCGTCAGTCTGAGCTTCAGCTGACAGACCAAAAAACAAGCTGTCAGCTGCCACGTGGCACCTGTATATGGCCAAAACACGAACTGGCCTCACACTTGCAGCCGATAAAAACATTAAAATTTCCATATATGAATGCAAAATTCTTGGCTGACTAACTGCGAGTTAAGTGAATGACAATGGAATTGGACCTCCCCCCCCCCTTCCACCTTCCCTTCTACTCGCACCCGCTGCTTGCTGATTTGAGCGAGTCGACAATTATGCTGGCTGCATGTTTATTTTGGCCCCTTGTCGTTTGGCTCTGGCAAGTTGTTGTAATTTTGGTTATAAAACAAACACAAATGACATTATTCGCACGAAAAACAGGATGGCAGCGCGGCTTGGGGCTGTGCCAGAGGTTGCAACTGCAACTGCAACTGCGGCAGCTGTTGCCGCACGACTTGCTTTACCTTCTTCGTGGCTGCTCCAGCTACAACAACAATAACGACAACAACAGCAGCAACAGCAACAACAATCAATTCGACAGCGACGACATTTGCGCAGGCGCCTTTGTTGCGCTTTAACTTCCGGAAATCACGTTGCTGCTTGTGATAATGTTTTTGGGTTTTATTTTTCTTTTCTTTTTTTAAGGAACGGTACAAAAAAATCCCCAAAACCAAAACAAACAACAAATACGTTGTGCACGCGAGCAAAATTACAAAGCTAACAAAAAATTTCCAGTTGTTAAATTTTTTCAATTATGCAAAAATAACGTTGATGTGGGCGAAAAAAAAACTGACTGATTGCCCGATGTAGCTATGCGATAAAAGAAGGTTAACAAGCTGCAATAAAATACAATTTATATTTTATAATAAAAATAACCGTGATAAATTTATAATAACATGCAAAATTATATTGTACAAAAATTAAGTAGTTTTAAATGCCTTAGCTCCCTTATCTGCCACTTAAATATTTAAAAAGAAGAAGATGTAAATCCAGTATTGACAATAACTTACTCATCTATTGCTAATTATTTAAACATTTTGAAAATATTTCCGACCCAAAACCCCAAATATCTGCCTGTCAAATCTCTGGCTATCTTTGCCACATTTTTCCTGAATTATAGTTCTTATTAAATGTAACTAACAAGGAACTAGAAGTCGCAGCTAGATTAGAACCAAGTAGTTCGCACCATTTACACAGATTGTCTTTAGCCAGTCAATAATTTAGCAGCTAATGCGAATATAATTAATAAGCAGCAGCAGTGCAAATTGACGCCCTAATTCACTGGCAGTCAGCACTCCCCGTAACGGATAGCTAATGTCAGAGGCAATTGGCTAAAACAAAATGAC
Source organism: Drosophila sordidula (assembly GCA_035047465.1). Lineage (NCBI taxonomy): Eukaryota > Metazoa > Arthropoda > Insecta > Diptera > Drosophilidae > Drosophila > Drosophila sordidula. The sequence goes on along the minus strand of JAWNPQ010000219.1, from coordinate 445,776 downwards.
GGAGTGCAGGCGCCCACTGAACTTAAGAGCTGTCTGCAATTGCCAGACATTCTTGATTCATACGGCAGCCAAATGGCCTTCTAAAGTGGCAATCAATTTTTTCTTTTTTATCTATGTTTTTTTTTTGTCTTTTTTTCTTCATTTTGGCTTAAAGAGTTAACCACGTGTTGCGACGGTGTTGAAATGCGATGATCCAACGGCAAGTCGCTCGCTCGTTTGCTCGTTCGCTCGTTACCTTAACGGCATTTGACCCCCAAGCGTTTTCAGACTCAGCCACGTTTCCTTTGCGGGCCGCGTCTATTCATTTCTTTGGCTATAAAAAAAAATAAAAAAAAAGCAGCCATGGCTGGCATCTCTGGCTCCCAACAATATGTTTTCTATATGCCTTATTTTCTGCACAAATCACTTGACCTTAAGCATTGTTGTAATTTATTTGTCGTTTCCCACACACACACACACACCCAACTGGTGCTCTTTTTTTTTTTTTTGTTGATGCTAGAAGCTCAAAGCTGTAAACTGTATTACGACAATTTTTTGGTTTTTTTTCTTTTTGTGGGTTACTCGGGCTATGGGTCTCAGTTTTGGGTTTAGTTGGGCTCTTTTGTGGATTATTGTGCAACGGTTCCCGTCTGCCATTGTTGGGGCTTGTGTGCAGCTCTTGGGCTGCTGCTTATCAGCACTTGGCTTGCGTTTGCAATTGCACTCGCGGGGGGCGCCTATATATACCCTAAATGATATAACAGTTATGCAGGCAGATTAATTGAATGCCAGCAACAATTGAAAAAGGTTAACCCAAATAAAATGAAAAACAAAATCGTAGGAAATTAGAAACATTTTCAAGTGCATGATTATTCCTGTAGCAATTATAATTATTGCTACAATTTCCGATGTGTTTGCGTCTGGGCTACAAATTCCGGTTGTTAAAAATGCAGCGCTCAATTTTTGTTACAGAATCTACATCTAACAAGACGAGGCGATACCCTGTAATCTAAGGCACAAATATACTAATCTATAAAAGATTATGCGTAATTAAAAAATAATCGTTTTTAATTTTTAACATCCTTGGAGACTTTTTATAGTTTTGTAAAATTTAAGTGTTTAACCAAAAATATTAAATAAATATATTATTTTAAATTATGCATTCAAAAATGCCATGAAACATGGAAGTAAGGATTTTTTATGGGAGTTTGGAAAAAACTGAAGGAGATATAAATACATATTTACCAAACCTTCCCATTGGTGTAGGCAAAAAATCGTGACACTTTATCTGATGCGAGTGTACAGGAGTATAAATTCCAGGTTACAAACCTCTAGCTTCAAAAGTGATAAAAATTGAGTTTTCATTTTATATTTATTTGATTTATATTTATATATAAAGTTTATAAAAATTAGTTTGATTTTTAAAATTGGCAAAACGAAATTGAATTCCTTAATATATAATATGCAATTAAAAACATTTTCTACCAGTTAAACAGTTAAGCCCCATACAGAGTACTATTTTCAACTAATACGCTCTCGATAAAAATAACTCTTAAATAACAGGCATTATATAAGCAGCTATGCTATAATCAAATTAAATTCCAATTACCTCTCCCCCTTCCCTCCAGCGTCTCCCCCTTCAACTGAACTGTCTCAGATGCGCAGATTCCAACACGAGCATGTGTAACACTTCCGGACCAGACGTGGCAGCCCATTCGGCAACATCTTCATTAACAGCAATAATACGATATGTGAGGCTTCCATTTCAATTGATGGGGGAATGTACGAGGGGCAAGTTGCTGTAAGGCAATAAGCGCAGATGTGTTGACGCTTAACAGCGTTAAGTTAGCGAGAGGTGCTAAATGGGCAAAAAAAAAAAAAAACAAAATAAAAAGGCTTTTCACGCTTTTCCTACCATCGGCAAGTTGGGCTGCCTTGCATTTTAGCTTTGGACGCCCATTTAAGTGTCCAATAATTCAATCACATCAAACGCCAGTCTAATGGGTCTCTAAAACGCCGTTAAAAGTCTTTCAATTACACCAATTGAGCTTGGAGATTTGGTCAAATGTTGAGAAAGTTGGAAAATGTACAAAATGTGATATCAGACAGTAGGCGTTGAAGTTTCCACCAGAAAAAAACACAGGCGAGCCCCACTCACAATAAATATAGATTCATTCTATTTGCTCACCTTGAGCGATAAACAACTTCCTGGCTTCAAAATTCCAAAAAAAAAACCATAAAAATTTTAAGTTAAACGTACAAATTTTAGATTTTTGATAATAACAATAATACTTTGCTGTATTTTTCTTAAAGTTTGTCTACGCATTTTTTAAATTCGTTTGACTCGCCCAATTCTGGAAATATTATTTTCGGCATCAAAATTATTTTAAAACCAAATTGTTTTTTGTGATAAATTTTCATAAATAAAAATTTTTTTAATTTATGCGACTGTTTCAGTATAAGTACAATTTTTGTTGCTGCTGACACAAATGTCTAGAAATGGAGAGCAAAATTTAAACGATGCTAAGGATTCTACAACAGCGCTCAATTTCTGCAAAAGATTGCTGCAGGAAGTAATCCTAATTGTGATAATTTTCTCGATAACCGGACTGATTTGCTATGGTGTCGTAATGTTAAATGCATCCATCACGGTCGATGGACAGCAGGGCTGTAAATTTGGCAGTTGGAACTGTGCTCGTCAAGAGCTGCAACTTGAAGACCAGGAAGCATTAAATCTGCAGCAACAGCACACGGAACAGTTGCTGCCAAAATATTCTCATTTTTTGGGTGAGTATCGAAAATGTATACATAGATCAATAATAATTTTATTTAATTTTCAGATTCTATGTTTAGAGCCATATAACGGCATTCAACTATATATAATGAATATATGTACACGTATTGCACCTTACTTGTCATTAAGCACTTCAAATGTTTTCCATAACTGTGGCGTCACTTAAAAAGTTCCGAGCTGTTGGGTCGTTCCTGACAAGTTTGAAGTTTAAATATATATATGCCACCGGGCAAATGTCTCTCGTCAAGATTGAGACATAGTCCCGGGTTAATATTAACAATATATTTGCACAGATCCCCCTCCCCCACAATAAAATCAAATAATCAATAATTCGCTACCCAACTATGAGATGAGCAGCACGCAACTCTCAAATGGCCATTATCAAAACATATATTTTGACGCCCAGCATTCCATTTTGTTTCGGTGGCAGCCAAGGTAAGTTATCTGATACTAAAAAATGCATATTAACTGAAACGCGCTCTATTTCGCAGATGCATCCCGATCCAACTCCAAAGATGTCTTCCAATATACAACAACAAAAAACCAAACCCCCAAACAAAAAAAACTAAGGCACTTCAAACAACTTGTTAAATATATTCACACACACACACCCCCTCCTCACTCCTGCACAGAACATTAAATAATTAAATTTATCTAAAATTAATTTATGAGTTTTATTTTTGTGGGTTATGAAAAGATTTGGTAGTAAATTAATAAATAAATAACAATGATCTTAATATTAAAGAAAAGACTTGGCATGGGATAATTGAGATTATAAGACTTGGTATTAGGTATTCAAAATTTTATATAAAATAAGATTAAATTTAAATATTTAAATTTATTCAAATTTTAACAATTCAATATTTAATAATTACTAAGATTATAATTGCGACCAGTGTATTAAAATTTAGTGCTATGTTGGTAATATTTTTGTTAGTTTTTACTAACGTTATATATAAACAAAATACTGTGGATAGATTCACGACTGTCTAGCCAGTTTGCTCCAGATGATTTAGAGCTTTAGTTTTTAGGCTCTCTTAAAAAAATATATATTTTAATGGAAAAATGACAACGCCACGCAATTGGGAGGAAATACCCCAAAGACACCTTCACAGGTCACGTTTAGCTATATATATGGCCCTTGCGATGCTGGCAGATTTGCACGTACCGTAAGATGGCACCACTGTCGAAAAATCGAAACAGAAATATATGCTACGAGGCACTAAACTTGAGCTCAGTTGGATTACCCAATGAACTCATAGAAAGCCGAAACGAAAAATTAGCTGTCATCTTTAACAAACAATGTATTCGTATATATTTCAGTTCATTCATTTAGATCGGCCTAAATTCAACATTTCGGTCTCAAAATTCAAAAAAAAAAACAAAAAAAAATAAAAATATATGAAATAAATTGTATATAGCTTTTAGCCATGGATATGTATTCAAACAAGCCCAAGGTCACAGCGGGGAGTCGACTGCTGTTGAAACTTGGGAACTGCATGGAGGCGCTGCTGCAGGATATACTCTTCTTTCTAGTCTTGGGCGCATTAGCTGTGCTGCTCGTCTTTACAATAGCTAATGCCATTCATGATTTAGACAAGCTACGGAAAACGAATCAACTTCGAAGCGAACCATTACAGAAGCATAACAAGACTTTCATTAAAGTCCGCCCTCATTGTTATTGGCCTGAGAGCTGGTGTCGCATTCTGTACAATTGCCATGGAAAGGCGCAGAGCCAGGAGCAGGGAGAGCCAACTGCAGCACCCATCAACACGGAACTGGTGCATAATCCGCGTCAGGTGAAGGCGCTAAAGGTGCATGCCGACTTCGAGCCGGTATCCAACATGGATATCCCTCCATAGGATCTGTAGCCTAAGCAAATTTATTTATATTTTTATTTTTTTTATAATTGGTAAGTTGTGAGTGAATGTCCTAGTCCCCCTGAACCCATTAAAAATGGGTAATGGTTTTGTGCGAGTGTATGTAACAGGCAGAAGTAGCCATCTCCGACTTCATAAAGTATAAATATTCCTGAGCAGGACGGCGAACTGTCCGTCTGTCCGCAGCGATCTCTGAAACTACATTCTCCTATACCATACGAATAAAACTTAATATTTTTTTTCGATATTTTAACCCGTTTCATTAATATCGATAAAAATCAATTTTAAGACTTGCTCTCTTCTGTTCTCGTAAAGCAGACGCAGATCAGGAATATTACCGATTTTAGATACTCGATGTCCTGAACATTTTATAAACTTCATACAACTTTTAGCATAGAAGTTTGTGTGTGTATGTGTGATTTTGTATATGTATGCAGGACAGCTCACATCTGGGTTCAGGGTATCTCCTAGTCGGGCGCTTCCGTCTAGACCACTCTTTCTCGTTTTAATTATTTACATATAATTGCAGATTTTCAGATTTTCTTCGGATCAAATTGCGTTTACGGTAACTTCGTTTTAAGCAGCAATAAACTTCTCATTCGGCATGTTTCGAATGTTTTATGCCTGTGACGTCATTGATAATAACGAACTGTTGGGTCGTTCCTGACTAGTTTGAATTGATTATAAATATGCCACCGGGCAAATGTCTCTCGTCAAGATTGAGATATGTGTTGTCCCGGGTCAATATAAACTCTACGTACATTTTTTTTCAAGCACTTCCACTTCTCAACTATGAGATGAGCAACAGGCAACTCTCAAATGGCTCCTAATATAAAATTAAATTTCTGACGTCCAGAATATAACTTTTATCTTTCGTTCTAACAGCAACCCAAGGTAAGATAATATAAAATCGTTTTTGGAATATATAAGTATGTTGATTTTCTATCCATAGCTGCAGCTAAAACGAGGGAATATATATGAATAAAAACGGTCTTGCTTTTATTGCTGATGAACAAGCCCGCGAACATAAAGGAGATTTTAAATAAATATAAAAATTTTGAATGTTTATATTTAAAAATATAAGAGCTAAAAAACCAATTCACTTTCTGTTGATAGAATAATGATATGCTTGATATAAGTCCAACTAATAAGTTGCCTCCTTAATCTTCTATTTAGCATATCTTTGCTTATTGTATTTACTTTGCATATATAGTTATTTTTTAAATCTAAAAGTTTTTCAAATTATATTAATATAATATAATATAATTAAGTCAAGTACAAACATAAAACGGAACTACTTTTGGCTAAAACTCACGATTTCCTAATTTCAACTTCTCAAGACCACAAGCGGCTATCCCCAGATCTCAGAATACTAAGAGGTACAAGAGACTATCTCAAATCTCAGATGCTAGAAAATCGTCGTGTAAGCTGCGCTCCGATAGACATCTTAAGCATGCAAAGCTGAAATTTTGGGTAAACAGAAGTTGCGCATGCGCATAATGAGTTAATTGAGGTATTGAAAAAAATAAACAAGAGGCTGTGCTACCTAACTACTTTAAACTTCAATCCAAATGAAATGAAGTGTACAGTGCTTGCATTATCACGCTTTACAGTTAGACAACAACAGCAACAACAACAAGAACAATGCAATGCAATAACAATGCTAGACAGCTGCCGTTGTTGAAGGGCAACGCTACGAGACAACTTTGTTGTTGTTGCTGCCATGCATTTGACTTGGCCAAAATCGTGGGCGTTGCTACTGCAATCGACAATGGTTTTGGGGGTCCTAAGGTCTTGTCTGCGGCTCTTGTTTCAAATTTGCTGATAACCACAGCTGTATGTATAATTATTTAGCATCGGCATAAAGACATACAAATTTGCATAGACCAGCAGCTGAGGGCAAGAACGCGAGAAGCATACCACGCCACACAATTGCATAATTGCAGTTGGTAAGCTAGCTGTAGTTGCCTAGAAACTACCCAGTATTCAGAAACCAGAAAATATAAAAATAATTAAAATTTACAAACCTCAATTGTACTTAAATCCAGAAAACATTCTTATTAAGTGCGTTTTGACTTTATAATAATAATAATAATCGGGAAATTGCAAGCTTTTAATTAATTTAGCGTCCTGCTTATAGCCACTTCAATATACCCCGCTCGTGCAATTACAGGGCATACCAAGCATATATTTTGGCATTTGCTTTGCCTTTTGCCATTGACAACTGGGCGTTTGTTTGCCTTTGTGTTTTATCATAAAAGTTAATTAAAATAATCAGTAGTTATAACACTCACACAGCGGGAAATACATATTTATAAACATTGTGAGAGTAATTGTGAAATAGCCAGCGGCGTTTTCAGAACCAAATTTGGCGATCAGCTGAAGCTCAAGCGGCAGTTCCAAGCCTAAGCTTTAATGGCATCGCAACACGGAATGGAACGTGCAACATGGAGCTAGGCTATAATTCTTGATCAATGATTTTGAATATTTATGAGGCGCACTTAATTAGCCAGATTAAACAACATTATGACTATATTTATGCATGGCATTTTCCAATACTGATTGCCAAGTTCGTTGCCTGAGTCATTTGTAAAGGCTGGGAAAGTTTTCAAATCACAGTTAGAACCAAAGCAAGTTTATTGGCCAAAAAAAAAAAAACAAAACACAGTTCTCTTCGTTTGCGCGTTTGACATTCTCATTTAATTTTATAAATTGCATAATCATGAATGGCTCGAGTGTATTCATTTGCTGGGCTGTTGTTGGCCCGCTTTGTTGGGTGACACAGATTTATTTATAGCCGAGATTTGTCAAGTTTTGTTGTGTGCAAAAAGCCGGTTTTAGACCCAGGGGAAATGGGTGCGTTAACAATAGCATAAGAACTTTTATTGCCAATACGAAACAAAACGGATCTTTACAAACCGCACCACTAAAAGCAAGTCAATTGGAAAGTACTCGATTAAATGGCTTATTTGGGATTATGTTAATTGAGAACTCGTTACCAATTTGGGGCTGCGGTCTCATGCTGGGACCAAGAAATGGGCAACAAATTGGGCAACGGCTACGCACCCCTCACCCATGGAGTGCTTCAAAAATTATATTAGTCTTTCATGTTGTACTCAATTTATGACTCTTTCTCTTTGGCCATTTGCTGTTTTTGGCAATTAAATAAAACATGCCGCAATCGGTTTCTGGCAATAGACGCGGCTTACATAACCATATGTAAATTATGCCAGCAAATGAAGAAGAAATATTACACGAATGCGATGGCGATGCGAGTATCGCATGCACAGGAGGAACACACCTCAAAAAGACAGCACGCCAAAAGGGAAGCTTAAGATGGTAGCTGCCTTGAGTTACCCATCCAGTCGCCAACTAACCCACACCTACCTACCTGCCCCCCCATCCACCCATCCATGTACACATGGGCCCCAGTTGGGCCCAGCCCAAGCGAAAAGCTGGACCGCAATTGAAGCGCAGCCATTGACAAGATAATTTCCTAGGAGCTGCATGCGCGCAGTAAATCCATTTAAATACACTATAAAGTTGGCAATATAACACTATGTAAACTCTTTTGTAACAAGAACTACAAATAATTACATTTACGAAATACTTCGAATATTCTATAGGGTTTTAATTGGATATACAAATTCTCTTACAATATTATTTCTAAGTTTTGAGTTTCTTGAGAAAGAAATATCTGAGAATGCAGTGAACACAATAAGATAATGTTTATATTTCGGTAAGAAATTCCTAATCTAATAAGAAAAAAATCAAATTTTATAAAATTTTTTTTTTAGAAACTCTATTATAAATTTTTTCATTTTTCATTTTTTAAAATTATTTTTTAAAATTTATTTTGTTTAAGTAACGCTATCAACCGATTTAAGAGCCATTTCTTAATATTTATTATATATTTTAAAAATAACAATAAGTGCAAGACCACAATTCACAGGAATGCAATATAAACTATATATTAGTGTAAATACCTACTAGCTAACTAGAATATATTCTCTTGACTACATATACAATCTATTTTATAAGAGTACAAAGAAATCATCATATTGAATCGAGCTAATCGTACCCATTGTCCGTCTTCGTTTTACAAATTGTACGAGAAGGAAAGACTAGCAAAAAAATCGCTGGCCACGACTCAGCTGGTTGAAAAGCATAAAATTGGCTAGTTTCGCAGTTCGCGTTAAGTTGACTGACTACCAATTGTTTTAGCCACGAAGCTGCGACTCCTTCACGAATAATTTCAAACACAAACTGCCGCCAACATTCAAGAAGGTTCATAATTATCAAACCCCAAACCGTTTGCTGTAGTTTGCTCCGCGGTCTCTGTGGGCTGTGGCTTCTGAAAATGTTGCAACCGTTTGGATGGTAAAAATGTAACTATAGGAGCTACCGCCACTGCTACTTTTAGGCCAAGAGTGCAAAGTATCGGGTTAAATAGGTCGCTCTACTGGCAGACAATCGCATTACTTTCATTATGACTATTTACAGCATTTGAATATTCGCTTTGTGTCTGGTGTCCATAGGGTCATGTGAAATGATTCACTTTGCTTTTCAATTCGGTCACAAGGAGCAAATGCATTAATTGGAAACACGCCCACATCAGAAGCGATCTCTAATTGATCTTGTTTTATTGTTCAATACTTCCGCAGCTATGTCTATATAGACAAATATGATTTATTATGTTACGCATCGGCTAATGTTGATGATAAATATGTTTTTAATTAAATTATGTATATGTACTTAACCATATTTGGGGCGAGGCATAACAAATTACTTTTTCTACTAATGTCTATATGTGTGCCTGTGTGTGTTTGTTGCATGCAGGTCAATCGCAACTCACAGCTGACAGCTGCCCTAATTTATCTCCACATACACTCCCAGGTAGTTAAATAGAGATGTTTGGGCATAATTTGTTTAATTAAAACGTTGTTTGATGTATGCTTAATGGTGGTATTCAGAAATACATTTGTTTTCCAAAAACCAAAACGAGTTTTATGAAATTTCTTAAATACGTTTATTATATATAAAGCTTTATATATACCAGAAATTAAAAGAATAGCTTGAAAGCCGGGCTTATGCATGGATGTTGTAATGCCTTAGCCGAAGTGCTGGAAAATATGTTATATAGATTATTTATAAAATAACAAAAAAAAAACATATTTAAAATGATATTAATAACAATAATGATATTAATAATAATAGTTAAAATATTTGTAATTGGTATTCAATAAGTGTTCAACTAATTTCAACTGTACCTAACCAGATGGCAAAGAGTGTATTCATCTTTATGTATACAGCATATTTACACAACAAACTAATTTCAGCACTTACAAAAGAAATGAACCGGAGCAAACAATTTGTATTAGAGTATGAATGTTATTTTCATTGAGCGGCCACAACATTAACTTTTAAGGGCAACCGCAAAATATCATCAGCTAATTTTTAGCACTTGTTGTGCCCAATTTCTCTGGTATTACAAGCGGGAGCTTTTTCCCCAAACCAAACCGCAACGGTCATAAAGGGCGGATAAAAATTAACACTATGAATACATTTCGCCTGTATGCGATTTGGGTGTATGAATAAACATTCGCCTGGGCATTTCAGACTCCGTCGGCACGTTGATTGTCTAAGCGGTCTTACATAACCATATTTGTGCCTTATGTGTGCAGCTCGCGTGTTCCCGTTCCCGTCCTCGACATCAGCGTCGGCGTGATATCGTGTACGCAGATAAAAAAAAAAAAAAAACCAAAAAAGACGAAGAAAATAACATCTTCACAAATACAAAGACAAGTGCACTACAGCAAATTGAAGTTGAAGCGTGCGCCCTGGGTTTTTGGGTTCGCGTTTGCGGTGTGTTGATGAGCCCCAAAGTTGTCGGTGATCATTTCGAATGGCACCTATTTATTTTGACTAAATAAAGTTGTTACATTTTTATGACACTGCCGTCGCGTTGGCTCATTCACAATACCTTTCTGGGCTTTTCTTTTCTATGCATACAGGAAGTTCCATTGTATTGGTCAGAGGAAATGATTAATGGCGTCTATTGAAATGTTTATGCATACTATAAAGATTTTTAAGGTGAATGAATGAATTGTTTTAATATTTAGTACAATGACAACAGCTGGTATGGCACAAAGGGTATTTTCTAAAATGAAGAACAGCCTCATTTTAGATATAAAAGTAAGCCACAGCTCATAAATAAAATCTCTTCTTGTCCACAATTATTTTGTGTGGCAACTCTTCCTACAATTGTGGCGACTGTCGGTGCTACTGGAAATAAAAAAAAAACAAGAAAGAATGTTGCAGTTGGGTGCAGCCGACTGCACAATACTCTGTTCACAGCTTAATAATAGCCTCTTGATTATTTTTTTGCTGTGTTTTAAGAAGGTCGTCTCTGATAAATTTGAATGACTGGCTTAAACACGCCCGAAGTGACCTTATTTGAATCCAGTAATTACTTCTCCGAACAAACTGCACAAAACCAATATACTCTTATTCGCTTTGTGAACACCGTGTAAAAAACAAACCGGGAGGGCGTCGCATTGCAGCCAATCCACAGCAAAAGCCAAAGTTGAGGCGATGAAATCCCAGACATCGCTGCCAAGCGGCTGTTTGCAGCAATTTCGGATCAATTATATGAAGTTAACTAGCGACTACTGCAGACATCGTCATAGCTTCAACGCTACCATTGTTCGGCTGGCGATTGTCCAATGCAACTCACGATTTATACAATTTTTATAATTTTTTTTTTTTTTGTAACTTTTTATTGTGAGCAAATGCACTGTTTCACAGTCTAAAAATTTGGCAGTTTGTGCTCTAATCAGTTTAAAACCAAGAATTTAGATTTAAAGAACATGTGATCTATTCTTCCCGCTTAGCCTTCTCCTCTAGGAATTTGGCACTTTGCGACTTAATTTGCTTGCGATTTGGAACATTGGCGTTGGTCTTATTCTCTGCTATGACGTCGTCGTCTCCGGGCGTCGCTGCCTGTTGCTCATCCTCATCAACATGAACTAACAAATCGAGGCTGGCCAAGTAATCGACATGATACTCTTCCCTATTACGAGCTATCAACGACGGTCTCATTTCCATCAAGTACGCCTTCATCACTTTGTATACCTTACGCTTCAATACATGCATTACAACATCAACTGTGTAAATGAAAGAGCAACAAGTGAAACTATGAGAAGCAGTTCTACAGTGGGTGATGGGGGGCTTTACTCAACTGTTTTCCTCGTAAATCTCTGGCGCTGCAGCGCGCATATTGAGCATTTCAAATTTGAGAAGGGGCAGTTTCAAATACGAATTCGGATACTGCGAACGCAACAGTTTCGGCTGGCGATCGACGTGCCGCAGAATTTCAATGAGATTCCAAATGTTGACGCTATAATAGTAAATAGTATTAGAACAATATTATACCAAATATTCATAAGTTATTTTATACCACAAATTATACATTTTTATAAATATAGAAATTTGTTATTTACGTTTGAAAATGAAAATGATGTAAACATATTTTAGTCGCAGTTTAGACTGCTATTTTAGTTAATAAACACATTGTGTTCCGTTTGTTAGAAATATATAGTGTTACTAGTTTTGATACATTTTGTACATATATTTACGTTTGAAAGTTAAAATTATACAAACCTATTTTAATTTTAACTTATACTTGTACATTTTTTCAATTTTCCACATTTGCATATCCCTAGTTGCAAAATTTCTGTTAAGTTAATTACTTAAAAAAAAAAAAAAATTGGGTTTGAAAGCCATAATTTAAAAGAAATGCACAACACTGAAATAAAAGTAAAAGGGAAAAAGTGTACCCCAGTTGTTGGAAAATTATTGTGTGGCAGTGCTTTAATTTAACGCATTTTTAACTGGCTGCAGCGTTGTCTGGCAACGACAAACAATTTTTTTTAAATTGATACTTCTGAATTATTAATTTTCGATTCATGTGCGACACTTTATGGTAGGCATATAATAATGTTATCTGGCAATCCCTTAGATATGCATAACAAGGCTTAAGGCTAGCTTAAAGCATTGAATTTATAAATATTTTTATACATATGTATATGCTTACCGCAACATGACAAAAGCATGTCCTCGATTCTTCAGATAGTTATAACATTCCTCTTCGCGCTCGGTTTCGACTTCCAATGTACCTCGCATCTCCTCGATGCGCTCAAGCCGACTGTTGGATAATTGTTATTGCATGTTAATTAGAAATGAAATTTAAAGGGTTTCTTACTTGATTTCCTCCTCGGATAGATTGTTAATTAGCACTCCCTTCAGTACATTCGCACACTTCATTTTCGTCTCGAGCATCTCGTGAGCCAACATATCACACTCGATGATGCGATGCAGCTTCTCATTGTTGTCCACCTGGCTCTTCATACTGCAAGCGGAAATGTCTACTTAACTTGTTTATTATCTTGGATGACTTACCGTGGATAAATCTCCCTGGCCTGCGAGCAAAGTGTCACAAACTTGATCTCCTTGATCGTCTTCTCGATGGACTTGAGCACAAGCTTGAGCACCAGCATGCTGCGCGTCTCACGCAAATAACGCTTGGGATCGGCGCTTGGTGGATGCTCCTCATGGGCCTTGTTACGTGTTTGCAGCAACGAGCCCACTGGCTTTAAGGTCTTGAGCGAGGATAACATTTGTAGCTTGGCCTGTAGATTTTTTCGCGACTTATCCTCCAACTGTCGGTACTCGTAGTTGAGCTCCTTGAACTTGGCTATGGCCGGCATGCCCAGATAGAGTATGTGCTTTATGAAGTTCGCTTGATCCTCCATGTCGGCGTCAAGAGAGCGCAGAATGGGCTCGTAAAATATTGCATCGTGCCGCAGCACCTGTATCATTTTCATATATGTACTATTTATAGCCTTAATGGCCTTCAAGCGGACATTCGAGTTCTCGATTTTTTTAACGAATCCACGCGATTTAATCTCCTCCTCCAACACGAACTCGTTCTGGTACTTGATGCGGTTCTCCAGCATGGCGCGCTTCATCTGCGAATATGAAAAGCGCAAATATTAAAATTATTTTGTTGCCAATTAACGCCAACTAACCAGCATATCTCTGTATTCAGTTTTCAGTTGGCCCAATCGACACTCGAGACGATCGCGCTCCTTGCGCAGGACGAAGGTGCGCTGATTGATGTTGTCCACAACCAGATGTATGGGCATTCTCTGGTAGAGGCGCTGCATGTCCTTGTGGTTGGTCAAAAAGTTGCGAATCCTGTGCTTATTATCCCCGTTAAGGATATTCTGAAGCTTGACCCGTCCATCGCGGCACTGTAATTTTAAACGCTTACTTTCTTGAAAGTAGCGCTGTCGATTAGCCTTAAACTCATGTCGCTTGAAGATCGCGCGTCTGTCTATAAAATAAATTGCGTTCAACTCGAGAGGACTAACACTTTTGGGATCAGAGTCGATTCCTTACTTAGCATATCGGTCATGCCACCAAATTGCTCGGTCAAGGAGTTGGGGGTCCAACGTTCGTCGACCATCACATGCTGGCGCACAAACGAGATGCCGAACAGACCATGGAACTGCAAGGAGCGAGGATGCACTGGCTTGGGCGCCAACACATCTCGATCATGGGCATTATCACGCCGATGGACGTGCGTTAAGCACTTATCTTCCTTGAAGCAGGGCATTGCACGTGTTTTTTTTGTAATATATAAACAAATATCTCAAATAAACAAAATAATGTGTACTTAACAGTTGAAAGAACAAATAGGAAATGAATACAAAATTAACATTTTGTTAATACATAGAATGCAATTTCACAGGTTACCTAAATTACTTTGAATATTCATATCTTTATTTTAAAACATATTTCTGACTTTGACCTTTTGCAATTTCGAAATCGTTTGCAAATTAAATACTGCATACTTATTTACGCTAAATTGGCTTTGCTACCACACATCGATTGGCGATCCAAAACTGAATAAATATTCATACTATTTGTTGTTCAATTGTTATTTATTATGTACACAAATTCATTCATATATTTGGACATTACGTTACTAATAGTCTGATAGCTTCTTCAACAATTCGGTTACTATTCGACTTGATCTGCTTGCGATTTGGTACATTGGCCAAGGTCTTTTGGTCTTGTATTATCACCTCATCGACAACCGCTCCATTTTGATCCTCATCACTATTGTCTTCGTAATAATAAACGCTCGCCAAAAATTCAGTGTGATATTTTTCGGTAGAGCTCTGTAAATGCGATTGCATATCGCTTCTGTAGACCTTCATCAATTTGAACACCTTTCGTTTAAGTATATTCAAAATTTTCTCAACTGTTATTTAAAAAAAAAACGGGTATTAATAAAAGTAAGTTCCTTTTTCAATAGTCTCAATTGTACCGTCTATTTCGTAAAGCTCTGGTGCCGCAGCGACCATATTCAGCATTTCGAACTTGAGTAGTGGCAATTTCAAATATGAATTCGGATAATGAGCGTTGAATGTTTTCGGATTACGGTCAACATGTCGCAAAATATCTATGAGATTCCAGAGGGATATCCTATAATAACAGCAAACGAAAAGATAAATTAAAATAATATTTCATAAATGTGAGAATCCGAGACTCACCGGAACATAACAAAGGAATGGGCGTGATAATTTATATACTGCAACACCTCTTTCTCAAACTCTTCCTCCACTTCCAGCTCTTTTTTCAGTTCCTCAATTCGCTCAAGGCGGCTGTTGGGCATTGGAATAAATCAATGAGTAAGAACGTTGCAGTCGGGTGTAACCGACAGCGCAATACTCGTTCACAGTGTAACCACAACCAAAACATGTACCCTAGCATTATCTGTTTCCCTGAACCAAATAGGAAAATATTTATAAAAAGACCAGTAAATTTTGTGGTGTTAGGATTATTCGCAATCGTTAAAAACGACAAAGAGAAACCCAAAATTGACTGCGCAATACTCGTTAAAAATTAGTAGTAGGCGCGGACATTGCACAAACCCCATATACTCTTTACAGCTCGTGATCGAGTATAAAAATGAATTTCTTTTAGAGAACTTCTCACCCAATTTCCTCATCGGATAGATTATTGACTAAAACATTCTGCAGCACAGAGGCGTAATTCATTCTGTTCTCGAGGGATTCACGAGTCATCCACTCACGCACGGCGATGCGTCGCATCTTCTCATTGTTCTCTACCTGAGTCTTCACGCTACAAGGAGAATTTTAGGCGTTAGCTGTCAATGGAGTCAATGTCAGTCCTACCGCGGATAAATCTCTTTGGCCTGCGAGCATAATGTCCCAATTTTCACCTCCCTTGTGATCGCCTCTACGATTTTCAGCACATTCTTGAGCACCGTCATGCTGCGCGTCTCACGCAAATAACGCTTAGGATCTGCCGTTGCGGATAACTCATCCTTTGGCTTGTTACGTGCTGCCATCAGAGAAGTCAGCGACTTTTGGTTTTTTAACGCGACTAACATTTGTTGCTTCTCCAAAAGATTTTGGTGTGATCTCTTTTCCATTAGACGATACTGATTATTGAGTTCCTTGAACTTGGCTATGGCCGGCATGCCCAGATAGAGTATGTGCTTTATGAAGTTCGCCTGATCCTCCATGTCGCCGTCGAGAGAGCGCAGAATGGGCTCGTAAAATATTGCATCCTGCATCAAAACCTGTATCATTTTCTGGTACGTGGAATTGATGGCCTTAATGGCCTTCATGCGGACATTCGAGTTTTCAATTCTCTTGATAAAACCCTGCGACTTGATCTCCTCCTCCAACACAAACTCGTTCTGGTATTTGATGCGATTCTCTAGCACTGCACGATCCAGCTGTAAATATGCCATGAATCTCCGACGATTTCGATGCTAACACACTATTTACCAGCATTTCTCTGTAGATATGTTTCAGTTGACCCAATCGACACTGTAGACGATCGCGCTCCTTGCGCAGGACGAAGGTGCGCTGATTAATGTTGTCCACAACCAGATGTATGGGCATTCTCTGGTAGAGGCGCTGCATGTCCCGGTGATTGATCAGGTAGTTGCGTATGTTATGCTGATTATCCCCGCTGAGTATATTGTGCAGCTTGGTCAGACCGACCCGGCATTGCAATTTTAGGCGCTTACTTTCCCGACAGAAGCGCTGCCGATTTGCCTTAATCTCATGTCGCTTGAAGACCGCGCGACGTTCTAAAGATAATTCGGTGTACTCAACCTCAGAATACATGTAGTATTCACTTACCTAGCAAATCGGACATGCCACCGAATTGCTCGGTGAGGGAGTTGGGTGTCCAGCGTTCATCGATGATCAAATGCTGCCGCACATAGGACTCGCCGAGGAATCCATGAGTGGGCAGGGCCCGAGGATGCACCGGCTTTGGCGCCAGTGCATCGTTATCCTTTTGCTTCTTCCGCCGCGGGTTGACTGATAGACCTTTCTCTCGCGCGAAACAAGGCATTGTAATTGTTTTGTTGTTAGCTTTTTATATGTTATTTTATATTTTAATATTTTTTTTGTTTTTAATATATTTTTTTAGTGTGTAACA
This sequence comes from Drosophila sordidula, assembly GCA_035047465.1. Taxonomy (NCBI): domain Eukaryota; kingdom Metazoa; phylum Arthropoda; class Insecta; order Diptera; family Drosophilidae; genus Drosophila; species Drosophila sordidula. The sequence goes on along the minus strand of JAWNPQ010000219.1, from coordinate 428,571 downwards.
GTGTGTGAAGTGTACCTAACAATTGAAGAACTGATGTCAGACATGTTAAAGTGAAATGTAAATAGAAATCGAATTCATAGGCTGCTTTGAAACATTTTAATATATTCTACGAATATTTTCGATCCTTCTTTAAGTTTTTTATTGTAGCTTTTATTGTAGCTTTTCAATTTATTATTATTATTAAAAAAATTTAAATTAATTTAAATTAAAATTTAGTTAATAAACAGAGTTTAAATTTGATGAATTTTTAATTTAAAGAAAGAAATTATTAAGGAAATATGCTGTGGAACAGGGCTGGTAATACAGGAAATTAAGTTTACGTTTACGTGGAGTGCCGAACAATTAAGTAGGATGTGTTTTATGTTTATATTGCAGAACAAGCAAATGTTTGAGAATGATCTGGGATTCATGGAATGGGAATGGGAATGGGTAAGTTTGGCATGTCAAAGGCGAAGGCGAATAAGTTTGATCCCATCAAGGCTACTAAATGTTAGAATTTAGAATTAAATTATGAGATCGATTTATGAAATGTGTCTTTTTTTATATTTTAATATTGTACTTATTTAAATTTTCATTTTTAATAAAAGCAAAATATTTTACGGTGTTGGCCGAACGGTCAATAAACTCATTTAACATTAAATAAAATTCATAGTAAAATAGAAATAGAAATTTAAGAAAATATGAATTCGCTCTCATCGGAACGAACATAGATAAAGAACCAACAAACATCCATGGTTTAGCTAAGGTTAAATTCCACTGCGTATTCAACCCGATGGAAAAAATAACACAAGAAATTTAAATAAGTAGTTTATTTATATAAAGGTATTTATGTATTATTCTTGCAGTTTTATAGCTTCCTCCATAACTCTGGCACTCAGCGCCTTTATCTGTTTACGATTGGGTATATTGGCCATGGTCTTCTGCTCCTGCAAAATGTCCCCCCCGATAGTGGCTCCCTGTTTCTGATCATCATCAGTGTATACGATATTATCGACAGTGGCCATATAGTCGGAATGATACTTTGCTTTGCTTTTCTGTATCTCAGATTCCATATCCTCAGTAAACTTCTTATTCAGCGTGTATATCTTACGCTTCAGTATGGACATAACTTTCTCAACTGCGTAAAGTAAAAGATAAAGTATTAATGAGATGTGTATTTTATGGGGCGTTGCCTAAACCAACCATCTTCTTCGTAAAGCTCTGGAGGAACGGCACGCATTGTGACCATCTCGAACTTGAGAAGAGGTAACTTTAAATACGAGTTTTTATAGTGGGTGCGAAGAGTTCTTGGATTACGATCAATATGCCGTAGAATTTCAATAAGATTCCACAGACATATCCTGTTTCGGGTAGATGGATCAAAAGAGAATTTATAAAATATAACTCAAATGTTTACCGCAACAAAACAAATAGATCTGCACGATTCCTCATAACATCCAGAGTGTTCTCTTCTAAATGCGTTTCATTTTTTAACTGGATTTTTAAAAAGTTAATGCGTTCAAGCCGACTACAGAGGGCATTATATTGGAGTATCATTCAAAAAATTTTAATAAATAAAAAGCTGCATACTTGATTTCCTCCTCGGATAGATTGTTAAGTAGAACACCTTGCATTACAGTGGCGCATTTCATTTTTTGCCTGAGCATACCGAGAGACAGCCAGTCAGTCTCGACACGACACTGGAGTTTTACGTTGTTTACCATTTGACCCTTTACCCTGCACAGGGACACTGAGAAACGGAGAATTTGCACACGGAATTAAAAGTACCTACTGCGAATAGATCTCCTTGGCCTGTGAGCATAGTGTCACCAGCTTTAGCTCCTTGATCGTCTTCTCGACTGAACGCAGCTGGTGTCTCATAAATCGCATGCTTAGCGTTTCACGCACATAACGCTTGGGATCTGCAGATGGCATAACTTTGGACTTTACTTGTGGTGGGCCAATAGCAGGTGGTTGTACTATCAGCGAAGCCAAAATCTGCATCTTGGCTTGGAGATTCTGTCGAGACTTCTGCTCCAACCGATGATAATTGCGATTGAGCTGCTTAAACTTGTCTATGGCCGGCATGCCCAGATAGAGTATGTGCTTTATGAAGTTCGCCTGATCCTCCATGTCGCCGTCGAGTGAGCGCAGAATGGGCTCATAGAATATTTCGTCCTGGAACAGCACTTGCACCATTTTCTTATATGTTGTATTTATGGTGCGAATGGCCTTCAAACGCACATTCGAGTTTTCTATTTTCTTGATCAGGACACGCGATATCATCTCCTCCTCCAACATGAACTCATTCTCATACTTGATCAGATTTTCGACCTCGCTGCGATCTAGCTGTACCACAGGGTAATTTGTACGCGAAATTACTTCAATTACAATTTACAACCCACCAATAAATTTCTGTATATATGCTGTAGTTGACTCAAGCGAAATTCCAGCCGATCTCGCTCCTTGCGCAGGACAAAGGTGCGCTGATTAATGTTATCCGCTACCAGATATATGGGCATCTTCTGGTAGAGACGCTGCATGTCCCGATGTTTAATCAGATAGTGGCGTATTAAATGCGCATTATTTCCAGACGATATCTTCTGCAGCTTGGCGCGACCGTCGGCGCACTGCGTCTTCAAGCGCTTGCTGGTGGCAAGGAGACGCTGCCGAGCATGCTTCACCTCATGCCGTTTGTAGACCACGCGACGCCCTAAGAAACAACTTGAGGATATATTCGGCTATCGTGTCCATACTTACGGAGCAAGTCAGTCATGCTGGAGAATTGCTCGTTCAACGAGTTGGGAGTCCATTTATCGTCCACAATGAGATGCTGGCGCGCAATCGTTAAGCTAAAGAGTCCATGAAATTTGATGGCACGTGGACGAACTGGCTTGGGGGCCATTGCATCCCTATCGTTGGTCCTATTCCGCCGCGGGCGGGCTGATAGGCTTTTTTCGCGCTGTAAGCCGGGCATCGTGTTTATGTTTTTGTTTTCTTATTGTATTTATGTATTTTTTATATTTATGTTTATTGTGTAGTAAGTATACCTAACTGTTCGTGTAATATATGTTGTATGAATAAAAAATATTTTTCTTACAAACATGGTCAAAAACTTGAAAATGATTTCATGACATGCTTTTATTTCTTCTTAAATTACACTCGTTTTTATAGTTTTTGTTTAAAAACATTCGGTTATATATTTTGGTATATATATAAATAGTACATAGTGTATCAAATTTAAAACTTCGCTAAACGATCTTATGCAGTTTATCTTTTATCTATTTATATAAATCTGTTTATCCCCATTGGTGCAGGTGATTGGCAAGGGCATAAGACTTAGAAAGTTGCATTTTTTACAATACTTTCGTCCTAGGACGTAAGTAGGTATTAAGAAGGGATTTTAGAAAATTCGATTCCCAAGCAGGTTCAAACCTTTTTGCAAAGCGCCACATAAAAAATATAATAAACTAATAGACTCAAATTAAATTGAGACTTGAGTTCTGACTCGAAATAACAAAACAAAAAACACAAAAAAAATAAATTCGTGAATAACTTCTATGCGAAGAGCATGTCAATTAAATCGAATGAGAAAAATATATAGAAATATAGTGTATATTTAAAACTAAAAATAATAACCTTACCTCAGCTCTTGAAAACGTAAAGGAGTTCTTGCAACTTAACCAATAAATCTACTATATGCTCAGACTTCCACAGAGAATGAGAGAGAGCGACAGAAGAAGTGCGAGGGAGAGGTGAGAAAGAGGGTGTCAGTAAGAAAGAGAGAGAGAGAGAGAGAGAGAGTGGGAGACGGTCAATACCAAGTGAACCCTGTCTTTACATCGATTTAAACCGTTTTGCATTCTTACATATGTATATAGGCAGTTTCACGAACACACGCACACTAACTCACGCCTTACGCTTTGCACATTAAGCAGCTGCTGCGCTTGGCCCTTAATATGGGAACTAAATTCGTGAATAGCTTCTAAACTAAGAGCATGATACTAATGAAAAAAAATAATCTCGTACTGCATATGATATAGCAGAATCTATAGTCGAAAAGTCTGTTGCTTTTGTAGTTTCCGAGATCACTGCGCTCATACAGACGGACAGACAGGGACAGGGCTAAATCGACTCAGCTCGTCGTCTTGAGCTAGAATATATACATACTTTATACGTTCAAGGATACCTCCTTCTGTCACATACATTTGCAAAAACCATTATACACTTTTTAACCCATTTTCATTTGGCGCAGGGTACAACACTGGGACAAAAAAATTCAGTTTGTTTCTTATTAGGTTACTTTAGAATCCTTGAGTTGAAGCTCCACAGGATTGGCCACCACAACAACAGCCTAGTATGTGGCAACAATTACAGAGATATACGAGAAATGCTCAATATTTATATAAGTTCATTTAAATTAAGTTTAATATGTACCTTCAAACAAATGCGAATTTCGTGTGAATTTTATTCAGAACTACACATAAAATGTATACATATAAAAATATCATTTAAAAAATAAAAAAAGTGCATCAATCTAAGATATATTTAAAAACAAAAAACAGTTAGTTTTCCGCCTCCCATTTGGCTTCCTCTACGAGTTTGGAACTGTGAGCCTTAATTTGATTTCGAGACGGAATATTGATATATGCTTTGTCGCGAGTATAATCTTCTGCCATATTTTCATGTTCTACGCTGGTGAATATCCTGTTCTCTGGGAGACTAGCCAGATAATCAGCATAATATTTTTGCCTACTACCCTCGATATCCGACATCATATCCACGTTGTAGCCCTTCATTAGATTCCACACCTTTTGCTTGAGTAGATGCATGATTTTATCAACTGCGTGAAATTAAATAATAAATATAAAACATTTGTTGCTGCATAGCTCAACTAAACTGTTGTCGTCGTAAAAAAAGGGCAACGGAGCACGTAATGAAAACATCTCGAATTTCAAGAATGGCAACTGCAAATACGTATTGGGATAGCGAGTGTGAAATATCCTGGGAGTGTGACCTACATTTCGCAGAATATCAAGAAGATTCCAAATGTTAATGCTGTGATAGTTGCTTAAATAAAAAACACAATTTGATGAAAAGAGCAAAAAAAAGGTTTACCGTAGCATTACGTAAATATCAGCACAATTCTTTAAATAATTCAGAGTTTCTCGCTCGGCTTCTTGTTCATTTTCCAACATTACTTTCAACTCCCTGATGCGGTTAAGGCGACTGTAAAATAATATAATGAAGTATATATTAAACAAATTTTAATATAGTTGTAAATACAACCAATATGTAAAGCTCTACAAATAGGATTTAAAAAAATTTAAATATGGAAAATAAGTTCAAAATCAAATTTTCAATTATATTGGGTGATAACATTATAAAAATAAAAATAAATAAATCAAAAAGTAAACCCATTAATTAGGAATTTTTTGATAATTTAAGCAACAACATACCCGATCTCTTCATTGCATAGATTGTTCAATAAAACCTCCTCCAGTACAGTGGCGTTTTTCATTTTGTGCCGGAGCATGTATCGAGTCTGCAAATCGTTATCGATCTTGTGGCGCAGTGTTTTATTAATTTTCAGTTGAGCTTTAATTCTGCAGGCGAAAAATTTGAGTTATCCAATTGAATGTTTACTGCAAACTCACCGTGGATAGATCTCCTTGGCTTGCGAGCTCAGTGTTTGTAATTGTAACTCTTTGGTGATTTTCGCAATGGACACAAACTCGGACTCGAGCTTGGCCATGCTCCTCGTTTGACGCAAATAGCGATCATTATTTTCACTTCCATGCAAAGTCTTGGCCGGCAATATGCCAACAGTATTAGGCTTTATCAGTTTTGATAAAATCTCCAGCTTTGCCTTCAGATTCTTCCGCGACTTCTGGCCTAGTAGATCAAATTTTCGTTCGAGCTGCTTAAATTTGGCTATGGCTGGCGTCCCCATATACAGTATATTCTTTATCATATTCGACTGGTCCTCGATGTCATGGTCGAGGGACTGCAGAATGGGCTCATAGTATATTTCATCCTGGGACAGCACTTGCACCATTTTCTTATATGTTGTATTTATGATGCGAATGGCCCTAAGGCGCACACTCGAGCTCTCTATCTTCTTGTGTAATACACGCGATTGCAGTTCCTCTTCCAGCACATACTCATTTTCAAATCTGATGCGGTTTTCCAAATCAGCCTTATCCCTCTGTATGTACAACATATTGAGTAAATTTAGAACATTTTCGGATTAACTACTCACCAGTAACCGTTTGCATTTGCGCTTCAACTGATCCAAGCGAAACTGTAACTGATCCCGCTCCTTGCGAAGGACAAAAGTGCGCTGATCCAAATTTTCCAAGATCTGATGCATGGGCATTTTCTGATAGAGGCACTGCAAGTCCCTGTGATTGATCAGAATGTTGCGTATCGCATGTGCAGTAGTACCACTCGAGATTTTCTGCAACTTAATGCGACCATCGGCGCACTCCTCCTTCAATCTCTTGCTCTCCAGCACGAGGCGTGCACGATTCGCCTTTGACTCATACCGCTTATATATAGCGTTGCGTTCTACGGAATCAAGACAACCAACGTATATTATCGGATATGAGTAGTATCAATTACTTACTCAGTAGGTTTTTCATGTTGGTAAATACAGCGATCAGCGAACTGGGCGTCCACTTCTCGTCAACTATAAGATGCTGGGCCGCATGGGATATGCCAAAGAGTCCATGGTATCTTATGTTGCGTGGGCGAACCGGCTTGGGCGCCAAAATATCTATTTGATTGCGTTTATTCCGCCGTGTGCGGAACGATTGACTTTTCTCTCGCATGATGCACGGCATGATAAAGAGGTATTTAATAAACCCTTTAAATATATTTGTATACAAGGATTAATTACAATAGTTTTGAATGTGAGCTTTATTTTTGAATACCCACAAGTTGAAAGCTAAGCCACAGGTAGTTTTAGTAATTTTATTTAGCTTCCCAAATAACATTTAAGACAGAACAGCAACATAGTAAGATCAACATCGCATCCCTATCATTTGTCTTATCCCGCCGAGAGCCGATTTCTACGCTCTTCTCTTGCTTAAAATACGCCATTAGGAATTTCTCTCTATGCAAGTATCTGTTATTCTATCTAAAATGCGTATGTATTTCAAGTTGAAACAAATGTCATGGCAGCACTGGCTCAAATATAAAAGTATATTGTTATGTGTCATTTGTTATTTGGTGTTTATTATAGGAAATGTATAAATAACTATCGAAAGCGACTTAAGCTTTTAAGCTAACTATGCTAACTGTTCGTATGAAAAAAGAATTTAACACAAACTAAGCATCTTCCAATTTAGCAACTTCCTCGAGAATTCTGGCGCTCTGTGCCTTAATCTGTTTACGATTTGGAATATGCGCCATAACCTTGTCCGGAAGTAAATCGTCCTCCATTTGTGGTGCGTTATCGTCATCAACATATCCATAGACATCAAAAGTAGACATGAACTTGGCGTGATACTTCTCAGAGTTTGCCTTCAATTGAGCATTCATCTCCGGCTTGAAAGCCTTCATCAGCTTATATACCTTACGCTTGAGTAAGTGCATAATTTTTTCAACTGTATAAAAACAATAATTAAATAAAATGCCCTTTGTTAGAGATTGGACTATCTTAACCATCTTCCTCATACAGCTCTGGGGGCGAGGCGTGCATGTTGAGCAGCTCGAACTTCAGAAGTGGCAGCTTCAAGTAGACATTCGGATATTTCGTTCGGGACGCTTTGGGAGTGCGATCGACGTGCCGAAGGATGTCAACAAGGTTCCAAAGAGAAAAACTGAGAGTGAACATTGTTAGATAGAAACAGCTTAAAGCAAGAGTGATCAAGTCGGGAGTGCCCGGCATTCGAACTTCCTTGTGATCACACAAAAGCACATACATATACATATACATACACGATTCTAAATGGCTGTGCGTCTTGCATCAGACTCCACTATGACAAATGTATTCTTGAATTACGAAAGTTAATAACGATAAACAATTTTTTTTTCAGTTTTCTTAGCATATCTCCTAGACTAATAGAGCTTAGGCCACCAGGAATATTCCGGATTTTGGATACCTCCCCCCACTCACCCCATATATGAAAAAAATTACATTTCTAATAACACAGATTTGGGCTAAAAATTTCATTAAGGTCATGCTCTGCGGCGTAAGTTTGTCTGTTTGTGTGTGTGTTTTTGTGTATGTGCGTACGAATGCCAGGGGTTGAAATGTATAAAATAACTAGAGTCCCTTAGTTTTTAGAATCAAAGTCTACTTTTAAAAATTTGACATTTTTCCCTTCTTTTCACCCATCACAAATTGTATATTTTAACTCTTCATTGCACATTATAATGAATTATTAACAATGAGAAATAGAGAAATAATAGGGTAATAATTTTACAGTCTTACATATATATTATTAGTTTTACTTTTTTTCAGGGCTGCAAACCTACAAATAAATATCGTTGGTTCGGTTCACGGTTCGAACCGATGTTTCACTTCTTGGTTCGGTTCATTAACCTGGTTTTTCGAATTTATGAACCCAGGTGTTGGGCCGAACCTGGGGTCGACACCCTTAATTATTTTTTATAATTTCTTCACAAACAAAACACAAAATTGATTTAAACTGCTTCTAAGAAGTCAGTTATGTAACGGAAAGACCGTTAGGCGCGTGCTACAACATGCTTATGTATATATACATGTACATATCCTAAAAACAAATTTTTCAAATTAAGTATTATGAACCTCGCCGGTTCTGTTCAGGGTGCGGTTAAAAATATAAAAATAATGGATGATCCAGGTTTTAACCGAACCGGTTCGAACCCGGACCATCCATTATTTGAACCGGACCGGTTCGAACCCGGATTATCCATTAGTTTTAAAATTTGAACCAACTCTTGAAACTCTGAACCGAACATGTTTGAAGAAACACAGCCGAACCTGTTTGCAGCCATGCTTTTTTATATTAATGCATTTATTTTTATTTCTTAAAATATATTTTCTGAGCTAAAATATTGAAGCACGAATAATTAGTTATCAAATTCTCTCAACAAGAAATTAAATATGTTATTCTAGTCTAAAGTTACTTTTCTCACACAAATTTTTTGGGAACGTATATATCGTAATAATTAAGATAACTTTCGTATATACCATACTGGTACGTTCTTATTTTTTTAATATTGTGGCAAGTGTGGGAAGCGGATAACTAAAAAGAAAAATAATAAATAATATTCATGGACAAACAAATTATAAATATATGTGTATGCGATAAGAAGAAAACATATTCCAAATTTCCCGTCTCTAACTCTTATTATTTTAGCTATGTCCGCTACACACAAAACCTTTATACCCTTGTATATCTCATTTTCAATGGGTATAATAAAAGGAAATAGACTGTGAAGGGCTTACCGCATCATTACATTGAGGGCATAAATTCGTTTCATATGATCCACATTTTCATTCTCAATTTTATCGGCTTCTTTCAATAAATTTCTCATTTTTTGAATGTGATCGAGTCGACTGTCGGGTAGTATAATTGGAGTACACTGAATAAAAACAAAAAGGACATTTAGAGAACTGCTTACTTAATTTCCTCCTCGGATAGATTATTAACTAAAACGTTTTGCAGCAATTTGGAGCATTTAATTTTCTTTTCAAGCACTGTATGAGTCATGACGCCATACTCGATCTTGCGGCTCAGTAGTTGATTGTTTTCCAATTGAGCTCTAACGCTGCAGGCGGGTTATTTAGATTGAGTTTCGGGATAACGTAGTAGCGCTTACCGTGGATAAATCTCCTTGGCCTGCGAGCATAATGCCGTTAATCTCAAAGCTTTGATCGTGTTTTCAATATTCGTTAGCTCGTTGTGAAGCAATTCCATGCTCTCCGTCCTACGCACATAACGCGTGGGATCTGCGGTCAAAATATCTCTGACCTTGACTTCCGGTGGTCCAATAACCATTGGCTTCTTCAATGAATTGAGAAATTGTATTTTAGCCTGAAGATTTTTCCGCGACTTTTCCTCCAGTTGATGAAACTCATGGTTGAGCTCCTTAAACTTGGCTATGGCCGGCATGCCCAGATAGAGTATGTTCTTTATGAAGTTCCCCTGATCCTCCATATCAGTTTCCAGAGAGTGCAGAATGGGTTCATAAAATATTTCATCATGCAACAGCACTTGCAACATTTTCTTGTAAGTTATATTAATGGTTCGAATGGCCTTCTGACGCACATCCGAGTTTGCTATTTTCTTGAGCAATATACGCGATTGCAGTTCCTCTTCCAGCACATACAAATTTTCAAATCTGATGCGGTTTTCCAAATCAGCCTTATCCCTCTGTGTGTACAACATATTGAGTAACTTTAGAACATTTTCGGATTAACTCCTTACCAGTAACCGTTTGCATGTGCGCTTCAACTGATCCAAGCGAAACTGTAACTGATCCCGCTCCTTGCGAAGGACAAAAGTGCGCTGATCCAAATTTTCCAAGATCTGATGTATGGGCATCCTCTGATAGAGGCACTGCAAGTCCCTGTGATTGATCAGAATGTTGCGTATCGCATGTGCAGTAGTACCGCTCGAGACTTTCTGCAACTTGATGCGACCATCGGCGCACTCCTCCTTCAATCTCTTGCTCTCCAGCACGAGGCGTGCACGATTCGCCTTTGACTCATACCGCTTATATATAGCGTTGCGTTCTACGGAATCAGGACAACCAACGTATATTATCGGACGGGAGTAGTATCAATTACTTACTCAGTAGGTGTTTCATGTTGGTAAATACAGCGATCAGCGAACTGGGCGTCCACTTCTCGTCAACTATAAGATGCTGGGCCGCATAGGATATGCCAAAGAGTCCATGGTATCTTATGTTGCGTGGGCGAACCGGCTTGGGCGCCAAAATATTTGTTTGACTCCGTTTATTTCGCCGTGGGCGGTACGATTGAGTTTTCTCTCGCATGATGCACGGCATGATAAAGAGGTATTTAATAAACCCTTTAAATATATTTGTTTAAAAGGATTAATTGGAATAGTTTTGAATGTGAGCTTCAGTTTTGAATAACTATAAGTTGAAAGCTAATCCACAGGTAGTTTTAGTAATTTTATTTAGCTTCCCAAATAACATTTTAGACAGTTGGTGACAGCAACATGGCAACATCACCGCATCCCTATCACTTGCCTTATCCCGTCGAGAGCAAAATTCTAGACTCTTCTCTTCCTTAAAATATACCATTATTAATTTCTCTCTTAATAGGTATTTGCTAAAATGTATTCTTGTGCTGAGTATGTATTATTATGTATTATAAATTATAAAACTAAATTAAAAATGTCTAGGCAGCACTGGATCAAATAAAAAAGAAATATATTGTTATGTGTCAATTGTTATTTGGTGTTTATTATAGGAAATGTATAAATAACTATCGAAAGCGATTTAAGCTTTTAAGCTAACTATGCTAACTATTCTTATAGAAAAAGAATCTAATAGAAACTATGTTTCTTCCAATTTAGCAGCTTCCTCGATAACTCTGGCGCTCTGTGCCTTAATCTGTTTGCGATTTGGAATATTCGCCATAACCTTGTCCTGAAGTAAATCGTCCTCCATTTGTGGTGCGTTATCGTCTTCGTTATCAACATATCCGTACATATCAAGAGTAGACATGAATTTGGCGTGATACTTCTCAGAGTTTTCCTTCAATTGAGCATTCATCTCCGGAGTGAAGGCCTTCATCAGCTTGTATACCTTACGCTTGAGTAAGTGCATAATTTTTACAACTGTATAAAACAAAATTATTAAAAAAATGTTCTCTGTTAGAGCTTGGACTATCTTAACTATCTTCCTCATACAGCTCTGGGGGCGAGGCGTGCATGTTGAGCAGCTCGAACTTCAGAAGTGGCAGCTTCAAGTAGACATTCGGATATTGCGTTCGGAACGCTTTGGGAGTGCGATCGACGTGCCGAAGGATGTCAACAAGGTTCCAAAGAGAAAAACTGAGAGTGAAACATTGTTAGATAGAAACAGCTTAAAGCAAGAGTGATCAAGTCGGGATTCGGATTACATATACACACACGATTCTAAATGGCTGTGCGTCTTCTCTCAGCCTCGACTATGAGAAGTGTATTCTTGAATTACGAAAGTGAAAGTGTTTATTGGCTTTGTGCAATGTCCGTCTTGCTATCCGTCCGTTGACGATTAGTTTTTTAATATGTATATATGTATACAATATGTATATCCATTTAATATATTATATCACCCTCAATTTTAGACATCAATTTCTATAGATTACTCACATAAATTACAAAAATCAATATTTTTCCAAATTCGCTTTTTACACGAATCCTTTTTGAATTTGAAATAACACGCTTCAAAAATTTGACATTTTTTGCTTCTTACACAAACTAATTTGATTTAATTGTTCTATGAATTTGTTTTAATCTCATCCATCACAAATTGTACATTTTAACTTTTCATTGCAAATAATAATTATAAATTATCAACAATGAGAACGAGATAATAGGAAAATAATTTTCCAAAACGATGAAGAAAATAATTCAATCGATTGCAGTGATATATTGTATTAATGGTTTTTTTCATATTAACGCATTTCTTTTTATTTCTTAAAATATATTTTCTAAATTGAAATTTTTAAGCACGTCATCAAAAAATTTTTAATGTTTTATTGTGCTTTAAATTTTAGCCAATATCTTTTTTCACGCAAATTTTTTGGGAACGTGTATATCGTAAAAAGAGAATTAGGTGTAAAAATAATTAAGATAGCTTTCGACTGTTTTAAACTGTTAATATACTTTGAACAAGTATTGGGCAGTCGGATATGCCACGTTCTTACTTTATTTACTCTTTCACGAAGTGAAACTAGCATATTGGTTTTGTGCAATGTCCGTCATGCTGTCCGTCCCTCTGTCCGGATGAACGCAATATTTTTCGGCGCTATTGAAGATAGTGACATGAAACTTGGAATATATACTTGTAGTTATCTGCTTCAGACAAAGTGTTAAGATTTTTATGCCACGCCCACTGGGAAACTGGCAAATCGATAACATGTCGATACACCTTAAATCGCAAATCGATTAAAGTTGAGTATTTTCCCACAATATTTAAGTTAGAGTCACCAAGTTTAGTATGTATCGCACAATTTTTGAATAAGAGTCACAAAATTTTAGAGGTATATGGCTGGTCACCCCTTTTAAAGCTTGATAAGAAAATTTCCCGGCCACGCCCGCTCCCACCCACTTCCGCCCCACAAATCGCGAAATTCGTTATCTCCCATAATTTTAAAGCTAGAGTCACCAAATTGGCAGCCGAAAAATTTTGGCCACGCCCACCCCCGCCCCTACGAAATATAAAAATTCTATATTTTTCCAATATAACAACAATAACTTCAGTGTACTGTGAACGTGTATTACGCGGTCGGTTACGTCCGACTCCAACGTTCTTAATTTTTTTTTTTTAATTTTTTGGCAAGTGTGCGGATAACTAAAAAGAAAAATAACAAATATTATTAATGGACAAAAAAATTTATAAATATATATAAATATATAAATTTCCCGCCTCTAACTCTTATTATTTTAGCTATGTCCGTTACACACATTTGCACAAAACTATTATACCCTTGTATCTAATTTTCAATGGGTATAATTAAGGGAAATAGACTGAGGGGCTTACCGCATCATTACATTTAGGGTATAAATTCGTTTCATATGATCCACATTATCCTTCTCAATTGTATTTGCTTCTTTCAATATAGTTCTCATTTTTTGAATGTGATCGAGTCGACTGTCGGGTAGTATAATTGGAGTACACTGAACAAAAACAAAAAGGCCATTTAGAGAACTGCTTACTTAAGTTCCTCCTCGGATAGATTATTAACTAAAACGTTTTGCAGCAATTTGGAGCATTTAATTTTCTTTTCAAGCATTCTATGGTTCAGGAGGTCACACTCGATCTTGCGGCTCAGTAGTTCATTGTTTTCCAATTGAGCCTTAACGCTGCAGGCGGATTATTTAGATCGAATTTAGGGATATCGTAGCAGGGCTTACCGTGGATAAATCTCCTTGGCCTGCGAGCATAATGCCGTTAATCTCAAAGCTTTGATCGTCTCTTCGATAGTCGTTAGCTCCTTGTGAAGCAATTCCATGCTCTCCGTCTCACGTACATAGTGCTTGGGATCCGCGGTCAAAATCTCTCTGACTTTGACTTCCGGTGGTCCAATAACCATTGGCTTCTTCAGTGAATTAAAAATTTGTAGCTTAGCCTGAAGATTTTTCCGCGACTTTTCCTCCAGTTGATGAAACTCATGGTTGAGCTCCTTAAACTTGGCTATGGCCGGCATGCCCAGGTAGAGTATGTGCTTTATGAAGTTCGCCTGCTCCTCCATGTCAGCGTCCAGAGAGTGCAGAATGGGCTCGTAAAATATTTCATCTTGCAACAGCACTTGCAACATTTTCTTGTAAGTTATATTAATGGTTCGAATGGCCTTCTGACGCACATCCGAGTTTGCTATTTTCTTGAGCAATATTCGCGATTGCAGCTCTTCTTGCAGCATATACTCATTCTCATACTTAATGAGATTTTGTACCTTAGAGCGCTCCAACTATAAATGGGTAATTAATTCACTAGGGCGTCATATCAATTTGATGAGAAACTACTACATACCAATAATACTTTATATTTATGCTTAAGCTGAGTCAGACGCGCCTCTAGACGATCTCGCTCCTTGCGCATTACAAAGGTGCGCTGATTGATGTTGTCGGCAACCAGATACAAGGGCATCTTCTGGTAGAGCCGCTGCATGTCCCGATGGTTACTCAAGAAGTTGCGTATCCTATGGGCATTATTTAGAGACGATATCTTCTGCAGCTTGACTCGACCATCGGTGCACTGCCTCTTCAATTTCTTGTTCTCCAGCAAGAGGTGCGCACGATAAGCCTTTGTCTCATGTCGCTTGTAAATTACGCGACGCTCTTATAGAAAATAATATTTGGGATCAGCACGACCGGGTATAAACGAATATATCATCAATCACTTACTCAGCAAATCGGTCATCCGGGTAAATTCCTCAGTCAGAGAGGTCGGTGACCATTTGTCGTCCACTATAAGATGCTGAGCCGCAATGGATATGCCAAATAGTCCATGGTATCTCATGCTGCGTGGGCGAACCGGCTTGGGCGCCATCGCATCCCTATCATTTGTCTTATCCCGCCGGGAGCGAAAGTCTAGGCTCTTCTCTTGCTTAAAACACGGCATTGTGAATATATGTGTATGTATATGTATATGTTTATGTATATGCCTTTGTATTTATGAACATATATTATGTGTATCTTGAATAAGTTGTATACTGATGTGAAAGCTTTGAATGGCTCCATAAAGTTGAAACCTCTTTCTGGATTGCTAGATCAAGAAAAAATGTACTTAAAGTGAAAAAAGTATTGCCCTAGTTAAATACCTTTTTGAGGAAACCGTTTAAAGCAGAAATACTACATGTTTTTGTCACTCCTCTGACTTTATAAGTTAATAAAGGTCAGCTGAATATTAATTAATTTTAATATACCGTATAAAAAAGACACAAAACAATTTATTTTACACATTTATTTTGCACTAACATTTTCTTTTTGTGTGGTTCATTTTTTATTTTTTTTTCAACATAAATTTTATACAATTCATAAATGTTTCAATAAAAGTTTCTGAATTTACAGACTTTTGATTTTAATTTAGTTCTATTGAGAATGTTATAATTTATCTGTGAAAAATATTTGGTGTACACATTCTTTTGCTTTCGCTGGATAAGAAAATCGAATTAAAACACATTAACAACTTGATTAAAAGTAAAGTTTTGACAAATTTCTTCTTTTTTTTTTTATTGTTTATAATATATGTCATTAACTCTATTGCACTTATATTTATCTACAAGTTATGTATGTATATCTGAATGTGAATAGCCAACACGCTAAGCTTATAAACGGAATTTCTTGTGTTTTTTCGCGTAAATATTTAATTTTCCTCAATTTAGCAAGCAAAATTTTTTTGAAAACATCAACAAATGGTCGCTTTCACTGTGATTTCTTAGGGTTAATGTCAGATTTAGATACGTACTTTGTTCGTGTAGATAGTACTTGTTAAAGTCTGTTGGTTTTTTAGGCCTAGAGTAAGGTTTCCAGTAAGGTATAGCTTAAACAGCAGCGTAGAAATATTGTCATAAAACACTTTCTTTTTAATAGTTTTCTTTTTGTTAAAGTATGTGTATAATTTGGCTAAATTTACATTGATTTGTTGAGTTTGCCTTTGTTTTTTGTAGCTATAGCTTTCATGAAAATTCCATGCATGATTGTTGCCTCTATTATTGCATTGGTGTTTGTGTATTGCCTACTCTACGGCGCCCCGCTATTCAACATAAATCGTTGTCTACTTTCAGGCATATCGCAAATTATTAAAAGATTCTTTAGGTACATTATTTTCAAAATCTTAAGAATTACCTAATCACAACTTTAAAGAGGAAATTTTGAAACAAAACACAAATTTTTAGTTAGCCTCATAAAAGTTTATAAGATTTTTGTTTTGCGGAAACCTTTCATGAGAAAATGTCATAGAAATGTACGACGCTTTAAGTGAGATCATTTCATCTATTTTGGCAAAAAAAAGGTTAAAATAAAAATAAAAAAAAATAACATTAAGTAATCCAACTGCTTTCGACTTGGACAATTTTTTTTAACCCAAATGCTATAGTCTGTATGCTTGACAAAATTAAATATAAAAAACCAAATCAGTTATATCGTGTATTGTATGCGACTTTTATTTAAACAAAGTTCAGCGAGTTGCCGCACCTTATATTATTTACACAATTTATAAGTGAACTATATAAGATATTTATTTTTTATACATATATTGGATTTGATTTGATATATGTTTTAAATAATGCCGCAAGCAATTAAATAAATTGCTAATACAACATATGCTTAAAACATAATACATACAATATACACACATAAATATATATAGTTGCTTTCTATTCATTTAAAATATACAATAATAATGCATCTCATTTTAGATTGAAATAATACTTAACACTTACAAATTGAATTTGGGACCAAATTGAAACTAGCTTGGAATGCATTACAAATACGAGTAACTTTTCGATTTTCATTTTCCATACTGCTATACTCCTTGAAATTAACAAGAATATTTTTTAACTATAAACAAGAGAAGAAAACAGAATAAACCACAGATAACAATAGAAAACTAGTTTAGTTTTTTTATATAGACGGATTAAAATATTGCAAAATGTTAAGAAGCGATAACACATTTTTTAGATTTGCTCTCACTTAAGCATAATTATAATAAAGTTTATAGCTTCATGGCGTCTATAAAGACTTGACGTTTAATTTTTAATATATATATATATATATATGTATGTATATATAAATACATATAAATATATTTCTGACGGTGTACAATAATTTCAGTATTTAACAGATTCCATTTAACGTGTGCTTTTGTTTAGCTTTAGGTGTTTTTAGGTTTAGTGATTGGCGTAGGACACAACTACAGGTTTTTGCTTACACTTATTATGTAGGATGTTCATACATACATGTAGGTATATTTCACATAGACTACTTTTTTAATATATTTTCGTTTGTTTAATTTTTAGCTAATTATGGAAATTTTTGCATACAGTTACATAAATTGTTTGTATACATATAAATAGGCAAACTCATTTTTTTAATAATAATATAAATATATATATGTATATGTATATATTTATGTATGTAGCAATTAAATTTTTTTGTGTTTGCTCAACATTATAATAGAATTCTTAGCATTTCTTTTCGTATGTAGCATAGTGTAAACATTCATAATTTCTTAGTTTTGTCTTCTTGAATTTCATTTTTTGTTTTTATATATATAATATCTGCAAATATATATTTATGTATATTATATTATGTGTGTTTGTGTATTCGTAATCTTGCTTGTCTATGAGGTTATAGCGCTTAATGTGTGTGTGTGTGTGTGTGTGTGTTTGTTGCAGTTGTGTGTGTGGATTTGTTGTTGGCGCCTTATAACGCCCCAAATGGATCGAGCGGTACGAAACTTTTGCCTCCATTCTGCGTTGCCTGCGTGGGTTGCATAATGCCCGTCGCTGCGCCCGCATTACTGTGCGGCGCGCCCATCATCGTCGGCTGACCCCCAGTCAAAGGGGCTGCCTGTGCCAGCATATTCGGCTGCTGACCCATCACTGGCATGCCCTATAATAATCAAAAATAATTCATTAGCATATTTCAATAGTTATATGTTTCATTTATATTCAAATATTCAAACCATGCAGGGCTCGGGGGTTACTTAAACGGCTAAGTTAGAAGCCAAAAGGCTACAAATTGTTGGTACATAAGTTGGGGTACGGATAGACATAATTGTTGTTAACAATAGAGAGGTTGGCCGCCGTTGGGGCTAGTTGGGTTAGTGAGCTCTACATAGGTATACAAATTTAAAATTGTAAAAGAAAACTCAAAAAACACGCTACAAAATATAATACTAAAAATTCAAAAAAATTGATTAACCTAAGAGAACTAAGAAATGTGAATTTTAAAAATGTTGTCAATTGAATTTTTTTTGTTTATTTTCTCAAGATAGAGAGAGAGATTGAAAGAGACCTACAGAGAGGGTAGATATAGTGGGTACCATAACCATAAAATAGATCACGGGGCAACAGTTCTTAAAGCTCGGTGCGTAGGCAGAAGTCAGCGTAAGTAGATTTTGAAGGTGATAGTGAAGTCGTAACTTAAGATAGGCATAAAACGAAATTCAAACACATAACAAACATAATCAAAATTAAAAATAAAATTGAATCGAAAATTTATATATGTATAAAATTGTTTTCAAATTAAAAAAGTAAAATAAATAAAGGCAACTCATAAAAATAGTAAGTATAAACATTTATTTTATATTTGATTATGTTTTTCAAAGTTTTTTTTGTAATACGTTGGGTTTGTTTTTTATTATAATTATTATTGTATTTTCTTTTTTTTTGTTTTTGTTTGCATCATTCTTACCTGCATATAATTTGGCATTACAGGATAACTAGCATGTATATACGGATGATTGATTGTGATTGGCGCAGGACTAACTGTCATGCCATGTGCCTATGTGTACATATAATATATATATGCATATGTATATATATATATATATATATATATATATATATATATATATATGGTGTGCGTATATATTTGAATACATATATATATGTAAATATATGTAAACCAAACATACATACAACATTAACACAGGCGCATCGTGAGTTTTTGTCAATTTTTTTAGGTGGTGTAATTTATTATATTATTATTTTTTTGGTTATTTTTTTGATATGTTTCGATATTGCGGTATGCGTTGGATAGTTGAAATATATAAAGCAACATAAAATAAAGAAAAGAAAGTGATAGTTTATATATATGTTTATATATATATAAGTATATATTAATACCAAAAATAATAAAGAAAATTTAAATCAAAATGGGAAAAATACATTATGTATTATGTACGAGTACGAGTATTATACGAAATTGTGAACAAGTTCAATATTTCTTGTTGTTGACCTGCTTGTGTAGGGTAGCCGGTACAAGTAGCTTTTTATATTTTTTTGTTTCAGTTCCTACACTTACGAGGTGTGCCACAATAGTTAGCCCTAGTGCTAAGTGTGATTGTTGTTGTTGCCGTGTGAATTGTAGTGCGGTGTATATATGAAAAACCTTAACCAATATAACATATATTTATATTTATGTATATATGTTTTCTAATAATAAACAAACAAAAAAGTAACAACTTGCAACAACTTGGTTTGTTATTAGTTAGCTTTGTACCAATTGAAGTCGTAAATATTATGTATATAAATAAAATGGCCACAACATCTAGATTTTTAGCCTTGCATAAGTAAAATTGTTTGGGTTAAATCAGGAAAATTTCACACAGATCAAGACAATAAATAAATAAACCAAGTAGCTGTAGTTGTTAAGCAAATGCTTAGTGCACAATTCGATAAAAACAATATTTTGTAAAAGAATATAAATAAAAAGAAAAGAATATTGTATGTTACATGTAAAGTGAGCCTAAATTGTTGTGTGACACAATCATATGGATATATGATACTCTGAAGAACTGAATTTGTTTTCCCTAATGTTTTCTTTCGCTTTTTTCTTTTAGGACACAAAAACTCTAAGCAAAATGTTTTGGTTTTTTAGCTCTCTTATCTCTTTTTTTGATATTGTCTCATTTATTTGAAGCTAAACGCATTTGTAACGGTGTCTTTTCTCTTTTTGTTGTTGTATTTTGTAGAGTTTTGATTGAGTTGAGAGAGAGAGAGAGAGAGAAGAGAGAGTAGAGAGTTAGTAGTGGACGTAACTCACCATTGGACGATAGCCAGCACCAGTTGTAGCCGCCATTGGTTGTGGTGTCCAATTAGCACCTGGTTTCGCTGTATTTTTAGGTGAATTCCATTGCACGGGTCTATGACATGTAATGGGGTAAGAGAGTAATGATATAGAGACACGAAATCAATGAAACTTGTTTTTTTTTCTTTTTTTTTTTTTGAATTCGATTTGAAATTAAATTTCTAAGGGATCATTCGAATGAATCGAACTAAATGGATTATGGGGGGCGGGAGTTGTTATGTACACAAATGGAACATGAATTTTGTATGGTTATGGATATGATAACGATTATGGATAGGGAGAATATATGGAGAATTCCAGTGCCAAAAAAGCGAAGAACATTTTCCTCTTTTTTTCTAATTTATTGTCCAAATTTTTGGATAACCTGAGGTTATTATACTGAGCACTTAATTAGTGTAAAATAAGACAGCAATCAAGTGTTTGCTTTTAAGAAAGAATAGTTGCACGTTACGTTTCAAAAACGCGAAGTGTTTTTTTTTTTTCATTATAATAATTTTGTTGCAATGTCTTCCGCAGGGTCCTTTACCATTACATTGTCCGGGCTTATATTAAGCTTTACAATTAAATATTTTTCTTATGATAAAACAAAATCAGTTTTTGTTTTCAGTTAATTTTTATGGAACGCCCATGTTAGGTTTGACTGGAAATCTCTCACACTTAGGGGTTTCTATTATTCTTATTACTTTGTATTTTTATATATTAAAGGTTAATAAGCTTTAAGTTTTGAAGCAGGGTATTCTTGTTAAAACCTTGGGCTTAACATTTTTTGAGCTGTTTGATGAAATGTTGGAGATGATCGTGTATGAATTGTTCGCATTGTTGTAACGCACAAATACATATTTACACACAGACGACACACACACACACGCATTAACTTGTGTTTCTTTACGATTTTACTCACTTTGCACTTGCCGTTTTATTTATATTTAAATTATCAACTAGTGACATTAGTGAACTATCCAAATCGCCGGTTATTATCTTGCCAGTGCCAGCTGGTTGCTGTTGTTGCTGTTGCTGCTGCTGTTGTTGTAGCTGCTGTTGTTGTAAGTGCTGCTGTTGTTGCTGTTGCAGGGTCAGGCCAGGACTGCTGCTACTGTAGCCCTGGAAGGCGGCACCTGTGGCGACAACATTCATTTGATTGCTGTTGTTGCTGTTGGCTGTGGCCGGTTTCAAAACATCACCCAAAGCATCGAAGCCTTTTATCGTGTTTTGTAAATGATTTTTGGTGATGTGGTGGTTGTTGTTGTTGTTGTTGTTGTAAGATATAGCCAGTGCACCGTTTATAGCCAGACATTTACACAAAGAGACATACACAGGTTTTTTGTTTTATGTATAGAGCATGAGACAAATGGAAGCCCACAAAAATTTGTGATGAGTTTTTGGTTTTTTTTTTTTCGATTATTAAGTTTTGCCCGTATGTTCAGATTTTTTTTGCAATGTTCGTTGCATGTTTTCAAGTTTGATAACACACATACATATAAATATGTATAAAAAATTTAATTTTTAATGGATTTGTGCCACCAACATTAACGTAAACATGAGACAATGTGAGTTAATGTGTCAAGTTTTTTTTGTTGTATATTTTTATGTTACGTACATAAGAACATAAAAAAGAGAAAAAGAGAAAAAATACATTGACAAAATAAATAATGTGAAAAAAGATTCCGTTTTTTTTTTTCTTTTTTTAAATAATGTTATGTGCTTTTTTAAATATTTGGTTATAAAATGTTAATTGATTGAATAGATGGTAGTTTTATTGCATATATATATTACTATAATATTTTTAATAAGTAGTTCGGATATATAAGGCAAGTATTAATAGGTGTGCAAATGTTAAATATTATATACTATGCGTAAATTATGGGTAGCGAAATGGTTTTAATAAATCAGCTTTTAAGTTTAATATGACTCAGTTTTTATTGGAGGACAAACAAAAACCCCATCAAATGGCTTATGCTATGAAAACTATAATACTATCTTACTATTTCCATTGTACTACCCCTTATTTTTCATAAGAAGATTTAATCAAAAGTCTTAAGTAAAAAAAAAAAAGTTGTGGACTATCGTTCAAAAATCTAAAACAAGCTCCAGACAAAGCTAATAATAAAATAATTTTATTCATTGTGTTTTCTATAATATTTTATCTTCTTCGCTTCCCATTCTCCTCAACATTTTTTTTAACTAAAGCCAACTTACACCAAACAACACAATCAAGATACAATCACGCAATTTTTTAACATTGAACTTACGAAAATATTAGACAAATTTGAATAATAATATTTACAAAAGCATAACTAAACTAAAACGGACTATAAATAGAAATGTATAAAAAGATTTCAGGACAAAAATGCGAAAAAGAGATGTTGGGCTTCGAGGATCTCTACGAGGTTTCACGCATGAAGATAAATACACTTAAATATTAAAGTCTTTCACGAATGCATTTCAAATGCCAAACATAACATTCGACTGAACAAATCAAATGAATGAATTCGCTTATACCAAGTACTTGCAAGTAGTTCAAATTTAAATGCCACCAAAGACAAATAAAGTCTTAAAGAAAATGAATAAAGGGCATAAAAGGGTGCTTAAAACACTCGTTAGTTGTTCAAATCTGAATCTAAATACTCTTTTCATTTTCATTTCAGGCTCACTTAATTGACGCGCCTGGCTTGAAAGTTTTCATCATTTACAATAATTATTTAATTGGCTTTTCCGAAACCAAATGAAATTTACCTGCAAATATATTGGCAAGTATTTGGCAATAAATGCATTTGTGCAAGACTCTAGTAATTAAGCAAAAACATAGTTTATACAGTTGACGTGAACTGTAGATGGTTGATTGAGTGAGTGGAAGGGTGTGTGTATGTGTGTGTATGTGTATACGCAGCACTACAAGCACAACAAAATGAGGCCGGTGTTCACGATTGGAAGCTTTGTACAATAACAAAGCGCGCAACGTAAAATTGGGTTCTGCGTTCTGTTTCGATTTTTATTTTATTTTTTTTGTTTCTCGAAAAGTTCACCTGTGGAGAATTGTGACATCGTGGAAGTTGGTAATAAGGCCAGCTCTTGCTGTTGTTGTTGATATTGTTGCTGCTGCAGCTGTTGTTGTTGCATATAAAATAAGGTGGCTGGTTGTTGTTGTTGCTGTTGTTGTCGCTGCTGTTGCTGTGGATCCACCATATAATGAGCATAGGCAGCGCCGCTGGGTTGCATATCATCAAAAAATGGATTTGGCAATGCTGACGACACTGATATCATATTTAACACAAATATATTCGCAAGGATTTTGTTGGGGATAGCCATAAAGAAAATTAATTAAATTATAAGGAAAAGTATAAAAAAACAAAAAAATATCGTAGAATCAAAATTCAAAAAAGTTCGATAGCAAAATAATGTGTACAATTGAGTTTCACGCATACAGCAAAAGTATCATGTGTTTGGAAACTTAAAACACTGGACATATGGCAATATTGTCTAGCCTTTTCGGGGCGGGTTCTGCTAACATTATGTACAAAAAAAAATGCATTAAACTGTGGAATGTATTAATTGTTTAGTTAGTAGAACATGCTAAACATATCAGCAATTATTGTTTATATACATATTATTGAAATTA
Organism: Drosophila sordidula; assembly: GCA_035047465.1. NCBI lineage: Eukaryota > Metazoa > Arthropoda > Insecta > Diptera > Drosophilidae > Drosophila > Drosophila sordidula. The sequence goes on along the minus strand of JAWNPQ010000219.1, from coordinate 404,487 downwards.
GTAGTAAAACATTAAAAACTCGATTTTAAGTGCAAGTTAAGTTAACACCGCGCCAAATACATTAATCAAAATTGTAGCCCCCAAAACTAGAACTTTGGATTAATCTTAAGCGTTATAAATTAATATTAGGTTGCATTGCAATTGTATATGTATTAATGAGAAAAATTAAGCTGGCTTTTTTATGTATTTTTTTTGTATTGGAACACTTACCTGCTGGTTCCGTATTACCAAAAACGGACGTAAAATTACTATCGGAAACGAATGCATTTGTAGCAGCAGCGGAGGAAACTGTAGAGCCATTGAAACCTATTTTATGGTTTTTAGGGGTTTTTTTTTGATTCGGTTTTCATATATATATGTGTATGTTGGGCATGTTATCGAGTTATCGCGTATTTATCAAGTCATGTTTAACGTTATAGTTGTTGTTGTTGTAGTTGTTTGTTTTTTAGGTGGAGAAAATGATGAAAATGAAGAGTAACAATACATTAGACAAGAAATTCAAAAATGAGAAAAGAAAAACTTAAAAACTTAAAATACATAATATAATATACAGAAAAAGAAATTAAAAATTCATGTTTTTCATGATGGAAAATACAGGTGCATCAAAGAGTTGTGCTTAAAGACGGCCAGAAAAAGAGCTTGGACATTGTAGTGCGCGCCTTTAGGGTATTTAAATTTTGGGTCTGAGACAGCTACAAGACAGCATGGGTATTACATATATATATATATATAGACTTATATAATAAAAAACAACACTTAAACGACTAACTGGGGAAAGCACTTAACGAACTAAAGTCAATTCAAAATATGAAATAATTAAATCATAAGAAAATTATAGCATGCTACCGTTATTATGCATCCACAAATTATTGGCATTTAATGCAGCACCTGTTGCTCCGGCGGCAGCTGCAGCATTGCCGCCACTGGCCTCGAACATGTCAGCGAACGGATTACCCAACTGCAGCAAATCATCGGATGCCTTTGTGGCAAGCGCCTGCGGCGCACCTGCTGCAGCAGCAGCGGGCTGTGCCGACGCGGCACCAAACAGATCAACTATCGGCTGACCAGCCTGAGAGGCTGGCGGTGACGATAGGAATGGATTTGTTAGTGCAGCGCTAGCGCCAGCAGCACCGCTACTAGTGGGCGACGATACCTTGGACTGACGTTGGCCGGATACAGAGTTGGGGCAGTGGGGTAAACAGAAAAAATAAATTATTTCAAATATCCATCAATTGAAATCAATTAAAATCCAATTTGCTTTTGCACTCACTTTGTACTGATTCATGGCGGCCTCCTCTTCGGCGAGCACCTGGGCCTTCAGCTGTTCATCAATGCCATTGGTGGTATCAAATTTACTGGATGCAGCCGCAGTGCCAAATGCCGAGCTAGTTGAAGAGAGTGCAGATACAGCGAATTTAACATTCGTGCGTTGATAGCTGACCCAAAAATTCAAAAGCAACCAAAATCATATGAAAAAAAATTAAAGAACAATAAGCGGAAAAAATAAATTAATTAAAAAACAAACAAGAAAACTTATAGCTTAAATACTATAGAATACTAAAATAAATATACTTTTAAATTTCACTTGTAAGCCACACAAACCTACATATAATATATGTATTTGCATATAATGCTATGAATATATGATATAAATATATATTAAATATTGGCAATATTTTAGAAGAATAAAACACCGTATAATATACATGTAATTGACAATACAAACAAATATTTCAAAGTTGTTCATACAAGAAGTAGTTAATTTTATAAACATTTTATTTTTGTCCGAAATTTCCTGTCACCTAGTTATATAGTAATCCGATCCTGTCAATCGAATATACAGTCTGCATTAAAAACAAGTTTCATTCTAGAAACTTAACTTTAAGGCAAACAGAATATTTTGTATAGATAAAGAGAGGTGCGAAAAACTAATTATTGTTATATTTGACTCGACTTTTAATACTGATCCAAAAATATATACTTTATAAAAGCCTCTCTCTCCTTGCGTTACATATTTGTTGACAAAATTATAATATACCCAAAAAAAAAAGTAGATAAATTATAAACAAAGTAAAATAACTTATAAAGTAATTAACGAATACATTTAAGTTTAAAAATTAATGAATCAATTAAATACTGCAACACACCTCGATGATTGTGTGGGAGTATTGGCAGCGGACACCTTGCGTCCCTCCAACGTGGCCAAATGCTGCTCCAAAGCATCCAGCAAAGAGCTAGGCGCCTTGGTCAAATCGGGTATGTCACCTTTATCAATGCCCACGTTCTGCAAAGAAAAAGTAATTGTTTGGCTGAAATACATACATTCCAAATTTGCTTAAGTTCAAGGACACACACCTCGGCAACCTTTAGGAATTCCCCTACACGATCCATGCGCACCAAAAACTTCTTGTATAAATCTAGAGCATCGCGTGCATGCTTCTTGTTCATATCAAAGTATTTCTCCAATAAATTGATAATGCCATCATTATAGCAGGCAAACAGACGAATCAAATCGCGAAACAATAGCATGAAGCTCATATTGATGACACCTGTTGAAGGATACTTATTAATGAGATATAATGTATAAAGATATATTCGATTATATATATTCGCACCATTAGTTAAATCATTGGACTGGCAATCAAACTCCAGAAGCCCATCCAATTGTGCCTGCAAAACTGGCAGCGTCTTCAAGAGTTTCTCCGCGTTCATATTACGCAACGAGCCCTCCTCTTTGCTATGGGAACAGATATATAATTAAATCAATTAGATCGTGTCGTATACATATATATCATTTTCAACTTACCCGCGCTTCACTTTGCAAAAATCGAAAGCCATTGCGCGATAGGAGAGCGATTTCTCATTCAAATACTTGGCATAGCGTCTTATAAATGGAGACATATCATAACCTATTGTAGATGAAATGTATAGGGTATTATTATACAGTTAAACATGTAGCAAATAAAAAACATTAAATATTCGCCATTCGATCAGTCTATTTTTGTAGCGCCAAATATAAAAGGTGGGATATTTCTTTAGTTAGTTAGTCAAAATTTGTTCGCTATGTATAGGAAATGGTTTTTCGTTTTAGTTTACAGCCATGGCCAAAAGTTAGTATACAGTATGTAGTTGTTGTTCTTGTTCTAGGTAACCCGTAACCATAATGAAAACTCTGTCTTTCTTTTTAAACAAATACTCACCCATTCTGCCACCTGGAACGCTCATGCCACCATCTGTAGTATAGGTTCATAATTCGCATTTGTATATTATTTATTTATATATATTAGAAATGATTTTATCAAAATTATTCATAATTAGATTTATTAAATGTATTTGTATGTGTGTGTATGAGTAAGCAGCGCATTTCAGTTGAAAGTCGAGGCATATTGTTGTTATTATTATTATTGAAATGTTATCGTTAAAACGAATTAGACAAATGAATAAGCCAAACGCAATTCGCAGCATTCACATGTGAGTGAATCAAAATGAATGAGTGAAAAGAGAAAGAGAAGAAAAGAGAATAAAGCATATAATATTCAATTGGTTTGTATAAAGGTAATTAGTTAATTATTGGGCTGTTTGTTGATAGCATGAGTTAGTGTTAGAAAGCGACAAATGTTTCGCATTGAATTATTATTTTTTGACCCTTTAAGGGTTTTCGTTATTTATGAAATTCATTCGCGTATACCTTGCACAGTTCCTTTGTCCAGAAAGGAGCTAAGATTGAATGTTGAATTGCTCGATGCGAGATATTGCATGAAACGCTGCAAGAGACAAGAAATAATATAAGAATATAATGATTAACAAGTTTATCTACAAAATACAATATGAGATAAATTGATAACATTTTAAAACGCATTACAAATAAGAGTCATACGGCGTCAAAACTATTATTATGTATGTTATCAGATATTTCAATAGTTACCCTAAACATTTTCAAGAAATATATATAATAAATCATAAAATTAATACATATATATTATATCATATTATCATCATATTATAAGCTTATTAATAAGAGATGCAGAAATCAAAATGTCAAACAAATATGGCTTCAAAACTGACTGGCTGAAAATCAGTTGAGATTGAATTAAGTTAACCCAGTTTAAAGTTTAGATAAAGTATTATATATTTGGGTACATTACAAGGAATTTTTATAATTTTAATTTGTTTTTTTTTTTGTAAAATTTGTAGATTGGAATATGAGTTACATGATATTTTTTGGAACAAATTCCAATTTTAATTATTCCAATAGTTATTCTGATTGCACAATTAATAATTTTAAACCATTAAAGCTGGCATTAAGCTTTAAAGTCCGTTCAGTTTTAGCTAATCAAATGTTAAATGTGGGGTTAGTATTGACTTTTTGGAAGCTTTAAATATAATACTATTATTAGCATATTGTTTGCACAATTTAACTTGAGCACAAATTCAAATTGTATAAGCTTTAATAGGTATTTAAGAATAACTAACTATGCCATAATCAGAAACAAAGAAATTTTGCAATTTTGTCGCAAAAATAAAAGTTAAAAAGAGTCAAAATACAAAGAAAAACAAGATAACACAAAGAACTAAAGAACACGCAAAGCTAAAAAGCAAGAAATCAAACGAATAAAAAAAACAAATTAAATAAAATAAAACAAAGCGACAGCGGACGTGACCTTTTTAAAGAACAACAAAAGGAACGCCCCACAATTACGGGCGAGCAAATGAAAAGTGAAAAGAATAAAAGTAAAAGTTTTAAGCATTATGTGCGAGACGCCCCTCTAAATGAATGGGGCATTTGGGCGTACAAACCTCATTGCCATATGCCATCAAATGATGTGTTGTTATCAGCGATTTATAGACGACAACCCAATTGGCGTTCTGTGAACGTTCGATAAGTAAATTGGCCAAATGTGGTATCGAGACATTCGGTTCATTTGTGCAGTGCACCAAATCTGCAAGAGAGAAACAAAAGAAATTTGATGTATGAATAAACAATGAGTAAATACAATAAAAATATATATATTTAAATGTATATAGTGTTATCGTCTTGTTCGAGACGACTTATGTGGTCTATCATTCATTGTGCGCCTTATCATTCTTATGTTCTGCACATATGACTTTTTATTTCGCCCCAAGAGACGCGCAATGCACTTCAAATTTGATAAGCTTTATTATTTTATTTGTTGCTGCTGGCGCCATTTTTAAATTATGCATTAATATGCACACAGTATACAAGATTATATTATTATATATTTTTGTATAAACAACTGTTTGACTGATCTTTGACTAATGCACAGGCCAAACATTAAGATGAACAAGTTAAAATTTAGCTACATTTTTTACTCTCATTAGCTTTGGTAAACAATTAAAATGGCTTTTGATATATGCTCTCTATGGGGTGAAACATCTTTCTTTTCTTATTTTTCTTAACATTGGTTTTAAAGTTATTCTGAAGAATAAAAACGTTTTAAGACGTCTTAAATACTTTCTGAAAAATACACCCAAAAGGTAAACATTGTAGTTACGAAATGCATTCTAACCATTTCTCGGTTTTCAATATATTTTAAAAGCTCTACACCTAAAACTAATAAATGTTGCAATCATTGTGAAAATGGGAGAAAAACGATTTAAAAATTTATAATAAAAAAAATTGGTTGCCTGAGAAAATCCGGATAATGCTGGTATATTATACAAGTATCATCACATGGTGTCCGATATCATGTTATCGACATTTAAATAGGGGCGTTTATTTACAAATGGGCCGAGCAGATGCTTTGGAAACCACTCGAAATGCACTCGCTGATTGCTTACACACACAATTAAGAAACTAATACACAGGCAATGTGAATCATTCAATTCAATATTTATTATTTCTTTACGTTCATATAAATATATATATGAAACCATATGGTAATTCTAATTTTTATTCGTTTTAATGAAAGGGTGGCTACGAGTATTGATTGGGTTTCTAGACTAATGCATATTCCCTCTTTTATATTTCTCAGTATAGGAAAAGTTTTAAAAATGTTGCATATTTTTAATATTCTGCATATTGATATAAGAACATGTTCACAAAGTTTCAACAGCTAAACTTGGCTCGTTCAGAAGCTAACAAAAAGTTTGAAAACACCGCAAAGTTTTAATGGACATTTTTCATTTAGCTCAAACTAAACCACATTGAGGGCAAGTAAATAATAAAACCCATTGACCCAAATAAAAATGCTTGACGTTGCGTATTAGAGAATGATAATTCAAATATTTTATTTTGCAAATATATGTATATCATTGTTGCAAGCCCAGCAAAATTGGGGTTGCTTTGGTTTGGTTTGGGTTCAAACCAATGCCTCCAAATTAGGTTTGGTTCGATTGATATATAGATGAAACGAATTATTAACACAGTCTTGAGGCTAAAGGTTGCAATTTTTCATTTAGTTAAAAATTAAATTTACCTTACTCATTTTATTAATTTTGTAGTTACCCGAAACCAAAAATTATTTAAACACTTTTTTATTGATATTATACAACACTTGGATTGCTATATATATTTCAGCTAATTCAATCAGTGTTGTCACCATTTTACTTAAGGTACTCGATAAGGCGCGTATTTTATTTTATGTATCAGAACTTTTCTGCGAAGCCCTTGTTTCATCTTTCCAGTTTCTACGAATTTCCAACTGGTTTCATGCACAACTTTTTTATTGTTATTAGCAAAGAAAACGGTTGAAAGGCTAAATGAGAGAAATGAAACGTATTCTTTACATTCTTTACCTGCGCTATGGCAAAATGTAATCTGAGAACAGGTTTTGTTTTGTTTTTTTTTTTTCATTCTTAATTTTTAAATTGTTTCTTATGTGCGTTCTTTAATGGACAAACTTTTTGATCGATTTTAGTTTTAATTACGAACGTGTGTTTTGAATTTTCATGGTGCTCACTTTGTATTATTTTCTTTTTATAACATCAAATTGTATTTAACTTTTCTCGATACCAAATGTAAATATACCTGTAGTGAACTAAATTGGAGTTTTTTTTTTTTTTGACTATTTTATTTCTTACATATTCTTTTTAATTAACAATAACATTATTATAAGAGCAAACAAAATGCACAAAGCAACAAGTGTTACTTAACACATTTGCCTTAGCAGCGTTGACTCTGTTTCCTGAAATGAGAATTTTACTCATAGCTTCTCTTTTATTTCCATAGTTTGCTTCGAAAGCAACTTTGTTCGTTTGAGTCAATGTGGCCACTCTTTTGTTTCTGCATATGCGGGCACACTTCATGCATACGCAGATACCGCAAGAGCTTTAACTCGATTTAATTTCATTTCCTTAATTACAACAACATGCAATCAAACGAACAAACACACATATATACATATGTATACAAAATGTCATCACAGCCCAATTTCTGGCCAAGCCAACGAATTCCCATACACACACACCTATTTATGTATATGCTATTGTGCGGTACTAGATATTAACAAAACATTTCTCATGAGTCATTTCGCGCTTATTGTACAAAACAAAGTTGCAAACGTGCCAAACTCAAATAAGAAACAGGTCAACGCAAACACACACACATACTCAAATATTCTCCTCCATATGTAAATCCAAACAGAATCCAATAAGAAAACACACAAAAGATCACTTTGTTTGGCCAATCAGAAATGCAATGTAAAACATAGACGAGCCTTAATTGTTGTAGCTGTGTCGTACACAACTTGTGCATAAATTTAAAAGGCAATGACACCGTTGAAACGGCACATACTTTAACAACAACAACAAAGATAATATCAAATACTGGCACACAAACACAGGTACACTCTCATTGTAAATCATACACACGTGCAGCCGTGAGAAAGTGACGTAACATTAGAAAGAGAGGCCCAAAGCAGTGAGAGCGAGCAATGAATGACGAAGCAGCCAAAAGGAGAGGCCACAAAACAGCAGCTGAGGCAGCAGGTGCAGTGCAAAAAAACCTTTATATATACAAATATATAAAATATATATGTATGTGTGTGTATAAGAGTGGGCGTGCTGCTGTGGTTTTTTTCGTGAGTAACTAAGCACCGTTACATATGCACAATATGATAAACATTTACTGTATTTGCAAATACAGGCAAGATAAAGTATGCGAAAACGCAGCCCTGGGTCCTACACACACATACATATGTAACGTTACAGAAATTTGACAAAAAAAAACATGCCAGTGGGAGCGAAGAGAGCGAGAGATGCTTCTTTGTGTAATTTAATGAATAGCAATAGACGACAATTTTGTTCTTTCTGTATGTGCTCAAGTTAACCGTTACTTTGCTTCAGTTTGTCCGCTATTTCTAACCAATTGTCGAAGTTTTGTCCGATTTTTTTTTTTATTCTTTTGCACTTACAATCCAAATGCTTCTTCTTCGGCCCAATGCATTCCTCAGTGGTGGCCTTGCACACAGACTTGGCCAGTCCTTGGCCCGCAAGGCTGTGACGGGCGGCCAGCAGCCTGTCGTTGATTGTCTGCCCAGCCATAGTCATGATGAAGCTGTTGTTGTTGCTGATTTTTCTTTTAATTAACACTAGAGTATTTCCAATCTAATTTGATTATGTGCACCAAAGAATGGTCCACACAGAGACACTGTGACACTGTCGAGTACACGCACATACACACACACACACACACAGAGGGAGACGTATTGATATTGATTAGTTGTTGTGGCAAATGCTGGACGACAAAAAAACACGATTAGCTGGCGCTGCGAAATTCTGTTCAATCAGTTGTAGTTGGTGCACAATTCGATTTCACGCCGCGGTTAATGCGCTCTTTAGCCGGTGCGTAACGCTGTAACGCGATCTTTAATTCTCTAGTTTTTTTTTTTGCCACAAATCGATAATGGCGACCAGCACTTTTGCAGCCGATAAGAATAATGAGAGAGAGCTATTGTTGATGTATCGATGATTCATTCGTAAGCATATTTTTCGGTGTTATCGATGTTTTTAAGCGCTGTTGCTTTTGTTGAGGTATTCCTAACTTTAATTCGACACATAATAACTTTCACAAACTAATTTTGGTAATGCTTGAGTGCATGGTGCTGCTCCATTTGTAATATGATGTTTAAATAAATATTTGTTGAGTTGTTTGTCATAGACGGGTACCCATATAAAAATAATATACCTTTAAATCACAAAAGCACTTGTTGGTCGGCCACACTCCCTGAGGAGTAGGGCTGCTCATTGTAGTTTAATTTAAAGAGTAAGCTGTTTGGTTATTTTTGTAATGCATAAATTAACAAATAACTCATGATATATCTGCTATGTAGATAATAAAACAGTTCGGAACCTAGTGCGTTGGTTTAGTTAAGTAAGTTCATTTGATCTAATTCAATTCAAAACGATTCGATACAACTCTACTTAGGAGGCTGTGGCTGCGATATATATGCATACGCATAACGATATACGATAACAATATTTTTTTATATCGCTCTAATGCCACAGAACCTTTAGACCTATCAAAATAGAAATAAAATAAAGGAACAATAATAGAAATTTCAAAAAAGGACTGTTAATTCTTGGATACCACACATCCAACCAGGTGCAGGACGTGTAGCTGCAGCAAATGTGAACGCGAGCGCTGAAAGAGTGCAAACACAGCACAGCACGCACAACAACAGCAAACAATTGTTTCAACAAAACAAACCCACCAAATTAGCCCCAGGATGAACGTACTACGCCAATTCTACATGGAGATACCCATTGTGACCCGGGCCTACACCACGGTCTGTGTGCTCACAACGCTGGCAGTGGTAAGCCCTCAAAATCGGCAATTAATTCGTAACAGGCGCCGCTGACGTGTACCTGTTCCTGTGCCTGTAGTTGGACCTGTCCCTAAATTCATCTTGTTCTTATCTTCGACAGCATTTGGACCTGGTGTCGCCGCTGCAACTGTATTTCAATCCCACACTGATTGTGCACAAATTTCAAATTTGGCGTTTAGCCACCACATTCCTATATTTTGGCACAATCGGCATCAGTTTCTTCTTCAACATGGTGTTCACATATCGCTATTGCCGCATGCTGGAGGATGGCTCGTTCCGGGGTCGCAGCTCCGATTTCGTCATGATGTTCATATTTGGCGGCGTGCTGATGACCTTCTTTGGCATCTTTGTCAATCTGCTGTTCCTCGGCCAGGCGTTCACGTTGATGCTGGTTTATGTGTGGTCCAGACGCAATCCCCTGGTGCCCATGAACTTTTTCGGTGTGCTCAACTTCCAGGCATGTTCTAAAGAGTTTTAAAATTAGTTGCATTGTAATCTCTGTGTATTTCTCTGTTCGGCCATAGGCGCCCTATCTGCCTTGGGTGTTGCTTTGCTGCTCCATGATTTTGGGTAACACCGTTTGGGTGGACATTATTGGCATGGGCGTTGGCCATATCTACTATGTGCTGGAAGATGTTTATCCACAACTTTCCAACGGCTTTCGACTGATCAAGACACCGTATTTTCTGTAAGTATTCATTTTTGCAGTATGTTAAAAACCTGTTTTTCCAGGTATTGCAACGAAGCTATATATATATATATATATATATATATATATATATATATATATTTATATATAGGTTTGGTTTATAGCAAGACATTTTAAATTATATTTACTATTTATTTGTATTTATATTTCTTTTATTTGTTGCGTATTTCAGTAAAAGACTTTTCAACGAGCACATCGAACGCAATTATCAAGCCCCTGCCGAGGATCGTCCCGGCGGCTTTATGTGGGGCGGCGATGGACAGCCGGCGCAAGGAGAGCCCGGGCAAAATGATGCGCATCGGGCAGCAGAGCAGCCACCGCCGGCGGCAGCTCAATAACAGATACAAAGATAAGCAAAAAGTTGTTTAAAAATTGTTTATTATGCTCTCTGACAAAAAAGACGCAGCATTTTTTGACGAAACGACTAAAATGTTAAGACCCCTCCGCCACCTATCACTTGGTGCTTGGTAAGATTAGGTACATATTGAGAGAACGAGAGAGAGACAGCGAGCAAGCGCGCGGAAGAGCGAGCTCAACCACGTAACGGAGCGATATGGTGTGCAATAGTTAGCCAAAGTTTATTCAAGTGTGTGTATGTATTTATTATCGGTTGATTTTTGATTCTAATGCGGCGAGTTCCAGTACTCAATTGTACTTTACAATTGGCCTTAAGTTTTCCTTTTTTGTAGATTCAGCACATGTGATTATATATATATATATATATATATATCTATGTATACAAACATGATAAAAACAAAAAACAAAAATAAAGAAATGTGGAATTGTAAAAGCTTTAATGAGTCCTGAATTCAAATTGAAATATAAATTTTCGTATACGCTAGTCCTGGCGCAGGCTGGAAGCTTCACCACAAAGCATATATATTCTTGATTCGTATGAAGAGTCCGGTAAGTCTATCGGCGGTAAATTGAGTTTATATGCTCAATTTTTTATTTTTCAAGATCTTCAGACCAAACTTGACAATTCAGACTGACTATATTCCCAACATATAAGTAAATTATTATGAACATAACATATAAGTTTTTATGAAAATATGTTTTGTTTTCAAAGATATCAAGCATAAATTTAGCAATTAAGAGTGTCTGTCGGCTTTCAACATATCTGCAGTCTTAGCAATATCCGATGACTAAAACAAACAGCTTCCAAAGGAACAATAAATCGAAAAAAAATAATTCAATTTTTTTTACAAATTCAGTTTAATATAAATATCTTCCATTTCTAAGAGTATTTAATCTTCGGCACTCCGTAGCCAACTTTCCTTATTAATTTATTTTGCATCATATTAAAGCTGACAATATTAGGATGTCATATAATCATGGCAGCTGCCTTGCCAGACAGTGTCCTATGGCGCATTTTTTAAAACAATTCAACAACATGTCAGCTGGCAAGATTGATAATCAACTGGCAGTCCTGAACTGATCATATACACTGCCAGATGTTGCCATATAAAACTGTCCGCATTCACTGATTAGTCTGGCAGCGCTCTGTCAGATTAAATGTGGTCATACAAAACATGATCAGATGCCACGCATTTTTTAATTTCAATAAATAAACAATTTAATATATTTCAAAAAATGTTAATGTGATTTAACAATAAATTCGAAATTTAAACAACTGCCGGACCTCGACTGCCAGATGTTGCCATATAAAACTGTCCGCATTCGCAGATAAGTCTGGCAGCGCTGTGTCAAACTCACCTGACAAGCATTTTATAAACAAATGGACTGCAGAAGCACAGCATCCGTGAATTGGGTAATTTAAAAATAAAGTAGTTTGCAAAACATATTTATACAAATATAAAGCTTAACACCAGAACAGCGCCAAGAAGCGTTCGGGCCGTCAGCGAAAAATCGAACAGGAATGGACCCCAAACGATGTCCGAATGTTGATTCAACTCGTAGAGCTGCGGAAGGATCTATGGAGTCCCAGCTGGCCCAGCTACAAGGATAGCAAATCGCGGGAGAGGTCGTTTCGGTTAATCTCTGTTGCACTCGCTCGCACAATGGGCGACTGCAAGGCCAAGTGGGACAATCTGCGTGCCCAATACAGAAGCTACCAGGCCAAGGCCAATCAGAATATTGCCGTCAAGTGGCCATACTTTGAACCCTTGAGCTTTCTGCATCAAGTTTGCGGGTCCCGCAAGTTCAAAGGGAATATGGTAAGTCAGCATATTCAGAAAAAATCAAACTAAAACCGAAAAACAATGTCCATATATCGTCTTCAGGTTCAGTTCATGAACGTGTTTTTCAACATCAATGAACCCTTATGAACGTTGGTTCGTTGGATTCTTTTAAATTAAAAAGGGAAATTTTATTTATAGGAAACTATTTTTTTTTTGTTCTTGTGTATTTTTTATTAAGGGAAATAATATAGGGAAAATAGGGAATTATTAATAATACATCATTGATGGTGAAGGTTGAAGGTTTCCTAGGGGTTGAATTTAAACCTAGTTCGATTTATGATTTTCAATATATTGGAGTTAAGGCGTTTCATATTTTATATATTTTAACAAAAACATTTTAAAAGGAATTTTCAACATACTGATTTTCAACCCGATTCAGCTGTAAACAGGTTTTAGCTATATGTATTTATATATAGATATATTTCTAATGTCCTGGAAACTAAGAAACTTTTAATTATTTTTTAAAATTTAGATGCAGCTTGAGTCGAGTGCCACAAATGATGAAACGTCCATGAATTCCCTTTCAAAAAGTCAGGTGCTTATTATAGCAGATTCGGACACCCGCTCCAGTGCGCTTTCAGTGCCGACTACAAAAGATGAAGCGCACAAATCGCCGGAACTGAACGATCCCAATACAATGGCCAAGACAAGATCAGCGCCAGATCTCACTCACGATTCAATTCAAATTTTTGGCGATTTTGTAGTTGATCAAATGCGAAAGCTGCATCCACAAGTGGCCGATGAGCTCAAAATAAATATTTTGAGGTTAGTTGTCGAAGCATTGGATAAAAATAAATAAATGTATGCTTCTAAGTGATATTAAGTACACTAAAATCGATTAAAAATAACTATCGTTATTTCCAATGCCATTTAAAAAAAAAATATGTAAAGAACTCGTTTTTTATTGCTTTCGGCTTTTTAAAACAAAGTACTTTGTATACAAAATGCCATAATATTGACTTAAAATTTAAAAAAAATTTAAAATATAATAAATAAACTTTCCGTATTCCATAGTATTACAGATTTTAAATATATGAATCAATGCCAATTCTTCGATTTAGTCACGGTACGAATGTACTTAAAAAATTATATTCAATGTATTGAGTCTATAAACTATGAATATGAATATATAAAAACAACAAAAAAAATTTAACTAAATTCCCAATGCAAAATACGATATTAATAGTGAAGTTTTTCGATAATACACATCTCTATCGGCAAGTGGTATCGATTCGAAACAAGCTTAGGAATCGTTAGTACTAATCCAGTGTCGGGTCCAACTAGTTCTTATCGGAGCGAAATGTCCCAAGTTTCGTCGTCGAGTCTTAGTTCCCGAAGAGTGCGTTCAAAAAATTAAAAAGTTCAGCAATGACTTGCTAACATTTTAGTTCTTAAATAGGCTCTGCTTGAAGCTTTGGAAAGCTGTCCGGGTGAAGATGTTTTGGCCACAGATCCGCCGGGCTTGAACGTGCCGCTAATGGAACACCAGCGGCGGGCGCTGGCCTGGATAAACTGGCGCGAGCAGCAGCAACCGCCTAGCGGCTTTCTCGCTGATGATATGGGCCTGGGCAAGACATTAACCATGATCGCCTGCGTGCTCCAAAACAAGGCCAGCGAGCAGCGCCCCAAAGTAGGACGTGGTAAGAAGCAAGATTAAGATTACTGAATTCCGCTGTTACTGCATATTTATATGATTATAATGTATACGTATATGTATACATGTGCATGGCCGTAGCCAAAATCTCTGCTAGGGGGGAGGGTGCAAGAATAGGAAAAACAAATTTAACGGAAATTTATGTTTTTTAAAGAAAAATTGGGGTTCTAGCGGGCCAGCTGCCCCTAGCCCCGCCCCCCTTCTCCTCTGTCATACTGCGCTACGCCCATGTATATATATATTATAAATAGTTAACTGTCGAATAAATATTTTATTGACTGTGCCCCAACTAAACTCAGCACATGCTCGTTAGCAACACTATCAATCCCATGTTATTTTTTTTGTATTTCTTTTTTATATAACGTATGCGCTCTTTTCCTGTGATATTAAACCCAATATACTCTTTTCACTTTGTGAACGAGTATAAAAATTGCTACTGCTTATTGCTTGCTTACTAAAAGTATTTATATTGACCTTGGTTGGGGTTTCTTGAAAATAATTAATGCAATAATGGGATCTATTATTAACATTATTACACAAAAGTTTCTCATACAAAAAGATATTTGTCAACCGATCGTTCCTATGGCAATATATATAGTGCAATGATTGTCTGTGCTAAAATCTAATCTGGAGACCAAAAATGTCAGTTATCCTAAAATTAGAGCAAAAATACCCACCAAACTGTGCACAGAGTATTGCATAGCCGTTGTACCCGCTCACAACATTCTTCCATCTGCGTTTTCAGGTTGCATTGGCGGCACGCTAGTTGTCTGCGCACCCAGCCTGCTGTGTCAGTGGGAGCAAGAGGTTGTGTCCAAGGTGGGTCGGAATCTCAAAGTCTATGTGCACCATGGCAGCAAGCGCACAAAGTCGGCCAGAAAACTGTGCACCACCGACATTGTGGTGACCACCTACAACGTGGTTGTCTACGAGGAAAAACCGCCGACGGGCCCCCTCTTCGGGGTCAGTTGGCGTCGCATCATCCTGGACGACGCGCAAGCCATCCGAAATATAGATTCGAAATGCTCGCAGGCGATCAAAAAATTGCAGACCGATATCCGTTGGGCTCTCACCGGGACGCCGTTGCAAAACAGCGAAAGCGATTTCAATGCGTTGCTTGGGTTTCTGTGCTCTAAATCCGCTATTAAAGCGGGCATCTCGAAGGACCTGCTCATTAAATTCCTGTGCCTGCGGCGCACCAAGGCGCAGCTCCAACTAGCTGGCAAGCTGCCCGACCTGCGCAGCAAGTGGTCAATAGTGGTCAAAATAACACTTAGCAAACAGGAAATGGACCTCTACGAGCTAGTTCGCGCCGACTCAAAGTGCATATCCATTGCCATGAGCAAGCACGGTATGAACAAGTCAATGCGCCTTCAGCAGATCTGCGGCCATCCGAGTTTAATCTATTCGGTGAGTAGCAAGTGTTGATTTTTAAAAAACTCAATCGGTTACTTCCGACCTTACTTTCTTATTATCATTATCATTATCATTCATTATCAATGATAATGATAATGATAATGATAGTGATAATGACATTATCACTATCATTATCATTATCATTATCACTATCACTATCACTATCACTATCACTATCATTACCATTATCATTATCATTATCATTATCATTATCATTATCATTATCATTATCATTATCTTTATCATTGTCATTATCTTTATCATTATCATTATCATTATCATTAGCATTATCAATATCGATTATCATTATCATCATTATCATTTTAAAGTACTGGATATAGTTATAAACTACAACCAAGGACTACTAACAATTTATTTGTTTTTTTTAAGATATCTTAACATATTGCCACATCCTTACGATATATAAGCTAAATATCACCATCATCGAACTACTATATGTATAATATACCCTGCTATAGGTACAATCGCACATCTTTCATATGTCTGCAAAGGTATTTAATCTTTGGCAATATTTTCTCATAGTTGACAGATGTTCTGTTTTTTATTTAAGATTTTTTTATTTTTATTGATGATTTTTGTAAAACAAGCTAGTGTACGCTGCCGTGCTGGACCAACTCGAAAATATGCACATTACGGATGAACCGAGAGCCGATTCCAACAGAAGACAACCTGCCGCAGACAATGGTTTGAGCCTGCGGAATCCGATCTTCAATCCAAAGAATCCCTCTACGAAAATAAACGTAGTAGTTAGCTTAATCAAGAAATGTGTATTCGAAAAAAAAGAGAAGATAATTGTTGTATCGCAATTTACCGCGTTGCTGAACATATTGCGCGATTATCTAACAAGTCTCGAGGATACGAGACTGGCGACAGTGTGCTTAACTGGACAGACTTCGGTAGATAGTAGACAGAACGTGGTCGAAGACTTCAACAATAATCCATACCCGAAAATTATGCTGCTCTCGCTGACTCTCGCGGGATGTGGCCTGAACCTGTGGGGTGCCACTAATATGATACTAATGGATATGCACTGGAATCCGCATCTGCAGGCGCAGGCAGAGGATCGCATCTATCGCTTGGGCCAGCGCAAAAGTGTGACCATCTACAAGATAATGTGCAGGAACACCGTGGACGAGCGCATCAGCGCAGGAAATCAAATTGAATAATGCCAGCAGCGTGGTAGATAAAGAGTCAATTAAGGATTGGAAATATATTTTAAGCTTTTAAGCGGGGCTCAGTCTTCCAATAGAAATCAGCTTTAATATATATTAAATATACAAAAAATATATATAAATATATGTACCATTTTAAGAAACAAACTTTATTATCAAAAACAAATTTTTTACAAAGAAGTACAAATTAAAAAATTGTTATATTAAATGTTATAAAATGTTGCTTTTCTCATTAGATTTTCAAAATCTTTCTCTTATACGTTTACAGAGTTATCTTTTAACTATTTCTAATTTTTTATACAAACAAATATAACCCTTTATACCAAATTTAAAAAAAAAAAATTGGAAACGAAAGTTTCTTTATATAAATATATTATTCTTATTATTACTCTTGTACCACATTTATATTTTTATACACATTTTAATAAAGGTCAACTTAAAAAGCACCACTAAATAAAAAAATGTTTTAAAAATACGCTTATTGCATTTGTGAACGAAATCCCCGTCATATACTTGACTACAATATGTATTAAGAGCTGTTAAAGCTTACAGAAAACTTCCGCAAATATGGCTGCTGTTAACGCAATCAGAAGCATGTTAAGGCTATATAGCGTTGCCACTTAGTCTTACAGTCTGTAAACGTTAACAGTGCCTTTGGAGAACAACAGCAGTCCAACATAAAGAACATCGAGCCGGAAAAATAAAATTCAGCGTAAACTATAAAAAATTAAAAGATGGATGTTGATGCTGCACAAAAGAAATGGGAGCTGGAGAACAATATACAGACGTTGCCCAGCTGTGATGATATCTTTCGTTACGATGCCGAACAACAGCGCCAGATAATTGACGCCAAGCCCTGGGAGAAGGATCCACATTACTTTAAGGATATTAAGATATCGGCGCTGGCGCTTCTCAAGATGGTAATGCACGCTCGCTCCGGCGGTACGCTGGAGGTTATGGGCCTGATGCTGGGCAAGGTGGAGGACAATACAATGGTAAAAAAATCAATGCTTCAATGTCGACTGTCCTAAGGTACAAAATGATTTGCAGATTGTGATGGACGCATTTGCTCTGCCCGTGGAAGGCACGGAGACGCGCGTCAATGCCCAGGCCCAGGCCTACGAGTACATGACCGCCTATATGGAAGCGGCCAAAGAAGTTGGACGCCTCGAACATGCCGTTGGCTGGTATCACAGCCATCCCGGTTACGGCTGCTGGCTGTCGGGCATAGATGTGTCCACACAGATGCTCAATCAGACCTATCAGGAGCCATTTGTGGCCATTGTCGTCGATCCGGTGCGCACAGTCTCTGCGGGCAAGGTGTGCCTCGGCGCGTTCCGCACATATCCGAAGGGCTACAAGCCCCCAAATGAGGAGCCCTCGGAGTATCAGACTATACCTCTGAACAAGATTGAGGATTTTGGTGTCCACTGCAAGCAGTACTATCCGCTGGAGATAAGCTATTTTAAGTCGGACCTCGATCGCAAACTGCTCGACTCATTGTGGAACAAGTACTGGGTGAACACACTGGGCAGCTCCGGTCTGCTAACCAATACGGAATACACCACCGGCCAAATCATGGACCTGTCCGAGAAGCTGGAGCAAAGTGAAAACTTTTTAGGTCGCGGTACATACACTTGATTCTATATATATATACATTTACTTGAATTTTATAATTGAGCATTTCCATCATGCAGGCACCGATGTCAATGAAAAGCGCTCGGAGGATAAGCTGTCCAAGGCAACGCGCGACTGCAGCCGTTCCACGATCGAGCTCATCCACGGACTGATGGCACAAATCGTCAAGGACAAGCTCTTTAACAAAGTGGGCCTGGGCAAATAGGCGGTACTGGAAGCTTAGCTTTTCTAATTTTGAGATACTACATTGAATTCATATAAATATAAACAACTAATTGGCTGCGTTTTCCATGATAAATGCGGCCTTATTAGCCACATCAATCAACACGAAGTACTTAATTATGCGGAGTTTCCTAATTTTGTCACGAAAAGCAGACATTTGAGCTCTCATAAAGCCATGTCGTTTGCTCCTATAGGGTATAATAGAAATTAATTTTAATTTTTGTGTAAAGATACTTCAAGGGTATTCATATTTCGGCTACATGAATATAATTGTACTTGTTAAAAGTAATGTTTCTTATATGTGCGCGGCAATTGTCCGTATCCATAGCATATATACATATACCGTACTGTCGCATAAGCCACAAGTGAAATATTAAGGCTCCGACTTGTTTGCCCAATCGATGCCAGGCGGCGGGGACGCATGCTGAAGGGAGGGGCCCTAATTAAGTGCGCTGTCACGTTTATGGCGATGGGCTCGAGAGCAAATATGTGGATGAGTGTGTGTGTGTGTGCTGTATACCAGGCAGCTTATATAAATAACGGCTCTGACATCCTCAACGCCTAACCGTTGTCATCAACTGTCAACATTTGTTGTTCTGCTCCTCGTAAATTCCACTCATGAACAATGTGCTGTGATTTGTTTGTGGCTCTTTTCAAAGAAACCCTTTTAATAGCTTAAGAGGAAAAAACATTTTTTTAAAATTATATTATTAAATTTATATTATTAAAGTATACGATATTATTAAAAAATATCAACCTTGATAGATATATTTTGACAACGCGGAAATGTATATACCTATATATTGCTTTATATAATATGTTATATTAATTAACGTTATTTTGGAAAAATATAGATTTTTGTAGTTTGTGGGAGTTCCGTGAAGGTCAATCTTTAGAGAAAACTCTCAGAAAACTGCTTGCCAACTTTGGTAACTCTCGCCCCAATATATTTTACAAATTTGATTTAATTTGCCCACAAATATTAAAAATTTATTTTTATAATGGTAAATTCATTATTTTTTTTATACTAAATGTTGCATCTGATGTGTGAATAGAAAATCCTCCAGAAATTTAAACGTGTTGCTGCAACCAGGCAAAATATTAGTGTTCTGCAGGCAACTTTGGTTGCCGAGGACTTCCGAAAATATTTCGGGTAAACGCGGAGAGAGCGGCGCCCTCAGGCAAGCCGCCAGCCCGGCGGGCAGCCAATCAAGCGGAATGCTGCTGCACGCAAGGCCAGGAAACTGGCCGAGGGGAAGGGAAGAGTAGCCGGCTGGCCAAAATGTCAACGTGGTGCCGGGAAACACCCGAAAACCCACAGCAAGTGCCGGCTATTAAACAGGAAACCGCTGCACACGCAGCTACAGACACACACGGACACCCTTTAAACGAAGCGACCATCCATCCCTTTTGAATACCCTTTAAACAGATTGGTCAAAAGGGGTATGACAGAGTTTTGGACAAATGGCAACTGATTAATAAATAAATATAATACTGTGAATAACAAAATAAATAAAATTGATAACATACAAAAATTATATTATTAAGATATAATATATATGTATATAGGAATTGGTAAAAATAAAAAGTAAGTTAGTAGAACATAAAAACCTTATAGGTTAATTTGTATTTAAATTGTGTAAGAGTGTAAAACTTTATTCTGCAAATGAATGTGACAGATAGGAAAGGGCATCATCGACCCTATCAAGAATATACACATATGTGTATATATGCCTGATTAATACGAGAAGCTATGTAACAGGCAGAACGCAGCATATCCAACCACTTAAAGCATATATATTCTTGATGAAGTCGACGTCCTTGAATATTCTGAACATTTCAAATATTCTTTTTACATCGAATAATTCCCT
Source organism: Drosophila sordidula (assembly GCA_035047465.1). Taxonomy (NCBI): domain Eukaryota; kingdom Metazoa; phylum Arthropoda; class Insecta; order Diptera; family Drosophilidae; genus Drosophila; species Drosophila sordidula. The sequence goes on along the minus strand of JAWNPQ010000219.1, from coordinate 383,798 downwards.
AATGTCGATAAATTTCACATAGTAAACTTACTTGTTAAGTTATTCAAGCCTGGATGTTTGTTACGGAAGCTCGCAACTGACTGCAGGGTATTTCCAAGTCAGACACTCCAAACTAAAGCACTCTTGTTTATTAAATTTTGCTCTCTAATTCTTCTCTTTGCCAAACAACGAAATCAACTTATAAAGGAGTTTTCAATCTAAGCAAATAAAATTATATTTTAATAAGTAAAGTGCCCGGAAATTCAGTTGAGTATTTATCTTTACTATAATATATTTGTTTTAATCAATCATTGAAATTTACATTGTATATAGTACATAAATTTCGAGCTGCCTAAATGCCAAAACGAGGACCCGACCGGCGGTCCTTAACCCCTGGATGAACTATTGAAAAGATAAGAATGTACGCATTATGTGCGTGAGAGTTATTGTTATGAAAGCAATAAAATAAAGGAAGGATACTTCATTGTTGATACTTTATCGGCTAAGTAAGCGTCAATTGGCATCAACAAGCAGCAAGGACATGTAATGAAACATTGTCAACGAGCAGTCGAGCAGGGGGAAGGGGGCCCCTGTTGACAACCAAATACGACGGGGGGGGGGGGATTCGAAAGGGTTGCAAAAAGAACGACAATGCTCTGCTGGTATCTGGCTATAAAAGTCCTGGCCAGCAGAGGCACGCGCTTCATTCGCAGGACGCACACGCACGGAGTACGACATACAATTACGTACCATATACACAAAACTATATATACATACATATATAAAATCAAAAGCAAATAGAACAACATCCTCGGGCAAAGGAGTCGCACACATAACATAAAGGCAGCCTGTGCAAAATTCCATTAAGGATTTTTCCTGTGCTCTGGCAAATTAAATTTCATCCTGGCCGTATATAAATAATGCCACTGGGAAATGAGCGGAAAACTACAAGCAGTTGAACAGTGAAAGGGAAAAGCATTTAATTCAATTTTAAAGCAACCTGTTGCTCCTTTAAACTAGAACGGAACAAAAAGTAAGTGAATATGTGTGAGAAATAAATAAATAAATAAAGAGTTTAAATAATAAGAAAGTGAAACCTAAATCGCCCTACTGTGGCTAAAATATTCCCAATTTGATTCGTTAAAATCAACGAAAAACGTTAAAAGCCAAAGTTTCTGCTAGGAAAAACATGAACAATTGATAACTGGTGGATCGTTGCGCTTTAAAATATAATTCAGTGGTATAACTAAAATATATTTCGCAATCCAAGTCAAAAATATGTAAATATTCCAGTGTAAGTTATTAGCTAAAAAAAGACAAATAAAGTGTAAATGAAAGTTCGCTTCACTTTTCAGAACTGCCTCGCGAATGAAGTGTCATAATTTTTGGGGAATCGCTATATAATTTATATATTTCAGCAGGTAGTTTAGCAATGTCTTACAAAGCCTCCCACAGATCCTATATCTCCCATAGACCAATATATCGACTATCCCATGACTGCTCCCACAAACTATAAAAATAGATATTCACCGAAGTTGCAATTTGAAGGTCACTCTTTAAGGTTACAATAATCATTAAACACGCTTTTGACTGTTCTAAATTGTTGGCAGACTGTGAACGAGTATTTACCCAATAAAAAGTGTCCTTCGACAGCTGTTGAAATAACGATAAATTTCGCCATTTGGACTTATCACCATTATTTTAACACTTGTCTAAAATCAAAGCTTTATCTCCACTCACTTCAAACAGTTCCCATTCGTTTAAATTTAAATCACATCGATTTATTTGATTAAGTCTTAGTTATTTAATTCCTCGTGACTTATAGTAATTAGTTATATCATTTTCAGGCACTGACAAAACCAACTTGAATCATGTATGGCATGTTGTACGAGAGTGTTCAGCACTATGTGCAGGAGGAGTACGGCATGGAGGTGTGGAATAAGGTTTGTCGCATTGTGGACTGCAAGCACAACAGCTTCAAGACCCATCAGATATATCCGGATAAGCTGATGCCGGATATCGCCGCAGCGCTGTCCGCCTGCACGGGCCAGTCCTTTGACTTCTGCATGAACTTTTTTGGCAAATGTTTCGTGCGATTCTTCAGCAATTTCGGCTACGACAAGATGATTCGCTCCACGGGTCGTTACTTTTGCGATTTCCTGCAGTCCATCGACAACATTCATCTGATCATGCGCTTCACATACCCGAAGATGAAGTCGCCCAGCATGCAGCTGACCAGCATGGACGACGACGGAGCAGTTATTTTGTATCGCAGTGGGCGTACGGGCATGTCCAAGTATCTCATCGGCCAGATGACGGAGGTGGCCAGGGAGTTCTATGGCCTGGAGATTAAGGCCTATGTGATCGAGAGTCAGAATGATATCTCCGGCGGCACTGCGGGACCTATTAAGCTGACGGATGGTCCCCTTACGGTCATAGTCAAGTATCGTTTGGACTTCGACAATCGCGAGTATATGGCCAAGCGTGTGAACACGGAGGCGCATCCGTCCCAGCTCAAGATGCCCACAGTCAATTTGAATGTGTTCCTCGAGCTGTTTCCCTTCACGTTTGTGCTCAATCACGATATGAAAATAACGCATGCGGGCGAGAAAATAGTCGAGACATGGATCATGCACAATCCGGGGGCCAATCCCAAGGCCTTCATTGGCACGCACGTCATGGATCTCTTTTATTGCCGTCGGCCCAAGGACACCACCATCGACTGGGACACCTTGATCCAGATGCGAGCCGTCCTCTTCGAGTTCGAGCTCATCCGCACCGGACACAATCGCGCGGCCTATGATGCAGTGCTCAACATGGACTTCGAGAACTATGACGACATGCTCCTCAACGAGGCCCAGACAGTGTCGCTGGCCAAGGCCGTGGAGTTCAGTGAGAAGCATGCGGACGATCTGGATGAGGAGCCCAGCGAGGAGGAAATCGATCCGGCAACGGGCCAACGACGCGCTTCGCAGGGTCTGCGTTCAATTCTGCTCAAGGGACAAATGTTCTATATCAAGGATGTCGACTCGCTGATCTTTCTGTGCAGTCCATTGATCGAGAATCTTGATGAACTACACGGCATAGGTCTGTACCTGAATGATCTCAATCCGCACGGCCTGAGCCGTGAACTCGTCATGGCTGGCTGGCAACATTGCTCCAAGCTGGAGATAATGTTCGAGAAGGAGGAACAGCGATCCGACGAGCTGGAAAAATCTTTGGAGCTGGCCGATTCCTGGAAGCGGCAAGGCGACGATCTGCTCTACTCCATGATACCACGACCCATTGCGGAACGCATGCGAATGGGGCAGGACAACGTCTGCCAGAGCTTCGAAGAGGTCTCCGTCATCTTCATAGAGGTCATGAACATCTACGACAGCGGCTCGAATAATATCCAGGAAGCCATGCAGGCTGTTAACACCTTGAACAAGGTGTTCTCTGCCCTGGACGAGGAGATCATATCGCCGTTTGTCTACAAGGTGGAAACCGTGGGCATGGTCTACATGGCAGTGTCCGGAGCACCCGATATCAATCCTCTGCATGCCGAGCACGCCTGCGACCTGGCGCTGCGCGTCATCAAGAAGGTCAAGGCCCACAATCTACCGGATGTGGCCATCCGTGTGGGCATTAACTCTGGGCCAGTGGTGGCGGGTGTGGTGGGCCTCAAGGTACCGCGGTACTGTCTCTTTGGCGATACAGTGAACACGGCCTCACGCATGGAGAGCAGCTGCGATCCGTGGAAGATTCAGTTGTCCAACTTTACGGCCGAGAAGGTGCGCGATGTGGGCTACAAGGTGGAGTCACGCGGCACAGTTAAGGTTAAAGGCAAAGGTGAAATGGAAACCTACTGGCTGCTCGAAGGACCCGACGATTGAAGATACACAAATATGCTGATTAATACACTTTTGTAAACTTATATGATGTGTACTATTATAATCTTATAGGATATCATATGACTAAATTAATGTTCCGCACTCTGCACTACATTTTCCCTTGTCACTTGTGAGCTTTTCTAATTGCAATTAAATTGAATATTCTTCTTTTTGCTCTGAGTTTCAAATGGTTTCCTGGGAAGCTATCATAATTAATATGGGATAGGCTTGCAAACTAACTACAGCTCTAATGAGGTTGGAACCCGCAGCTTCGTTGATTAGTGGCCTTAATAAATACGCGAGTTCAATAAATTTCTATTCTATTCTAGACTTATATAATGGAGATTTTAAAATGTATTTTATCTGGAACAATAGTATAAAATAGAGTGCTATCCTAATAGATTAAAATGGAATACTTTTAGAATAGCTGATATAAAAAAAATGTACCCTTATTATAGTTACTAAATATTATCCAACGAATTTCGTAGGTACTCGGAAAAAAAAATGATATGCTTCAAAACTCTTAAGGGAAAAAGCTTTTACCTTGGAACCTATTTTATATTTGGTAAAATTCTTATAGTCTTTAATTTTTTTCTTTACGCTAATCGCGATTTAACTGAAGGCTGCTTTAACAGTTAATTATCTCAATAAGACAATTTTCCGTTAAAAGAAAGATGAAAGATTTAAAAAACGGCAATTTATTTAATGCAGTACATAATACACGCTTACGCAGATTTCCTTCTTTACCGATGATAAATAACGAGCTGTTTCCATCTTCCATTCCACTGGCCTCAGAGTTTGCTTTGATGATGCTCTGATGAACTCGATTGTTATCATTATGTGCCATAAAACGTAATGTCCTGACGTCCGTGTTCGTAACGTTGCCGCAACTAACTGTCGCTTAACCGTACACCCTGACATGCTGCCCCCATCCAAATATCATTTTTAATAACTTTTATGAGCTGTTCGCGTGTCAAAGTGCGCCCTCAGACACGGACACCGAAAACCCACATCGGGACCGAGCATACTTTCTGGCGAATTTAAGTGGCAATTGTGGGTACTGCCCCGTGCTCCGGTGTGCCCGGTTGCTCCGGGGATGTGCCACTACAATTAAATTAAGACATTTTGCGTGACCGAATGGGAGCTCAAAGTCGCACGTAATATCCCGAGCTTAGTTGAGCCAATTAATTTCGGTTCGAGTTGCGACAGTTTCGTGTTTGTCATAATATTCTATAAAGAAGAAAGATTATGGTTATTTATGTAGTTTAAGAAATATTTCCTTGTTGTCTTTTCTTAATGTCATTTTGAGTAGCTTTTAAACGTCCGCAAATGGACATAATTTCTTTTGGTGACCCCTTCCTTGACCCCTTTGTTAAACTGAATATAACGAAGTTCGAATCGCTTAAGGTCCATCCATACTTATCATCATCAGCAGCTTGGCAATACCATAAAATTGTCAAATGTTTATCCTCCAGCTCGCCTCAAATCCTTTTTTTGCCCAGGGATGTGCTTGCTGTTGGGGTTTTGGTTCACGCAATGCCAAAAATCCGCATTAAATTGCTTTAAAACATAACATGAAATGCGTAGCTAAAGACCAAACAAACAAACACACACACACACGCGTGTCTTCTGCATTTTATAGGTATGCCTGAAAATGTCGGAGCATTAAATACAGCAGGACCCAAGGCGAACTCACACAGGGTAAAGGCAAAGGCAAAGGCTACCAAAATGATACATTTCATGAACTGTGAGAAAGGAGGCAAATCGCACAGGGCTACAATCTGATGGAACTGGAATTCGAACTGTGGAACAAGTTCATAAAGAGCTTTCACTAAAGTAAGTAGTCTTACGGATCTTCAGTGAGTGTTCAGAGAACTATGCAAAAAAAAATATTGCGTTAATATAGCACTAAGAAATCTAAAATTTGCGAGTATTATTATTAAGTTTAAGGGAACCTTTCAATTATTAACTTAAGATTATTTTGAAATAAATTAAATAATTATTTATTTTGTATCCCGAGTTATTCTCCCAATTTGTCGAAACATGCCCAAACGCTGAAAATACTTATATAGTAAGAGTTTGGCATTCGTTTCCTATGAGCTGAACCCCTTTTATTCACTCTTAACTTTACTGTATCAGAAGTTAATTCCCTGAACACAGAACTAATGCGCACTCAACCTGTGTGTGTGTGTTTGTCCGTCCCTATTCTAACACTTAAATGTAACACAAAACAGAGCCAAAGGACAATATTTCCTAGGAAATGCCAAGAGCGCCCAGTAAGCACGTAATGGGTGGGACCGAGGAATAAACTTGCTTTCATTTGATGCTTTATCGAAAAGCGAGCGTCAATTGGCATCAAACCCACTGGGAGTGGGGCCACAGAGCATTGACATGAAATGAAACACTAACGATGATGAGGGGGGCGGCAGCGGTTGCGACGGATTGTGCGTGTCTGCACAGAGCGCCGGAGGAGAGTGGGGCGGAGGGGTGACAAGTGGAAGTAACAGACAGTGCGGCTCAAACATAAATGCGAGCAAATACGAGTGCTCTGGTGAGAGTGCTCAACTAAGGGCTACTCTGTGCAAAGTTTCGAAATGTAATATAAATGTGTACTCTCCCTGCACGATCTTCATATGCATAATTTTTTTTTAAATTTAAAAATTTCTTATCTACAATATTAGAAGAGCTACATACCAAATTTAGTGTCTCTCACTCTTACATTTGAGATTTGAGTATTTTGGGATAACGCTGCGAATGATTGATATTTTTGTAAAACTCGATGTGGTACGATATATTTTTATATTCCAATATGTGCAGTGTTTGGCTCTTATTATCTGCTATCTTTCTATACCTTTCTATACCTGTGCTGCATGACGATGATCAGACAGACGCACAGACATGACTATATGGAGATCAAAGATGCCCCCATCCTTTACATGTTTTTGCACATACCCAGGATACCCCTTTCCACACATTGCCACCGAGAACAGGGTATGAAAAGGCGTAAAGTGCGCGGAAATGTTGTGCAGAGTGGCAGGTCCGGAGTCGACGGCTATAAAAGACCTGGACGCCAACGAAACACGCGCCAATCGCACGACGCGCTCTGCGAACGCTTGCCAGCTGTCCGAAGTTACGAACGACAACGGTGGGAAACGAAGTTCAAGGCGATGCGGATGGCAGCGATGTGGAGCCCAAGTCGAAGCATCGTCGTTAGGCGCTGAGGCAACAACAACAAATTAGTTCAACAGCAGCAGCCGACGGCGACGGTGCGACATAAGCTAAAATTGAGTGTTAAACAACGACGAACAAAAAATCAAAAGAACAGCGACAAATCCGGGCAAATCTGTACGTCGAAATGTGCATGTGTGTGTGTGTGTGTGTAACTCCATAGAGCATATGCTTGTGTAAATTATAAATAAACAACGCGCATAGGTCGGCATTGATAAATTTAAAACTAAAGCGTATACGCAAGTGATTTAATTTTTGACCTATTGCTGAGCGTAGAAATATATATACCATACAAATATAGATGGGATTTAACCAAGGACTTTACCGCATAATGCAAGCAAATTGTTTGGCGCGATAAACAGGCTATAAATATGCAAATTTTAATGTTAAGCACACTCCGAAATTATCTGAGCTTCAGAAAAAAACCGATTTTAAAAGGGGTTTGTTTAGTCAAGCAAAACATTTGTGAATACATAAAAGCTTAAAAAAACATTGAGAAATAGGTTTATAGTATAGTCGAGGAGGGGAGAAATTTACGACAGAGCATACTTATTTTTTAAACAGAACTCTAAATATTAAAAAGATAGGTAAAATATTTAATCCTGGTATTAAAACATCTTCTCCTTCATTAATCCTATATTTACTAAAGATCGGAAAATCTGTAATCCTGGAATTAGTGCCTCTTGTTCGACCTTTAATTATCAATAAGGTTCTTTTAAATTCTTGTTATATTTACAATATTGGGTTAAAAAGTTTATTTTCTTTAAGAATTTAGGTTTTTTCATTATGTTTTTAAGTGCATTTTTAAATAGATCTGGGTTCGAATCCCAGCCTAGTCTATTGTATCATTGTCTTCGCGAAAGTCCTATTAAATATTTAATTTATTAGTATATTAGTAAGTAAAGACCTCGTTAGCAACTATTATTGTTTGCTATTGATTAGGTATTATTTTTGATAGTATAGGAGTTCGTAAAAATACATTTTTTAGTATCGCGTAAAGTTTTTCATTGATAAAGAAAACAAAAAACAGGATTTGCATTTTCAAAAAATGGTGTGAGTTCGGAAGATCCTTCAATAACGACTCTAACTTTCCTTATTCAATTTCCCCATTAAAGCGCCAATTAACTATTAGCGCCATTTAAAATTCCTGTTAAATTTTATAGGTTTTCGGTTAGTTGGGAACGTTGAAATTTATTATGCCCGCCATATTAAATTCGCGCAGAATTTATGGGTTCCCAGTTAGTTTGACAAATGTTTTACAAGGGAAAATTGAAAAATAAAAGAGCACAAGAAAAGGAATTAGCAGGAGCAAAAGCGAAAGCAACTGAAATAAGTCAAGAACACAACGAGCTACTGTTGTTCTCAGGACGTGACAAGCGAAAGGACACGGCCCACGGAACGGGGACGAGGGCAAGCTCGGAAGCAGACGCGCGCGTGTCTTGGCGGCGTGAAAGTAAAACCAAATTAAACTGCCAGGGCAATAAATCAAAAGATATTTTTTGGCCCAAGCCTCTTAACATTTTTGTGTGGCCGCACCGCGTAAGATATACTTGACTGGGCTTTAGCAGGGTCTTCATGTATGTGTGGTATTGGCGGATGCGGATGCATATGTGACATTTGTCAAATCTTTAGCTCAATTTTATGCTCGACAGCTTGAGGTTAAACGGGTTAAGAACTCAAGCGTTAAATCTTGAGATAATGAACTAAATATGCGATCAATCATTCAGCTTGAGACAGTTGTATATGGTTTAGACATGGGATTGATGGGTTATTTTAGATATACATATGTGTATAATCAAAGCCAAATTAAAAAATATCTTATGAAATCCTTAAGCAGTCAGTGTAGAAATGCAAGACTGAGTGATTGATGGGCAATGTACGGGTCAGTAAGTTTACTTTTAGGATGTGATTAAAGACCAAAATGGGGTTTTGGAAAATTCCTGCCGCAAATTGATTAAAAACGGTTGCATGAAGCTCTTTGTTTGATATCTAATTGACTCCAAAACCAATTTTAAAGATAAGTATTTATGATAATTTGTTAGGAAAATTGACTGTCTTCCGACTTTAGATCCATTTAACTAACATGTAAACTGATATTTGATATTAGTTTACGGAAATTTCACTACAATAAAATCTACTATACTATAAAATAAGGTTACATTAAATTATGGTTATAATTGAAGTAACTACAACATAATCGAACTCATGGCCTACGTCTCAACAAAGATAATTTCAATAGAAGCCCTGTAATAAGCCAATTCCACAAAGTAAAGCTGAGATATTTTATGCCTTAAGCAAGGCCTAATCTTTATCCCAGACTTGACCTTCGATAATCCCCAACAAATTGACTTAAGTTCTTTACCAAAGCTCTGAATAATGGAAAAACTTTGTAATATGCTATCCTAATTATGCGCTCGCAAACTTTCCTTCATTACAGATAAACTTGACGCAAACAATTTACGCGCACACACAAACACACCTGAACACATTACAGCCAACCCACCCACCCACCAAAGTCTCCATCTTGCCCGCAGGGAGCCAAGTAAATTGAGCGAACCACAGCCGCCACCATGTACGGCATGCTATATGAGAGTGTCCAGCACTATATACAGGAGGAGTACGGCATCGAGACGTGGAGGAAGATTTGCCAGATAGTCGACTGCAAGCACAGCAGCTTTAAGACCCATCAGATATATCCGGATAAGCTGATGCCGGATATCGCCGCAGCGCTGTCCGCCTGCACGGGCCAATCCTTTGACTTCTGCATGAACTTTTTTGGCAAATGTTTCGTGCGATTCTTCAGCAATTTCGGCTACGACAAGATGATTCGCTCCACGGGTCGTTACTTTTGCGATTTTCTGCAGTCCATCGATAATATACACCTACAGATGAAATTCACATACCCGAAGATGAAGTCGCCCAGCATGCAGCTGACCAATATGGATGATAATGGAGCGGTTATTTTGTATCGCAGCGGACGCACGGGCATGTCCAAGTACCTAATTGGCCAGATGACGGAGGTGGCGAAGGAGTTTTATGGCTTGGATATATCCGCCTATGTTATCGAGAGTCAGAATGATATATGCGGTGGTACTGCGGGACCCATTAAGCTGACGGATGGTCCCCTTACGGTTATAGTCAGGTATCGACTGGACTTTGACAATCGCGACTATATGGCCAAACGTGTCAACATTGTCGCCCATCCGACCCAGGTCAAGATGCCTCCCGTGGACCTGAATGTGTTTCTCGAGCTGTTTCCCTTCACAATTGTCTTGAATCATGACATGAAAATTACACTCGCTGGCGAGAAGATAATCGAGACGTGGATATTGCATAATCCGGGCGTTAATCCCAAGAGCTTCATTGGCACCCATGTCATGGATGTTTTTAAGTGCCGCCGACCCAAGGACACTAAAATCGAATGGGAGACCATATTACAGATGCGAACGGTTCTATTCGAGATGGAGTTGATCCGCACCGGGCACAGTCGAGCAGCCTACGATGCGGCCCTGAATAAGGACTATGAGAACTGCGACGTCGTCAGCTTGAACGAGGCACAGACTATGGCAGTGGCTAAGGCCCACGAATTTGAAATGGAGCATAAAAATGATGTTGAAGAAGCCGCGGCCACAAAGCAAGAGATCGATCCAGCCACAGGACAACGCAGACCATCAGTGGGTCTACGCTCAATTCTGCTCAAGGGACAAATGTTCTATATCAAGGATGTGGACTCGCTGATCTTTCTGTGCAGTCCATTGATCGAGAATCTGGATGAACTACACGGCATAGGTCTGTATCTGAATGATCTCAACCCGCACGGCCTGAGCCGTGAACTCGTCATGGCTGGCTGGCAGCATTGCTCCAAGCTGGAGATGATGTTCGAGAAGGAGGAGCAGCGGTCCGACGAGCTGGAAAAGTCTTTGGAGCTGGCCGATTCCTGGAAGCGGCAAGGCGATGAGCTTCTCTACTCCATGATACCGCGACCAATTGCGGAACGCATGCGATTGGGTCAAGAGCACGTCTGCCAGAGCTTCGAAGAGGTCTCCGTTATTTTCATCGAAGTAATGAATATATACGACAGCGGCTCGAATAATATCCAGGAAGCCATGCAGGCTGTTAACACCTTGAACAAGGTGTTCTCTGCCCTGGACGAGGAGATCATATCGCCGTTTGTCTACAAGGTGGAAACCGTGGGCATGGTCTACATGGCAGTGTCCGGAGCACCCGATATCAATCCTTTGCATGCCGAGCACGCATGCGACCTGGCGCTGCGCGTCATTAAGAAGGTCAAGGCCCACAATCTACCGGATGTGGCCATCCGTGTGGGCATTAACTCTGGACCAGTGGTGGCTGGTGTGGTGGGCATGAAGGTGCCGCGGTACTGTCTCTTTGGCGATACTGTGAACACGGCCTCACGCATGGAGAGCAGCTGCGATCCTTGGAAGATACAACTGTCGAACTACACGGCCATGAAGGTGCGCGATGTAGGCTACAAGGTGGAAGCACGCGGCTTTGTGAAAGTCAAGGGCAAGGGCGATATGGAGACCTATTGGCTGCTGGAGGGACCAGAATAATAATAAACATAATATTTAAATTGTATACTAGTCAAGGAATTCAATAAAAATGTCTGTAGTACCTATAGCACTTTTATGGGAATTGCTGATATTGTATTTCGCATTTTATTAAAAAAAAGCAACACTAAGTTCAAATACTCAAAATGCACGATAGCTGCGATAATTGGTAGATCGATTAATATTATTGAGATTTATCGGCGGCAGACTAGCAATTACAACGTCACGGAAAATTAAGTCGATAAGAAGAATCTGCATCTTTGTAATTTCATTTTTGAATTTGTTATACATATTTATCTTATCAAGATAAGATAAATATAAGTTGCAAATTAAGTGAGTCAGTTGCATTTAACGCTCACAATGCTTAAGTATAACTTAATCGTGGCCGTTTGCGAAAATTTTGGCATTGGGCTCAAGGGCGACCTGCCCTGGCGTCTCAAGTAAGTACGAAAGTCATGCGCCTTTCGATTTCTAATCAACATCTGTCATTAGGTCCGAGCTTAAGTATTTCAGTCGTACGACAAGGCGTGTTAGCAACCCCGCCAAGCGCAATGTCGTCATAATGGGCAGAAAGACCTATTTTGGCGTCCCGGCGAGTAAACGTCCGCTGGCCGAACGCTTGAATATTGTTCTGAGCACGACGTTGTCCAAAACAGATCTGCCAAAGGACGTGTTGCTGTGCCGCAACTTGGAAGAGGCTATGCAGAAGTTGGAGAGCCATGCTTGGCCCGATCAGATCGAAAACATTTGGATTGTGGGCGGCAGTGGGGTCTATGCGGAGGCCATGGAGTCGCCGCGTTGCCATCGTCTGTATATAACCAAAATCCAAGAACAGTTCGAATGCGATACGTTCTTCCCTAATATACCGCACAGTTTCCATGAGGTGCCGCTCGACGATGACACGCCGCAAGGGGTGCAGGAGGAGAATGGCATTAAATACGAGTACAAAATTTTGGAGAAAGATAATTAACATTTAATAAAACAATTTATTTGCTACTGCCTCTCACATCGCCCGCTTTTCTCGTATCGCCGTTAAGTGCCTTGGCGGCTAACATAAGCTCGTACAACTGAACAACTTGATCATCCTTAAGCATTTCAACCGCCTGGGAGTCCAGTTGCTCGCCAAGTTCGCCCTTCGGTTTGCCCCGCAGTCCCAGCTGCTTTGTGATAGTGGTGGCGTAGCGCTAGAATAGAGTGGGGGGTGTGGAAATTAGAATGCCTCGAAAGGAGCTTACGTAAATCTTACAGCCCATTCGGTCATGAAAAGTTGTGCTTCCATGGGATTGCATTTTAGATGCCGCCTGAATTCGTCGCGCACATAGTTATCGCCCAGCGCGCGCAGATCTATGGGCAGACCTTAAAATCGGCTTGTTTTGAATTAAAATCCGAGTTGTTTACGTTTAACTGCAGTGTTGCACTTACCACGATGTAGTCGCAATATAGTTTTATACAGTAAACGCACGCGCTGTGGATGCGACATCTGGTTCATCGTAATTTTTGACATTGTGTTTCTTTAATAAATATGTATATACTTGTTTAAAACAATAAGAAAGATCCTAAATAATAAAAGTGCCAATGCCAGGCAGGCCTATTACTATTTCAGGGCTGGGCAGATTATCGATATGTCGTAGACAATTTTCGATAAGACCAAGCAACATGCAAAAATGTGCTATTAAAAAAAAAATAAAACTGTTGTTAAATAATAATAAAAATAATAATTTTCAGTTCAGTAAAATTTTTTTTTTTTACTTGTAATTACATTAATTATCACAGGTATGACAAAATATGCAATCAGGTTGGCAGCACCACACAACTAGAAATTAAACGCATTTGAATTTAACAGCAGTTTTAATCAGATTGGCATGTCTAAGCCGCGCGTCCCTTGCAAAAAGAATTCCTGTGCAGAAAACCGGGCTGTTTGCGCTACAAAAAACACGCACAATAAAGTACATTAAAAAGTCAATTTAACTACAAAAAGTTGTCATTTGTTGTGTTAAGTGCTATAGTTCAAGTGTTTTGCGTATGTATTTGTGGGTCTCTGCAAGTCTAGCTTAATTTTTTGCTTGTGGCTTCCTTTTTTATTTTTTCTGCACCAAGCGAAAGTTGCAGCCCCAGCCACCGCTGACGCTCATACCGCCCACACAATCTGAACGCATTTTTTCTTCTCTCAGCTGCATTGTGAAATATTCGTATTGAATGCTAAATGTATAATGTCGCTGGATGGCGCGCAATTGGACTATGTTGATGCCGCTGGCGTTACGGTGGCATATGCGGCCAAAGGACGCAATTTTACAGTGGGCTCCTATCTAGGCTGCGATTTGGTGCTGCCCGATGCCGAGCGCGTACACTGCGAGATACAATGCGATGCCTTTGGCAGGGTGAGTAGCTGTGTGCAGTGTGTGTGTGTCGGCGCCTATCGATTTGCCATTGCAATTATAATTTTAATATAATTATTTGCGCGCGTGCCCTTTTTCCCTCCTATAGGTAACCATCCTCAACCATTCGCGCAGCGAGCCCATTGTGCTCAACGGCCAGGCTGTGCACGCCAAGCGTCCGTTGCGGCATGGCGCTTGCATTAAAATACTGAATGATAGCTACACTTGGCAATTTCCCAGAACCGAAGATCCCAACACCCCAGAGCGAACGCCGCCCGAACAAGCGGCCAATTCATCGCCCACTCTAAAGGTAAGTACAGCTCCCAGCCGCTTTGGGTACAGTTCGAGACGCTAATACCGCTGGCTTTGCCCGCTTGTTCTGTGCGCATTTTACAGGGTCACCGACAACGCCGTCAATTTGACAATCGTCTCACCGTGCACAAGTAAGTAATAGCATGCCTCAAGCGTTGGGAAGAGCAGTGAGCAGCAGGCAGCAGGCGACCCAGGTAGCCAGATTCTGTCTAAAGAAAAGGACAAACACACATTTAACCCCTAAAACGCGCTGCCATATGCTCTGAGAGTCGAGAAAATCAAGATCAAAAACAAGAAAATATGAGAGATCAAGAAAGAGCAAGAGCCAATAAAAAATGTTTGTTAATCTGTAATATAATGTTATATATTTTTAAAATACAGAATTATAGAATGTTTATAATACTAAATAGTAGATATATACAGCAATATATGTGTAAAATTCAGAAGTATTATAATTCTGTTTATGAATGATGATTTATAGCGATCCAATTTTTTAATAATTGTAAAATGTTATAGAAACAGTACATATTTCAATGCGACAAATATTTGATACATGTATGTTTATATAATAATATATTACACAGCAATCAATCTTAAACAAAATCGTAACAGTGCATAGAAAATGATTTAGATGTAGCTATTTAAAGGGAATTAATCAGTTATATACATATTATACAAGTATATCAACTATATTATAGTTGACTTGACTTTGAACCTGTCTTACGAACACTTCTTGAGTAATATATAAGAGAAATATGTTGTATGTTATTATTTTAGAGGGGTTATTTAGAACTTGCTTTAAGATTACTACACCGCGGCTTAATAACAATTTAATTCGCGAATAATAATTTTGTTTTTATTGGCTTCTATATATAGATTCGTAAATAATATTTTTCTTCCACTTAGTATACCTATAAAAATAATTGTATATGATCAAGTTAATATGAATTTGCAATTTTAGGCAGTTTTCCCCTTAGTATATGCTTTATGTGTGCTCTAATTATATGCCATTGCTTGCAGCTTTCGATACTCCATCAACTCAGACGATGAGGGCAACACATCCGTGGAATCGCGCGAGCTGGAGCTTAGCACAAGCAGCAATGCAGCGGAGCCGACGGCCGTGGCAGAGCCAGAACGTTGCAGTACATCGCCAGCGAAAGAGCTGGATGAAACGATGCCCAAGGTGGATCTGCTGGAGGCGACACAGAACAAGGAGAACACCAGCACACTCAGCAATAAGCTAATGTTGCAGCTGTGCGCACGCTCGGACGTTGTAATCACATCCTTTTCACCACGCGAAACGGGCGTCAAGATTGAAAAATCGTTTACACGCGTCATAAAGCCCAGCACTGCATTTGGTCCAGTGTCGGCGGCGACAACGCCGAAAAGCGTTTATAATACGCCCAAGAGCGTACTCTCCGAGCAGAACGATGACAGCTGCAGTCGCGATCTACTGGAGTTCAGCACGCCGTCCACATCCAAAACGGCTTTGGCCAGCAAACGACAAACTTCCATGTATCTGATTGATTTAACAACGCCGCAACGACTGCGTCCCATACTTGCTGGGACCCCAAAACAAACGCCCGACAGTGCTGGCATCATCAGCGTTGACTCCACCGATGAATCCCCTGATACCTCACCGGTCATAGACATAACCAACTCCTCGACGCCGGCTAAGCATCAGCCACGTCAGGTGGCCAAAACACCCAAGGACCAGTTGAGTGCGGCCGGCTCTACGCCGAGGCGAACGCCGCAATCGCTGATGAAACGTGCGCTCCTCACCAGCGCCAAAAAACAATTACCCTCAAATAAAAGCGCACGAAACACGCCGGTGGCGACGCCTGGCCGGCACTCGCTGCTGGAGGCACGTCGTCAGTGCCTGACAGCACCGCGACGCCTGCCCTTCCATCCGCAGCCGCAGTGGCGCACGCCGGGCCGACGTCAGCTGTCCGCGTTGCCAGCCAAGGAGCCGCTCACATCGCCACGCAAACGCCAATCGGTCTCCCTGAGCAGTCCACGCGAAAATAAAATCTCGCAGCTGCGAAAATCGCTGGCCGCCGCCGCCAAGCTGAGCCCCAGTGTTGGCATGAGCAACAAACTGGTGGCCAAAGCGCGTCGTGCTCTCAACTCGCCCAAGCAAAATTCACCGAAGCGCACCGACTCTCCGCAACTAAAACAAGAACCAAATTGTCTGCCCAACGAATCGTTAACAGCCGATCTGGAGCAGAATTCATCGACTGAGTTGAGTCGCACGTTTACCATAGATGATGATGGCGATGATGCGGATCAGAAGCTGGTAGCATTGGAGGTGGTGGCTGCTTTGATTAACGATGAAGATGCGGCCAACTCTTACCCAGATGATCTGCCAGAGAGGAGTGTAAGCAAACAGCTGGAGACATCTGTTAAGAATCAGAAAAGTAATGGGAAATTTACGCCAATGAAGCTAGATGAGAGCAGCCCAGGTGATGCTGGAATTTCCAAAATGGGCAGCGAAATCAGTGAGGAAATGAATAGAATCGATGATGATACAGAAAATCAGCCACTGAACATAACCTTTGAGACAAATCTATCTCAGGAAATTCTGGCCGATATTTTCATAGTTAATCAAGACCTAAAACCCGCTGCGGAGCAAACGTCGACAGTTGAAGCGACTAGCGAGAGTTTCGTGAAGGATGCGAATCCTCTACAGAAAGCTGATGAGGAACAAGTCGACTGCAATGAAAAGTCCCCTGTTGAACTACAAAAAGTAGAACAGGAGTTAGAGGATTCACCTCATAATAGCGTGTGCCAAGTTGCAGTTGGAGTGGTTATTATTGATGATAGCATCTGCGAGGAGGTAGCCACAACACCCACATATCAAGAAGGTGAGTCAGCAATATATAGCTTATAATCCACATTTTACAAACAAATTCCCACACATGCATTGGACATGAAAGATGTGCATCTAGTTGACGATACCATTTGCGAGGAAGTGCCTACCAGTGGAGTGGCTACGCCCGAAGTTAATGGTAAGTCTTAGTAAAAGCAAATAAGTAAAAACAAAAAACAAATAAATAAATAGCAGAACGAATTATTTCCAATGCCAGTCTGTTCTGTAGTATGTGTAAACTTCGACATCTGCATAAATATATTCATTTCAAGCTTTATCTCGTATTAATTGATAAACAATGATTTTAGGCACAGCATGTTTCGGAAATATTATAAACTAAAGACACAATTTTAACAACGTAACCTAACCTACATCAAATATATTTATATTTTTGCATACCCTTGACCAGAGCAAATTCTAAATATTTGTTCAATATGTCAAACTAAAGTTTCATTACATATTAAATGGAATTTGAGTAAATTAAGAAAAACGATGAATAAAAGTAATTTGTATAATGAATTTTAAACAATTTCAATAGTATAATTATTTAAGACTTGAATCACAATTAAAACATTTACTTTGATCTTAGCTGAAACAGACTCGCAAGAGGAAGATGCGGAGCACGTGGCGCCGCCTGGCCAAACGCCCATACCTAGGCGCAGCACGCGCCGCTTTTCGACGGAACAAGGTGCCGGCAGCTCAACGCCCAGGCGCAGTGTGCGACGTGCCTCCATGGAGGCCAGCAGTAAGCTGGAGCAGTGCAGGAAACCCACACGCCGCGCCTCCTGCTCTGCGGCTGGGGAGAACCAAGCCACTACGCCCAAGCATAAGCGACGTCTAACGCAGGAACTGTCCACACCCACGCGCAAATCGCTGCACCACGTCACGAACACACCAAAGAAAGCTATGCAAGTGGATGAATCTGTGGGCGACATGGGCGTCATAGTGGAGGAAGACGATGCACAGCAGGCGGATGGTGAGCACCGAAATGCCAATACAAGTAATTTATTGAAACTAAATATTTATCTTGCAGCTGAAAAACTAGCAGCGGATGAGGATTACGGCTCTGAATTGCCAGCCGATGCAGATGAGCCGGATAAAATTGACTACCATGGCATGCGGGAGCTGCTGAAGACGCCCAAGAGTTGCAGCACGCCGCGTTTCAAGGGTCTGCGTGAACTGATGCGCACACCCAAGGTGCCGGCTTCGCCCATTCTGGACAACATTGAGGAGCTGCTTGAGGCCGATTCAAATGGCGCTTCAACAACGCCCAAACGTCAGCTAACTTGCAACCGTGTAACCCTGGAGCTAACGCAATCCGAGACGGCACCGGACTTGTACTTCAAAACGCCACGTGGCAAGAATCTAATGATACCAAATGAACCCGCCAGCGCCGTGCTGAAAACACGTGATAACTCACTGGCCACAACCACCGAATACGATTTGAATGCGACAAATGCATCGCTGCACTTGGACAAAATCTTTGATGATGTGCTAACTGCGGACGCAACGAATCCCGTCGTTACAGACGAGAACTCTGAGGCTGAAATAAATGTGACGGTGACTGGCACAGCCAACGCTACTGCCGCTGATCCCTTGGCCACGTCTAATGCTGTCTCTGTTCAGCCAAATGATACAGTCAACTCCGAGGCGCTGATGACAATTGGCGATATTGATGCCTCTCACATGGATCCTTTAACAAGCACCGCATTTAAGCCGGGCAAAAGAGCGGATCTTGAGTTGACCACCCTAAATGATGAAGGTGACGCCGACCCAACCAAATCTTCGGACATTTGCGAAGTGAGTGGCATACAAATGCTCGATCAAACATCAGACTCCATGTTCTCGGAACAGCTAATTGTCACCGGCGTGGACTCGTGCAATGTGACACTGGAGGAAACAAAGGCGGCGGGAAATCAAAATTTGCGTACGCCCAGAAAGAATGAGCTGGGAGAGGGTTCCGATACGGATTCGACGATAGGTTTGAGCGAGCCTCTATTTCTCAGCGACGATGAGGACGAGGTGGAAGTGGTGCCAGTGGGCAGTGAACCAAAAGACAAACCAACGGCAACCGAATCTATCGTTGAGGTGGACAAGACCCAACCTGAACTCAGGCTTACCAATCAAGTTTCTATTAAAGAAGAACAAGATAAAGCCCAATCGTCAATCAATGAGACAAACTTCCAAATAGATAATTCCATTGATTTAGAAAATTCTCAGAAGAACGGCCAGGAAACTGAAGCTTCAATTGTTGAGGAATTGTCGGTTCAACTTCAAATAACCAATCAAAGTGAATCCCAGATTGATTTGGAGACAACCAATACAGATGAGTCCTTAACCCAGTTTGATGTCAAGAGAAAATCCACAATTTATCCTGTTGATGTCAGCCCGATTAAACCAAACGAAAGCTTGCAAGCTGCAGACGAAGAATCGCTGGTCAGAGATATTAGCAATGTGCCAGAAGAGTCGACAATTGAACTAAATGCTTCAAACGCAGCCGAAGAATCGTTAAACCAAGTTCCAGACGTGTGCACCAATGAAGAAGTGATTCAACTTGATCATGAAACAGAGAATATTGAGCAATTAAATGAATCAACCGTTGATGGCGGCAATAATGAAGAGAAACTTAGCGAATCTCAGGCTCTCAATCAATTAGATAAAGAACTGGACGCTGAAACAACATCTGTCGAAGAATTGTCAATTGCCACAAATGCAATTGAAGAGTTGCTTGACCCTGGCAAAGCTAATGAAGAAGTCGAACAAGAGCAAAGTCAAGAACCCAAATCAATTGCAACCAAAGAATTATTAGAACGTGACGAAGTGAAAGATACAAGTGAAGCTGAAATACCCGCTAACGAAACTGTAGATGAAAACCGAAATGGGCAAGAGAGTCTCCTTGACGAAGCGACAATTGAGTCTGAAATTGTCGACTCCAAAGAGCCTGAAATAAATACTTCAAGCGCACCTAAGCAAAGTCTTGACGCAACAAAAGATGAGACTGTAGAACCTGAAACAATTTCAACTCAAGACGCAATCAAAGTTCCTAGTGCTTCTCCTCTAGCTGAAGCTGATAAGGTTAAGAAAAATGTCGTGCTACAACTACCCCAAATTATTATAACGTCGCCAGAAAAAGATGAATTTGAGATTGAGTTTGAAAATGAGGCTGAAGACGAAACTCTGCCTGTAAATGATTTGGAAGTGGAAACAAATGCTTTGGCTGAAGCTGATGGTGAACCGAGAGCTGAAGCAACCTCTTCAGAAGTTACAGAAGATGAACAAGAAAGGAAGATGAATACCACAGCATCCATGTCTGATCATCAAGAGATCGTCCAGGAAGCTGCGACAGCACCTGCTGAGGAATTAAAACCGACTCCAAATCTGAATGAGTCACTTGAGTTTGATGATACCACCGAAAATAAGCTGAATGCTTCATCCTATGACATCCTACCCAGATCTTCAGAAGAATCCACAGCGGAAACAAACGAAGCTCCAGCCATTGAGGTCACCAACAATGTAGATGAGTCAGAAATCGAACTGGATGCGTCTGTAGTCGGCGAAACCGATAAGGAAGAGCATCAAACCAATGAAGCGGACGATGAAATTGGAACACCAGCTAAGAAGGATACAACTGAAGTGAATGATGAAGTCACAAATGTAGATGAGTCCCTAATTGAATTGGACGCTTCAGTTGTAGCAGACACTGAAAGATCTCTAAATGATCTTGATGAACCCATAATCATACCAACAACCGAAAAATCGCTTGTCGATGATAAGAATATAACCCAAACTCAAGTTAAAGATGATATCATGAGTGTGGACGAGTCCTTGATTGAACTGAATGCATCAGTCGTAGATGCAACAGGTAATGATGATGAACAATTAAATGAACCAATCGCCGAGATTATGTCAGCAACTGAAGCAGCTTCGATTGCGACCACAAACAAAACTCAAAGTGTTGATGAAACTATGAATGAGTGCGTTATTGAGCTGGATGCTTCAGTTGTAGAAACTGTGGAAACTGATGAGGCTTTAGAAGATGAAAATATGCAAGATTCTGAAATTGTAGCCGCATCTCTTGAAAAATCTTCGTTTGAGTTGAAGGACTCAAATAAATCTCTTGATGTGGAAGCTACAAATAAAGATGATTCCTTGTTAATATCGAATGCTGAGACAGAAGCAAAAGAGCCTGTTAAAATTGTTATAAATGAAGAGGAGGCGGTATTGGAAAATCAATCAAATATCATAGAATCGCCAAGTCAAAGTCAACCCCCAGAAGAACAGACGGTAAATGTTTTGAATGCCAGTCAGACAAATCTGGAGGAGTCAACTGGGTTCTCGCAAGCTATAAACACCCCGGTCGAAGAAACGCCAGTTCCAGTCGAAACAGCAAATGAGAATGCCGATGTGATTGACTTGGATGCTACGAATGATCTTGTAGAGGAAAATGAAAGGCAAGACATTCAATCTGGCCCTGTCGCAGATTCTACAGTACAAACTGAAGTGCCAAAAATAAGCTTGGATGCTGATCTTGATCTTGATCTTATCAAGGATCTTGTTAAGGAAAATGATGTTCTAGAAGCTACCTCAAGCCCTGTCGCAGTACCTGCACCACAGGTTGAAGTGCCAAAAACAATCTTGGATGAATCCTCCTCAAGCCAAGTTACAAGTAATGAAAATGACATATCAACAGCTCAAGCACTGCCAGTGGAAGTTCATGAGATTATTGAAGCTGCAAGTGAAGATCAGTCGAAGCTGAATGAAGACGAAAGCGAAGATCTTATGAAAGCTAAAGAAAAGCCTTCTGACGTGACATCTCCACAAGTCGAAGTAGCTGATGCAGTTATTGAATTGGATGCCAGCTGCGCGGCTGAGAATGATCTGGAATCTGGAACAGCTAAACCAAATGAAGAAAGTTCCGCTATGGAAGTGGCAGTCGAGTCATCTTTAGCTGAAGTTCAGGTCGCAGAATTTGATGTTTCGAGTGTTAATAAAACTGGAGATCAATCAGAAATTGAAGAAACCGAAGATGTGGGTCCTATCGAAAAATATGAAGAGGACTCGTCCCAAGTTCAAACAGAGGAGCACAAAATTCCACAAGCTGAGACAACGCCTGCGCCAATTCAATCTACTGAAGCAGAGGCGATAATTGATTTGGATGATTCTTCAGATGATTGTAGCTCCGTAATAGTTGCACCTGTCCAAGAAGCGGTGATTGAACTGAGTGATTCCTCAACTGATGCCACTTCGTCGACGGATAAACAAACTGTGGTCCCAGTATATCTAATTGATGAACCCTCAGTCGACGTTCCCGAAGACAATGAAACTCCAATTGACACAGCCACTGAGACTGACGATCGAACAACAGTTGATAAACAAGTAGGCAATGAGCCCGAGCAGGAAGCAATCTCTGAAGAACAACATAAAGAGTCAGTAACTTCTGAAGTCCAACAAGTAAACACAGCTGAGAATATTTCAAACCCAACAACGGAGGAAGAGTCAACGAAAATGTTGCAACGCGGACACGTGGAAACCAATTCAAAATCTGCCGAGTTGAAGTCCACCAAGCATAAAGAGCAAGAGAGGTCCAAGCGGCGAGGACGCAAGTCAACAGATGCAATTGCTGAAATAAAAGAGGATCCAACAGATCCTTTGGAACAGCCCAAGCGGAACAGACGTAAATCTACAACCGAAGTTGCTGAAAGCGTAAATGAAGTTGAGATCAAGTCGGAAAAAATGGGTGAGAAAGAAAAGCCCAAACGACGCGGCAGGAAACAGTCCGCGGAAGTTGAAGAAGCACATGTAGAGCAGAAAGTGGAAGATTCAACTAAAAGCGAAACGCAAGCAGAGCAGAAATCTGAAGAAACAAGCGAATCAATTCCAAAGAAACGGCGTGGACGAAAAGCAACTGTTGAAGAGAATAAAAGTGAATTGCCTGCAGAGAAGAGACTGAAGCAATCGCAGATGAAAGTGAAGCGCATTCAGAAAAAGACTCAGAGGAACCAGTCAAAAAGAAACGGCGTGGAAGAAACGAAACAGTTGAAGAGCATAAAAGGGAATCGTTTGGAGAGACGAAAGCTGAGGAAGCCAACGTAGAGGAAAGTGAAACATATGGCGAAAGGGAAGAACCAATCCAAAAGAAACGGCGTGGAAGAAAAGAAACAGTTGAAGAGCATAAAACTGAATCGGCTGCCGAAAAGAAAGTGGAAGAAAGAGTCGCGGAAGAAAGTGAAACCCATGCCGAAGAAGCAAGTGATCTGCCTAAAGCGAAGCGAGGACGAAAACAAACAACTGATGCAGATGCCATTGAAAAGGAAGCAGAGAATAAAGTGGAAGAAGCGATTGCAGAAAAAACAAACGACGTGGACAAACCCAAAAGACGGGGACGCAAACACACAACGGATGTTGACGATATGCAGACTCGGGTGGAGAAAAAGCCGGAGGCGACAAGCGAAACGGACAAGCCCAAACGACGTGGGCGCCAGGCGTCGGCGTCATCGGAAGTTGTTGAGTCCATAGCGACCGTCGTGGAGCCAGCGGCAGAGCCACCAAAAGAAAAGCCCAAACGGCGCGGCCGCAAGGCATCAGCAGAGGTGGTGGAAGGCGCAGAAATAGCTGAGCTTCCGGAACGGAAACCCACACGCAACACGCGCAAACACTCAGCGGAAACTGTCGAGAGTCAAGTGGCAAAAGCGGAGCACCTGGCCGTAATTGCAGAGGCCGGCGAACCGGAGTCAAAGAAGAAGCGAACGGAGGAGACACCTGAGCCGGAGGCGGAGCATAAAGAGACACGGCGTGGCCGCAGGCACTCCGCGCTTTCCGTGGAGATTGTCCAGGCAGGCATCCCCTCACCGGAGCCGGTCGTCGCTTCGGGCTCGCGCGAGAAGAGCGTTACGCGACGCGGTCGCAAGGCCACAACGGATGCGGAAGCAACAGCTGTGCAGACGGCCGAACCCGCCGAGCTCAAGCCGAAGCGACGCGGCCGCAAGGCGTCTGTCGATGAGACGCACTCGGTTGCACCGCTCCAGGAGGCAGCAGAGAAACCAGCCCGCCGTGGCCGCAAGCCCAGCGCGGATGTGGAGCACAAAGTTGCCGCAGAAACGGAACCGGTGGCTGAAAAGAAGTCGACGCGACGCGTTCGCAATCCGTCGGTGCATGTGGAAACCGCCGGGGAGGAGATGACGCCACAGGCCAAGAAGACGACGACGCGCCGTGGACGCAAAGTGTCGTCGTCCGCGCCCGTTGACGAGCCGGAGAAGCCAATCGATGTGCACCGTCTGTCCACGGAGCTCATCCAAACGGCCACAATTGTGAATGCATCGCCCAAGCCACAGCCGCCCAGCTCAGAGGATGAGCTGACGCCGCGTCGGCGCGAGGGACGCAATTTGCCGCGCAAGAATTATGACGAAACATCGGACGAGGACAAACTGCGCTCCACATCATCGCCACGGAGAGCCCGCAAACCAGCCCCAGGCAAAGCGGCGTCGACGACGACCTCACCAGCGGGCAAAGCGGCGGGCGCCGAGACGCCGCCAGTGGCAAAGACAACAACGCCGCAGCCCACCAAGCAGCAGAAGACGGCCGTGCTGGAGCCAGCTGTGGAGCCAGCCGTGGAGCCAGCCGTGACGCCCCAAACGCCCACTGCGCAAACCGTTCAGCTGCCCGAGCCCACAAGTTCAAAGCGACGCGAAGGACGCAATGTGCCGCGCAAGAACTACAACGAAACATCCGACGACGAGAAGCCGGCCACGTCGCGTGGTCGCCGCCTGCGTCAGCCGACGGCCAAGGCGCTGGAGCTGCTGGTGGACGCAGCTGCGCGGCCCGCAACGCCCAGGCGGCGCAAGGGCAAGGCTGCCGCCGAGGCCGACGCCGAGGAGCCGCCGGAGAAGAAGCTCGCCGCGGCGGAGGCAACACCCGTCGTAGCCAAAGCGCGTGGCGGTGCACGGCGCAAGGCCCACGAGACGGATGAGGCGGCGGAAGACGAAACGGCTACACCGGCAGCCACGAAGCGTGGCGCGCGCAGCCGCAAGGAGAGCGCCACCAGTCAGCACGACGAGCTCGAGACGGAGCTGGAGCCGAAACCGACGGCGGCCAAGCGCAACGCGCGCGGCGCCAACGCACGCAAAGCCAAAGCCGCGGAGGAGGAGACGGCTGAGCAGCCGCCGGCCAGCAAGAAAGCGCGCGGCGCTGCACGCGCCAAGACGCCAGTCGTCGTCGTTGTGCCGGAGCCAGCGGAGCTCGACATCGATGCGGAGGAGCCAACGGAGGTGCCGGCCACCAAGCGAGCACCGCCAGCACGTGGACGCGCCGCACGCGCTGCCAAAGCCGACGATGCTGGGCTGGAGAATGCGCAGGAGACGGCGTCGCAAACACGCGCCGGACGCGGTCGCAAGGTGCACTTCGAGGCGGCGGATGAGGCAACAGCCGTGGCACAGCCCGAGGCTAGCGGGGCGCCCAAACGTGCCACACGCTCACGCCGCAAATAATCACCAGCTATATAATATTAAATTAACTTTTTACCCGTTTACAGTTTTAAGTTTAGTTTTTCGTTTATGCCTCCTGTGTACAAAAAAAGAAATGGTTTACAGCATGGTAATATAGCAACGTATTGTTAATTTTTAAGTTAAAAATGAATTGAAACAAGAGATAAGGCGCAGTGGGAAGAATTGTACGTTTAAGATAAAAGACACACGCTCAAGCATACATTCGAATTGAGTACACAATTACAAAAACAAGAAAAACCCTTAAATTTTAGACATATATAATACACAATGCATATGAATATATATATATACATACATAAATGCTTACCTTGTAAGGATTCTCAAGAAGATCGAAAAATTAATAAAGAAAATATAAAAAAATATATAGTTTTTTGGGTATCCAGTCGTATCGTCTATATACCATATATTACAAACTACTATCTATTGAAGATCAATGTAAAACAACATCAAGTTTAGCTTACGATTGACTTTGCCTTCGTTTATTTAATTCGTCTTTAAATAATTCTCCACGCATTTAAATAATATATATATTCACTGTATCGTTATAAAATTGTTTTGCTTTTTTTTTTGGTATAATCGTATAACTAATTCGTTTTAGCTTGTGCTTATCCACATACATAATCAATTGTTTTCATTTAATTAATTCGGGTTGCGAGTTTCAATTCAACAAGCTTAGTTTAGGTGTTTTTTTGTTTGTTTTTTGTTTTTTTTTTTTTGATTTGGAACTCGGAGTCTACATAACAAGGTACTACAAAATGTTAGTATAATAGAGCGTATAAAAGCTGCCTATAAAAGGTATGTATACATATTGTGTTTAGTATATAAATCGAAAAACCTTAGCTTACAAGGCTTGAGAACATATTGTGGCAGAGTTACAAGTTTTTCGTGAGTCGAGAAAGCATTTTAAATATTAAACAAAATAAGACATTTTTTTTTTAAACATAACAAGAAATAGCGATGAATAAATACTACATATATTAAATAAAAAAAGATAATAATTAAGGACGAATCGGCAAAGTGTTGCAAAAATAATTCGCAGCACCTGCATCTCTTATCATAAATAGCGTCTATATCAAATAAAGCACAAAAAACTTAGCATAAAACATAAATACGTTTGTGTATACAATAAAACATATATAGTATAAGAGTAGCTTCAATTTCACTGGGTAATACTTTTAAGCATATGTATAAAACTTTCACATAATGCACATAAGAAATAAATAACTCTGAAAACGAAAACTGTGCATAGCAAATATATAAATAAATGTAAATGCAAATAATTTGTGTGTGCGCGATTGTTTTTGTTCAGGTACCCTTGCAGAGGGTATATTAATTTTGTCATGGGTTGTCTCTGATTCTATAAATTTCTATGCAAACTTACGAGAAATTGCACATGTCGGAATCGGCCGATATAGCTGCTATAAGTCGTCAAATATGTTTTTACTTGAAAAACTTTTGCATTTTAAATATTTGGAATTAAGAGTATTACTACACTCCTAACATATCTGCAAAATATCAATATCGGACCACTATAGTATAAGCTGTCATAGGAAAAATCGTTTAAAAAGTTTGGTTTTCTATATAAAAATTTTTGTTTTGAAATTCGGACCAAACTTGGAAATTGAGTGGTTTCACTTTGCTTTTAGCATAGAATTACTATCTAAATATATTATAGCCTTCAATTTGTCAAAAGAACAAGTTATTGTGTGCTAACACAGCTCAGCATGGAGAGCTCTTCCAATTGTCTGCAAGGGTATTAAATCTTCGGCAAACCGAAGAAGACTTCTTTCTCGTCTTAATTTAGCTTGTTCGTTTTTTAGGCTTTCATCAGTAGATGCGGCTCGGAGCGCAATGAGTCCGTGAGGTATTGCGTTTTCATTGTCTTCTGAAAATAGCGTTTCTCGTTGGGCGAATTCACCATGTACACAATTGGACGCACGCCCACATTGCGCCACAAATCGCCAATGTGCCTGCAAACAATTTGAATGTATATATAGTATGCATTAACATTTCAATTATATATAACTTACAAATTGAACTCCTCCTTGTTGAGAAAAACAACACTTATGCCAATTACAGGCGCGATAATGTTACGCAAGATTGCGCCATAAATTGAGGTAATCAGCGTCGAGGACTTAAGTATGGACAGCGATAGGTAGCTCTCATGCCAGAGGCCGCAAAGGATTTCAGGCCTTAATTTGCGCAGCTGTCAAAATAAATAATTCTCGGTTTGAATTATTCATATACATGTATATAGGTACATAGGTAACAGCACAATAAACAGAACTTTAATTAAAGTTTAGCTTAAGCACAAAGAAATCTGTAAGTCGGGTGTAACCGAAAGCGCAATACTCGTTTACAGTATGATTTCAGCTTCAAACATTCATAGATATGGCTCTAAAATTGTGTGAGATATGGATTTTCGAGGTTTAGATAGATTGTCTCGTTGTTCCACGCCCCATCTTTATGGGAAGTCATCAGTAATCTGTCTGCAAAATTGGAGCTTTAAAACTGCAGAGGACATATAGATGAAATCTATTTGCCACACCCCCAGAAGGCGAGTCCAACATTTTTTTTGGCGATCTCTAGAGGATACTTTCAGAAATTATCGCCCCCAGTGGGCGTAGCTGAAAAATCGTAACACTATCTGACGCCGGTATTCACGAGGGTTTATACTCTTAGAGATTAGATTAGATTATTCCAAGTGTCAACTTTCAGACGGACACCAAGACGGACATTGCACAAACCCAATATACTCTTTTCATATTTGAAACAAGTATGAATATCCTTAGTCTTTATCCCCGGTGCACACCTGGTAAATGGCCAGTGGGGAGCGACTGATGACAATGGTGCGCTGCGTGAACGTCTCGTTCGCGGCCATGAACTTCTGCAGCTGATCAATCATGAGCGCGCTGGTGTCCTGCAGGTGGAGAAATAGAGTGGGTGACGTGTTCTGCTCCTCCAGGAAGTCGGCCAATTGCTTTAGAGTGGCCACCGATTCCCTGTCGTACTGGGAGCTGTAATAAAAGCATTATGTTGGCGACTGGAATATATTGTTTATTGCTGTCGTTTACCCCATGGGATGATGCTCCGTGATGCTCAGCTGCTGCAGCTCGTGGAGCGTGTGATGCGACAGGTTGCCCGTTAGACCGGCACGTTCCACGGTCAGCCGATTGGCAATAACAATTTCATTGCAGGCCGTAATGCCGGCATCCAGCAGGACGTTGCGGTAGCCACGTGCGAGACACTGAAATCGAGGGATGTTATTGATTTTTGAGTGCCGAAACAACCACCGTCTGCTGACGTCACACACACACACCCAAACACACACACACACACACACGTTGGCAGATGAGCTAAAATGGCAGCTGGAGCCAACAAATTCGCAGCCGGTAAGACACTCTCCGTCCGGCGAATATCTGCTAGCGGTAAACTCAACTTCTGCTTCTTTCTTTTCGCTATACGCTTGTATCTTCCGCCCCATATACATATGTATCTTCCCCATAAATATTGTTATCTTTCCTAATACAAAACAGGTAAGAATGCTCCAGTTGAGGGGAGTCGACTAGGAGATACCCTGAACTCATACAAAAATTATTTGATAATTTTTTTGTTGATTTATCTTTTGAAAACCAATTTTGATAAAGTTAAATTTGTTATCTCTAGCTCTCATAACCTATGAGATTGTATCGATTTTAGCACAACGGTGTGGGTTATCGATCACTTGCCATAAGCTCGACCCGGCTAATAAAGACTCGGAGATGTCTCCTTCTGCCTGCACAAGACCAGTAAACCCATTTGCCGTGGGGTCAGGGTATGATAAAGAAACCCCACACACACACACACACACACACACGAACCTTTTTGACAGCTGCCCGGGAATTCTCGGGCGCATCGTAGCCGGCGCCGCGATTCGCGATTGGCCAGTAGTTGGGCCAATCGTCCGGGGTGTTGAGCAAGCTGAGCAGACGCTTCTCGTTGGGGCTGCGCTGCAGCTTGACGAACTTGGAGGCCACACAGATGACGAGCAGCGTCAGCGTGCACCAGGGTATCGCCAAATTGCAGAAGAACCAGAGCACGTTGAAGCAGAAGAAGACGAGGCTCACGGAGCAGCAGAGTAGCTTGTAGATCATCTTCAGGCAGAGCCACAACCAGCGCCACCACATTCACCACGAGACTGCTGTAAGATGCGGACACAAGTTGTTGTTGTTGTTGTTGTTCTTGCCGTGGTTTATTTTTAAACAGCTATTTGGTTAGTTGGCTAATTGGCATTTACCCCAACAAAAATACGCGCCGCCAAGCACCGTTGCCGTTGCCACTCCCACACTTCTGATTAGCTGTCGACAGCGCACGGTTCTCCTTTATTTTTGTATTGTGCGTTTGTATTTTAGTTGGCTGCCCAATTCGTTTGATTTGAATGCGCTTTTTGTAGTCGTATGCTAATTGCTTAAATTCTAAATTGAACCGTCACTCGAACGAAATCGCAGCCGAAAAGTTGTGTGCGTTAATTTTCCAATAAGAAGCCAGCCTAGCGATGTGCACATGCAGGCCACGCAACTATCGATAACTGCAGGGCTGCGCAACTGCAGCGCGCGCATTTTGAAAGTGAGTACTTTTACACAAACGAGTTAAGCAGGGAATGCTATTGTAAAAATTATACGGTTTTTTTGTTTTGTGGAAGTCAATAAAAATTGATTCTGATTTTAAACTGAGCTTTCATTTTATACTCGAAATTAAAACTCAGCAAAAGTTCTGAGTTTTTATTGGGGAATTGGGGCAAGATTAATACATTTTCTTAATAGGTTTTGAAAAATTTATATAAAAATCACTATTTTACATTAAAAATCAAATTAAACTTAATAATTTCATGTTTTTGGTCAAAGGTTACAAAAGTGAAGGAGTACGATAAAGATAAATAATAATAATATATTATAATAGATGAAGCCTATGGCTCAATTCCATTTTGGACGTGTAACTGTGCAATTTAAGCCAGGCATATGGGAGGCTTAAATTGAATTTGTCGTCGGCCTGGAACACCTGATTTTGGGCTTGGAAGTGTTCAGGCACAAAGATGTGCACAACGAAGCAGATGGCTATGCCCGCACAGTAGAGGATGACAGCCACCCACCAGCTTTTCAGCTTCGGACCGCACAGCAGCCCAATGCCCGCGAGGAGCCCACCTAAGGCGCCGGAGAAGTGCGCCATGATCCCAGTGTCGCCAAGCCCATAACTTTGAAGCAGCCACAACATTCTGAGCAGCTCGACGACGCAGAAGAGAAGCATCACATACAGCTGGTAAAGTGCGTACTGAAATTCCGAGTAGTTCAGGATGATCGCGATAATGTGTGCCGTGATCAAGGCGCAGACACCGCTGGAGGCGCCTGACAGGTACACGCGGGGACTGGTCAGCGAGGTGCCCAGGGATCCGGCCAGCACGCCGGCCAAGTAAACGAGCGCCACACGCCACCCAGAATACCCCAGCTCCATCGCAATGCCCACTAATATCTGAAGGATCAGGTTCGCCGTCAGATGCTCGAGATTCTTGTGCACCAGAATATAGCTGAAGAAGCGCCACAACTGGAAACGTTTATCCGGACTGTAAATCAAAAACATCGCGGCTCCGTTGCTGCTCACAAAGAAAAATACAAGCTCGATGGCGGAAAAGATGATCATGGTCAGCGGTGACGTTGGCACCACAAACCAGCAATATTTGGTTAGCATATTGCGTATCGGCCACCTGGGGCGCAGCGACATGCCGTAGAACTCCTCAAAGTCCAGTTGCCCGTCGTTGTCTCGACACAGTATCTGATCGGCAATATATGCCGGTATATCGCGACAGCTGCCGTCCGAGATGCGTTCCTTCAAGGCACGCGTGCTGATCAACCCGTGCCGGTGCGAGGCATAGTTCTCGAAAATTCCGCGTATTCTGCGGCGATCCTCCGGCTCCTGCTCCACATCTCGCTGCTGGGCACGAGATTGGCCCACCGACACCACAGCCATTATAATTTGTCTCTTTTCTTTTTGTTCTTTCTTTTGTTGGCTAAACTAAACTTAATTGCTTTCTGTTTTAATTGAATAGAACTTCGACACTTGGTAAAAAATTCTGCTTCGACACATACGGGCTATGAGATTATATTGTATATATTATTTGCCCACATAGAGATAAAATCAAGTGGAATAATACTTAGCCAAAAAAAAGAAAGAAAGAGATAAGCCGATAACGTTATTTTCTGATATCAGATTGATTACCGATCTTTAAATGGTTTTCTCATTAATTTGCAGCACAAACAACGAAACCAACTTTCCTTCAAGTTAATTCCCTAAAAGTTTATACATATATTTGAGTATGTTGATAGAGCGAGATGCGAGCGAGCTTAAAAAACTTCCGTGTCTTTTCTCCCGTGGTCAATAGCCGATTGGCGTGGGAATCTTAACTCGGCCTTATCTTGACTCCTGATATCGATACACAGCCTTACGATAACATGCATCGAAAGCATCGACGCTGTCAAGATAAGCACATATTGTACAAGCAAACACAGAATTGAAATACTTTCCAAATTAGATTTGGGCTGTAAGGAAGGTCATTAATAATCTACATACCAAGTTTGGTATCTCTAGCTTTAAAATGTTGCGAATTATAGACATGTTATCGATTTGAGCTTTCAGGTATATCAATTTAGCGATTATGAAGGCGGGAGGGGGCGTGGCCGGGAAATTTTCAGTGATGTTTGGGGGAGCTTTTCAGTAATATATATTCCAAATATGGAGCCTCTAGCTCGAAAACGTTAGGGGATATAGCCATTTCCGATTTTTTAAGGCGGGGTGTTGGAGGACGTTCTAGTGGGCATGGCCGGGATATCAAGGTCGCAATCTTTGCAAATGTATTGACTCTTGCTTTTATATTGTGGGAAAAATTCACCTTTTATCGATTTGCGATCGTCATGTTATCGATTTTGCCCTTGGCACAAAAATCTTAACACTTTCTCTGGCACGGCTATACACGATTATATATTCCAAGTTTATCTTCATGTTCATACGGACAGACAGACGGACGGACAGCCAGACAGACACAAGTCCAATATACTCTTTTCACTTGGCGAATATTTATCATTTATTGGTTAATTAGCAGTCAAAGCAGAATTCACAATTTGGCCAGCAAGCGCACCCAACGTCGGATGGATGGATGTGACAGGCGCGTGTAAACACCCGGATAATAGGGATCTAATGGGGATTCAAATGAGCCATAATCAGTAGCTGTATATGAGGCAAACATTAAGGTCCTACCTGCGCAGCCCACGCCCCAGGACACGATGCCAATGAGTTTGCCGTTGGCGGTAAGTGGACCGCCGCTGTCGCCTGGGAGTGGAAAGAATAGTTTAATCGAAAGTTTAAAATCACAAATAAAACAAGAGGATCTAGGAAACACCCCGAACCCAGCTGCTAGCTATCGCTATAAACCCTCCACTATGGAAATCCTTTAAAAACTTCTAATCTAAAAGTATGTTCCTTACGAAATTTTCAGTACTTGACAAGATCATTCAAATATATATGTATACAAACTAAAACACAAGTCTGTAGTACTTAAATTGTTTTTTTTTTTTTTTATATTTGTAGCTATCGGGGGAAGGGGGATGTATCCAAACTCTAGCTCTAGCGCTTACAGACTCCGAGATATGCTAAGAAAACCAAGTCTAAAAATCGATACTTATCGATATAAATGGTACAGGACAAGATGTCGAAGAAAAAAGGAAAAATTCGTTCTGCGTATTACAGAATCTGTAGTCGAAAAGTTTATTTCTAGCAGACGAACAGACAGACAGACGGACAGATAGACGGACTAATTGCCCTAGTCAAGAATATATTTACTTTATGGGTTCCGAGATGTGTCCCTCTGTCCGTTACATACATTTG
Organism: Drosophila sordidula; assembly: GCA_035047465.1. Taxonomy (NCBI): domain Eukaryota; kingdom Metazoa; phylum Arthropoda; class Insecta; order Diptera; family Drosophilidae; genus Drosophila; species Drosophila sordidula. The sequence goes on along the minus strand of JAWNPQ010000219.1, from coordinate 350,180 downwards.
CACAAAACCGTTACACCCTCGTAAGAACGTAATACTCGTTTACAGTATGGACCTCTAGAATTGTGGGAGATATAGATTTTCTCGATTTGCCACGCCCCCAGATCTTTAGAGGAGGTCATCAGCAATCCGATCTTGGCCATATCTAATCGGTGGCCATATCACTAAATAACAATATAGCTTCGAGAAATTCGTGCGGACATCCGGACGGACAGCAAGGCGGACATTGCGCAAACCCAATATGCCCGCTCCGCCCAATTAATTTACTAAATATAGGTATTATTCGATATACATAGCTACTCACCCTGGCAGGCATCCGTGTTGCGAGCCGACGCACAGAACATGCTAGCAGCGAACAGATCGATTATTAATTGGGTGTTTGGCGGACGTATCTCGCTTTACTTACGCCTCGGTGACGCCGCCGTGATATCTCAAATCGTTGTGACATTTTTGCTGATTAACCGTTTGCACCGTGGTGTATTTTAGCACCGAGGACAGCACGGCTTCGGTGCTGCTCATGTAGCCCCAGCCGGAAACGGTCGCGTAGAGGTTCTCCGCAATTGGCTCGCCCGGCTCCGGCAAGCCGATGGGCAGGACATTCGGATCCATGGTCAGGGCGCCCAGCTGGGTGCGCAGCAGGGCCACATCGAAGTTCATGTCGTTGGGATCGTACGAGGGATGCTTGTGGATGGTGCGCACGGACATCAGGCTGCCGCCGCTGGCGCGCCTGACGGTGCCCAGCCGGAGCGTGAACTCCTGCGGCTGATTCTCGTGCCCGTCCACGCAGTGGGCGGCAGTTATCGCCCAGCTGCCGTCCAGCACCGAGGCGCCGCAGATGTGCACGGTCAGGCGGCGCAGCGACAGCTGATACGGAAACTCACCCTCGTTCGCCTCCCGGCCGTTCACAATGCGTCCGTCGGGACGACGCTGCGGCGCAGCCGCCCCAACGCTGATCCCAAAGAGCGCAAAAGTCAGTGCAATAATTGCGACTATATACTGCATGGCGTCGCTGACTCAACGTAACTAAACGCTAATCATCGTCGGAGGTTTGCCTGGCAGAAAAATCATTGTTGATCGACAGACTCTCGCCCGAGTTTCGCTCGTCTCCGTCTTCATTATCAATGTGCCTTCCTGTTATCAGTGCTTGTTCCGTTCACTTCAGGTGAAGTCACACGTTGACTATAATTAACAATTGTCAAGGGGTGTGTTGTTTTCACTTTTTTGCTGATTTTTTTTTTTTTTTTTTTTTGAGCAATGAACCTTTTAAACACCTGTTGTAAGCGACAACGGAAAATCCCAAATGCAAAGAAACCGAAAAAATAGCATTATATTACTGCAAATTTGTATTTATGTTAAATTCATAACTTAATTATTATTTTAAGTAAATTACTGCATTTATTTAATCTATATTTATTAACATTTTTTTATCTTGCACAATTTGAATTTTCTAATTTGAACCGTCAAAATATTCGATTACTTGATGTGCACTCAACCAGCATCGATTTTATGATTTCGATTCATCGATAGATTTAATTCGTTCAATTATTTTGCTGTTTCCCGTGTACGGTCTCACTGTCCAGCAGTCTCGCGCTTAGTCTTGCTCAACAACAACGCTTGCATCGGGCACGCTGCGCGTTTTATTGATTAAGAGTTCTGTTTACATTAAATTAACATTAACAAAGCCAGTATTAAGCCGCTATAAGAGTTCTTTGAGGAAGACTCCTTAATAGGCTGCATCTTAACGAGTCAACAAATGATTATTGTGTTGGTGCAAGGATAACACGACGCTGTGTGCATGTGTGTGTGTGTGTGTGTGAATCAATTTAACAAAATGCAGCGCGTCTATTAAACATAAAAATAATTCGGCAACAGCAGCGACAAGTTACAAGGTGCGTATTATGTGCAGGTCACAACAATCAATAGTATTTCCATCCTGACAACCCACACAGACACATTTACGCAAACACAAACACATTCAAATTCAACCCTCTGTTTATAATCCCGACAGAGAGCGAAAAAAAAAAGAAATATAAGAAACCGGATTCAAGTTTAGTTGAGCGGCAAAGACAAACTCACCAGACGAGACAGCTAAATTTGTATTTGCGCTTGACTTAAATCAAATTATCAACGTTGTTGTTGTGGGTCTCATTGTTGTAATGTGTTTGTGTGTGTGAGTACGTTCAATTACCGTTACAACGCACCTGACGCTAGGCGTCAAGGTTGTCCCCCCCACAAACACTTTGCATTCAATTTGTTTGGCCAAAAATAAGACAGACAGTCTGGCCACACCACAATATTTGCATCTCCTTTTTGCCTGCGCCACCGTCACCGCCGCCGATTGTGCTCCTCTTACAAATTGTTACAAAATTGCGGTGTCTTTAATTTATGCAGCAGCCGCCGCAGCTCATCTTTATTTAGCTTTCTTGCTTACTCATTCGCATTTGCCTTCCCATTCGCGCATTCATTCATTACGCTTCGCTTTAGTTCTGAACTCGTTTCTCAATTCTTTGCATGCATTATTTCTTTTATTGTATAATTCAGTTTAAATTGATTTTCTGCTTCTGTTTCATTCTTTTATTCTTATGCTTTGTGTTCTTTTGCAAATTGGCCGCGCTGTCTGCTTTTCCTCTTTGTCTTAGGTGCATACAATACATATAGAAAAATACATTCCCTTTTCTTTGCTTTCTTTGACCTTTTTCACACACTATTGGCAATGCTGCCCCTACGTGGCCCCATTAACAGCTACACACTTATTTGTGCTCTTGAACCTCGTTGCCCATTTCTAATCTCGTTTTGGTTTAGGTAGTTGTTGTTGTTGTTGCTGTTGTTTGTTTGCTCGTTCTTTGATATTATTGGAATGCGCATACTAATTTTAACATACCTACATATGTGTATATAAAGAAAGGTTCGCCTTGTTTGTCGGTTAAGTTTGTAGACAAACAATTCACCATAAGAAGCAATGAATATCATTTGAATGACTCACGGCGAGAGTTTTCTCAAAAACTCACGTGTGAGCTTATTAAATTTTTTTAAAATGTTTTTTTAAGTTAATTAAAAAAAATAATAAATATTGTTGTAAGTTTCTCTTATCAATTGCTACCAGTTAACATGTTTCCGGTAATCAAATTCATTAAGTCAATTGTAATTGTCGCTATCAAAAAAATGAAACTTTGTGTTTCAATTTTCAAAGCTCTCAAATATCTAATCAATTTAATATCGCAGGCAACAACAAGTACTCAAAATCACAATTAAATGAAATCGCAGAAAACCATTAAACCATTAACCAATATTTCAGTCGTGTATGCCGGACTATGCGATACCTTGTACCCGTGTTTGAAATATTGATTGTTAAAAAACTTTTTAAAATATATTTAAGTTTTATTGCATTATGCCTGAATACCTGCTATCATACGTTTTTTTAATGTTTACAGGGTATATTAATAGAGCAATATTTAACAACTTTTTCCAATGACACGCTAAAAATGCTGAAAAAAATTGTTTATTTTTTTTTGTTGTTAGCGCAATGTGAATTAACGATTTGGAACAGCTCGTTAACAACACGCTAACTTGGCTAGTAGCAATAGAAATAAAACACGATTATAATTGATATACTTGCTTATAACATGCATACAAATTCGTAACTAAAAACTTTTTTAGGGATCATCATGTTAAATATAAATTTAAAAAAAAGAATATAATGAATATAAAAACAAATAAGAACGTTGCAGTCGGACGTATCCGACTGCGTAATACTCATTCACAGTACACAGTAGTTTTATAAAAACGGGGTGACTACCTTTATCAACCTTTGGTGACTCTAGCTCTAAAACTGTGGGGAATGAAGTCTTTCGCGATTCGTGGAGGCGGTAGGGCTGAGGTGCGTTCTAGTAGGCGTGGCCGGGATATCAAGGTCGCAATTCTTTGGGAAACACCAGCAATCTACTTACCAAGTTTGGTGTCTCCACCTTTTAAATGGCTGGAATTATGGTTGTCAGAATTAGTATAAAAAACAACATTAAAACCGATTCTGAGGGGGTCAAATTTTTTGTCAAAAATTATGTTAAAATTTATAAAAAATTTTAACATGTAAAGCTCTCGGATCCATAGCTCCCATATTTCAAACACCTATAACTTTGTCAATACTGAACCGACTCTCATGTTTGATGCCATTTTTTTTATGGTTTGTCCTCTAGATTGATTCTGTGTTTTGAATATATTCATTATTGAAAATAAAATTTTTTGGATAATTTCCCAAAAAAGCATGTAAGGGGGACCCTTACTCATTTTCGAAAAAATTTTTTTTTTCAAAATTTAGAAATGCAAATTTACATTTTTAAACGATTGTGGTTGTCACAATTAGTATAAAAAACAACATTAAAACCGATTCTGAGGGGGTCACATTTTTTGTCAAAAATTATTTCAAAATTTATAAAAAATTTTAACATGTAAAGCTCTCGGATCCATAGCTCCCATATTTCAAACACCTATAACTTTATCAATACTGAACCGACTCTCATGTTTGATGCCATTTTGTTTATGGTCCTTTGTCCTCTAGATTGATTCTGCATTTCAAATATATTCATTATTGAAAATAAATATTTTTTAATTTTTTGGTGAAAAAAGCATGTACTCCCTCTTACTTATTTTTTAATTGATCAAATTTTTTGTTGAAAATCATGTCAAAATTGACATATATTTTGACATGTAAAGCTCTTGGTTTCATATCTACCATATTTCAAACGGCCATAACTTTGCGAAAACTAAACCTAGCGCAAAATCTGTGCGAGATATAGCCATTTCCGTATTTTTAAGGCGGGGCGCTGGAGACGTTCCAATGAGAGTGACCGGGATATCAAGGAGGCAATTTTTGAGGGGGGTCACCAGTAATCTACATACAAAATTTGGTGTCACTAGCTTTAATATTGTGGGAAATATTGATTTTTTATCGATTTGCCTTCGTCATGTTATCGATTTGCCAGCTTCCCAGTGGGCGCGGCACAAAAATCTTAACACTCTGATACGAATATATACGCATATATATGTATATTTCAAGTTTTTAACTTCAATAACGGCGGAGAAATGGGTTTATACGGACAGACGGACGGACAGCAAGACGGACATTACACAAACCCAATATACTCATTTCACTTTGTAAACGAGTATAAAAAATGAGAGAGTATGAAAATAAATAGAAACTGAAACTATTTTAAGGAATAAAAAACTTTTCAATGAAACTTAAGAAAAAACAAATAACTTCTTAAAAATACTTTCGGTTTCTCTGCTTCAGGTTTTCATCTTTTCCCGCTCTTTATCTATTAACAAAAACATTTTGCTCGACTGTGTAAGGAAAAGACAAAAGCAAAGACAAGTTGACAAGCAAAATGAATTTGTCGCTTGACTGGAGTTCCCTGTTATTAAACACAAATCCAATTAATACAATATTTCAAAGACATAAATTCGCTAAATTATTTGTTAAAAACAAAGAAACGTACGACGAAAATGAAAAAATTGGTTAGGTAGGTAGATTGATATTTGGTAGGTTAAACATATAATACAAGAAAAAAACTCATTTAAAAAAACTCAAAATTGCCAAGAACCAATCTTTAGCAAAATTCCTAACTGAGATCGCATTTCAGTAACCCCAACCCGGTAAAACCGGCCCCATAAAATGTTCAATCAAAAATCATTTCCTTTTTGTAGTTGAGTTTCGCTTTTGGGTGGTATTTCGTATATCGTGACTCGAATTAATGAAAGCTATTTAATGGACACAATGCAGTCAAAAACTTGGACTGGAGAATGTGGAAAAAAGTGCAATTACAATAAAAACAACAACAACGTCAGCAACAATGATGACAGTAACAACGACTGATGCGCAATGTCACTTGCAGTAACAACAAAAAAAGACAAGAAGGAATCACATTTGCTCTTTTGAATGTCGAAGATGAAATACCCTTGGAAAGATATATCAGATGTCTGAAATATATTTTATACCTAATCGCAAAAATTATTTTGTTAGTCTGTTGTTTCTATACGATCTTAACATATAGTATTTCAACTGTAATATTTTTTAGATATTTTATATTTTACCAATTTCTTCTATTTAATATTGTAATCTGATCCGATTTAAACAATTTTTATTAGGCTGGCTCCACTGAGAGCAAAATGTACTCGTAAATAAAATCTGTGTTTAAGTTCCAATCGTTATAAAATGTTCAGGACATGGAGTTGATATTTTTAAATGTGCCTGTGACAAAAATCTATTTAAAATGTTGGGTTAAGTCGGAAAAAGGTATACAAAAATTAAAGTAAAATGAAAATATAACCTAATGAACATTATAATTGTGTATAATTTACAAGATTCCTCAAACAATTTCTCTTTAAAATATGCTTAAAAAACTTAGCTGAATATTTATATAAACTTGCTGTGTTTATAAAAAGCCTTAACCTTCCAAATTTCAAGTCTCTAAGATCGATCCGTTATCTCCTAAATATCTTCAAAAATATATATACTAAATGGACTTTTTTGCCCATTTACATAACTTCATAGTACCCTTCTATACCCTTTACAGAGTATAAAAACAATAACAAACCACAAAATCTAAAACAAAAACAAAAACAAAGCAAATAAAACGAGATTTCAATGCAGGAATTTCCATTTCCATTACAAATGCTGCGGTCGTTGTTGTTGTTGTTGTTGTTGGCTGCTTGGCTGGGTTTTGTCAACTGCTACCGGTTGCGGCTATATGGGTTTGAGCCATACGGGACCCGTGCTGGCTATGGGAACAGAAAGTGGCAAGCGCTGCCGATGCCACTGCCGTCGCAGTTTGCAATTTGCCAAACGTTGCACGCACTTCGAGTGCTCGCTGACTAACTGACAAACTGACTGACTGTCTGTCTGCCTGTCGGCTGACTGGGCTCTTTTCTACCGTTACGTTTTAGTTGAGTGCAGCTCAACTGTCTCTTCGGACCTGGCCCAGAGTGTATTGCCAACTTGGGCAAAACGTGAATGTGAACGTGAACGAGGACAGTGACCGACTGCTGTCTGCAGCGCAATTGACCTGCAAATCAGGAGAAATGTCCTGCCACTGCATCGTTTGCGATTATTTGTATACCCTATAATTGCTAACAAGGTATATTGCATTTTTGCATATCAAGTGAGCATAGGACACCATATTAATAAACATTCTATGTGAATGTTTTATTTGTTATTTAAATGCTTACATTCTTTAGTGACGTCCACACCACTACAGTAGTCATTCACACACTCGAACATGTTTCAAAACCAATTTTGTTTTAAATAGAAAAAGTAAATTTTTTAAAACAAGACATTTTGTTAAACTGTTTTAAGGTCCCAAATTGAAATGCTCTAAATAGACTCTCCCGCCTATCTCAGACTACTTTTAACTTGTAAAAAGGGTATTGCACAGTCGGTTGCACTTAACTGCAGCATTCTTAAGAGGCTGTGCCACTTGATTCAATGAGTCGCCAGCTGCCGCAAAGAACATTTTTGCCCCAACTTTAACTGCAGCTCTTCAAAAAGATTGTCGTCTTTTGGAGCTGCTGCCATTTGTGGGCCATTGACGTGCCCGATTTGTGGCATATATATAAAGACTAAGTCATCAAATCGCAGTGTATAAACATGGTGACTTAACTTTGAGATAACTTAACTAGAAAGAAAAGCATGCATTGGGAATTTTAATGTACCTAGAACAAATTGTGAATCAAATCTCTTGAATGAACAGTTTTTAATAATATTGAATGGTCTGGGAAAAAAACATTCATTCATACTTGCCCTCATTTTTATACATTTCTGTGTATTTAATAAATGGTAATATTGTTTTAGAACTTATCAAATTAAAAAAAAAGAAGTTATAAAAGAAAAAATGTTTGTCCAATTCGCGGATAGTTTTCATAAAAAAAAAAACTCAGAAAATATATATAAAATGAAGTTCGCGTCAGGCACGATGATCGGAAGGCACTTTATTAGATTTCGACTAAATATCCGCTGTCTGCATAAAAAAGCTGTTCGTTTGGAAAGCTAGCACTTTAAATTTATAAATAGAAAACAATTTAGCTGATAGTAGCTTACAAAACACAAAAACAAAACAAAACAAAAACTGTAATAAATATTTGAATTATCCTTTAAGCCTCTGTAATACCCATGATAAAAACAACAAATATTTGCATTAAAACCTTAAATCTTCAACATGGCGACCTTATGGAAGCGCGTATTAAGTGTGGGGTATGCAAAAGTTCGATTGAAAAAGACTTTTAGCCGTCGCCTCTGCTCAGTAAACGCCACTTGCACTTGGTCGTCATCTTCGTGTCGCGTCGCGTCGCATTTTGCGTGGGCTCAACAGCGTTTTTTCAAGGGCCTGTGCCAATTCCCGCTTGTTGTCTGTTTTGGTTTCTGCTTTGACGCTGGCGTTTGCTTTTGCCATGTCTTTCGTCTGCGGCGCGTCGTCGCGTCGCCCGCAATCAATAAACAGCGACCTTCTCCACTTGAAAGTTACTTGATTCTTTCTTTCTTAAGCTCTTTGCCTCTGCCTGCGGCTTTTAGGGCCACTCGAGCAGCCGCGTAATGTTTGTGGGTCCCCCAGCAACTTGCGCCCTTGCGGTTTTATTTGCAGGCTGGCGGGCAGGCAGGCAGGCAGGCAGGCATTCCTCAACAGTTAATTGCTGCACTCAACTGAGCCCCTGCTAAGCCCCACCCGCACCCAAGCGAACAAGGTGCACCCTTGAGTCTTGCCAATCCTACCAAAGACATGAACTCAAAGCGCTAAGCGGTTCGCAGATTAATGCCACGGTAAAGATTTCCACGTTGTTGCTGTGCGAGTACTCTAAAAAGTTAAATGGCTCATAGGCAACAAGGTTCAAGAACTTTACAACAACTGTAACAGAGCTATACTACATTTTTTTTATTTATTTAATTACAAACTAATATAATCTAGAGAATATAATGTGACCAAGAAGTCAAGTCGCCTGCAAATCGATTGAGTTTTGCCCAAAATATTTAAGTTAAAATTGTTTTTTTATGACTCCTACGGACTTAGAAACCCCCTACAAGTAATATTTGTTTGTCGGTTTCAGTATGATTTACGACTAAAAAGTTGGATTCTCTCAAAATCACTTTTAATGATTTTATACTATAATGCATGTTATACTAATTTGGACGTCACACGTCAATTTCATTTGTTTTCCCAAAGTGGACACAAATATAATCGAAAGCAAATACATAAATAAAAAATGTATAAAACATATGTAAGTAAAGTGCCATAAATCATAAGAACAATCTAATTTTGACTGAAACAACATAACATATAACATATGTAAGTAAAGTGCCATAAATCATAAGAACAATCTAATTTTGACTGTGCTATTTATGGGTGTTTGTAATTCAAGAAGGGCGCTTTACAAGTGGATATTTTTGTATTTTTCGGTACAATTAAATACAAAAAATATGTCAATTTGAATGCATTCATTCCATCCAAAATAAAATGTAGAAATTAAAAAAATGTTTAGTGAACAAGTGATGGGAGACAAGCAGAAAATTTCTAGAGGACATAAAACGTATAGTATATACATATTTTCAGACATTAAAATAGCTTCAATTTACTCTGAATTATGGTAGCTTGAAGTGTCGGAAGATCATGAGATTATCAGCAGTCATTTGTGAATTTTACAAGTCTAGGTATTTACTTATTGTATATGGGCATTTAAACAAGAGTTTGACTTATGGGAACTGTTAAAGTTGAAACTCAAAAATTTACAGTTGAAACTACACGAGCGAATGCACGAGTTAACACAAAGGCAGCAAAAACAATAAAAACGCATTGCTGTTGTTGGCCGAGCCAAGCTCAAGCTGTCGGGCCCCCGCATCGTTCGCTAGTTTCAAAAGGAGAGCAGCAAGCAGCTGTTGCTCTTGTTGCGCTCGCATTCGCCCTCGTTGTTGTTGTTACTGTTGGAGCCGAGTCAACGAGGCGAAGTTGAAGTCGCCGTCGCTGTCGCCGGCACTGTCGCTGTCGAAGCTGTTGAGGTCGTTCGTTCACTGCGCTCAGTTGCGTTTTGTTCGGCATCTGCGTTGGTTGGGCAAGCGCGAAGAGCTCCACGACAAGTGCATTTTGTTGTTTGTGTTTGCATCAGCATCAGTTCAGCGAATGTCCCGCGGACAGGACGCGAATAATATTTTGGCCCGCAATTGAAATTTGAAAGCTGAAGTAAGAGTACGTTAACACTATGTACCTTTTTAGGTGCTTTGTGGCGTGTTTTTAATTATTCGTACGCCAAATGCAATTACAAAAGAAATATATATGTATATAGCATATATTTAAACGACTCCCAGTTGCTGGAGCATTAAGTGGCGCGAATCTTGTTCCTGGAAATGCGCAACCCATTTAAAGTGCCGCATTGTTCTTTAATTCCTCAAACACGTAGCCAGGCATTTACTTTGTCTGTGTGTGTGTGTGTGTGTGTGAGTGTATGTGTGTTGATTTATGTTTTTGTTTTCTTTTTGGTACCTCTGTTGTCCTTGGTGCGAACCAGGATTCGGTGGCAACCATCCAAAGTTGCAGCACAACTTTTCTGATTTTATTTGTCTGTGTGTAAGTTGGCATTTATAACCGTGTGCATTTAAATACATGTCGGTTCATGTGGGACTTAAGCTCCCACTCCCCCCTCCCTTGTGTCACATACATTTTGATCTACAACTGTGATATGAGGTGCTATTCATTAAGCTGTTTCCTCGTGCTTTTCAAACAACTTACTTTATATTCTTTTATTTAATTTCCGCTACACATTAATTTTTCCTTTTTCCCGTTTTGTTCTTTCTCTTCCTCAATTTACAAGCTAGCCGGAATTGTGTTTGATCCTTTGGCAAATGGCTTTCTGTTTTCAATTTCTTTTCTTTTTTTCTTTCTTTTATTTTTTTATATTTTTCTTCATTATTTTACTCATGGAACATCTGATTTTGTAAGACTTAAATAAATAGATTACAAACGCTTAAAAGTTGAGCGTTAAATGTTGTTTCTCTTCCATTTTTACTTTGCAAATTTGCACGTAATTTTAAGCGACACTTTTTTCTAATTTACACAAATATCAAACTTGCTGAGAGTTATTCGATTTAAATGCTACCAACAATTGCAGCTTCGATTCGCCTTTTCATCTTACAATTTCAATTTTTCTTATCTACATTTGTCAGTGCCATCGCCTCTGACGGCTATCCAGCCCCTATCTGTCAAATGTCAATCTTAAGTTGAAATTAGTTTTTATTTGGGCTTCTAAAGTATTTACGAACATATATTAAAACAAATTTTTAATTGCAATTTGCAAGATAAATGATTTATTTTAATTGAAGTATTTAACAAACTTTTTCTTTACATTTCCCCCTTCAACATTTCTCTATTGCATGGCCTCAATAGAGCCTATCGATTACCTATATCACTTTATTAAGTTAAGGCTTTAGATAATATCGTGCACACATACACACACACACACACTCACATAAGCATGCAGTTAATAACTTGTGTCACTAAAATTAGCAGCTCAACCCCCACAAGGGGCACTCGCTGCATGCTGTGTTCCATTTATTCCATTACTTCATACTTGGATTTTTGTGCCCTCTCGCAACGCCCCCGCGTGCTCGGATCGCTTCCATTCGATTGTTAGTCTTGTTGTTGGCGTGCTGTCAATTTTCCGGTGGCGTCGCCGTCTTAAGCAGCAATTTTTTTTACTCTATGCGGTAGCCACTGGAGATGGTTGCGTGTCGTGACACGAACATTTATCACATAAGATTGAGATTTTCCTTTTCTCGATGCATAGCATAACAACACGAAATTTCGAACAACACGTTAGGAAAATATAGAAATTATTAGAAACCTTAAAGTAGATGAAATCATCTAATTCTCTATTTCCTATACAAATTCAACTTAAAATATGGAAAAAAATTACCGAATGTTCTGGTTATACATAAAATCATAATGAAACAACTAACAAAATTAGGGCAACATGTAATAAGTACTTCAATAATTGAATAGATCGTGAGTTCCTTTAATTCGAAGAGCAAGGCACACGCCCATCTCTATTTTGGAACTTTGTCTTCGACTTGGGCATTGTCTGACGGCTTATTCCGTGTGGTTGCTTGGGCCTCTTCAATAGACTTTATTATATGTCATGTCATCATGCAATCATATCGCTTTACCATATAAACTGCGGCGCGAAATATAACCATCACATCACCACCGGCTTTGGCTTCAGTTTTGGTCACGCCATTGGTCCCGGTACCGGTCTAAATGCAATAAGCCCTATATTACCACAACTGGCTGACAATTCCAACAGTTTGCTAATGATGCGTAACAAAAATATGGCCGCGCGGGAGTAGTGGGGGCATCATGATTTGGCGAAAATGAACACGTATGCCATGCGTTACGGTTGCATGCATTATCAGATCTAGTAATGTCCATTTAGTTACAGTTAGCTGACTACAGCTTACAGTTAATACACGTTGCCAGCTGGTCCATTTCTAACTAGTGCAGAACCAGAGCTCATTTCAGCTGAGCTATCATTCATTTATTTGACGAATCAATTGTTAATGAGCGACCCTTTAACCACAAATACATCGAGTGAGTACTTTCAGTACTTAAATCTTTAATTTAAACACAATATCAACGTAATTAAATACGAGAAAAATGATGCAAGTAAAGTAATTTCCAGTTCCCACAGAATTGCGTCTGCTGTAGACACACACACACATACATTTTCTCATGTGTATGTAATTACATGATAAGTAACTGTAAACCTGTTATACATATATGTAACATAACAATGTGTGTGTTATTTTCCCAGCATTTAAACGGCATGAAAATGAAAATGAAAAAAATTAAGAAAAATTTCATAATCAATGCAATAAACGACTCTATTGTTTGTGCTCGTTGTTTTCAGGGCTTTTGTTTTTGTTTTAAACGCCGCAAGGAAAATGCAGAAAAATTAGAAAAGAAGTAGCAACGTTTAGACGAAGTCAAAATACCCTTGATTACTCTTTACAACGAGATAATTATCAGCGAGTCCTTTGTTATTTAAGGTAGTTATTGTTTTATAAAAATTATTTGTGCACAAGGCTTAGAGATGTGTAAAACTTGGAACCAAGCTCTTTTTAGGGAATTATATATTACTTTATATATAAATATTGTGACGCCCCATAAAGTCGGTTATGCCTCCCCCAAGTGCATCTCAGCCTCCCCAAGGGCATAAAAAACACAAGAATAAATTGTCTTTATCCGCTCCTCTGCGTATGTTTTCCACAGACAAAACAAAAAAAGGAAGAAGATAATAATTTTTCACGCTCCTTCGCCGAGTGTTCCACAGCGTAAAACGCTCACGTTTTAAATTTTATGACCAGGCATTTTTGTGCTTTATCAGGATTTTCCAGCACTTATTGCTCTGCTTTAAGGCACATATACTATAGACTCAAATACGAGTTCTTAAGTGTCTTTACAGCTTATGGAATTTACATTTTCTATACACATATTTTTTTGTTGTTTGCTAATTCATGAGAAACTAATTGCTAGTCGTTTAGAACAGCAGAATTATCAGAGGGCTGCTAAATGGGTTCACTTATTTGCATATAATACACAGTTTTTAAGTTGGATTAGTGTTGTTAAGTGCCATTGGACGAAACATTAAGTTTTAAAATTTGAATAAAGTAAGCTAAGATGTTCTTGGATTTTAGTTCAGTATTAGTTAGTTAGTTAGCAGTTACTCATTCATGGCGTTAAGTAATACAATGTATTTGGACATAAAAAATTAAAATGCCATAAAATTCAAATCCAATATATATTGACAAGTGTTTGGCAGATGTTTGTTTGACTTGACTTTTTATATAGTTCAAAATTATAAAAAGTTTTTTTATTAACATTTAATTAGAACTGCGCTTACAATTTTCAATTATTGGTACAAAGTATTTTGCATTGTTTTCTCTGAGTAATGCGTTTAGTTTTTAAGGCGAATCAACTAATAATATATATACATATTGCATACACAATTAATTTGTATATTTGAAATAATGACTGTCCTCATTAGATTTCTCTGGTAATTCTTTTAATAACCTACTCATAATTCATATTATAATTTAATTAAGTTTTCACTCAGTTCTTTGCTCTCTAGTATTCATCAAGTATATTTTCTATGCACTTAATATCTTAATTGTTCTCTAATCATGATTTATGCATTTAATAAAATTACTACAACACCTCCTGAAATTATCCTCTAGCAAGACCCGTTGCCAATGACTTTCTATATAATCAATCGTTGTTTTGTGCATTTGAGCTGCATTAATTACGTAATTAAATACCATGACTAATTAATTTATGTCTGTATATTTGCAAGGAAGTCTTTATGTTTATATCTATGTTTGAGCGAGCCACTTTTACAGGCCATTTTACAGCCATTAGCTAATGTCAGTGGACAGAACCGGGTTATGGCCGTAACGCCTTGGTCAGCCTGAAACGACTTGATTTTATGGTTCTGAAAACTAATAAAGGAAAAAGAGAAACAAAACACACCCATTAGGCAATCGTTTTGTTGCCCAAGCCCAACCCAAGTACTTTGACCCTTTCAAATGTGGCACACTTTGAGGGTTTTGCGACACCATTTGGTAAAAAATATATGTTTTTATTATATACTCGGTTTGTTCCTTTGAATTTTCGTTAAGAAATTTAATATACCGCAGTATTGTTGTAATTTTTGTAAAATATTATAAATATTTCTTGTGTAATCTTGCATGAGAATTCTGTTTAAAGCGGCAACATTTAACATACAGCTGAGCACAGAAACAATCATTGCCAAGAATTCTCATGTCAAATCATTTCAAGTTTGCGCTTAAACCGTTTGGGAATTCGAATTGCACATTACGCGATTATTGCCTTGGGTATTGCTTCGTGCTGCTAGCGTTCTTCGCGTATATTATTAAACAGGGTGTCCTTTTACAGTACATAGCGCACAGTTGAAAACAGCATCGTTAACCATAACCGTAAGTTTTAATTAAGAGAACAGCACAGTTCTCAAGCAGTCGCTGTAAAAGTTTAAAGAACAGCAACAGCTGCAGATTCTTCTAAATTATGTGAAAGACACGCTGCAAAAAATAGGACGCTGCAACGTTAGAGTTGGATGTGCAGATATATGATACGCTCCCATTAACGAGCCACTCAGCAGCATCTGCAAAATATCCAAAAGACCACCCGTTAGAATAGCTCGAAGCAAAAACTCATCTGCAACTGTCATATGCTGACATCATCTACAATGGAATATGATATGAAATGCATTCGCTTCCCTAAAAAAATGTTTGCATGTTGCCGTTTAATTATGATTTGGATATATATTATTTAATATGTACTTATATTTTCATAACAAAAATAAAATGTCCTTGCCTCTCTTAATATTAAAATGAATTTCCAAATACTCAATTCTTTAAAATATGGAATCTAAAACTGTCACAAATTTAAGGATCAATATATTCATATATTTTTAATCTTAAATTATTTAAAATTGAGAACCTACGAATTTTCTTTAAATATTAATGGGACAAATAGATTTAAATCAGATCAAAACCAATTTTCAAATACTGCAGTCTACAAACTTACGTTTGAAATACGTAGGATACTTTAAAAATAAAGTAGGGATTTGTTAAAGCCTTTTTTTTTTGAGATCTTACAATTGTAGTTGCCAGGTCTTTTTAAATGTTTGTAGTTATCGCATAAGAAATTTTCAAACATTTTTAAAGCGAAGAAAAAGTTTAATTTTCAAAGGAAAACTTTATTAGAGTCATATTTCTTCTTAAAATTCTTGCTAAATTTCCAAATTTCCCAACAATGTTGTAACACACAAAATTATTATAAACTTCATGCACATCTCAAAAGTTGTAAAGCTTCTTCTTAGCCAAACTCTACAAAAATGAAAAAAGAAAAAAAAACTGAAAAGACCGTCGGAACTAAATAAGGAATTGAAATTAAACATTTTTTTGCACATTTTTTTCTCGCTGTGCATAACGTTTTGACGGGTCAAATGTCGACCACACGCTCTTATTACTGTTGTTGTTGTTGTTGTTGCTGTTGCTGTTATTGCTGCTGTTGTTGTTTCTGTCCATATGTCACAAAGCGGCGCTGTAAAAATAACTAACTGGTCTGCGGGTCAGTTGTGACGTTGCCTATGGTTGTTATTGCTGTACGCATATTGCTATATGTATGTATCTGTATATGTATGTTTGTATCTGTATCTGTGTCTGCGCATCTAACGGCTTTTGAGTCCCCATGGCGCTTTTGCTGTTACTGTTGTTCAGTTCGTTTAAGCTGCTTTTGGCTCAATTGCAACTGACATCGACATAAAGCAATTTGTGTATTATGATTGTTGTTGTTGCTTTTATGATTGTTGTTGTTGTTGTTTTAGAGTTAACTTTTAGTAGTGGGTCGGGCGCCAAAGTGTCGCTCCAACATAACTCAGCTTATCTTTTATGGCGTGTATACATATGTATATATTGTATGCATAGTATATATATTTTTTCGGCGCATGTGATTAAATAGATTAATCTTAAACTCATTCAAAAACAATTTTATATAGTTATAGTTACACTTATATTGTTGTAAAAAGTTCTATAAATAGTTGAGAGCCGCTTGTCTTTTATAATTTCTTGTCGTTTTTACCTTGTTTTCGTTTGGGCCGTTGCCTATGCTAATGGGCCTCTTTGGGTTATGTTTTGGCGCACATGTCGTGCCCACACGCTCACCTAAAGGCCAACACCGCTCAGCTCTTTGCCCCTCCCCCAGCACAGTTAAGAGCGGAAAGTGAATAACTATCTTAAGCTCTATCTACCGGTTCCGCTGAGTCTGAGTCTTATGTCAATTTTCAGTGCTTGACTGCTTTGTTTAATTAAAATCTTGAACTTTCTACATCGTTCTAAGTGCTTTTGTGCTGGTGTCAACGGCAGAGCCCTTCACAAAATTTGTCAGTTTTCACTGCTGCATTTTCCGGCGGAAACTTTTGTCCAACGCCAAATCTCTATTTGCCCCTCAACTGCAATTGAAATTGATTAATGCTAGACTGTTGTTATTGTTTACAACATTTTCTTGTTTTTCCCAAGTTTCTCTTGCTTGCTTTGTTAGTTGTCTTTTATGATAAATAATTGCAGTTTTTAACTATATAATTAAAGTTTAGCTAAGATTGAGAAATTATGAATATTTTATGTATAAAAGAAAGAGATATGTAGACTACTATACTGTGTATTGTGTTGTATTGTACCCAGAATGTAACTATCTGCGTTCCCTACGAAATTGTATAACAATTTATGTATATAATTAGTGTTAACATATACTTTAGTCAAAGTGAGTTATCTAAGCTTCTCTCTTTTTTTGACTAGCATTTTCCATGAAGGCCAAATATTATGGATAATATTCAATCGACAAAAGAAGCAAATACATACATCTTATTCAAAGCAACTTATCTATGCTTATTTCTTTCTCTCTTTTATTGTAAAATTTTTTAATCTTCTCTTTTGCTATTAGTAAATAAAATTTAAAGCAAACTTCTGTCGATATGGACAAAGTAATTAATTTATTGATTTTTAAACACTAGACAGCAAGAAACAAAAGAGAAAATGTTCTGTTTTCTATTCATGTTACCAACTTTGGCAATATCCTGCCAGCCAAATCCAATTCAATTTGAAATTATTACCTAAATTTACAAACATACGAAAAACAACAACAATAACTATTTAGAGTACATAACACACACAGCGAACTTTGATAAACAAAGTTAAAAATTGAATTCGAGGGCTTTCGAGAAACTTTTGGTAAACCTCACGAAAAAAAGTTAGGAGGGCTCTAGTCGGGAGTAGTCGACTTAAGGATACACAGCTTCGACCTGGCTTAAGATGCATTCGATCTTTCTGTGTTACTTTTTGAGACAATAATAAGTGAAAAATTCTTGATTTGTATATTTGTAAATTTAATTAATTCGTAATTCAATTAATGTCAGAAAAAGCCTTGGCTTCATATCGATACTTATTGATATAAATGACATTTAGAATGTATATATAAGGTATATAGAATATTCAACATTTTAAGTCTCTAGTTCGTATATCAAGAAAACATATCCTTTATGAGATCAGAGGTGCCTCCTTCTGCCCGTTACGTACCTTTGTATGAAAGCATTACGCCCTTGTTTATCCAGTTTTAAAGGGTTCAGGGTATACAAACTAGAAACAAAATTGTAACTTTTTTTGGTTTGGCAGCAACAACAATAACTGCAATCAATGCATGGAATGAATAGAGCTACGCATCTACTCGTATGTCTGTACACAGTACAACAACAATAAGAACAACAACAACAATATACGAGCAATTTGAACTGCAATACTTTGATTTTGTTTCGGAAAACCAAAGGGAAAACTCAGCACCAATGGCAGGCGAGAAAATCTACACGACGTTTGGGTTTTGACTTGGGTTTCATGTTGTTGATATTTTTGTTGCTGCTCTTGTTGTTGTTACTGTTATTTCAGTTGCTGTTGAGGGAGCATGCAAAACCGTTTGCTGCACGAAAATAACCA
This sequence comes from Drosophila sordidula, assembly GCA_035047465.1. NCBI lineage: Eukaryota > Metazoa > Arthropoda > Insecta > Diptera > Drosophilidae > Drosophila > Drosophila sordidula. The sequence goes on along the minus strand of JAWNPQ010000219.1, from coordinate 331,594 downwards.
GCAACAATAAATGTAAAATGCATCTTCGTCTAACAGATGCTCTGTACCTAGGCTTAAAGTATTTCAATAATATAAACTAATTGCTTAAATAACTTTTTGTGTTTCTTATGTGTTCGGCTTACAACATTCAGAACACTGTTAGACTCAAAGATATCCTGTTTTCACCTATAACCCATTTTTTACAGTAAAATTAAACACTACGTCACACTAAATAATATAATATAATTTCTATAATTTTTGTGTTTCTCGTGGATGTACAGCAAATTCTAGCATATCTTTTAAAATGCGAACTTTCAATTCTTCTGCATATGGAAGATTTTATACATCAAAATTGGAAGTTATAGAGCGTTCAGTCTCTGATATCAAATATAAAATATATGCGAAATAGACTGACAAGATTAAATGAACTTACTGATAAATAATATACAATAGTACAGAAGTTGTATTTTCTATATTTTTAAACTGTTACATACGCTGCTATAAAAATGTATTCCCCGTTTGCAACCCTGCCATATGCCCAGGGTATAACCGAAACGAGGCGAAATAATTTGGAGCTGGAATGTCTTGCATATTGTGCAGAAAGACGGGCGACAAACTAAAAACGAGCAACAGCCAACGGTAACGGACCAACATGTCAAAAAGTCAAAAGGACATCAACTGGACGGGTTACTGAAAGCAACGCTGTCTCTCTCCGCTTCTCTCTCTCTCTCTCTCTCTCTCTCTCTCTCTCTGTCCCTTGGCTATGGCCAAAGCAATTTACGACCAAATCAAATTTGGACAAAAAGTTTTTTGCTCCTTTCGAGCAACTAATAAGTTGGAATGTTTCACAGGGCTGGCAGTTCGACTTGCAAACTTCCAGGCAGTTAGTTTATTTGGAATAGAACTATGTTTAAACATCTCCTATAATTGCATGACTTTGTTTAAATTCTCATGGGTCCCAAAAAAATTAACTCTAGGGAAAACTTGAACGCAAACTTGTTGATTAAAGGAAACATTGAAAAAAGCATTAAAATATCAACTTTTGGATTGTTATCATTTGCTTAGGAAATATTTTTAGTAGCTATTTATCTTTATAAAGCGGATGTCTGGCGCTAGGCTTTAAAGATCTGCGGTTTAAGTTTTGTGTTTTGTCAAATTGCGTACATGTATTTAAGAGAATAGCGAAAAATCGACTTTGAATCGCAAACGAGTACTTATAAATTTATAAATAATTCAATCACTATTTTAAATTCATATCGATTATTTTGATCATGTCGCCTTTGAATATTCGTTCAATCGAGTATGAATCATTACCGATTTTACAATAAAGTTTACTTTGGTACAAAATACTACAAGAATATTCGTACCTAAAATACGCTTCAATTCGAAATGAAAGTATACATTTTAAAGTAAAGTTCTCAAAATACGAATTTAATTTTGAAGTAAAAGATTGTAACTTTTCGGCGGATTATGTCAAAGCTTGTACTTCATTGGTTTTTTGGTTTTTCGCGCAGTAAGTCAATGCTATTTTATAAGTCGGTTTGAGAGTATAAATTCTTTATACAAATATTTTATAAAACTGTTTATTGAGCAAGATTTTAAATATACTTAAGTGAAAAATGATTTTAAAATATTTAACAACAAATAGATTAGGTTTTTAAAGGTCGATAGAATTTAAAATGTATTTATAATTTAAAATCTAGGAATTAAATTTCAGAGTTAATTTCAAGGAAGTGCTTACAATTAAATGCTAGACGCTACAGAGGTACCCTCAGACGGAAACGTCTTAAGAAAAACAACTTTCCAAATACTTATCGTGCATAGTTTTCTTAAAACATAAAAACTTTATAAAAATGCATTATAAATAATTTAAGCGGATTTATGAAAAGCTATGAAATTCTGTGCGAAAGAAAATATGTGCAGAAAAAAATGTACCTATAATGCAAATTCCAATGGAACTGCATCGAATGGCCTGTTTTAACTTTAGCTTGAATTTTTCTTTTCAACTGAGAAAACACTTAAATAATTGCACAGTTTTTTGCTCAACTTGGGAAAGTTATGACAGCGATGCGTGTGATATTTTTCAATGTCAATTGAAAGGCACTTGATAAATGTTTTTTTATATTTCTAAACCGAAGGGGCTCCACACTTAGCGTGTATCTTTAAACGTTGAGATGTAACAAGAAGTCAGGCATAGGAAAAAACCGGAAAGAAAAAAAATTCCCCAGCTGGAGTGTAGCACGCGCAGTTTTAGTTCCAGCTAAATTCCCTCACCTGCCTCCCCCCTGCTGCACTTCTAATGAGCTTAAGCAAGAGTTTTACACTTACTTTTTTTTTATTATACGCTTGGCACATTGTGACATGCAGTTGAACGTGGAGTGGGTAAGAGGAGGGGAGGGGACAACATTTATGTTAGCTGCTGAACGTGTCGAGTGGGAAACACACACATTTGCATGTTGCCAGTGACAGGTGCTCGAGAAGGGGGGCCTGAGTAGAGCAAACGTCACTTAATGGCCACTGATTAGCATGCGAGGGGCTGGTGTGGCTGTGTGTTATGTGTATGTGTGTGTGGCTAATTGAAACATTGGTTCAGGAGGGGCAGCTCTAGCTCTTGAATATGTAGTTTAGAAAGGCTTTTCAGTTTGTATTAAATTAAATGCAATTCAAATTTAGCTTCCATAAATTTAAAACTCTCTCCCCATCTCTTCCTCTCTGTCTCTTTCTCTCTTTCTCCTATTAAATTATAATTTGTAAATTGTTCACCATAGCGTATGCGTGATGCATTTTCATGTCAGCATCACACATACGCACTGTGTGCAGTCGCACATTTTTGAGGCCACACCATGCAAAGTTCTAGCAAACTTTTGGGCGGCGTTCTTGTGTGTGTGTATGTAAAGAGTTTTTGATTGAGTTTTGAGTTTCGAATATACTGCTTTTTTTGTTGAATTTTTGGTATTTCTGGTTCGTTAGTTCGTTGAGGGCAAAGTAATTTGCTTGCCTTGACTTTTTGACTCGTCGAAACTTGCGTTTTGCTGCCCTTTTTGTGTGTGTGTGTGAGTGTGTGACAAGAGCAGAGCAATTACACTGATAAATGTGCAGCAAATATTTTTCTAAGTTGAAATTAATGTAGTAACTCAAGTAATGCAATTAAACTAATTCAATGTATATTATTTTAAAAAAAATACAAATATAACTTTGTCTGTTTTAAATGAGCACTTTCAAAGTATATATATAAGTATATATATAAGATGTATTAAATTGTATCACAAATTTGGTGATAATTCGCTTTTATGTAAAGCGCATGGATCCGCTCAGTATTGTCAAGTTTGGCCAGGATATTTTTGAATACCCTCTGCAAGCATATAATATCGAAAATCTAAAAAAAAAAATAAGCTGCCTTACTTTTCAGTAATTAAGTGTGTATATGTATGTGTGAACATAAAACCATATTGCTATACTTCTATAAATTCCATTAGTTTAATCTGCATTAACCCCATGACATTAGCATATTTGATAATAATGCAATTTGCAATAATTAAACAACAATTTGCATTTTGCCGCAAGCTATTTTTAGTTTATTAAATGCAAAATTGCATTTAGGTGTGTGTGTGAAAATTCGAATTTTAGAGCTTTATAAATTGGTAAATTTACTTTTGCCACAAACGCGCAAGCCCTGTAACTACCCCCTTCCCCTCCCCCTACAGCCCCTCGGGCTCCACAACTATTTCACATGTATGCACAATATGCGTGGCAGACATGCGAAGCATTTTCGGGATGTGCCTTAATTAAATTTTCGCAGCCAACACTCAAGCGGGGGCCTGACTCTTGCCCCTCCCCCCCCCCTCCCACTTAACCCCCCTCCACCTCCTATACTCCTGCTTGCCTTTCAGTTCTCGTTAGCCTATTGTGTGCATGAAATATTCAATGTAATGTGAAATACTACAGCACTTGATGTCGAATTGAGGCAACTGGTAAATGGGGAGGCAGAGGAAAACGGTGATGGGGGCGATTCGTGACACAAAGGCGCGGCCACATCTTAAATTTATGAACAACAGCAACTGAAATCCTGACGTCGGCTTGTGTTACGTCAAGGACTATGCAATGATTTCATTGTATCGGGTTGGGCAACAGCTGTAAATACCCTGGACAAAGGACATAAAAGGTATTATGTGCTCCAGTGAATCTTTTATGATAAACAAAAACAAGCATTGAATACCTGAATTTCCAGTTTGTTAAGATTATTTTTCATGAACTCTTGATTGTTGTGTGAAATCTTTTCTTGGCTTGGGAAAAATGTATTTTACTTTTGTACAGAATTCTCTTAATACCCATTAAAATTTATAAAAATAATATAAGAAAAGTGTGCAAATATATATAACAAAGCATATATAAGCTGGATCAAGAATATGGGCTTTTATATATTTATATTTACATTAAAATCATCTTCTGATTTCTTATCATAAATATATTAGTAAACATTATTCTGCTGGTGATTAATAATCAACTTAATAATAAACATGATGATGCTAATGTTGTTGTTTTTGTGGGTTTTTGCCATTGCAGATGTAGAGCAGTCCCAGCGATATCCACTGAGACTTGAGCCAGCCGAGCAACAGAAGCAACAACCATAACAATAACAACGAATACTGGATACCTTGTGCACGATGTCCTTTAAGCTCTTTCGACGCGGCTCCGCGCGCTGCATTGGCCTCTTGTCGGCATTTGTTACCATTTTGCTTTGCCTCTACTACATCTCCATTGGCCAGCCAAATCCGGCGCACATCACAGATCCCAATGCAGTGGCCCTGGCTCCGGGTCTGAATCGTGCCCAGGTGGCCTCACTCAACAGCTTCAGCATGGGCGGCGGCAGTGCTCAGTCCCATCAGCAGCAGCAGCAGCAGCAGCAACAGCAGCAGCAACAAAAACTGCATCCCAACGCGCAGCAACGTGCGAATCTCGACTCGGCTGCGGACTCCGAGACGGTCCGAAATGTGCACTGGGGTGATCAGTGCTACGTGCTGCTCCAAAGCCAAACGAACATCACTGCCTCGGAGGAGCACAGCAGATTTGATTTTCAGGTGGGCACAAATTAACAGATTTTTATTCAATTCTCAGTTGAATATATCCTAAAAATGAGTTTGAAGCGGTTAAGTTGAAAAACTAAATGCAGAAGCTACGTTCAACAGTTTTCTATGAATTTTCGTATAAAATTTACAAAATTGCCGAAATACATAACTTCATAATTCCGTATACTGAGCTTTCAAATAGATTGATGTCAATTTTCCACCCAAAGAGGGAGCAGGGGGGGGGGTCTGTGATTTTCTGAAAAGTGTAAGAAAGTCTTAAATGTTTAGATATTAACATTTATTTCTAGTGACTTTGATAAAATAAAAAAAAGTTTTCTTGGAAGCTATTTACAGGTTTTTCGCACTTGGAGGGTTTTCCGAAATAAAATCTTTGATACATTTTTAGATATTTGAAAATTAATTTCTAGCTGCGTTGATAAAATTTTTTTCTTTTCTTTTTTTTGTTTATATAATCATAACTTATATTCAACAACAAATTCACTGAATATTATCCGCATCTCAATTTCACAGCCCGAATGGATGCGCTCCAAGGAGTATTGGGATCGTGGCTTTGAGGAGCGGTACGAGGCCCAGAAAAAAGATAAGCAGCGACCGCCTTTAAAGGTCATTGTGGTGCCGCATTCCCACAACGATCCCGGCTGGCTGAAGACCTTCTTCAACTACTTCCAATCGGACTCGCGGCAGATACTCAACCTGCTCGTGACCAAGATGCAGGAGTACAAGGACATGACATTCATCTGGTCGGAGATTAGTTTCCTGCAGCTATGGTGGGATCAGGCACATCCCACCAAGCAGCGCGCTCTGAAGCGTCTGGTGAACTCCGGACGGATCGAGATCACCACCGGCGGCTGGGTCATGACGGATGAGGCCAATGTGCACATCTATCCCATGCTTGATCAGCTCATCGAGGGTCATCAGTGGCTCAAGAACAACCTGAACGTAACGCCCAAGGTGGGCTGGTCCATCGATCCCTTTGGACACGGCAGCACGGTGCCGTATTTGCTATCCGGCGCCCAGTTCGAGGGCGCCATCATCCAGCGCATCCACTACGCCTGGAAACAATGGTTTGCGCGCCAGCAGAGCGGCGATTTCGTTTGGACGCCCTACTGGCGTTCGCCAAAGGACCAGGGCAAGCTGTTAACCCACAATATGCCCTTCGACATATACTCGATCAAAGGCTCCTGCGGACCACATCCCTCCATATGCTTGAACTTTGATTTTCGCAAAATACCGGGTGAGTACACCGAGTACTCGCTGAAGGCACAGTACATCACCGACGAGAACGTGGAGGAGAAGGCGCAGCTGCTGCTGGAGCAATATGCCCGGACCGCCTCCCTGTTTCCGCACAATGTGGCCCTAATACCCGTCGGCGACGATTTCCGCTACAACAAGGAGCGCGAGGTGGACCAGCAGTATCGCAACTACAAGAAGCTCATCAGCCATATAATGGCCAATCGGCGTTTGTACAACGTCGACATTAAATTTGGCACGCCCAGTGATTATTTTGAGGCCATACGCCAGCGGATGGGCGAACGGCCGTTTCCCACCTTCAAGGGCGACTTCTTTGTCTACTCGGACATTTTCTCGGAGGGCAGGCCCGCCTACTGGTCGGGCTATTTTACGACCCGGCCCTATTACAAGCTGTTGAGCGCCGAGCTGGAGCACAATTTGCGGGCCGCGGAGATACTCTTCACGATTGCGTACAATACGGCCAGGCAGGCGCGGCACGAGGACGCCATCAAGATCTATGAGAAGAACTACGAGCAGATAATACACGCCCGTCGCAATTTGGGCCTGTTTCAGCATCACGATGCCATCACCGGCACCTCCAAGGCGGCGGTGATGCGCGACTATGCGATGCGGCTGTTCGACAGCACCCAGAACATGGTCAAGATGCAGGAGGCGTGCCTGGAGCTGTTGCTCCAGAACAGCAGCTCGCACGAGCACGGCTTTCTGCTCAGCGAATTCGAGCGCGACAATTTCAGCAAGCTGCCGCGTAAAATGCCCATCCAGCTGACCAATCCGAGCGATGAGGCCGCCGCCAGCACCAACGTGGCCACCGAGGAGGAGACGGCAGAGGAGTCAACTGTGCCGCTGGCCAAAAATGCCGAGGCCAGTTTTGTGCTCTTCAATGCGCTCACCCAGAAACGCATCGAAATCGTGACGCTGCGCGTCCAGCAGCCCAACGTGCGCATCTACAACGAAAACGGCGTGGAGCTCAAGCACATCCAGATCAATCCCGTGTGGAACATCACCGACGTCTACGAGCAGGGCTTCAACGCGATGCCCCAGACGAACAGCGGCAATGCCGGACAGATACGCACCTCCACGCGCCAATACGAGGTCATGTTCGTGGCCGAACTGGAGCCCCTCTCACTGACCACCTATCGCGTCCAGGTGGACGCCTTCAACTACAAGCGCAACATCGCCACCATCTACTGCGACGACTGCACGGAGAAGCCCAGCGTCTCCGAAGCTCAGCCAGCAGCGGACACTTCCCGGCCGCGGACCAACAACGTTGTGGAGTTTGAGGCAAAGGCCAAGCCAGCGGGTAAGCAACGACAAGTAGACAATCATAATAATAATGGGCTAAGAACAACAAAAAGAATACAGAATAAATATATATATAATAATAACGCCTAAAAAGGATCCCAATTTAAAAGCAATCATCAATTGTCTTTGAGTCGACTAATAATGCAGTAAGAACCACAAAAAGAATACAAATGAGCATAATAACAACAAGAAGAATTAGAATAAATATAGATTTATTAATAAGAACTAAAAAAATTAAGATTCCTTGATTTCATAAAATATTTAGATTAGATTTAGACTTTGCAGGTCTGAATATATACGATGCAATTTAAAATGACTTAATATAATTATTTATGTTATAGTAGAATATTTCAATTGTTTATTCATATAAATATAGATACACTCATTATATCTATATGCCAGCTTTATAGTACAGCAATAAAGTAGGGTAACAATCACTTTTTCTATTAAAAGATAGCATTAAATTATAGTACATACTTCTAGACATAATTTAACGAATTTTTATTGTTTGTAAAATGTATTTTTTAGTCAAACGAACAATTTTATCATAGAATAAGACGATATAATTATTAAGACTGTTAGGGTATTACATAGTCGGCTTATAACTTTTAATTTAACTAATTCTTTATTTAATTTTATTGGTGTCAACCCCACCAGGTGACATCCAGCTGGAGAACGCCAACATGCGTCTGCTGTTCGACGAGAAGAGCGGCTTCCTCAAGACCATCACCCGGAAGAACAAGAAGCAGCAGCTGCTCCAGCCGATGCAGTGCGCCATCAAATTCGCCGCCTATCGGAGTGCCCAGTTCCATTCGGGCGCCTATCTCTTCAAGACGGATCCCGAGCAGAGCGAGGCCGAGAAGGATGTGCTCGATCAGTACGAGGATGTACGCATCATAATCACCTCGGGACCCATTGCCAGCGACATCACAGTCATCTATGGACCCTTCCTGGCGCATACTGTGCGCATTTTCAATACGCGCACGCACTTGGATGCGGCTATCTATATAGAGAATGACATCGACTTTGAGCCGCCGCCAAAGAATCGGGAAACGGAGCTCTTCATGCGGCTGGTGACGAACATTGACAACATTGCGCCGGCGCCGCTGCAGCGGGATCCGCTCAAGGAGCCAACGGATGCGAGCATACCCGAATTGCCCGTTTTCTACAGCGATCAAAATGGTTTTCAATATCATCAGTAAGTAGACCCCCATTAAGGATTTATAGCAGTTCCTGATTTTCCCTTTGGTTAACCAACAGACGCATCAAGGTGCCAGCGATCGGCATTGAAGGCAACTATTTTCCCATCACCTCGGGCGCGTTTCTGCAGGATACGCGCCAGCGTCTCACGCTCCTCACCACACACGCCCAGGGCGCAGCCAGCTACGAGCCCGGCCAGCTGGAGGTAATGCTGGATCGTCGCACCCTCTACGATGACTATCGTGGCATGGGCGAGGGCGTTGTCGACAGTCGCCTGACGCGGCACAAGTTCTGGCTGCTGGTGGAGGACATGCCGCCGGGCCAGCACGTGGATAATCCGCCCAGCTATAAGGTGCTGAGCCTTCAGGCCCAACAATTGGCCAACGGACTGCGCTACCCGCCGAATCTTTACTTTCTGAGCAATTTTGAGCAGCCACAGCCGGCACTGCAGCCGCTGGTGCGTCTGTTGCCACATGGCGCGCTCCCCTGCGACGTCCATCTGACCACACTGCGCACGCTCTCCGAGCCCCAGCTGCAGCTGTTTCCGTCCGCCTCGGCGCTGCTGGTGCTCCACCGGCAGGGCTACGATTGCAGCGTTAGCTCACAGCATCTGGACATGAGCGGCCTGTGCCCCCTAACGGGCAATGGCCTGGGCACCGTGCATCTGGGTGAACTGCGTCTGCAGAGCATCGAGGCCACCAGCCTGACGGGCATGCACAAGCACATGCAGCCGCAGAGTTTGCGCTCGCTGGCACAGGTCACGCTAGAGCCGATGGAGCTGCGCACCTTTAATCTCACCTTTCTGTAACTGAACAGAGCTGAAACCCCCGCCAGGCGGCTAGTTTAGCAGCCTCCTAGTTCGCGTTGTATCTCATTTGTAACTAAATTAATTGTATTTATTTTGTACATTCATTCATTTATTTAAGTGCAAGTTATTTAGCTTTATTTATGACAGTTCTCTCTCTCACACACATTTATAAAGTACAAAGCCCCATAGCATAGTTGACTTATACCAAAACTACCTATGTGAAATATGATATATGCAATAGACCTATTTCACTGCCCTTTAGCATTCCGTTTAAACAATTGCAACATACACTTGCTCGATATATATATATACCTCTATGCGGTCCACACTTTGTGCAATATGTTTCAACTAAATTTTAAACTTAAGCAGAAAGCCACATTTTTTTTTTGTATTCACCAAAGTACTTTGAAAGAGTTGCTATTTGAAACGAGTATAAAAATGTCAATAGCTCATTTATTTATTTGTACCTTAAATTACCTTAAATATTTCTAGTGTTTCTTTTTTTATAAATTAATAATATATCTTACTACTTATATATAATTTGTTTAGCTAAACACTTGACAATATTTAAATTGACTCTAATATAATTTCTTATATAAATAATTTCTCTAGCTAAAGAGCAACAGGCCAAATCGGATCGAATTTCTTTTTCATATAATCTTTGCCTGTTTGAGCTTAGCTAAAATTAGTAGAGCTTAAATATATATTATATAGTATATAAATATTTAGCAGCAAATATTTAGCCAGCGTTTTAGAGTTAATTTGTTCCGTTTTAGCAAGAAAATGTTGAATTTTTGTTGCCTTCTATTTAATTTATTTAGACTGATTAGCTTAAAATATACGCAAAACGAATGGAAAATGATTTTTATGCTTATTTAGCGAAATTGATGGCATTAAACATTATGACAAATATCTCAATTAAAGGAAGACACTTGGAATTACTTTAAGATTTTTAACGGACGTTGGATAGCAAAAAAGTTAAGCCAAATATTGAAGTACATTTATACTTACCCTATACCCGATAGCCTATACATTAGCATAATATTCATAAGGCGCCTGTTCGCTCGTTTTTTGCTTTATTTTCATTGTGTACATAGTTCTAAAAGGCACGGTAAAAGATAGCTCTAATACAAATTCTTAACTAATCCATTTAGGCTAAGCCATTACCTGTAGTGCTGTACTTTATAAACGTAAACGAATCTTTGATATAAAATACATACACAACAAATACCATAGTTACTAATAAAACAGATCAAAATGTAAAGCCTGATGTACCGAAAAAAAAACATAACGCATTCAAACCACGCAAAAACATAAAAAAAAATACGTAGGGTACACAATATATTGAAGGGGAAAAAATACGAAAGTTAAGGCAAAGACAAAGACATTTTATAAGTTTGATTTTATGCATAATCAAAAATATATTTATAACTAAAATTATACGGAGAAAGTTAGCATGACACATTCTATGTAATTTTATGAATACAAAATGAATAAAGTATTAATTGAAACCAATGCAATTAATGTGTGTTTTATATTTAAACTAACATTTGTATGCTTAATATATATCAAGAAACCCTGGAACCTTATATAAAAATATTCTAAGCACAGAGGAACAATTCTTACAAAAATATATTTCTTTTTTTCAAGATATTTCAAAAATGTTCAAGTTTGTTGTTGTTTAACAGGTATTTAAATTTAGTGCTTAATTTTTTTAAATAACACGTGTGGCTGTTTAGTTTGACAAAATCATGAGAACACTGAGCAAGATCTTTAACTTATTTGGTATTCAAGAATTTGGATATCTATTTTAGCTATATTGTTTTTATACATAGGTTATTCTTATAAATATTATAACAAAGTATTAAACTTCAAAGCTCAATTTATAAATTGACAAGATAAAACTTGTATTTTAACTACTACAGCAACAGTTTACTCAAAGTTTCTAAAAAGCCCTGAAATATGTTACAGCTATAAAAAATAGACGTTAACTTTACTACTTGTCACCAGATGGCGCTGATGATTTACAGAGCAATTTAAGATTTCGCGCGAATGATTTGCAGTTCACATCTAATGATTTGTGATGTTCGTTTTAAATCTAAAAAGAATTTAATTAACGTCTCAAAAGTTGTTTGTTTCTAAAAGCGCAAACTTGTCGACAATTCACGTCTTGCTTTAATGTGCAAGAACAGCTTATAATAGAATTAACAGCCGGCCAAAAAGTACATATATGTTTACAGAATATTGTCTGCTTTTATTTAAGACATTTACATAATCAATGAAATGTACTATTTTTACGTTTTTATTTTTTGGTAAGTATTCTGCGCAATTAAATCGAAATTGTGTTTGGTTCAATGATGTTTAAGTGAACATTGAGTAAATATTTATAGTGTGTTCTGATCGAAATTAAATAAGGAACAAATAACGCAGTACTTAAAGCTAGACATGGTTCTAGACTTAGCAAAACTTAACAACAACAAAAAAAACGTTAGCCATTAGTTTAGGTACATTGCTATTTGCTTAGTTGGGCACCACTTCGTACATGTTTGCGCCCTTCTTGAGCAAATAGCCGCCCATGTTGGCAATCTCCACCAGCTTTGTGATGCCCGTCATGATGCCCGCACGCGTGCCCATCTCCTTGAGCTCCTCGAACTCAAAGATGCGCCGCCCCAGTGCCGCCGAGCGCAACTGCATCATGTGCACAAAACTGTGAAGTTGTGAACTTTTGCCGGAACTGCTCGGCGCGCCCGTTTGCGCAGCGCCGAGGCGTGTCTGTGCCATGCTCTCCGTCAGCACAGCGATCACATCGCGCACGTGCAACGGCGTCACAACGCTGGACAGATCCAGGCGGGCACGTGCCTGCGACAGGCTAATCAAGCCGAGCAGCTGTCTGCAAAGAGTTGGGAAGAATACATAAATGAGATATTAGTAATAAGTTCGTTCCTTAAGTCTTTCGTTCTGTCCGCAGAAAAAAGTTCGTCGCCTAAGTCTTTCGTTCTGTTTTATTTCTTTTCTACAAATTGTGTTATTTTCCATTTCTTGTTTGTTTTAATTATGATTTTAACACATTGCCATTGCCAAATTTTTAGTTTCCATTCTTCTTTAGCCGTTATTCTGCATAGTCATTAAAATTTTGTATTCTGTTTTGGCAGCGCCTATGGGCAACATCTGACATGAAAACTTTTTGAAAAAGCTGAAGAAGACCTGTTTCGGTTCTTTACACTTATTCGTAAATTTCTATATGTATTTGAGCCACATGCGCGCTAAACATATGTTAATTATTTGGAAACTTGAAAACACTTTATATATCTTATTTGGGCCTAGAACATTTGAAGACACCAACCACACCCTATATGGCCAATTAATCAGTTGACAATGGCAAAGGGCTGAAACTCGTTTAATAGAGTTAGCGACATCGCCAGTAATCATGCCCTTTAAATCCGTTGCATGTGGGCGCATCGAACATGTTCCAACGCATTTGTGCGGAAGAGTTTTGAAACGTTAATAAACGAAAATGATTACAGCGATGCTGGTCAACTGGTTGAGTGCTTGGCCGCTAGCTAGCCCAGCGGCGAACCGGGCTCAAATCGATCCCAAACAGCAGAGCACACCACACGGCAACGGCAACGGCACGACACGCACCTTTCATTTAAATTTATCAATTTCGTATTTTCATTCTCGGCCCGCACGTCGGCGCGCACGGTTTGGTTCGATTTCCATCGCATTGTGGAAAAGCGTATTGAAAGCGTCTACTATCGGAAGCAGAGCGCAATTTCCTAACAGTTGGCATTGAATCGGCTTTTGTTTAATGCTCAGGTTTTTGGTTGATGCAATTTTAGTTGCCCGCCAGCGAGAGATTTTTTGTCGGGTGTCGCAAGTTTAAAGAGTTTCTCACAACAAAATATTCAAAAGTGCATCAAAAACAATTAAGTAGGTGTTTTTATTGTTGTTGTTGTTATTGAGAGTGCACTGTATAGTTTTAGATGCAAGCAAACATGTGGCCGTTACAGCTCGTTGTCACCTGTAGCGTGCTCCTGGCCGCCGTTCAGTGCTTTGAGATGAACAGTAAGTAGTCCGCAATCCGTTACTATATGCTATAGGGTATTTGTTATTATTATTGTTATTATATCTGGAATTTTTTTAAATTTATTTTTCTGCTGTCACTAATAAAATGAATTTGTTGCGCCCGCACGCAATAGTTGGCGGGCGTAGTCATCGCAATTTAACCCATCAATTTATTCTAATTACAATTGGGTAGTTTAACATTTACGACAGTTTGTGCTATGCCTGCCAATTGCTGATATAGTTTGTAAATAGCTGAGACATAATGCGCAAAATATTTTTGCACGAAATGCAAATCAACTTTAAAGATTCGCAATTAATTTCAGCAATTTAATTTTCAATTACTTAAGCCTGATGGAAGTAGGGAATAGAAAATGATCTTAAACACATTTTCTTTAACTATATTTATACTTATATTATAGCTTCCATTAGTTTCCAATAGAGCGGAATGTTTAACGTTCTTATTTAATGCATATGTATATAGTTCAAAGAATTCAATTAGGCTAATATAAAAAATCCATGTATAGATTCAAATATGGATAGATATAAAAAAAAAATCTGTTTCAATTCTTGAAAAAAATTAAAGATCTTTTATAGCTGATCTATTAGTTATGGTTGCATGGAAAATTTAATTAATTAGTTATCTTGATTTTTCAGCCCAAAGTAAATAAACCAAATCTATAAGCATTTATAATATTTATTAAAGCTCATAAAAAAAGAAGCTGTAAGCAAAATGTGCATTTTTTAAATACAAATAAAAATTAAATTAAGATCTTTAGCTAGAGCTAATTTTTTATTACTTCGCATCCTAAGAACAAATGGCTTACGTAAATATTACTGAAAACAAAGTGAAATGCAATTGAAAAATATTCCCCGAAGTACATAATCGAAAATCATTTTCAAGGGCTCCACACTCCACACTCCACACTCGTGATTTAAAAACAGTGACAATGGAAGATTTTTGACAGACACTTGCATTTTGTATTAATGAAAGATGATTTGACAAATCCGAACCAGATATGTGTAAGCGGATTGCAATTTAATTATCATAAAGGTTTTAAAAGGCTGTCAACACTCCATTCCAAATGGTTTATTGACCAAACTGATTTTTTACGGCGATTTTATCATTATTATTTTTGTTTTGGTTCTAATCAAATATCACATCTCACAAACAGCGAATGACAAGCATTGAGTATCTTGTTTTGCTCTTTATTTTATTTAGCTTGACATTCTTAATTGACCAAATCCCGAAGTCAGCGATTATAATTCATTCAATTTCGTGTTTTGACAACTAAAACAAAACACAAAATTCCCCCGCAAAAAAGAGAGGAAAAACTTGGCGTTCTACTCGAGACAGGAACAAGATGACTTTGCACTATTTGTTTACCAATTTAAACATCACACATCAATTAACAAGAGATTTTATTTTGCAAAATTTTAAGCACTTAGGTTTTCTGTTTTGTTTGTGAGTTCAATTTGAATGAACTTCTTTGCGATATGCTTGAAATCCGACAAAAGTCAAATTAGAGTTCATCATGAATTCCTTTTCAATAAAGTCGTTAAGCGCAAAGTTCGAAATTCAAGTTCAAGTTTGTGTCCTAAGTCTTTATACTTTTTACGTAGATATAAGTAGACTCTCAAAATCCTGTTCTTAGTTGTACATAGTTCGTTTGATTAAAAGTGTACAAAATTCAAATCTACATTTATTTGAAAGATCGTTAAATTTCCCAAGAAGCAGAACCGCAGAGCTACTAAAAATAAAAAACAAGTTTCCTTTCACTTTTTGAATAATGCCAATTTGTTTTCAATGAACGGATGATATAAGTCTTAATTTAAGGACTTTTCATTAAATTCAAGTTCGTAGCATAAGATTTTTCAGTTGAAATTAATTTTCTAAGAGGGTAAATAAAATCCACAAAGGTGAAACACCTTAAATTGATGTTCAAGTTTGTGTCCTAAGTCTTTTGGGCTGGCAGTAAAAACAAGTTTTCTTTCTCTTTAACGACGATTGTTGTGAAAATCCCTTGCAAGTTCAAGGTTTTTCAAGTTCGTGGTAAAGGTGGCAAAGGTGAAGCAAATTCATGTTCAAGTTTGTGTCCTAAGTCTTTTTGACTGGCAGTAGCAACAAGTTTTCTTTCACTTTAAATGCGAATGTTATGAAAATCCCTTGCAAGTTCAAGGTCTTTCAAGCTGGCTCTAGAAATTTCTTTACAAGGAGCGTAAAATCCGCAAAGGTGAAGCAAATTCAAGTTCAAGTTTGTGTCCTAAGTCATTTCGACCAAACGAGTTTCCCTTCACCTAACTGATCGTCAGCGCAGATATAGTTAGTTAATGCTGCATGTTCCTCGATTGATATGTGGAATTTTATTGCAACGAAACTAGTTTTGCTCGCTGAATCATGCAGCCAACTTCCTTAATGATGTGCATTTCTGTTTACATCCACAGTGACGCAGTACTACGAGATGCCGCCGCTGTACGACTTTGATGACTACGATCGCTGCCTGCAGGAGTTCGGAGCGGGCGGCGGCGGCGGCGGCGACACAGCCACCTATTGCTTTGTGCGCGCCGAGGTGCAACCGAATAGCACAACGGCCGCTTGGCGTGCCATCCAGGAGATCTCTAAGTATGATCGCCATCACTTTGATCATCGCCAGCTCTACTTTGGACTGTGCGTGCACAAGTGTGAGGCGCAGCTGGCGGAGTTGGATGCAAATGCCATGCAGCAGCTACAGGCGGGCCTTCTCACCGACAATGCCAAGGTGAGTATGGAACCGAAACCTCCACAAATATTTCATCTTTTACACGTGAATTTCATTTGATTATCTCGCATATACTTCTGGCAATGAATCATAAATTTCGAGTAACTATTAAATAACATACAAATTAGCAGCTTCAGCTCATTGAGTTGGTTCAATGATATTCTATCAGCCTTATAGTTTGATTTAATTAACACAGCCATATGAAAAGATATTCAATAGATTTATATGTGTCTGCCGTAAAATCGAAAACCGCTTTTCAATGCATTTTGAAGATCGCACACAATTTAATTTAATTTTACGCCTTTGCCCAACCGCCGCCAGTTGCATCTCAAAGAAAAACAAAGATTTCAAAATCTCTCGCAGCTACCAATAAAACGATAAAAACGCAAAACAAAACAAAAAATTCAAAACCAAAACGAAACGAACGAAAATAAAGTGTTGAATGAAAAATAAAAATGCCCTAACTAACAACAATAAAACAACAAAGACAAATGCGTACAAGAAATATACAAAAAACAAACAAAATGCCCGAAAGTGCATTTATTTTTGTGTATAACGAATAGCTTGTACCCTTGCCAAGTTGCTGCTGACGGAAGAGTTTCTTGAATACCGAAATTTGTGTGGGCTTTTTTTTTATATCTGTCAAACTGTTTTACACATTCAATTTACCCCAAAAGCAAGCTATAACAACACAGTTTATTCAACTCAACGTCGCGCTTGGCAGTGGCTTAGTTAAGGGGAGTGCTAAGCATATAAGCAAATATTATCAGTTCAATTTGATATTAAGCTGAAAATCAAGATAATTATTTAAACAAGGAAAACTTTAATATAAATGCCAAAAAAACATATTAAGAGACCTTTAAAGTTAAAAGAAAATACTTAGTTCAAATCTGAAAGCAAGCTAAACTTTTTAGAAACAAGATCGGTTGAGTAAATAAAGTATTTGAAAGAAAAACCTTAAATTAACTATCTTCGATCTCCAAGTTGCCCCCTTTCTGACAGCAGCCAAAGTAGTAGTATATCACTCATCAGCTAATCAAGGGGGAATCTTTTAGGTGGGTCTGCTGCATAATTAATCGCTGCGATCGAGGAAAACCCACTGATTGACTGATGTCAGTTGCTGCAGTAGCCAACGAAATGCAGTTTTACATATTTTGGATTACACAAAGGCCGCGTGGGCCACTTAAATGGGGTGGGGGGGGGCCCCAAACCAAACTGGAGCAGCTGCTTTTCTTTCAGGGCCAAGGCTGTGACATTTAATGGCCAATTTGATGGCAATTTGATGTGGTATCTGTTATATTTTGTTTGTTTGTTTGGTTGTTTGTTCGCCGCAGGTAAACGTGTATCTGGATCTGTTCGCCATGGAGGCGGGCAATCGGGCGCGTTATAATGGCCTCACCAACGCCTGCCTCAACTGGCGCTTGCAGCAGCGCAGCTTTGGCGTCCAGGCCAAGAGCGTGGTGGAATATTGTGATACGAGAGCGGCGGCCGGCAAGGTCACCGAAGAAGGTGAGTAAATGGGGGATTGGGGAGGCTGATTTCATTTGTTGAACAGGAGTCTTTTGAAGTGCGCTGTAGACAAAACCCACTTACGATATACATATGTACTTTTATAAACAAAATACATTCTGATGAAGTAAAAAACAAAACATTTTATTCTCAACCAGGCAAAGCTATATCATATAGTAGAAGTTCCATTTTACTTTTATCTTAAAAGCGTTTCGAAGCTATTTATTGAAAGTATGGTTAAGATATTGCGATAAACAAAACATACAAATTGGCAACAACAGGCAACACTGTATGATATTGATAAGTTTAAACTTTAATTTTAGAAGCGTATTGAAAGCTTTAAATTAGTTTCGATTGTTCTGCTGGGAGCTATATGTCATAAAGGTCCATTAAACGTATAAGCAAATTTGTTACTAATGAGTTTGGTTATATATTTAAAAACAAAATCAAAATTGTTTGGCATTTATTTCTATAACAGCTGATCCGATAACAATAACAATTTCCTTATATATTTTGAGCATCATTTAACCTCTAATTGATGGGTTTGATCAAAATAACGTGAACAGTAATAAAATGTATTATACAAAAGCTGAGATAGTTTTTATGGGAGCCATATGATTTAGGGTTCCTTTATAGCCCATTCCAACATACGATCGAACAGCAGCAAAAAGAGATAGCTATGTTGCAAAGTTGCATCCAGTTAGCTTTAAAGCTAAGAGACTACTTTGAATGATACTAATCAAGAATATATATACTTAATGGGATCGCCTTCTTGCGAAGCACATTTCAATTCCAAATGATAAACTATGTATTAAAATATTACATTAAGAGCTCTTCCACTTCACAGATGATGCCTGGAATTTGGGTTTCTATGTTGTGCTCTGCGGGGTCCTCCTGCTGGCCTGCCTGAGCAGCCTCATCGATTTGCATTTGAAGCGCCGGCGCCACGATAAAATGTTAAAGGAGCGCGACCATTACAAGACGCCGCCACGTAGCCTGGCCACGCGGCTGCTGCTCACGTGCAGCATAGCCAGGAACTGGTATCGCCTGAATCAGGAGCCAAATGGCAAGATCGGGCGCGAGTTGCGTTTCCTCGATTGCTTCAAGTTCTTTGCCATGTTTCTGGTGATCTTTGCGCACACCAACTGGGTGATCTACGAGGGCGCCATAAGCAATCCACAGGATCCGGAGCGCATGCTGCACACGGCCGCCGGCACGTTGCTCATCTCTGGCTCGCTGATAACAGTCACCTTTTTTGTGATCAGCGGCCTGCTGCTGACCATCAACTGGCTGGCGGTGACACGCGCTGTCGCCGATCACAAGCCGGAAACGTGGAGCTTGGCCAAATATGCGGCGCTCTTTGTCAAGTTCAATGTCTTCCGCTATATACGCCTGACGGTGCCCTACGGCTTTGTGCTGCTGCTGAGTGGCGTCTACTTCGAGAACGCCGGCGGTCCGCTCTGGCGGCACATCTACGAGCGGGAGCAGTTGGCCTGCCGCAAGAACTGGTGGACCAATTTGCTGTTCATCAACAATTTTGTGCGCACCGATGAGCGTGTGAGTTGAGCTGGCGGATTAGCCGAGCGTCCACGCACTCAAACCTTGTTTCCTCCTTTGTAGTGCCTGCTGCAGGGCTGGTATTTGGCGGCGGATACGCAATCCTTTGCGCTGAGCTTGCTGGTGCTGATGCTGGGACATCGCTTTGGACGCTGGAGCAAGCAGCTCTACGGCCTCGTGCTGGGCATCTTTATGCTGCTGCCCGCCGTGCTGACCTACGTCTTGGATTACTATCCCATTTTTCTGCCCACGCCGCAGTAAGTGAAAAGTGGCCCAGCTCGGTGCAGTTGTATTTACGATTTCCGCCTTAACAGAACGCAAAAGGACTCGTTTATTGGTGATCGGCAGTTCACGGAGTTTTATACATCGTTCCATATGAATTTTGCCGCTTATTTCTGTGGCGTCCTCGCGGCCATTGCCTACGATCAGTTGTCCTTGAAGCAATACAAATTGAGGGAGTTGCGCAGCTTTCAGTTCTTGTGGTTCTCACTGATTCCAGTTGGTGTCCTGTGGCTCTTCACCGCGCATCCCATTTACCAGCATTATTATGCGGAAACGCCTCGCATTTGGGGCGCCATCTATGCGACCGTTCAACGCAATCTTTGGGGCTTTGGCCTGGGCATATTCGTTGTGGGCATGGCTGCCAAAGTCGGATGTAAGTACAGTTCCAAATATCTTTTAATAACCAACAATTACTTTTGAGTAATTAAATTTAAACTATTAGTCCAACTTGAATTCTTATATTAAAGAAATTTTATAACTTGTAATTAGAAGTAAATACTTTTGAACAATTAGAATGGCCCTTTTTATAAATGTAGTTATTAAATACTGCTTAATTCACCTGTTTACCTGATTTCTAGCATTTAATTACTTTCAATTGAGTAATTAAAGTAACTTTTTTCCCGATTTAATTACTTTTAAATTATAATTTTCATTATTACTTCTCAATTTAATTCTCATGTTTACTCAATTACTTTCAATTATCAACAACAAGTTTTAAGTAATAATATTGTCATTGAAAATATAATATATTAATTTCAGTTAAATACACTTTAACTTTGCTCGTATTTAAATACTTTTAATTTCCAACAAGTCCTTTTGCATAATTAAAATGTAATTATTACATTACGTTAAATTATATTCACATTATTGCTGACTTTTTTAATATTTTTGTTCAATGTTTCAGGGATTATACGCAAGTTTGCGTGCCTGCCCATCTTTCGCATACTGGGTCGCCTCACCTATGGCGCCTTCATCGTGCATCTCCTGGTGGCACGTGTGGCGCTGGCCACGGTGCGTGAGCCCATTTACTTTGGCACGGGCACCATGGTGCGTTTAGAGCTTTTTCTCTTTTTTAATAAATATTTAATGCGCTTTTTTCACAGTTTGCTTACATCTTCTACGTGTTGTGCGCCTCGTATCTGAGTTCACTGGTTTTGGCCATATTTGTGGAGTTGCCTGTATCATCGTGCCTCAAATTGTTGCGTTAGTCGAAGCTAAACTAACATGAAGATGATATTCGCTTAAAGTGACTGCT
The DNA here is from genome assembly GCA_035047465.1 of Drosophila sordidula. Taxonomy (NCBI): domain Eukaryota; kingdom Metazoa; phylum Arthropoda; class Insecta; order Diptera; family Drosophilidae; genus Drosophila; species Drosophila sordidula. Next base: position 310,543 of record JAWNPQ010000219.1, on the reverse strand, counting down.
TCAAGATAAGATTCAAGGCGTGTTAAAGTATAATAAGAGCAGCACGTAAATTATGGATTAAAGCTTTTTAAAAGCTTTATGAATATCTGGATTAATTTGCTGAAGATTTCAGTGTGTTTTTAGATTTCTTAAACGTGAACGTAAATGGAGCTTCAACAAACTGTTTATTATAATAGTTAATATCTCTTTCGAATTACATTTGGAATACTCAATCTAATACTTGAATGTGGCTTTAAGCAGGTGTCATCGTTGCACAAACGAAACTTTTTAACTTATGCTAAAGATTTTTTGTAGTTAGAAACTTAAGTAACTTAACCTAAATAAAGCCCAAAGGGTAAATACCAATTAACTTTAAGCGGTTATCTTTATCGAAATAAAAAAATAATAACATAAAGGGTATTCAAGTGTCAAATTACAATATATATTAAGGTAACTCACTAATAGGTAAAAATGGTATAATGATTAAAAGGCAGCTGAAGGCAGTTCCGACACCATAAAGTATACATATATGTTCTTGATCAGTATCGTAGCCGAGTCGATCAACCCAAAACCGTTTGTCTGTCCGTCCACCTATATGTAACTATTTCGGAAAATAAAAAAATATAGACGCGACCAGATCAAGTTTATTTAAAATAACCGATAACTCATGCCGGTTTTCAGTAAATAAATAAAAATCTATAGCAATCTCAGATTTTTAAAGCTTATCTCCTAGATTATGAGAGCTAAAAACGGTAACTTTGCTATACGAGAACATTTAAATATAGTTGAGCACTTAAATAATCTATTGTGAAAGGTTTGATAGATCGGTTAAGAAACAAAGAAGTTATTAGAGAAGACGTGAGGTAAAATTTGAGAATTTTGACAGGCAGCAAGCGTAACTAATTTTTGTATGTCGGGGTATCTCCTAGTCGAGTCCCCACATTTTGACATGTTTGATAATACATCTTCAGCACTCACCCCACGCCAATTTGGCTCTGCTCGTGCTCCGCCTCGCTGCGCCGGCACAGCTCGAGGAAGTGCCACTTGATGGCATTGGCGGCGGCATCGTTGAGCAGCGGCTTCACATTCTGGCGCGCATAGGCAATGAATTTCTTGATCAAGATGGGCGGCAACAGGTCCAATTCGGCATCCTCGAGCACACTGTACTCCAGTCGCCGATCCAGATCGTAGTCCTGCTGCAGGATGCTATCCTCCTCAACTGCTGCAGCTGCTCCATTGGACCCATCGAAGAAGGTGCTCTCGCACACGGAATCACTCGTCTTGGGCTTGAGGGCAAAGCGTGCAACGATCTGTTCCCGCTTCTTGGTGCCAGCGTGCAGGGCACGCACATGCTCCGTCAGGGAGATGTCGCGCGTGGTCGACGGCCTGTCCAGCAGCACATACACCAAATGGAACTCCTTGAGCAGAGCGGCTGTGATGCGTATGTTCTGCAGCAAGTAGCGCGCCTGATCGTACTGTCCACGCTGCGGATTGGCGCACGCAATGATCGAAGGCTGCGCCTCGAGGGCGGCAAAGGCACCCGGCAGCGGCAGATTGAGCTGTCCGGCCTGCATGCACTGCAGGAGCAGCGTCTGCTTGGAGGCCAGCTTGTCCACGCCATCCACGAGACAGTGGCCCGCCGTGCTGGCCGAGAGCAGGGCGCCTGCATCCATGACGCGCTTGTTGCGACCGCTGAAGCCGATGCCCAATTGATTGGCCGCCTGGGGGCCACGTTTGCCGCTGATGTGACCGCCACGTTCGGTGACCTGTGCGCAGTTCAGCAGCAGCTTGGACTTGCCGATGCCGGGATCACCGACCAGCAGCACATTTATGCTGCCCGCATCGACGCCGCCGAGCAGCGACAGCAGGCACGCGGCCTTGGGCAGCTCGTGGCCGTGCAGCTCCGGCGCCAGCGATTGCACCAACAGCTTGAAGCTGTTCGGCTCCGAGCTGATCATGGCGATGGCCTCCAAGTCGCGTTCGCTGAACTCGCGCTTCACGTGCCGCGCCTGCTGCACGTTGCAGGCACGCAAATATGCCTGCGCATCCCCGCCAGAAGTCGACGGCTTGTCGCTATTGTCGCACAGCTCGCGCAGCTTCAGAATGCCCGTCACGATGATCTCCTGGCCCACGTGCGCGGCATCCACGAGATCGTGCCGCAGCTCAATGTCCAGCTGGCCGGGCAACGTGTTGTCATAGTCCGTCAGCAGCGACAGGCTGGACTCCTCCAGGCGTATGATCTGTCGCACCGAGAGCCGCGTATACGGCGAGCTGCGCAGCGCCAGAAAGTTATCCTTGGCGCCGCACAGCGGCTTCAGGCAGTGATAGGGGCGTGGCGTGTAGTTGCCGCGCTGGCGCAGCGACTGCTCCGTTTGGCAGCGCGTGCAGCGAAACGCGTGCCAGGCCAGCCCGTAGGTGGGCTCACCCACGCTGCTCACAATCCCCCGCACCGCGAACAGGCTGTCCACGCGCGCATGGCTAATGCTGCTGATCAGCTCCACGGGCACAAAGTCCTCGAGACGTGCGTAGATTTTGCGTGTGCGTCCGGGGCGCGGCACATACGTATCCTTGGTGCACACGATGGGCAACATACTGTCGACCGCCTCATCGGCAGCGTCCAGGCAACTGTTGACGATAACAGTGTGCATGGCTGCCGCTACGGTGGCGAGCGTGCGCAGCGGCTGCCTCTGCACATCCTCTGGCAGAGTGGGCCACACCGCCTTCAACTGCTCGTCGTCGACAATACCCGGCGCAGTTAGCTGAAAGAAACCACATTGGCGTATCCGCACCACATCGTATTTTTGCGGATTGCGCTGATAGTGCGCCTCCACGGCGACTATGCGCTTGGCCAGCTCGCTGTCGGGCACGTACTCCTCGCGCAGGAAATACAGCCGCCAGCCGGGGCAAGCGCGAGGATTCTGCACGAGCAGACTGCGCACCTGCAGTGCATCCTCGGGCGCCACATAGTGTTCGGGTCGCAGGAAACTGCAATCAATTGTCGCATTCGCTGCGCGCTTGCGCTGTGAGCCACCATCGGGTCGCCCACGATTCCAGCCGCGAGGCGGCCGAGCTGTTGCTCCACCTCTTGGAGGGGCTGCGTCCGGTCCCGTTGCCGGTTGACAATTGCCGCCTGCCGGTATGACGCGGCCATTGCGACGAAAATAGAAATACGGACGATAGCCGCCGCCGCCACGTGCTCTGCCGCGCACAAATCTGGACGGTGCACGTCCACCTGCTGATGGATTCATTTTCAATTCAGAACAAATACAAGTTTTGAACCTGTGCAAAGTAAGGCAAAAGTTTCGCGGTTTGCTTCTTCTTCCAACTGAAATCGATAACCATAGTCGAAAAAACTAAACATCGTATTATCGATTATAATTCAATTGCAACGCATAAAACAAAATGGAATATCGTATTTAAATTGCAATTAATGTGGTTCATTTTTTAATTGCAGCATCTTCAAGTCACGCTCCAAAGTGTCCACATGTGTGGGCAAATAATGCTTGAAAACAACCTTAACCTTGGTCTTAAGCTCGATAAATGTGTCCAGAACCAATTTCTCCTCCTCGTCGGTTTTGGCATGAAATCCCTGCAGCTCCTGAAAGAAGTTCACGCATCCATCCAGCAGACGGATTTGCTTCACTTGCAGTTCGGATAATTGCATTTGCAAAGCCGTTATCTTTATAATATGCTCGTCAACGCGCGTCAACATTGTTGAAATCGAGGCCAACTGTTCCTCATGTTGCTCATCCTTTCTTCCAGAAGCAGTATTATCGAAACTTATGTCTGGTAAATCATTTACGTCGATGCCTGTATCATCATCAGCATATTCCGCGTTCATTGCCACGGGAGGTGGTGAGAGGGCAGCAGGGCTTGGAGATTTGATTTCCTTTTTAATTGCACCTTTGCCAGACAACTGCAAAGCAAAATGTATCCTCTAATGTTATGTGCATTTTTAACTAGTTACCTGCTTTGGAACAGTTTTTGTTTTATTCTTCTTTGGCATTTTTTTACAGATCTTAAAATAGGGAAGAAATTAACGAATGTATTTAAATTCCACTAAAGCAACAAGGCAATGTCAAAAGCTATTTTACAATAATGACAGTTAATTCAAAACATTTCACCACCACACCAAGCACTCATCTTCTGAAAATTTCACATAATTTACTGGGCGCGAATTTAAAAATAAAATCAAATCAATAAAAGTATCGATGACTGTTCTAAATTAATCGAAAATATTATTTTGTGGTATTTTTTTAATTCTGTTTTTTGATATTTTTAAATACACCAGACGCGTTCATACCGAAAATAATTTTTAGTGGGTGTACAAATATTTTCCTGGAAGCAATTTAATCTGTTTAATAGTTGCATATTATTGACTAGCCAAGATGCCGGTAAGTGTTGAAGCCACTCTGCATAGCCAGCAAGAAGTCTTACAAAAGTTACAATCCTAATGTGCTAAGTTTTCTTTGAAAACTAGACCACACGCATCGCAATTGACACGATCCTTATCTATTGTTTACTTATTCCCAGGCATACCACTCGCAAATAAAAGACTTTCGCCAACAGGTGGGCAATATGGCCATTCTACCATTGCGTACCCAGGTGCGTGGACCAGCCCCAACTGCCACCACAGAAAGTGACATTATTGATGACTCACTGTATTTCTTCAAAGCAAATGTATTCTTTCGCACATATGAAGTGAAGGTTGGTGCTGGACTTGGTACAAATTTTATGTACAAATATCTAATTTATTTAATTGATTGCATGGCAGTCAGAAGTGGATCGAGTGCTCATCTATATCACGCTGTATATCACCGAATGTCTTAAGCGACTGACGCGCTGCACGAGCAAGGCCCAGGGCAATCAGGAGATGTACAGCCTGGCCATATCCAAGTTCGATATACCCGGCGATGCTGGTTTTCCATTGAATGCCGTCTATGCCAAGCCACAAAGCGCACAGGATTCCGATCTAATGCGTCAGTATTTGTTACAGCTGCGCCACGAGACGGGCAACCGGGTAGTGGAGAAGGTGTTCAACACGGAGGATGGCAAGCCAAACAAATGGTGGACTTGCTTTGCCAAGAAGAAGTTCATGGAGAAAAGCCTGGCCGGGCCAGGCCAGTAAACGTGAATATAGCGAAGGAATTTACAAGTGCATTATTCCAATATCGAATTGTATTATTTAGTTATGGCGAAATGTTTTTTATTGTATTAATATCGAATACAATAACCACGCAAATGAATTTTAGTTGTTGGTGTACTCCGGTCAACGACGCTCTTTAATTGGAAATCATTTCTAAACAAAAATTCTAATATATGTACAATAAAAGTTAACGGTAGAGATGATCGGCCTGCAGATTGGATGCAATCTCCGATTCCCATTTATCGCCATTGCACAACAGCTTCTCCTTATTGTAGAGCAATTCCTCGTGCGTCTCCGTCGAGAACTCAAAGTTGGGGCCCTCAACAATCGCATCGACGGGACAGGCCTCCTGCAAATGAAACAAAATATGAAGCTAGTACAATATTTTGTATATATAATGTCCAATTACCTGACAGAAACCGCAATAGATGCACTTGGTCATGTCAATATCGTATCGCGTTGTACGCCTGCTGCCATCGGCGCGCTCTTCGGCCTCAATGGTAATTGCCTGAGCGGGACAGATGGCCTCGCACAGTTTGCACGCAATGCAACGCTCCTCGCCACTAGGATAGCGACGCAGGGCGTGCTCACCACGGAAACGTGGACTCAGTGGTCCCTTCTCGAACGGATAGTTGATGGTCGCCGGTTCCTTAAAGATGTGCGCCAGTGTAACGGCAAAGCCGCGGAAGAGCTCGCCAAAGAACATTGTGGTCGCTGCCCGATCTGTGATATCCTCAAATTCCATGCTCACCTCCTTGTTGTTCACATAAACGTAGCCCTTGGCCACAGGCACAATGTCTTTGGGCTCGGCTCTCTTGGCGGCCAACATGCGTGCGCCATTGGTGCCGAACATGCGCTGACCTGTTCACAAAACATATAATAAGTGAGTTGTTCCAATCGAAATTCACAATATTGCAGATTTGTTTTCACTATGACATAAGGTTACATAACCTCATTCAATGAAATGTACAAGAGATCTGTTTATTGATTTTTAATTAAGTGCACACCGTGCAATTCACTAACCATTGCGCGATACTGTGAAAATTCGCATTGTTAGCGACATGTTTGCGGCACACAAATTAATTGTCGGAAAACTGAATTACAATTGTTTTGTTGTGGTATTTTTTTGGGCGATAGACAACTTTGAACCAGGGCAGGCGAGCCTCCTATTGTTTCGATAGGTATCGAAATCTCATATTATAATCGAGTACATCTGTTTCTCCTCGATTAGTGTGTTTTTGAACAGTCAAGCTGCACGTCGTTCATAGTTGAAGCGTCCTTTTATTGAAAGTAGTCTGGAAATTTATTTTAAAAAAAATTGTGTTTGTATGTGTCATTTATTACTACAACGCCTGTGTCATCATTAATCGGTTGCTTTGTATTAAATCAAAGGTCAATCACATCTGCATACCATAACAGTGACGACATTGCTATTTTTGTTTACCAACAATCCAAATTTCACAAGCTGACGTAAGCATGTCGGATCTAGCCTATCTGGAGACGATTTCAAACAAGGAGATCCATGCTAAATGCCTGGAATATGGCCTGCCCAATATACCGGTCACCGATTCAAGTCGCAACGTTATTTTGCGTCGCTTGCGTGCCTCCATTTTGGGTGTTCCAAGCAAAAATGCTGCTGCAGCGACAAAGAAGACGACTAGACGCGAAACCGTACACGGCAGTAAGGCGAAACCGGCAGCTGCAAAGAACACGAATGTGCAGCGTGCGGCAGGTAGAAGTCCAGCCCGCAGCAACAACAACAACGTTAGCAATAGTCGTCGCACGATAGCTGCAACGCCCACGGAATATTATCCTCTGGACAGCTCGCCTGTGCGCACTGTGGAAACTACAACAACGGTGTCCGATGTGGGCTCACAGTCTGAGGATGATGATTTCTATATGGTGGACTCGCCGAGCTTTAAGTCCCCGATACGTGATAATACGTCTCTGCGCCGGTCGGTTCCGTTGTCGAAATCCGGCGTGCTGACCACCTCATATACGCGCGAAGTGGAGCAGCCTGAATACGAGGAGGCAGAAGCAGAAGAGGATGAGCCACAAAGCTATACATATCAGCGTCCACAGGTAGCGCCGGCGCCTGCTCCTGTGTATCAGCTGCCCGTTTATGAACCGCATATTGAGCGCAACTATATTCCGGAACTGTCCCGGCAGAGTCTGACCCAAACGCAGCTGAACTCAACCAGTTATACCGAAAGGGCTAACGAATACAACGAGCCGGCCGTGCAACATGCACCACGCAACACATACAGCGGCTCCGCGGCGCCTTTCAACTTGGGTGGCATGACCACATCCGCGGTGAGACCCCGCCAGACGATTGAGAGCGGATTTGCGAGAGGTCGTCTTTTGCAGCCCACCTACAAGGTGAACACGCTGTATCCGCAACTGAACGAGTTCTATAACCAGCAACCCAGCACAACACAACCCATGGACGTGGACACAGACAGCGAATCGGAGCAGGATCCGCGTTCGACGGGCAGTAACATAGATTCACCCTATTTAAGCCGATTTTCGCGTGACCTTGACACAAAGAAACGTTCCTCGCCGCTAGCTCGGCCTCAAATGCGTTCCGCAATTCAGCAGGAGGAGAAAAACACGCCCATGCGGCAATTTCGTGAGCTAGTCATTTCCCTGGATCAACAATATCATCTCAAGTTTTATTTCTTCCTTACGTTGGGCGTGATGCTGGCCACGTTGATTTATGTGATATTAACGCCCGCTGTCTGAAGCATGATACGATATATGGTTATGGTCTAAATTAAATAATATCAATAATCTGTAATACCATTGCATGTAATATCTTGTACGTAACTTTGTTAGTTATATTTCTTAATATAAAATTGTTTTTTGATTAATAGAAATCAATATTTAAGCACTGACACTATAAATCTAGAATCTTAAGTGAAAATCCCATATACGAAACTATTTAGGTTTATTTGTAACTATGAAATTTGCTTTTCATTGCAACAAAATCAAGATTTGTTCGCTTAGTGTTTATAATTCTAACGAATAATTTCGCATCTAGCACTTAGCATTATATTATTAATCCGAAAATAATTGTTGCTTATATTTGGTTAAATAAAAATCAAGAAAAAACCCAAAAACACTTATTTTCGGGGTAGCGCAGATTAAATACCCTATCTACGTGTCCGATTGTTTATTTAATAATGAATGAAATAGTGAAAGCTATATTATATGGTAGTTTCAAAGACAATATAAACACTAAGATGCGTAACGCATACATTTGAATGCAAGACGAAATTTCTAGTGTGGCTTTTCGCTCTTCAATTATGCGATTCGATGTGGCAGTCGTTGCACTCTGCTGCTGACACGATCAACGATCTCAGTCGCCAGACTAGCTTCAGCAAAGCTGGTCGATGCTGGCGTGCGAGCGCATATTTATATTATCTTTAAACTCTCAATGGAAATTGGCTAGTTGGGGCCTACGGCAGCTGTATGATAGAGATCCGATCCAGCCGACTTCGGCATATGTAAAAAAAATCGCGACAAAATTATAATACCCTCTGCAAGGGTATATTGACTGAGTTCTTTTATTTTTTCTGTAATGGATTTAACACGTAGATGCTTTATGAGCTGAACTGAACTAAAAACTAAAAGTATGGATGTACAATATGAATTCAGTTGCTTTACAGCGAGGAACTCCTATTTAATCTAGACAATTCCCCAACCCCTTTCCATGCTCCACCTTTAACAACAATTTCTGTTTTCACTTCTTTCGCTTAATCGTTTTTTTTTTTTAATGTATAATTAGAAAAATGTACTACATTACAATTATTTTATTAAATAAACTAATTAAATTTAATTGTTTTCAGTGTGTGTGTTGCTGTTGTGTTTTGTGTCTTGCGTTTCAGTTATCGGACATTGTCTTTAAGCTACTATTTACACGCTATTTAAGAGTTGCAACACAAACAAGTGTAAAATCGCGCAGGTTGGATTGGGCATGATCAGCAAATGCAGCAAATGTTGGGCTTGAACAAGGGGCAGGTGGAGAGAGACACAGAGAGAGAGAGAGGGGGGATATTGTTAACGTGACTGTAACGTGAAGGGGGAGCCTGGGGTGGTAATCACAAACTTCAAGAAAAACTTCGCTCAACAATGGCAACTGATCGCAGTGCTTGACTCTCCATTTAATTGAAATGGAACTTGAATTGGAACGGCGAACCATGCTGGAAGTGCGCAAATGGATCTGCGCCGCGGAAGCCGTGCTGATTGCTCTCAGGATCCAGTGGATCCTCGCCATTGTCGAACTGTCTCCGCTTCTCGGGATCTGTGAGCACCTCCTTGGCGGCGGCAATGTCAATGAACTTCTTTTCAGCCACCTTTTTCTCCTCATCCTTGAAATTGTCGGGATGCCATTTTTGTGCCGCCTTGCGATACGCTTTGACAATCTCCTGTTTGTTGGCGCTGCGCTTAACGCCCAGAATTTTATAGTAATCGCGTCGTTCCGCCTGCTTTTGCAGTTTCTTCGCCTTCTGTATGCCCTCCTTGGCCCGGGAGTTGTTCTCATCGATCTCGAGCGCCGCCTGATAATCGTGTATGGCATCGTCGTACATCTCGCTGCCCAGCAGCGCCTCGGCCCGATCACAGTACAGCTGAGCATCCTTCAGAGTGTCCAGCGCCAGTTTGCAGTGCGACAACGCTTTGCCATACTGCTCGTCTGTGGTGTAGCAGGAGCAGAGCAGCTTGTGCGCCTCATAGCGTATCATCGTCTCCTCGGGCTCGTGCTTCAGGACCGCCTCGGCGGCAACTATGCAATCGGCTGCCTGTTTCTCCTCACGTGCCGTTTCCGCCGTCACCAGCTGCTTCTCCACTTTGCGCAGTTTCTTGTAGAATGGGAAGCACAGCTTGTGCTCGGGATCATATTTGAGGCATTCGCGTATCTCTTTCAGCGCATTGGTCGCATGGCCAATAGTGTAGAGCAGCTGTGCGATATTATAGTGACCCTCGGTACTGTCCTGCGACAAGCGATTAACCTGACGCAAATCCGCAATAGCCGAAAGCGGATCGTTTACTTTCAGATAGGCATCGGAGCGCGCCTGTCTGAATGCCACCGACCACGGTGAGATCTCCAGCAGTTGTGTTATCATGCCAATGGCATTCTGTTCGTCACTATTGCCCAACAGGTGCTGCACCAGCTGCCACTGTTCCTTGGCCGGCCGCAATCTGGCATAGTGTTCGTGCACGAACGCATTTTGCGGCTCCTCGCTGAGCACCAGCTCAAAGTCCACCAGAGCATGATCATAATCACCGCTCTTCATGTGCACAATGCCCCGCTGACTACGCGCGGCAGTAAAGTCCGGTTTGAGCTCCAGCACACGGCTGAAGTCCTGAAGGGCAAAGCGGGTCTTGCCCAGCGCCAGATAGACAGTGCCCCGTTTGAACAGCGTCAAATAATTGTTGGGATCGCCCTCTGTGGAAATGGATTTGTGGGATTGGTGGGTTAATGGTGGGTTAAGCTTGGCCAAGGCACAGATGAATACGCACCCACGGCGGCATGATAATGCGTCAGTGCATCCGACAGCTGACCGCGTGCCAGAAAATCTTTGCCCAGCTCCAGATGATTGTCAATGTCTGCTTGATTTGCAACTGCCGCATCGGCACCTGCAAGAATGACGTGTATTTCAAAAAGTGTTGGAAATTTTTGATATTCTTATCTATCTTATCTATGATAACGCACCTTCCATGAAGAGCTCCAGCAGCAGCAGCAGGACGCAGGCGGCCAATTTCCTTTCTCCGCTGCCAAAGAGCAGCAGATCGCTCAATGGCAATGCCATGATGCTGCCTGTTTGTGTGCGTGTTTATGCGTGTGTGTGTGTGTAGGCGTGTTTACGTGCGTGTTCTGTGGGCGTCTTAACCAGTTGGGATTGAGTTTGAAGAAACGGCACAAACACGTCACACCTTATAGCTAAAAACTTTGGCGTGGCAGCTAGCGGCTGCTTCCTCTTCCTCCTCCAATCTATATATCACAGCTGCTAATCTTTACCGTTGCAACTGCTCGACAGCCGATTGCTGTTGTCGCCGTCAAATTTTGTCCGATTTTGGCAACAAAAGAAATTAAAAATTCGAAAAAAAAAAACTATTACGTGTTGTTTGTTGTTAACTATATTAAGTACGGTGCAATTTATTGCTTTCTGTCCATTTCGATCGGTAGCCGACTCGTTATTGCACCATATCGTAAATACGTTTGCCTTAATTTTGATAGAACTTGCTGCTTAAAAACCTAAACACTGACGTGTTATGCGAGCTACAAGAGACCGAGCAGATGGCGTTGCCAGACAGTGCAGCGGCATATGATTTTTTCTAGCTTCTGGCAGCGCTAAGACGAACAGGGCTGTTATCCATATGTTTTCACTGCGCAAGCGATAAATATCGCGTTTTGATTACAAATTTAAATGTTAAATGTTTAAATGTTTTTTTTCGCTAACAAATAAAAGACTTTTAAAATCTTCAATTTAATGTATATGGAACTCGAATTTGGTAAATATACATATATTGCACTACCACAACTAACATACATAGTATTTCTATACAGTTTTTGATATTTCTTGAAATATGTGTTTTTTCTTGTATTGTAAATATGTGTTTTTATTTTTAAATAAATGCAATATCTTTTTTTTTTTGAGCATTAAAATGTTTGCTTGCTTTTTAGCTTAAATACCGTTTATAACATTTTTAATTATTTTACTTATCACTAAAATGGTCGTGTTTTTTGTGCAGTAGGTGAGAGGCATGGAAATATGTAATATGATTAAAGATTCGTCTAATAAATATACTATAGGTATATGAATGTGAGAGCTTAAAGCTAATGCTGCAGAATGTGTGAGTGGAATGCGGTTTACTGGGGAAATGAGAGCATAAAGCTTTCCGGACACCCATTACCCTGTGCGTGATCCATAAATGAATGTAGTCTAATGTTAGGATTAAATGGAGGGTCTACGATTTTAAAAATTCTGTGGTGGGCGTGACTTTTTCAAAGCGCTGCACCCTTAAAGTTTCTTGTAGTATTCTTTTATGCTATGCTAACTGAATAATAGTTTGTTTTTCACTGTTCCACTTGGATTATATCATTGGTACTTTTAGGAAATCACAATATTGATCAAATCATCCAGCGTATCTTTGGCGTGCGTCTGGCTGCTATCATGTGCCTTTTTCATGTGAGCTGAAAAACATATATATTTTAACTAAGTTTCGAAAATGATTGCTTAGAATACTTTTAAATTTAATGTGCGTGACAAAACGCTCCTGGCACAGATCGCATTTGTAGTAGGTGTTGCCCGTGTGGACGCGTTGATGCAGTCGCAGCGACTTCTCGAACAGATAGCAACGTCCGCAGGTCTCGCACTTGAAGTTCTTCTCGAGAACTGAAAAGATGTAGAGATTAACAAATGATGGAAGAGTTTGTTGTTTATTTAGAAAGGGCGCAGGATGGGCATACTGCGGAGCAATTAAAAGAATATATCAGGATAGGTTGCATCGGGATGCCGGGAGAAAAAAAAGTTGTCTAACAAATGGGAATGCCCATAAGTCAGTCGAATGTGTGAGTAGCAGGGAAAATTTTAACCCCAAAAGTTGCTAAAATATATTCTGCCTCATAATGAAAAAACAAAATAAAATAATAATAATAATAAATAAAATATATTTGCCTATAAACAAACTATATATTTCCCTTTATACTTATTAATATGGAAAACTATGCTTATGAATCGAATCTGAAGGCAAGGCGTAAACTGAATGGGAGAGAGAATTTCGCGAACCCGAACTTCGCTAACCCGGATCAGGTCGAAATCTTAAGTACTATCTCCACGCCCGGTAAACTCACCCTCATGACTGCGCATATGCTGGGTGAGAACGTATTTGAGGGCAAAGGCCTTGCCGCACACATCGCACACGTTGGGCTTCTCATTGACATGGGTCTTCATGTGCCACTTGAGGTCCTGGGCACGTTTGTAGCGCTTGGAGCAGTGGCTGCAGGCGTGCAGCCGATCGGCCGAGTGCACAGCCATATGGCGCTCCAGGGCCGACTTCATGTTGAAGCGTTGCGTGCAGCTGCCGCACTGAAAGAGACCCGTATACTGGCGCTCCCGCTTGCGCTGGAGCACGCGCTTATTATTCGCAATGATCGGGGCGGCCGGTTCCCGCTGCATATGCTCGACACTCATGTGCTGGATGAGCTCCTGTTCGCTGTCGAACTCCCGTCGGCAGGCCTGAAACATGCACTCGCTGCGCTCCTGATGCGTCAGGTTTTCCGTATGCGCCTCGAGCATGTGTATCCGCTTTTCCGCATAGGAGGCAAACACTTTTGAAGAGATATCCAAAGTACATCAAAATTGTGCTACGTTTGTGGAAATTGTGGGTTTTTTAAAAGATTTTCTTTTTCGTTTTCTTTTTTGGGTGTCGTGAAACAGTACTTGATAAGTATGTACAGTGAAAGCTCCACTAATTGTACGAATTTAGCACTTATAAATTAAAAAGAAATTATAAAAACGTTGCAGTCGGACGTAACCGACTGCTTAATACTCGTCCACAATGCACAGTAGTTATTATTGTTATTTTGGAAAAATAAAGAGTGGGTGTGGACGGGAATTCTTTTACCCTTATGAATACGGGGTGACTAATCTAACTAATAACTTTGTCAAAACTTAACCGATTTTCATGTTTGGTGGCATTTTCTTCATGGTTTGCCCTCTGCATTTCAAATAACTTCATTATTGAAAATAAATTTTTTTGGATTTTTCGATAAAATATCATGTACATCCTACTCACCTTACTCATTTTCAAAAAAAATTTTTTTTTTTAATTTTTAATCGATTGCTGTTGTCACAAATAATATAAAAAAAACAACATTAAAACCGATTCTGAGGGGCTCAAATTTTTTGTTAAAAATCATGCAAAAATTGATAAAAATGTTGACATTTAAAGCTTTAGGACCCATAGCTCGCATATTTTAAACTACCATAACTTTATCAAAACTGAACCGATTTTCATGTTTGATGGCATTTTTTTCATGGTTAGTCCTGTAGATTCGTTCATTATAGAAAATAAAAAAGCAAAAAGCAAAAAGCATGTACTCCCCCCTTACTCATTTTCGAAAATTTTTTTTTTCAAAATGTAGAATCCGGAATTTCTATTTTTAATCGATTGTGGTTGTCACAATTAGCGTAAAAAAACACATAAAAAGTGATTCTGAGGAGGTCAAATTTTTGGTCAAAAATCATGCAGACATTTACAAAAATTTTGACATGTAAAGCTCTCGGATCCATAGCTCCCATATTTCAAACACCCATAACTTTGTCAAAACTGAACCCATTTTCATGTTTTATGGCAGTTCCGAATTTTTATGGCGGGGCATTGGGGGGCGTTTTCTCATGAGTAGCCGGGATATCAAGGTTGCAATCTTTGAGGGGGGTCACCAACAATCTACACACCAAATTTGATGACTCTAACTTTAATATTGTGGGAAATATTCACCTTTTATCGATTTGCAATCTTCAAGTTATCGATTTGCCAGCCTCCCAGTGGGAGCGGCACAAAAATCCTAACACTTTGTCTGACGCGGGTAAACACGCGTATATATTCCAAGTTTCAAGTCTCTAACTTCAATAGCGGCAAAAAAAAAGTGAAGGGAAGGAAATAGAAAGGGAATACAAACGGATAGCAAGACGGACATAGCACAAACCCAATCTATTCTTTTCACTTTGTGAACGAGTATAAAAAAAAAATGAAAATGTGATTTTCAACAATTAGCAATTTAAGATTTTTAAACCTTAATAGAATGTATTTAAATATACTATCAATTTATCGTTTACAAACACAGAAACAAATGTGTAAAAATTTCCATTGAAATGAGAAAAGAACCTTTTAGAGTATCACCGTGGTTGTTCGTTAAACAGAGCTTTCACTGTAGTTGCTTGCATGCGGCGCTCCAGAGGGGTAGGTGGGGTGAAATTTGTTTGTTTGGTTATGCAAGGTGTTTGGTTAAAAACTGTTTAAATAGTAACTAAGTTATTTTTAAAAAATTACGAAAAATTTTAACATTATATATGAAGTTTATTGGCATGCTTTCTTATTGTATTTATTTTTATTGTTGTGACTAAAAGGTGTATATTGAAAAAGCTGAGCCTTGTTTACCGTTAAATTGCAATTAACTTGACTAACACAGAATAAAAAGCGGCAGTTTGACTTCTTCAGAGTTAAAAGAATCTCTGATGCGATGAATATTTTGATGATGCGACAGATGTATATTATTAATGAGTTCTTATGTTTAAAAAGGTGCTTTTGTTGTGTGAGACTTAACATCCAATATAGGCCAATCAGTGAAAGCAATGCTCATTTTTAGATTTCCTGTGTGAGATCTACATTCAATGCTTAATCAATCTCTTTTGAAAAATCTCAATATCAGAAAGTTTGGGCTCACAGAACGAAAGAACGGCTTTTGATTTTAGCACTTTAAACCTATTTAGACATCCAATCAGAAGCTTTCAAATATTGGTATTTTGGGGAAACAAAAACAAAACCTAACAAAAACCTAATAAAGAGTTGCTTATATCCTTAAAAAGTCGAAATCTGTCTGTCTCTCTGTAAGTTTCTATACAAATTACTGTCTTAAAACTATCGGCATGTGTATATATAATAATCTGTCGGAAAATGAGTTTTTTATGCATTTTTTGTTATGTTTTTAAAGTTATGCTGTTAATATATCTGCAAAATATTATCAACATCAGACCACTGTAATATATAGCGGTTATAATAACAAAATATAATCAATATCGGATTTCTATATTAAAAAGCCATAGCAAAAATCTGTCAAACAATTAGTTTTTGTGTAAAAAAACGTTTTTGTTTTTAAAGATATCCGGACTAAACTTGGTAACTGAAAGTTTCACTATGCTCATAACTTATCTGCCATAGGAATAATCGATGGAAAAATACAATTTTAACTTAAGTTAATTAGTGCACATCTTTAATATGTCTGCAAGGGTAGGCACCCAGAATATTTTCTATTTTCTTTGTAAATATCTATATACTAAAGGGTGTCGCGCCCCAGAATTGTCCATATATGTATTTAATTTCCTCAAGTAACTCAAGGAAACTGTGCGACTGACAGCAACTGATTGATAGTCTAAATAGGGCATCAAGGCCAGCATCTGCCCAGATTCAACTCACCCTCAGTGCAGATGGCGCATTTGAAGGGCTTCTCGCCGCCGTGCTGTCGATAGATGTGCCAGCGCAGAGTTTTCACATGTATGAAAGCTGTTGCAAGTTAATGGATATAATAATGTGTACATATATATGATAGATATGCCCCACCCACCTTTACCGCAAATGCCGCAGTATTCGCTCTTGCGGGAGCCCGTTGAGTGGGTTGCTTCGTGACACTTGAGATGTCGCTGGTTGATGAACAGCCTGTCGCAGCCGCTGTGGCGACACCTGAGCTGGCGTTCCGGCTTGTGCCAGTTCATGTGATAGTGCAGGCTCTTCCGCGTGAAGAAACGCTTCTCGCACATAGTGCATTCGAAGTCCGTCTCCGAGTGGTATTTCTCGATGTGATGCTCAAGATTGTGACGATCCCCATACTTTTTGCCGCACACGTCGCAGGCGTAGTGCTTGATCACGTGCACGCTCTTCATGTGCACCGTGCGCGAGGCGGCGTCTTGGAAACATTCCGTGCACTCCGGACAATTGTATGGCTGGTCCGGGTCGTGTGAATTGCTAATGTGCTCCAGCAGCAAATGCTGCAACTCGTAGCTCTCCTCTGGCTTGTGACAGAATTTACAAGCGTAGCTAATGTTCAGCGAATTATAATCGGAAGTTAAATCAGTTGTGTCGTCTAGTTGCAAGGAGTCGGGTTCGTTGATGCTAATCGTTTCCACAAAGATTTCTATGGGCGTTGGCGTTGTGGCCTCAATAGTGGCAGTGTCTTGTGTTGTTGTTGTCGTCGTTGCTTTCGCTATTTCTATTTCATCGGTGTCCTCTTCAATGTGGTCCTCCTCATCGTTTTTGTCATAGAGCAAATTGGCATCGATCTTGTCGAAAATATTCGACAACTTTAACTGCGCGTCCTGGCAGGATATACGAAACGTGTAAATGGAGCAGAATTTTGTGAAGCAATCGCTACATATTTTCTGTGGCAGTCCATCGTTTGGTGAGATCTGAGTTATATGAAAAATAACGTTTATTTAATAGGAAAGATAAAAATACCATTGCATGCACATGCTATATGTCTGGTAACAAAATTAAAAATTATTGACAGCAATTTCTGTTATTTGCATTTTTTTATATATGTATATGTAATTTAAAATCTTGTCGATTACAAACAACTGCAAATATAAATTTCATATTTGCGTTACATTAACAGAAGCCGATAAATTGCATTTAATTATCGTTATCGATAACACACGCACACCGCTGCACGATCGATGCAATGCACCGACTTTCACCAATTGCAATCGTTTATTGAACTCAACGTATACGTTACATTTGCCGCAGTCGATAAATGGCATACGTTAACTGTTATCGACAACGCAGAGCGACCGTTGAACGATCAAAAGCTTAATTAAAATGCAGCGCACAAACTTTCACAAATCGCATTTTTATTATCGCATTCTTTAAGTTTGTTTTCGTTATTGCAGTGACAGCGGCCACTCACCTGTAACTTCCAGTTGACAAGCTCCAGGCGTATTTGCGCCATTTCGCTCTGCCAACGCGTTGGATGGAACAAGTCCAGCCAATAGTTGTTGCCATTTTCGAAATCGCACCTGGCACAAGTGCGACACGTTTCCATGGCTGCAGCAATCAACAAACTGAGCAGTCAACATCAAACCGTGCGGTGCAGCTACAAATTGCAATTGTCAGACAGCCGCACACATACCTACATGTATACATATGTAAAGGGTTGCATGTATTTATGGCCTTTGTTTTTGGAGTTACCTCTAACCAAATAACATAACGACAGCATAACAAAGCGACCGAATATTTATAAATTTAAGTTTTTGGCGCATTGCTGGTTGTGCATACACGGATACATACATATATTTCGTTGCTCTGTTAGAAATCAATGAGAGCACTGAGCGCAGCCAAAACAATAAATATGTAGTGGGAGCGAAGCGAGCTGCACAAAAACAAAAAGGCAGATCTCGTTCAATTGCACGCAGCAAATGCAAATGCTCTCTCAAAGTTGTGAGCGAACTGAGGACACGAGCAAACACGAAGTCGCGTACAAAATGTTCGGGTACTTTTCGTTTCATGAGATGTCCCATCTACATATGTTATTTGGTTCGTGGCGTTATGCAACTTTAGAAATAACTGTAATAACACACACACCCACACACACGCATGCAGGAAATATGCCAACTTCAATGTTGTTGGCCACAGCTGGATTTGTTAGCCAACATCTGTTCCATTTGCAACTTTTTGCCCAAAGTTAAGCAATCGATGCTGATGGATGCTGCCTGTGTGCCATCAGCCTGGGCACACTCAAAATGCTATTGTGCTTGTACGCCAATTGGGGGAGCAGCAATCGGGTCGCCTTAACCACATCCTGGGCCAACAGCGAGATGTTGTCTGTACCACACTCCCGAAAGAACTGACCTTCACATTATGCCCAAGTCAACTTTAGCGACAAGAGCTTGTAGAGATTGAATTCCCACGCACACACACACACACACACACGCATACGCCCACAGAAATGCAACGGGCGCATGTGTCGGTGTTGGCCCACCCCAACTTTTGCGTTGCTCAGCTGATTTGTTTTTGTTTGTGTACTTGCGCAAAAGCCTGGCTGCCAAACAGAGAAAGCTTTAAACTTGCAAAACCGAAGCGAATCGTTTCAGACAAGAGTTTTGCTTAAGAGGGGAACAGAAAACAATAGTTGATGTGGAGAAAATGCGTTTTCTGTCTTACTACCAATGTCAATGCTCTTTTATTTAGTTTTCTATAAGTTTACTTTTATTTATATATACGCACCTTCATCCGTTCATTATACGTAATTATGCTCTCTTTCGCTTGCTTTCAGCATGAGAGCGCAAACGATTTTAAATCTAACGGTCGATACTTTTCGATACTTGCTTAACGAAAGCTTTTATGCTAAACCGTTAATACAGAATGTACTTGAATTATTTCAAAATATGGAACGCATCTCCGAATTCATCAAAACCATACCTGATTAAAACAATTTTCTTTTTTAAAATATTTTTTACAATCTAAAAAACCTCTTTTCTGAAAATTCTCTGGCAAATATTTTATGTTTGAATTCAAAATAAACAAGGAAAGAACTAAATAATTTCCTATAGTAAGTTTGCTTTTACGTTTTAAATAAATTGACGAACCAAGGTTCGAACCAAAACAGGAGTTTATTTATGTATGATTCGAACCAATTCAATTCAATCAGGAACCGAACCTAAAGGTGATTCATTGGTTCGAACCACCGACAATTTAGATTGGCCTGCACTTGCTTTTAAATTAAACAGCGGCTGCTAAAGATTAATCTTAATTGTAGTTTATTCTTAATTATTTACAGAAGCATTCACTTAGTTCTATATATGTGTATATACATATATCTAACTATACACCACTTTGATTAGGCAACACGTAAGGAGATTCCGCAGACTAATCAAAGAATTCTCACTAACTGGGCGGCAAAATGCCCAAAGCTCGTAGACACAACTTGGCCGCGTTGAGTTTGGCCTCCTTCTTGTTATTGCAGCCCTGGGTGGGCGTATACGTCTGGCCATTGATCTCGACGGAGAAGAGGAACAGGCGGCTATGCGACGGTCCCGAATCATCCTTGAGCGTGTATTGCGGTGGCGTCCATTTGTTCTTCGATGTCAGTTCGTTGAGCACACAAACGGGATGCTTGTCGTGGGCGGTGAGCGCAGCCTGGGCAATATTCACAGCACTTGTGTTTTTGGCCGTCCGAGCGTTCTGGGGGCGTGACGGCTGCTGCTTGATGTCCTCGCGCGAAACGAGACCCCGCTTGTCCAGCTTAACGGTTAGCTGGAGCGGCTGCAGTGAGCCGGTCTTGGTGCGACCCAGGCCCTCACCCGGCTTCCAACCCATTTTCTGGAGGAGCGCCATGCCCATGCCGCCAGTGACCGGCTTGGTGGAGGTCAGCTGATCGCGGCGCGCCCACAACTGCGGACCGCTGTTTAGCTCGTGCACCTTCATCACCTGGGCACCGGTGCTGCCCGTAAACTGGCCGGGCAGAAATTTCGAGGAGGCCCACGACGACATGTCGCGCTGCGCATTGTACATCATTCTCAGGGCCTCCGAATCGGCTGGATTGTCCTGTGTGTGTGTGGGAAAACAATTGGTTTAATGGATGCGCCTATTTGGATTTCAACTGGCGCCGCTGCTCCTACCTGCAGACGTCTGATGGCACTAAGGCGCTGTGTTATGATGCTGGACACGTCCATGCTGGGCGCCGTAGCCTGCGGAAAGATGGAAGCACTTGGCGCGGCTGGCGCTGTCGATGGTATGGGCACCTCAGGCACAAAAGGAGCTGACGGCCTGGTGGGAGGAGGTGGCCTGGGGGGAGGAGGCGCCACTGCAGCCGCCGGCACAGAAGCAGCTACAGCAGTCAGAGCAGCCGGAGCAGGCACGGCCTGCGGCACCGACAACGGCAATGGCGTCAAGCCATTGCTGTCAGCTGGGCCGGCGGCGTCGGGCAGATAAGAGGCGGGCTTGAAGGCAGGCTCCTGCTGCTCCTGGTGTGGCAGCGTCTTGGCAAAGACGTTGCGCTGCACATCCTTGAATATGCTGGTGGCCTGCTTGGCCGGCGGCAGTACTGGCAGCGGCGCCAGCGACTCCTTTGGATCCACAGGCACCCAGACCTCGGACATGCGATGCACCTGGCCGGAGGAGACGGGAAATTGCATGGTTATCGCCTTGGTCTGCTCGTCGCGGCGCGTGGACGGCACTATGGGCGTGGAATTGCGTATGTGCATGACAATCGGTTCGCGCTCCTTCAGCTGGAATGGATGATGGAACGCTTTGGCATTGCCATTCTTATCCACATCCGAATCCTCGTCGGAACTGAGATCAGACAACTGTTCGCCGTTAGAGATCTTCTTGCAAAAGTCTGTCAGATCCTGGACGGTGCGACCGCCGTAGCGCATCTTGAGCAGCACCTTATCCTTCACCTCCGGCGTCATATCCGCCACGCCGGCCATGTTGCCGCGCTTGAACATGCTGATGGCATTGCGGCGCGCAATCTCCAGCAAACGCTTCTTATCGATGCCCAAGTCCCGTGAACGGGAACGGGAACGTGAACGGGAGCGGGAACGGGAGCGGGAACGGGAGCGCGTGCGCTGTCTGGCGCTGGAGCTACTCTGGTAACGTCGCTTAATGTCGCCACTGGGCTCCTGTTTGACGCGCTGGCCCGTGTCTCCGCCGTAGAAGCGCCGTCGACCGTTGGCCTTCTCACGCAGATAGGTTTCCTCGTCGGAGAGCGAGAGCTCGTCGGATTGACGACGCTCCGCCTTGACCTTGGACGAGCGGACGTTGTTATCCTTGCGGGCGCATTTGCTATCATGGTAACCATTGTAGAAGCTATTGTGGCCACGTTCCCGCTCCCGCTCCCTTTCTCTTTCCCGATCTCTATCCCGCTCACGTTCTCTTTCGCGCTCCCGCTCCCGGGCTCGTTCCCTATCCCGTTCGGGATCGTGCTCCGGCATTTCCTTTTTGCTTGGCGCCGTTTCCACGGCACCAGCTGGCGCATGTCGTTTGCGCGTCTCGAGCTTCTCCTCCGCCTTGACCGTGGCCGTGATCGTTTGCTCCTTAGCCTTTTCGCGATCCTTATCCTTATGCTTGTCTTTGCTGTCCTTGTGCTTGTGCTTATGTTTCCTTCGCTTGTGCTTGTGCCTGTGCTTGGCCTCGCCGGTCGCCACGTCCGTATCGGAGCATTCGCCGTCGGATTTGCTCAGCTTAGTGCGCGACTTTTTCTTCTTATCCTTTTTGGATTTCCTGTGCTTCCTCAGCAGATTCTTGTCGTCCAGCAGCTCTTCGGGTGGCGCTGCGTTAAAAACGCTAAACAGCTCGGCGAGTATCTCATTGGAGGATTTAACAGGCGTAATTTGTTTCTTATCATCTGGCGAGGATTCATTGCTGTTGCTCGCATCGCTGTCCGTGGTACCCGAGCCGGAGCCGGAGCCTGTGTGCGCGGGGGGCGAATCACTTTCGGTTTTGATCTTTGCATTTAGCGCTTTCAGCTTAGCCTCGATCTCGCTGTCAACCTTCTCACGTTTCACCTTAAGGGCCCGGGGCGGATCATCTGCGGGCAGGGGCTTCGATTGCTTTGGCTGCTGCTCCAGCGTGTTGGCATTCTCCGTCTTTTCAGTCATTTCCACAGAGGCGTCATGTGACAGCGTTTAATGAAATGCTTGCACATCGGGCTATGTGCAATATATTTAATATATATATATAAATATAAGTGCGGATATACACAAATTGTTCAGTTTTTTTGCACGCCTAAACCATATCAATCGATAGATTTGCTGACCAAAATATTACAAATATACATTGCACATACCTAATGGTGATGTGAGAAGCACCGATAGCTGCCTTTATTCCGAAAATGTACGCAAGTTGACAGTCCTGACGTTTAGAAGCGCAGCCAACTTTAGTCACGTCGCTGTCACGAATTGCAATTTTTATATCAAAAAAAAAGTTTAATCATTATTTCATAGGCTTGCACAGTGTCAGTCGAGTAATAAATAAGAAGAAATCTAACTGAAAATGTAAGTAAAATTTCCTGCAAGTTATCCTAAGGTTGCTAAAACAGCCATTTGCCCGCAAATTGCCAACATTTTTAAACGCCATTTCTTTTTTTTTTTCTCGCCTGGTGGCTCTGCCCTCCTCTTCTTACACTGCCACTGTCATTGTCATCATCGTGCTGCTCTGCCATGCAATTGGTTGTTGGTTCTCGCGATGTCGATTTTGTCGGAACTAACGAACGGACGTCTACGCTCTCTGGTTTTGCCATGCCCCCGTGCTCTGGCCTTTTGTTTGTGTCGGTATTTGTGTGTGTCGCGCATGTGTGTGTGTGCATGTGTGGTTAAATTTTTCGTTGTGCGTATAATTGAAATAACTGAGCAGAAGTGGACAACGAAAAAATAATCATCAAACTTATTTGGAAAATAATAACGGCATAAACAATTCAGTTCTAATTGAAGGCTCATAGTAGGCGTATAAACAAATATATATATATATATATATACATTTATATATATATTTACAAAAAAATATTCACTCCCACACACATAAAATCAGTGAAAATGACATCGCTGGATCAAAATCGTTTGCAAAACTTTAAAAACAAAGGAAAGGATCAAGATGTAAGTTACACGATGTCTATACTTCAAGGAGAATACCAGCTCATAATCAATAACAAATAATTCGTTAACAGGAGATGCGTCGTCGCCGCAACGAAGTTACCGTGGAATTGCGAAAAAACAAGCGCGACGAGACGATTCTAAAGCGTCGCAATGTGCCCAACCTGGACTCGAACACAGATGAGGACGAGCAGTTGCCCAATTCCATAAATCTGAAGAAGCTGGCTGATGCCGCCGCTGATCCATCGAAGCCGGAGCAACAGTTGGCCGCCGTTCAAGCGGCACGCAAACTTCTATCATCGGACAAGAATCCACCCATTGATGATCTGATCCAAAGCGATATATTGCCCATTCTTGTGGAGTGTCTAAAGCAACATAATCACACAATGCTACAGTTTGAGGCCGCTTGGGCATTGACCAACATTGCCTCTGGAACTTCCGATCAAACCAATCAGGTGAGCATTTCAAAATATATCGCTAATCGAAAAGTCTGTAAACAAGAATTTATTTTTGGCTTATCGAAATTTAAGTTTATATAATTTATATATATATATTGACTATTGTAGTAGTGTTCATTAAAATAGCTTTAAAATGTATATAAATATATATATATATAAAGTATAAAGATAAAGTATATATATATATATGTATATATATTTTGGGGTCAGAGAAGTAGCCTTAAATGCGTTACACATGTCGTAATGGGTATTAAAAAAAATAATAATAATAATAAACACAAAATCAAGATAGCGCATCGAACATTTCACATTATATATTCACGGAAAAATGAAAAGTACAAATATTTTCCGATGCCCTTTCCTTGCATATATATATAAATGTATATTTGCTGATATAGCTATCAAAAAACTGAAATGAGTAAGCACAGGTGCAAGCAGCAGTTGGAAAATTCAACTAATTTCGCTTTAATTTGTGTGTTCATCTTCCAGGTGGTTGGCGCCGGTGCTGTGCCGCTCTTCCTTCAACTATTGAACTCACCCGCTCCGAATGTCTGTGAACAAGCTGTATGGGCTCTGGGCAATATCATTGGCGATGGACCCTTGCTGCGCGATTTTGTTATTAAGCATGGCGTTGTACAGCCGCTTTTGTCGTTCATCAAACCAGATATACCCATATCTTTTTTGCGCAATGTCACCTGGGTAATTGTGAATTTGTGCCGAAACAAGGATCCGCCGCCACCAGCTGCCACAATACACGAAATCCTGCCCGCACTCAATGTGCTGATCCATCACACCGATACAAACATCTTGGTCGACACGGTCTGGGCCATTAGCTATTTAACCGACGGCGGCAATGATCAAATCCAAATGGTCATCGATAGCGGTGTTGTGCCCAAGCTGATACCGCTGCTCGGCAATAACGAAGTAAAGGTGCAGACGGCAGCATTGCGTGCCGTGGGCAACATTGTAACCGGCTCGGACGAACAGACGCAGGTGGTGCTCAACTACGACGCATTATCGTATTTCCCAGCGCTGCTGTCGCATCCAAAGGAGAAGATACGCAAGGAGGCTGTCTGGTTCCTATCGAACATCACCGCCGGCAACGAGTCACAGGTCCAGGCTGTTATCAATGTTGGCCTGCTGCCGAAGATCATTGACAATTTGAGCAAGGGCGAATTCCAGACACAAAAGGAGGCGGCTTGGGCCATTAGTAATCTAACCATTAGCGGCAGACCCGAGCAGGTGTTTACATTAATCAAAGAGGGTGTCATACCGCCATTCTGCGATCTGCTGTCGTGCCAGGATACACAAGTGATCAATGTAAGCTAGATGATCTAAGTGAGATTAAGCAGTTTTTAAGTTAATTTCTATTTAATCTTCAGGTTGTGCTCGATGGCCTCAATAATATGCTCAAAGTGGCGGCATCACATGTGGAGGAGGTAGCCAATTTGATTGAGGAGTGCGAGGGACTCGCCAAAATTGAGCGACTCCAGAACCATGAGAACGTTGAGATTTACAAGCTGGCATACGAAATTATTGAGAAATACTTTACCGAGGTAAGTGGGTTAAACTTATACCAATCTCAGCGCAATTTTAAACCATTGCCCCATTTCCACTTGGCATTTACAGGGCGAACAATCTAACCTGGCACCGACTTCTGATGGCGCAGAATACAACTTTGATCCCAATGCAGACAAAATACAAATGAACTCGTTCAACTTTTAATACACCAACGTCTGACCAGTTGAACCATAAAGTATACGCACACACATCCCAAATGTGTGTCTGTATACTCGATTGATAGCATATAGCAATTAAATTTCGAGCGATTCTCTGTGCCCATTCAACAACAGCAGCAATTCTAAAAGCAAGAAAAAAAAATCAAACAGAAATATGCAAATTCTTTGATAGCTTGGTTAAAAAAAAATAACAAAAAACAAAACTTACATACAACACATATACACAAGGAAAATGCAGCAAGCAAAAAATTTTTGTCAAGTTCATATGTTTACAATATTTATATGCCAAACATACATAACTCAATGTGTATGTAAACATATAATAAATCAATAACATTTTATTTTTTTACAGTTTTGATGCATGTTGCAATAGCGAAATCCTTTTTAGTTATTTATACTTTTTATTCAATTTGAATAAGTTTAAAATTTTCAGTCGATGCCACTTCAGTTTAAGTTCAGTTTTATTTTCGATTAAAAGGGCTGCAAAGGCGCAAACGAAATATTGCAACTGCAACAAATGTGCTAAAAAAAAACAAAGCAAAGAATAGCAACAACAACATGAGCAACACACAGGAATGATAAACATTGTAGAACTATTTGATTTGTAATGAATATTTTTAATTGACATGTACGCCTTTGATTTGTAATTGAAATTACATATACATTTCTAACATGAAAAACGATAAAAACAAGAAACACGACATATTCTTTAGTTTCCATTTACTTTTCGCTGGAAAAATTTAAACACCTGATGTGTGCATTTTGAAAAGAGAGAAAAGAAAACATTTGTTTATACAATCGAACTATAGTGTCTACGGCCGTAGGGTGGGGCGACAAACTAATCAAGTTACAGATGTTCGTGCCGGCACACAAATAACTGAATATACACACGCATTTGTATGTTTGTAAGTACGTCATATTCCAATACACGTTTTGCTTCGATGCGCAATAGTCGCTTTAAAATTTAAATATTTCATATATTTTGCCACACTGTGCCATGGGTTGATTGTGTATTTGCATATGTGTGAATCACACGGTATGTATACATATTTAGATTTGATAGAGGCTATAAATACATATATACACATGGCATTAGAGTGAACCTTATGCGTAACCGTTTAGATTAGTGTTGAGTAGTTGCTCAATCAGCCAGCTTGTTCAAAGTAAGTATCGATAGCTACACAACGTTTATATCGATTGATCGTGAAGTTTGAGCTTTTCGATAGCCGAAGTACCGGTCAAAGTTTGTTTTTAATTGTTAAGCTTTAGGCAGTCAATACGGGCGACAGCAACGTTTCAATGTTTGTCTTAAATTTAGCTTCGATGCTGCTCAACGAACACATCATATAGTTGACTGGCTCAAAACCCTATTCCTTTACCCTATTCACATTTGAACTCGACTTCCTGATAGCTGAGTATCAGGAGAAGCATTATATATGAGTGCGCACGATTGTGAGAGGTTACGCAAAGCGCAGTGCCGCTATTCAGTATTGACAAATTTGCGAAAGAGCGTGATTTAGGAGAGTTTGACGTCATGTGCTTTGTTTACATTGCGTTGATATTGGCGCGCGTTAAATTGGCTAGTTTGTATGGAATCGATGTAAAACTCCAGCTCTAGTCCAATGTTTACAATACTTGAGGTATAATTCAGTCAGAATTATCAAGCTTGGTGATTTTCCAAAATAAAATGTTATGATAATAAGGTGGTCTTAGATAGATGCACAGATATGTGCATAGCATGTGAATATCAGATTGTCGCGTGATGCGCTCTGAGCGTAGAGGCGTCGGTTGGATGTTTATTTTAAGATAAATGCGTTTGTATTTGTATTGTGAATGCATTTAGGTGCGTACTTAGCTGCTTCCGTCAACATTGCGCTGCGGAAATTGGCGCAGCAATTAAACGAATGTCCGACAAGTGTTGCGTGCGATTGTCAAGGCCAAGGACGTTGCATATTGCATGTGTTTTGAGTGAGAGCTAAATAGAGATAGAGCGAGAACGTTCGAATTAGAGCATTTCTTAACTCTCGTCAAGATTCTAAAAACGGATTTCATAACCGGTTTTTAAGTTTTTTTTTTCTGGTTTTTAGAAAGTTAAAAAACTCATGTAATAGGTCTCTCAGCTGTTTTGTGTGCACGAGCATGGCTCTCGTGCCCACACTCTTTCGCTCATACACACACACACACACGCGCAGAGAGAGATCTTAGAGCGCCGACGCTAATGTTAATCAACTCAACGCTTTTGTTATTCACACTCGCGTTGCGTTGATTCAAATTACTCAGTACGGTTGAAGCTGTCATTCCGTACGCCAGTCGCTCGGTCCGCTGTTGGTTGAATTTAAATTCTTTTTTGCTCATCTGGTTAATTCCGTTGATTTCGCACAAACAAAAATGTCAACAGCCGTACCAACCCCACCACCAGCAGCACCGCCACCGCCACCACCCTCGTCAGCTGCTGCTGTCGCTGGAAAGGGCATTCATACTAAGATCTATAATGGCCTTATTGGCGTATGCGATAAATTTGTGCCCGCTAAAATGCGGCCACTGTGGATGCATCCTGCAGGTGGGCGAAAACAAAATATATAAATATACCACGTGTAGTTTTATGTTTAATATTAATATATGTATATACATATATTGTATTTTAGGTCCTAAAACGATTTTCTTCTGGGCACCAATCTTCAAATGGGTGAGTTAATTGATAGCCGGACAAATAGACGGACAGCTCGTTACATAATTTCGACAGCATGACCTTCGCTAATTTTCATTATCTCTGTCTGCTGCTGATATACAAAATCTAAATGGCATTAATACAGAAATCTGTGAGAGTGTGCAAAGTGCTTTATATGATTATTTGTTGTTTATTCTGGTACAATAAACGTGTTGGTGCTGTTTTAGAGAGAGAACGCGCGCGATAAGTGCGCATTAATGTGTGCCACTGTATATATATGCTTATGAATTGTTATTGCTATTATGTATTTATTTATACATTACACGCGCCAAAATTCCAATAACAGAAACTGACGCTGTAATCGCAACTCCGCATGTTAATTAACATCATAACTTTATGTTTTCGATTTTATGACCTTTTATCTATATTGCATTATATATATAAGGCAACTCCATTTGTTAATTAACATAACTATGTTTACGATTTAATGCTTATTTTATCGAAATTGTATTTACAGGGCCTTGTCGCAGCTGGGCTCAGTGATTTAGCCCGCCCGGCAGACACTATTTCCATATCTAGCTGCAGTGCATTGGCAGCTACGGGCATTATCTGGTCACGTTATTCGCTGGTCATAATACCAAAGAATTACAGTTTATTCGCTGTCAATTTGTTTGTGGGCCTGACGCAATTGGTGCAGCTGGGTCGCGCCTACAACTATCAATTGGAGCAGGATAAGCTGAAGAAGCAAGAGGACGAGAAACCTGCGATAACTCAATGAAGTACAGCACAAAGCAACAAATCTTGAACACGCACAAGAGAACAGCAACGAACGATATCGAACGGCGTTTTATATTAAGTTGTGTTTTGAGTTTTGGCGACTGAATATTCGATTTCTTTTTCGTGGTTAATTGTTGCCTTACAAATCGTGATTCATATTGCTTAAGTTAGTAAATGTTGGAGGCTTCGTGTATATTTTAATTACATGTACCCTAAAAAGACTTTTTGTGATTTTTGTCAAGACGAGAGGAAATAAACAAATACATTCTCAAGACTGTAGGAAAATAATTGCAAACCAACTTTTGAATTCTGCTGGGTCGCGCTAGCGCCGGCCGATAAGTATCGATAGCAAACGAGTATTTTTGCCCGGGGTGGGTGGCAAGAAAAGTCCACACAACGCTGTCAACAGCTGTTTACACAAATCAAATATTGCAACTTTATTCGCTTAATAAAAACTGTAGCTTTAATTATGAACTTAATAACTGGTATTAAATTGTACATTGAAAAGATGTGCACAGAGTCCGGACCGGGCATGAAAATTATACTGCTGGACAAGGAGACGGTATGAAAGGGCACAAAATAAATCTCTATTTGAATTGGGGCAAACTTTTCAAAGGCAACTTTTCTTTTTCGTGATTTTTAGACTAGCATAATTTCCATGGCTTTTAGCCAGTCTGATATGTTGCAACGTGAGGTGTATTTGTTCGAGCGTCTCGACTCCGGCCGTTCCAATGAGCGTCTAAAGTATCTGAAGTGCATTGTTTTCATACGCCCCACAAAGCAAAATATACAACTGCTGGCGAATGAGCTGCGCAATCCGAAATATAGCGCATATTTTATATGTAAGTACGCTGCCAACAGCTGCCAACAAATTCGCATTATAGTCTATCTATTCCTTGAACAGATTTTAGTAATATTATACCACGCACCGATATCAAATATCTGGCCGAATGCGATGAGTCAGAGTCGGTGCGCGAGGTCAAAGAGTTGTATGCGGACTATTTGTGTGTTAATCCCAATCTGTTTTCCCTGAACATGCCCAACTGCATGACAAATCTGAACTGGCTGCCCGACGCGTTGACTCGCAGTGTGCAGGGCATAACGGCCGTGCTGCTGTCGCTTAAACTGAATCCCGTGATACGCTATCGCGCCGGCTCGCAGGTGGCGCAGCTGCTGGCCAAGCTGATCTACGATCAGACGACGAAGGAGTCGGCGCTGTTCGATTTTCGTGGGAATGTGGATGGCGCAGCGCCGCCATTGCTTCTACTGCTAGATCGCAGGGATGATCCGGTGACGCCTCTGCTGCATCAGTGGTCATATCAGGCGATGGTTCATGAACTGCTCCAGATACGCAATAATCGCGTCGACCTGTCCGAACGGCCCAATGTGCCCAAGGAGTTCAAGGAGCTGGTGTTGTCCGGCGACCAGGACGAGTTCTATGGCAGCAACATGTATGCCAATTATGGTGAAATTGGCTCCACCATCAAGCAGCTGATGGAGGAGTTTCAGCGTAAGGCCAACGATCACAAGAAGGTCGAGAGCATTGCCGACATGAAGAACTTTATTGAATCCTATCCGCAATTTAAGAAAATGTCCGGCACCGTACAGAAGCATCTGTGCGTCATGGGCGAACTCTCCAGCATCACGAATAAGCGCAATTTGTTCGAGGTATCCGAACTGGAGCAGGAGATGGCCTGCAAGGCGGAGCATGCGGCGCAGCTGCAACGGATCAAGAAACTGATCGCCGACGAGCGCGTCACCATTGACGATGCCATCAAGCTGGTGGCATTGTATGCCCTGCGCTACGAGCGCCATGCAAATTGCGATACCTCGGCGCTGTTGCAGATCATCAAGACGCGCGGCGGCAACACACAGATTGTGCCCGCTTTGGTCGAGTATGCGGGCATGCATGTGCGTCAGGGCGATTTGTTTAACATGGTTCGCATCACGGATGCCGTCAAATTGACCCGAATTCTGATCAAAGGCCTGAAGGGTGTAGAAAATGTGTTCACACAGCACACGCCGCTGCTGAAGGAAACGCTCGAGGATGTGTTCAAAGGCCGCGAGTTGGATCCGCTGTATCCGGCCATTAATTCGGAACTTGTGCCATTCCGTCGACCGCCACAGGAGGTGGTTGTCTTCATCATTGGCGGTGCCACCTACGAGGAAGCCCTGACCGTGCATCAGCTCAATAATGCCGGCTACAAGGTGATCCTGGGTGGCACCACCATACACAACTCCCAGAGCTTCATCAGCGAAGTTCTGGCGGCCACAACTGGCACACAATTCAAACATACCAAATCCATGCTTAAGTATTGCTCCCCAGATAATCTATAGGCACCCTTATGAAGATGAAGAAAAAACCATTGCTATTGTTAACTATTTATGTGTAATTTAAACCATTTAATAACTATTTAATAATTCGCTAAAAATTGTTGTGTAATATATATATGTATGTATCAACTTTTATAAATACATAAACTTATAAATATACACTTGAATGTTGTAATAGAAGTATTTCATTTGGTATCATAATATTTTAGATAAAAGCTATTTCGATTTATTAAAATACAGAAGTTCAAATTATCAGTAAATATTACAACTTTTTGACAGCAGGTGCTCGCTTTACAAAGTAAGCGAAAGTTAAGTTTTAATTAAATTCAGTTAGTTTTAGACAGAAAGTGCAGAAAAGTTGCCTTACGACGGATTTAATTAACTAGATATAAAAGATGTGGCGAAAGCATACTTAAATGCTTAATATATTCTAAAAACACAAAAGCATGAATTTTCAGTAGTTAGTAAGGCGCAAAGGTTGCACCTGCTGAAAACTCGCCTTACAAAGTAAGCACATAGGAAGCACTTGGCATTATGATTGAAAATCGCTTGCTAAATAAATAAATAAGGTAATGGGTTGCTAGAGGCTATTTTGCCATCTAGAGCCGCCCCAAGCAGCACCATGACAACAGTTACGCCGGGAACCCAACGCCCCAGTTCAAACAACGGGCATTGCGAGCATTTTATTCGGCATGTCCAGCAGCTACTTCAACGAGATCTGGCACCAGGCGCAGCATGAATGCGAGCAGCTGGCCATCATCGACTATGAGCGCCAGCATCAGAACGTGGACACCACAGTGGCCACCATAAGCGGCGTCACGGGCATCGTCACCAGCTCCGTGGCCGCTGCGGCCGAATCCAAGGCGCTGCTGCAAGCGAGTCTCTACGAGTTCTATTTGCGCTATATATGCCTGAGCAATCGCCTGGAGGAGGTCTACGACAATGCAAGTATTGGGGGATTATAAGGAATCTGGAAAACTAAATATATTAATTGAAAATGTTGACCAAGCGCAAATTGAAGATTTTCTTTAGTAATGATAGTAAATCTCTATCGTAATCATTGAAAGGTAAATTTAATTCATTAAAATTTCCGTTAAGTTTCTATCTGCAGTACCTCGAAGAGATCTACGATATTGTTAGTGTTGGGAAATATTAGAAGAAGATTTGGAAATATAATTAAGTGAAAGTTTTTCTACAGTTCTATCAGTAAATTAATAAATTAAGAGACGTCTACGATATTGTTGCTCTTGGGAATATGATTAAATTAAGGTTTTTCTATATGTTTGTAATCATAAATACTCTAGATATTTATATTTCAAGTCAGCTTGTCTTTAAAAAATCAAATTCAATTGATTAAAATTGTAATTTAAAAAAATAAAATTAAATTAGTTAAACTTCCCATTGAGTTTATATTTTAAGCAGCTGAAGGAGGTCTTTGGCAATATTCCTAATAGGAAATATATTATAAGTACATAGTGGACTATAATTAAACTAAAATTGTTATATTGTTATTAATAGTAAATACTCTAGATTTATGAATTTAAAATCTATTTTTATCGTTTAAAATCAAAGTTAAATATTAGGTTGATAATGTATTGGGAAAGATTACATGAAAACTTGGGAATATAATTAAATATAATATAATTCAAGTTTTTCTATAGCTCTAAAAAATAAATGCAGTAAATACATATATTCAAATGCTATACTTATGTTTAACAATTAAGTTATATTAACTTATATTCCCCCTCTAGATAATCCAGCCCCAGAAGCGTGAGCTGGTGCGCAAGCTCCTGGACGCATGTTTGGGCCGTGTGGTGGAGCTGAAACATGATCTGGTCAACATCGATCTCATGGAGTTCAGCTACAACGACGAGGTCGTGGAGCGACTGCGTCTCACGCCCATGGAGACGGAGCTGCGCATACCACGCTACTTTCTGCGCGAACGCGAGCAGGAGCTCGAGTTCCGCAAGCGCACCATGCACGAGATACTGATCAGGTTGGGCTGGCTGGAGGAGCATGCGCTGGAGGAGCCGCTCACCGAGATTGAGGCCATACGGCTGCTGCAGATGCACGAGCGGGCGCGGCAGGGTCGTCTCCGGGCCCACTTCATGAAGGAGATACGCAAGGAGAAAGGCAAATCGGAGGAGCGTAGTGACAAGGAGCGCAGCGATTCTGGCCTTCTGGCGGCCATGAAGATACAGAAGATGTGGCGCGGACACACGGCGCGTCGGATCACGCGACGCCGCAAGATGGATGAGATGATATTGATTGGCATGGTGCCGCCACCGGCGGCGGTGCTAAAGGAGCGCGCCGAGAAGCTGGAGCGGCACAACGTGACCGACGTGCGGCGTCGGCACGTGGCCCAACAGAGCTATGCGGCACAGTTCGAGGCGCGTCAGGTGACCATACAGGAGGAGATTAGGCTGAAGCATGGCGCCACAATGAAGGAGGACATAGCCGATGAGATACGCGCCTGGATAAAGGATTGCTATGACAAGACGGGCAAGCTGCCAGATTTTCCGTCCGAGGATCAGGGCGGATCGCTGCACATATTCAGCAGGCCAGGGACGGAGAGCGAGCATAGTCGCTCCTCGGCGCGCTCCTCCAAGGAGTCGCGCAAGACCAAGGACAAGTCCAAGTCGCCGGCGCGCAGCGGCGATTTAAATGTCAACGAGAATCAGGACGAGGATATCAACTTTCAACCGGCTGCATCGATATGTTTACCCGATATACGGGCGGAAATTGAATAGTAAGTGGGCAAATCCAAAGGATTCCATTTAATGTTAAATCGTATTTAACTGTCCACAGCTTCAACGATACCTGGCGCGACAAAGATGAGACGGGCGTGCTCAGCCAGGCGGCCTACGAGGACATGATCTATGCCGAAAAGTATCAGGAGGTGGAGCTGGAGTTCCGACGGGCTGTCGACGATGTGATGCGCCAGGAGCTGGAGCTGCTCCAGACCATGGTCGGCAAAAAGGCCAAGAAGAGCAACAAAAAGGCTCGCCGCTCCGGCAAGAAGAGCAAGAAGAAGAAGGAAAAGGATCTAACGCCGGATCGCACCACAGAATCGCTGTACGAGGAGCTGGTCACCAATGGCATCATACGCAAATATCCCGAACTCAAATTGAAGCAATTCCTGGGCGACAAGGCGCTGACCGCCCGGAACGGTACGAATCCCTCGCCCGGCGACATACGACAGATACTCACCGAATACTGCATTCTGCCGCTCGGCTCCGAGGCCATACACAACTGTACGCCACTGATACGCTCCGTGCTGCTGGCCGGTCCGCGGGGATCCGGTAAGAAGGCACTGCTCCATGCTATTTGCACTGAAGTTGGCGCCGTTCTGTTTGACCTAACGCCGGCGAATATTGTGGGCAAATATCCGGGCAAGTCTGGCTTGATAATGCTCATACATCTGGTGCTCAAGGTGTCCCGGCTGCTGCAGCCGGCCGTCATTTATATGGGCGATGCAGAGCGTCCGTTTATGAAGAAAATACCCAAGACGGATCGTACAGATCCGAAGCGCTTGAAAAAGGATTTGCCCAAGATGATTAAAAATATTGCGCCAGAGGATCGGGTGATCTTTGTGGGCACCTCAAATCTGCCCTGGGAGGCGGATCAAAAGCTGCTGCAGTCCGTCTACAATCGTTTCATATACATTCCACGTCCGGATTATGGTGCCATGTCGCATGCCTGGAAAACGCTGCTGCAGTGGGTATTTTTTTTTTTTTTTTTTGATGTGCAGAATAGTTTTTCTTCCTTAATCCTTGCAGCGAGTACTCTGGCGGCATTTCCAATTTGGACACAAGTGCCATGGCCAAAATATCCGATGGCTATACCATTGGCGCCGTGGATGCCTGCCTGCGCGAGGTGATGACCTGCAAGCGCAAGCTGCAGCTGCGCTCCCAGCCGCTAACCAATGCGGAGCTTATCAATGTGCTCTGGTGGGTATTGGACATAATCAAATCTTGCTCTGTTCATTTATATTTATTTGCCGTAGCGCCCGGGATCCTGTCTATCGCGAGGAGGAGGAGGCATTCGAATCGTGGTGGTCAAAAACGCCGCTGGGTCGGCGTCGCCAACGTTTCTTGGAACTGGAAGAGGAGCGTCTACTTGAGGAGCAGGCACAGCAGGCCAAACAGGGCAATGGCAACAAGAAGAAAGGATTAAATTAGTCTACAAGTTTGCTAAAGTTTCTCCTCAATTACTATTTTAGCTTATAAATAAAATCCTTGTTGCCGCATTTGCAGTGCAGCTCACTGACAACCAGTTTGAGCGTCTCGTGATCCTGCAGCAGTTGCTGCAGCTCTTTTAGCTTGCTCTGCAGCAGCGCCTGCTGATCGCCCAGGCACCACAGCAGACTGACATGAAATGATGGGTCCGCATAGAATTGTGGCAGGCGATAATCACGCATAACCGAATCGACGGGACTCAATAGAGCAGACATTTTCGTCGCATAGGCTGCATCCAGCTGGACGGCCAGAAAGGTGCGGGTCCGCTCCTCATTCGTGTAGACCTGGAGCTGGGACGGAGAATACCATAAACATATATAGAGGCATATCTATAGTGCAGCTCAAGGTACATACCATATTCAGCGTGCTGTTGAAGCTGTGTTAAACAAAGAATATTCCATTATTAAAGCATTAACAGGATAGGTTAAGCCTTTATTCACATACCCCACACAGCTTTGCAGCGCCTGCTGCAACGATCGTTGAAACTCATCGATTTGATGATATTGCAGCACCACAGTTTTGCTTAAGCTCAAGTGCACCGATTCATTGGCCTGCAACTCAACGTGTGGTGCAAGTCTTTCTATCGCCTCCGATTGAAAGTCCTCCAGCTGGTCAGCACAGGCCGCCGCCGGCACATAGACAAAAGTTGGCCAATTTCCGCGTTCGTGCTTGAACCCGCGTATGCGACCGCCATGCAATGCCGAATTATCAAAGTCATCCTCGTCCTCGTCTTCATCGGCAAGCTTTGTGATCTTAGCGCCCAGCAAGGAGGCAGCTGTGGGTAATGCTGGTCTAGCGGGCTTTAAAATGTAGGAATCATGACTGAAATCGTAATTAACATTACCTCTTAAACTTGCCGGATGGGGGAGTTATGTCCTCTGTTTCTTCGGCCGCCGAGCTGTTTGAGCTGCTGTCGTAATCCACAAGAGCCATAATGTTGATAAGTTTTGTTTATGTATTTATCTGCTTTGTAAATAGTAAGCAGTTCTTGCGGTCTAGCCGATGCGTTAACAGTGTGACCATAAGCGCAAAAAACGATTTTAACATTCATCAAGCGCGTAGTTTAAAATTGTTCTGAATGGTTCAACTAAATTAGAAAGCATAGCTTGTGAGAAAGTTAAACGCTGCTCCTTTTTCGAAGGTTGAGCTTCTTATCCATACGTGTCATCATCGTTACCTAATAGTATATTTATGGTATTTTTTCTCTTTGAAAGTTTGGGGGACTTTTGAATTCATTGCCTACGTTCACACTGGCACTGAGTGTCAATCTAAAAAAGTCTCTCTCCGATTTGTCCGGCACATTTTGGCACATCTATTTTTTGATTAACAATTTCTACAATGCAAGTGCATGTCCATTGCTAAACGGAGAGCAACAAGCACAATTAGCAACCAGCGAAACAAAATATCAAGCAGCCATGCAATTGGGCTCCAAGCTACATGTGTACAAGGGCGAATGGGGGCTGCCCTCCATTGATTTCGAATGTATGCGTGCCTTGGTAAGTTCAGTTGCATCATAATCGGCAACTCCTCGCTATCGGCGATATCAAATTTAGTATATATATATTAATGAAAGTATTGTCATTATCTTTGGCGAAATGCGTTAAACAGTGTCTGCTGCGCTTCACCCGCTGCCCCATGGCGATTGAAACAAATACAAATCCATTGCGTTCGGGCGCTGGGAAATTGCCCTATCTACAGATTGGCAACGATAAATTTCTCGGATATAAGGAGATTAAACGCGTGCTGGATCTTGAGGTGAGCGGCAAGTAAAAGAAGATGCAAACAACAGCCGGGTGAATAAACCTATTGGCTATTTATAGGACATGTGATAGCTGTTCTTTCTTGTATGTGTTCCACTTGGGCGGGAAAATAATTTGCTGGT
This sequence comes from Drosophila sordidula, assembly GCA_035047465.1. Classification (NCBI taxonomy): domain Eukaryota; kingdom Metazoa; phylum Arthropoda; class Insecta; order Diptera; family Drosophilidae; genus Drosophila; species Drosophila sordidula. The sequence goes on along the minus strand of JAWNPQ010000219.1, from coordinate 272,960 downwards.
GTTTGTCTTTCAGGGTTATCCGGTCGATGCGCATTTAAATACGAAACAAAAGCATCTGTCCACCACATACTCGAACTGGGTATTTACACAACTGCATGCCTACTATCATTACTTCCTGTACGGTGAGCCCCACAACTATGATACGACTACACGTGGTTTGTACGCGAAGCGGACACCATTTCCATTCAACTTCTACTATCCGTCAACGTATCAGCGTGAAGCCTGCGATGTGGTGCAGGTTCTGGGCGGCTTTGATATAAACGATAAGCTGGAAAAGCATGAGGGCGACTATGTAAGCTACGTCTACGTCCTATTATTACTCTGATTTGACTTTGCATCTTAATTCTAGCTCGTAGCTAATGCCAAAAAGTGTGTAAATGTACTTTCGCGCAAATTAGGTCGAAAGGTTTGGTTCTTCGGTGATACCTTCAGCGAATTGGATGCCATCGTCTATAGTTATTTGGCGATTATTTTCAAAATTACACTGCCCAATAATCCACTGCAGAATCACATAAAAGGCTGTCAAAATCTAGTTAATTTCATCAATCGCATCACTAAGGATATATTCCGTAATGAATGTTATAACTCAACAAAGGTAACAAAAGCCTCCAGCCAACCGGATAGTACATTGACACCGTCGGAGCGTAAATTCTTGGAGACGGAGCTGAATACTAAGATTGTCGCTGGTGTTGGCGCTGTGCTGGCAATGGGCGCATTTGCAGCTTGGCGTGGCATTTACACCCAGGTAGGGATAGATTCCAAATTAATAAGTTCAGTTTTCAACTTTCAATTAAAAAATAAATATAAAAACAAAATGCAGTAAAAAAAAAATTTTACCTTTAAGCATTGTTTAAATTTGACTTTATCTTCATGTAATCTATCTATTTGCAGTTAACACGCTCGTCAACGGATTACGACGGCATCGATTATGAGGACGACGACTTGGAGGAGGTCTTGGAATAGTTACAGCTCTGCACATTTAAAGATCTAACGATCTATGTATATTTATAACATTCGAAAAGAAAAAAAGAATGCAACAAAACGGGCGTCTATTTTTTTTTTCTCTTTTAAATAGTACAGTAAAAATTTGTCCATAAGTAACTTGTTTTAGATACACGCATATATGTATATACGATTTGAAACTATATAAATTAATAATGCGACTAACCCATTTGTCATTCGTTTTGAAAACCATTTACCTAGCATGTAATTGTATGTCAAAAAAAAAGAAAAGAAAACACGCAGCAAACCAAAGCGTAATAAAAACGTGAAACTGAAGCTGCTATCGTTAAATTGTAACTAAATTGAATTGTTCAGTTTTGTAATACTTATAGACCGCAATATTGCATTTAGCATTTTGCGATCGCTCCCGTTTTATAAATGTGCGTTATTACTGCTTGACTACATTTAATGTTTATTAAAAAACTAAGCTTAATATTAGAAAAATTGTTTCACATTGATTTTAAAGAGGAAACACGCAAATCAAACAATCGGTGTTGCCCCAATAAATTGGAAGTGAATATATAAATATAGTTAGACAATATGTAAGCCGTAATGGAATAACGACGAATTCATATCTTGAGCGCATCCTGTAGTTTTCTTCGTGCCACGCCCACGCGATCTTCCTGCTTGCGTATATCATCTTCCGATATGATGACCGCATGCATTAACGGCTGTTCGGGATTCATGAATGCCATTGCATTCTTGGTCAGCTCAGCTTTTGTCGAGCTCTGGCCATGGACGCCGGCATTGAGCATATGTAGCGCCGTGGCAACCGATTGCAAAACAGTCTGTTCATTGACATTGGGTCCAACGGTGCGTATGGTTTTTGGCAGTGATATATCGTCCAGTTCGTCGCCGTTGTCGTGGCAGGCACGCAAACGCTCCAGCCGCTTCTCCCAGAACAGCTGTTTGGGCTTCTCCTGGCCACCGTGTTTAGCATCGTGCTTCACCTTGCTGGGCTCATGGTTGCGCACCACGGTCACCGGTTGCTTGAATATGGAAGCGGTCTGTCGAATGGGCGGCACCAGGGAGACATCTGTGCGCAGAGCACGGCTGCAAACATTACTTCATATTAAATTTAAGCATAATCAGAGTTGTAAAAAAAAGATAAGCAATATATAAGAATAATGAGTGAACATGCGAGAGAAAGAGTTCTATGAGCGTTACAGAAATATAGAAATATTGCAAACATTTTACTATTTGGCCAATTGTAGTCAAATTTGTATACTAATTTCTTTTTTCGTTTAGTTAAAAAATTAGTTAGTCAGGCACATGCAAGAGCTCCAAGAGCAGCCAAGGACAATCAACTTGGCTCTACCTGAATTCAAATTGTTGTTGCTGCTGTTGTTGTTGTTGCTGGCGTAGATTAACTGCAGCCCCCGCAGTTGTTGTTGCCGCCGCTGCTGTCATCGATGCTGCTGCTGCTGTTATCGATGCTGCAATACCACCACTGATGCTGCTGTTGTTGTTGTTGGAGCTTTGCGCCTGAACTCGACTATATTTACGTTTGAGCGCATTGGCAGCGTTGCCACCAAGGCCCGCATTGCCGATAATGGCGCCCGCTGCATTGCAACGATATAGGGATATGGATGGCGATGGCATTTGCCGTTGCATTTGCATTTTGCCGGTTTGAAAGTCAAAGTTGCTGATGTCAAACATCTCGGCGCTCAATTGGCGTGCTAATTGCGGTTTGCTTTCAATGCGTTTCCCTGTGGGACTGTGCACATCCAATATAGGTGGACAGGGCAATTATAGGGTGGGTGGTTGGTGTGTGTGTATGTGTATGTGCGTGTGTGTGGTAAATGTAATAACAAAAAAGTGAGTTAAACGTATTCGTTATCGCACGTGCAGACGCAGTGTTTGTGTATGTGTATATTACAATTAACGTTAGTTGCCAGGTTCCTTCAGCACCTTCACCGTGTGTGTACCTGTCTTAAAGTTCGGCCGAGTTATGTGCTTGGGTTACCTGTAGTAGAAAACGTCAACGCCCGTGCTGCAACTGGATTTCCTGTGCACTTCCTCGCGCTGCCAACCCTTTGGTAATGCGTTGCAATCAACGCGTTTCCTCTCGATTGTGATGCTCGGATTCATTTGCATACTCCACAAATTGCTCAATTATTTTCGCCCCTTTTTTGTTTATTTTTTCTTACATTTGTGTCGGAGGCAGCGTCGTTTTCGATACTTTGGGGTTGGCGATGTATGTACTCGCAAGATTAATACACATGAGAAGATTCGCACGGCCCATGCAAATGGTTACCATGGTTGCCCATGACGTCAGAGTTGTATGTGCTTATATTCATGTGATGTGAGCACAACTATATTGCTTACATTGATCTAAAAATAAACAAATAAATAATAAAATTTTGCCAAATCCAAGCCATAGTTAATGTCGATTTGTAAAATGGAAAAAATTTAGCCAATTAAACCTGCGCTACCTTGTACGTAGCAGTGACACATTACTCAAAACGGCAGTGTTGCACAATATCACAAATTCAGCAGTAAATGCGATTGAGCGCATAAAGAAGAAGCACCAGTCGACGACGTAAGTAATTTTCGAGTGACTAAACTTTAATTTCACTTGTGCAGTTATTGTAATAATAATGAAATATACCAATGCGCACAGGCATTTTATTTAAATATTATTAACCACTTTTACAGGCCCAAAAACACAATAGTTTGACCGATCCTTAATTGGGGGGCGGCGAAACAAGAACAAGTGGCAGCTGCTGGAAGCTTTTAGGCCAACACACACACAAACACACCCAAAAAAGAATAGATAAACCCGAAAAATGTCTTCATCAGCCATATTTGTGCTGGACGTGAAGGGCAAGGTGTTGATATCCCGCAACTATCGCGGCGACAACATTGACATGGCGGTAATCGATAAGTTCATGCCGTTGCTCATGGAGCGCGAGGAGGAGGGTCTCGTCACGCCCATTCTGCAGACCACGGAGACAACCTTCGCGTACATCAAGACGAACAATTTGTACATTGTGTCGACGACGCCGCGCAATAAGAACGTGAACATCGCGTTGGTCTTTGTGTTTCTGCACAAGATCGCACAGGTGTTTGTAGAGTACTTTAAGGAGCTGGAGGAGGAGTCCATACGGGATAATTTCGTTATCATTTACGAGCTGCTCGACGAGCTCATCGATTTCGGTTATCCACAGACGACAGACTCGAAAATATTGCAAGAGTATATCACGCAGGAGGGTCACAAGCTAGAGCTGCAGCCGCGCATACCTGTTGCGGTGACAAATGCCGTCTCCTGGCGTTCGGAGGGCATCAAGTATCGCAAAAATGAAGTATTTCTCGATGTGATCGAATCGGTCAACCTGCTGGCCAATGCCAATGGGAATGTACTGCGCAGCGAAATCGTTGGCGCCATCAAAATGCGCGTCTATCTGTCCGGCATGCCGGAGCTGCGTTTGGGCCTCAACGACAAAGTGCTGTTCGAGAGCACCGGACGCGGCAAATCCAAATCCGTTGAGCTGGAGGATGTCAAGTTTCACCAGTGTGTGCGATTGTCGCGTTTCGAGAATGATCGCACAATCTCATTCATACCACCGGATGGCGAATTTGAGCTGATGTCCTATCGCCTCAATACGCACGTGAGTAGAAATTGTATTTGAATAATAAAGAGTCGTTTTAAATGCGTCTGTTTCAGGTCAAGCCACTCATCTGGATTGAATCGGTGATTGAGCGGCATGCACATTCGCGCGTCGAATACATGATCAAGGCAAAATCTCAATTCAAACGCCGATCAACCGCTAATAATGTGGAAATTGTTATACCTGTGCCGGCCGATGCAGATTCGCCGAAATTCAAGACAACCATTGGCAGCTGCAAATATGCGCCGGAACAGAATGCCATAATTTGGACGGTGAAATCATTTCCCGGCGGCAAGGAATATTTAATGCGTGCACACTTCGGCCTGCCCAGCGTTGAAAGCGAGGACAATACCGAGGGCAAGCCACCGATACAGGTGCGCTTCGAGATACCCTATTTTACGACGTCGGGCATACAGGTCCGCTACCTGAAGATCATTGAGAAGAGCGGCTATCAGGCGCTGCCCTGGGTACGCTATATCACACAGAACGGCGACTATCAGCTGCGCACCAATTGAGCCACGCCCACACAGACACGCATTCCAGCCAAGCTTAAGCGAAAGGGGATTCCTGTTGCGTCTAATATGAGTTAGGATTATGTTAGTTAGCTGCCTCACCTTCACGTTGTCCGTTAAGTCGAAAGTATATATTTAAAAAGGGGGACTCCTGCAAACGGAAACCAGCTGTTTTGTAAATGGAATTTGATAACTTAAAAAAATATTCCATTAACTTATTTATGTTAAATTTAAAAATGTGAAAATGTAGCCGGTTTCACTCGTACTTATTTAAAACATAACGAAATTTAGACACAATATTGAATTTCAACTTGTTAGCAGTTTTTGCAGGTTTTTGAAAATTTAAAATGTTTTGAAAACTTAAATTTTTGTGCATTTGCATCCAATAAAATTAAACTAACACGATTGCAGGCGTACCCCTATGTATAAATATGTATTGTTTTATTTGTGCGTATTGTATTGTATTTTTTATGTAAATCAAACTAATAAATTTTAACAATCTTTTCCAAAAACATGTAATTATAGCTAAGCTAAATGCACGCGAAAAATGTGGTATATTTTTCGTTGTTTTTCCAATAAAATATGGACTAGTAAAACAGTCCAAAAATGTATATTTAAACTGTTTGGCATACCTCTAAATAAAAATCATGTATTTAACCAGCGTGAACGGGTTTTTATCTAACAACGGCCGTTGGTTTATAACCAATAAAAACAGAACAAATAAGTTTGCTTAAGCTTAATAAATGCACTTTTCGATGAGTCTCTCCGTTATACAAATTTTGTAGGATATTCGGTGGGGTTTGCGTTAACTTTTACTGCTTAAAGTTCTTCAGCGGATAGTGTTGCTTGTGCGCGTCGATGTGCTGCTCCAGTTCGTGCTGCTGCTGCTGCAGATGCTCGGGGATCTTATCGTAAACACCCTCGAACATCTCACGCCAATTGGGCTTCAGTTTCTTCTCCGAGACGGCAATTTGCTTGAGCACCTGCTTTCGCACGCTGTTCACAAATTCCGTTTCGTGCTGCTCGTTGAACCAGCCCTTATGCACCATATAGCTCTTCAGTTTGGATATGGGATGCTCGAGCGTGTTCCACACCTCTATCTCCTCCGCTGAACGGTATGCGGTGCTATCATCCGACGTGGAATGATGACCCACACGATATGCCAGCGCCTCGAACACAATCGGCTTGTTCTCGCGCAGCACATATTCGCGCGCCTGCTTCATGGCATTGTAGACGGCGAAGATATCGGTGCCGTCCACACGGATGGTGGCAATGCCATATCCCATGGGACCACGTCCGGCGATGCCATCGCCCCGGTATTGTTCATTGGAAGGCGTGGAAATGGCGAAGCCATTGTTGCGGCTGAAAAATATAAAGATTGTGAATAATCTCTTGTGGCTACGAATTTATACGACAATAACTACCAAAACAATATGACTGGACACTCAAGCGTAGCAGCAAAATTGAATGCAGCATGTGCATCGCCCTCGGAGGCGGCGCCCTCGCCGAAGTAGCAAACGACGCATGCATCATTGTTGGGCTGACGCTTCAAGGCGTAGGCGGCGCCCACAGCCTGCGGTATCTGTGTGGCTAAAACATGAGAAGAACATTAGTTAAGAATTTCCATACAAATCTCGAAGGTTAATACAGAACTGAGGCTTACACAACGGACTGGAGATGGTAACGAAGTTGAGCTCCTTGGATCCATAATGCACGGGCATCTGTTTGCCGCGTCCCAGATCATCAACGTTGCCATAGCACTGATCGATAAACTGATCGATGCGGAAGCCACGCCAAACCAGCACGCCCGCCTCCCTGTACTGTCCGTAGATAATGTCGCGCATTTCCAGGGCGGCGGCGCTGCCAATGTGCGATGCCTCCTCGCCAAAGTTGGTCATGTAGAAGGAGATGCGTCCCTGGCGCTGCGACTCGTACAATATTTTGTCCATTGTGGACAGCAGCAGCATATCGCGGAACATTTTCTCCACCACCTCCTGGCTGAGCTGTGGATCCTCCTGCTCGTTCAGTATGAAGCCATCGCGATCCATGACCCTATAGATGGGTATGGGAGCATAATCCTCGGGCAGTGTCAGTTTCAGATTGTTTATAAATGGCGCGTCACGTGCGCCTGGAAATGCCGAACGTTCGTCCGCTAACTTTCCACTGCCACTGTAGCTGCGTTGTACGACAAGCTGGGAGCAAAAACAACAATTATAGATTTTGTGTAGATTTCAATTAGAATACGCACCATTCGCACATTTTGCCTTGTCACATTTAACAGTTTAACGGATTTGCGCAGGAATGACATGTTTACAATGAACAGCAAGAAAAGGAGAACAGGAACAGGTGCAAGGAAAATAAACTATTTTATTGTTCTGCGTGTTCTCGGTTGCTGCCTTGTGCGACAAATCAGCTGCGTTACGCAACAGGTATGCGGTTAGACCAGGTATGCAGCGCGCAACCTTTGCTCGCTCAAAATGGCATGAGCAAAATTCTTTTTACTAAATATGCAAAAATATACAGTTGGGCCTCGATTATCCGACCCTTTATTATCCGAGAACATCTGTTAACCGGGATGGTGAGTGCTTGATTTTATACCTCTATTAATTGTGATTTACCATTTTTTCCGTATATACATATAATAATTAAAACTAGTTTAAACTAATTTAAAAAAAAATGTATTTTATGAAATATATATAAATGTATTAAATAAATATGTATATGTATGTATGTTTATAGGTGTAGAATCGCATTTTGTTATTAAAAGAAAATAAATATATTTTAGAAAGGTTATATTTGACCTCTTGGAACTGACTATCCGTAATGATCTCAGTCACAAGACGTATCTTTATTAAAATTGTATACGTTTAAATTTGCAGTATTTTCAAATATTACCTTGCTCGTGCCATGTTTGATTAGCATACTAGCGCTTAATAAGTGTTGGTAAACATTGCAAAATGGCAGCTGATCCTATCAACGAGGCGCAATTCTGGCAGTCAATAGGAATTTTAATAAAAAACTATCATGCTTTGAATAAAAAGATATTCGAGGTAATCATAACACAGGTGCAAAAGCAACAGCAGGGTGAATTATGTGAGTCCACTGAGGCTGAACTGGAACAACAGCTGCGCAGCGATGCTAAAGCGAGAACATGTGAGGGATTCAAAATCAGCTTTAAAATGTTGACCAAAAAGTTGGCCACAAATATTTTGGCCAATGGCACTGTGGGTGAGATAGGCTAATAAAAAAAAAAAACTATTGATATAATTGCAATTCTCAATTTGCAGATTTTACCAAACAATGCTATGAGTGCCATTTTGTAGGTGAAGAAACAGTCGATGATTTCGCCGTACATTTAATTGGTGGAGAACGACTGGAATTGGAGTCCAAGCAAAGCTCCCGCTGGGCTGAGTTTGTGCTGAAGCCAAAGCTCTACAGCTGGTCACAGAGCAAACGGGACGACGGCGCTCAGAAATCGCTGCGATTGGTGGACGTGGAACAATACAATGATCTGTACAAGAAACTAAAACACAAGCACGCCCAGCGCCTGCTCCAGTATTGGCAAACGGCAAACGAATCCACCGATCCATTAAAGTTCATCTATGAGGATTTGGCCATTGCGGCGTATTTGATTACCCTGTGGAGTGGCAGCCAATCGGAACCGACGGCATTCGCGGACTTGGGCTGTGGCAATGGACTCCTCGTGCATGTGCTCAATGCAGAGGGCTACAAAGGCTACGGCTACGATGTGCGCAGGCGCAAATTGTGGTCTCTCTATCCGGCTGCGACCAGTGGCGCCCTTATCGAGCAAACCGTGGTGCCGAACAGTTTTCGTTTGGATTACCCGGAAGTCGACTGGCTGATTGGCAATCATTCCGATGAGCTGTCACCCTGGCTGCCGGTGTTGGCTGCGCGGCTGAAAACGAGTTTTTTTCTGCTGCCCTGCTGTCCGTTCGAGCTGTCCGGCGCCAAGTTTCAGCGTCGCAACACCAGCATCAGCGCCTATCAGGATTTTGTGCTCTACGCCCGACAGGTTGCGGATCAGTGTGGCTTCGAAACGCTGCAGGATCGCCTGAAGATACCCAGCACCAAGCGTTTGGCGCTGATTGGCTTAAAGCGAACGGCGAAAGCTCCACAAAATCTCGACTATTTTGTGCAGCAAGAGCTACAAAAGCACAAGGCGAGCGCACAAAATGCGACGAATTCGGTGAAGCTGCGTGAGCGAGAGGAGTCCGTGCGAAACTGCACCCAAGTGGAGAAGAGCATAATCGACGGCCTGGTCCTAAAAATCTTTGGCATGCTAATGGCCGATACAAATACAACAAATATCACTATGGACAACAACTGGCAGCCGGGACAACAGCTGACCATGCGCGAAATAGCCCAGGGTCTCACCAAGGCGGAGCTGAGTGGCATTAAATCCGAGTGTGGCGGCATCAAAACTCTGCTCCGCAATAAACACGAAGTATTTGAGTTTTGTGGCAATGAGCGAATTGGCATACGCAAGCCGAAAGTTGTTCCGACGCCTGGAAATACTGGAAAGTCGCTGACGACCAAGAAACGACTGTGCTTCTTTAAACTGCACCATCCACAGGGCTGTCCCTTGGTGGACAGTGAATGCACTTTTATACACTAGCTGTAGTTCGATTTTAAATATATAGACAAAGAAATAATCAATTATATTTTAATTACTTCTAGACAATTAAGGGGGATTTTGAATCGAAATTCTAATTGGCAACACATATTCAGTTTCTTTATAATTGTTTAATAGTCATAACATAAAAATTAAAGGATAGCTTTTATATTTAACTCTTATTGAAAAAGTTTGAAATAACTGTTACGCGTTAAGTGTTTTATAAATAATAAAAAATTAGGTATTTCATGACATACATACAAATGAAAAATAAATTGTTTTCACTCTTATTAATGTTAAAAAGTAAGAGTTGAAACCAATTTTTATTAAAAAAGTTTTAAAAACAAGCTTATTGCTTTTTATTTAAAATAGAAACATTGGTGATTTCTTGTTTCTGTCGCAAACTCTTTTCATAATGATTTTTTAGTTAAAGTTTCATGTTACATTCGGTCCCAGCTATAAGTCCATATTTTTAATTGTATTATAATTTTATTTCAGTTTAAAAATTCCTATAAACCGTTTTTACAGTTCTCAAAATTAAATAGTTATTACAAAAAATTGCTTAATCGTCAAGGCAATTCATAAACCTCGCATGTTTTAGTTTGTAATTTTATATATTTCGTGTCTACATTTAAATATTTGTTTCGGATTATGCATAAATTTGAATTGAAGTTCATTTTTGTTATTATTGTTGTTTTTGTTATGTTGTTTACCAATTAAAATGAGCCATTTTTCCTATTCGCTCTTCAACGGGAGCTGTCCGAGCTGTTGCTGCGACGTCGGCGGCGGATGGGGGAGCGTGAGCGACGTCGGGGCGAGCGACGGCCGCGCGGCGGAGAATTGCGGCGTCCGCCACCGCCTCCGCCTCCGCCACCCCCGCGATTGTTGAAGCGATTGAACTGCGGCGGGGAACGCCAACGCCCGCCCTGGGGCCGGCGCATTTGTGGCGACGGTCGTCGCATTGGCGGTCGCTGCTTTGGCACAATTACCGGCGACACTGTGATCTCCTGGCCATCGATTTGGCCGCCGTCCATGTGCTTCATCGCCGATTCGCAGTCGTCGGCCGTGGCGTACTCCACATAGGCCATGCCGCGTCCAAAATTCGGGTGATAGCGATCCGTTGGAAATTCAACGTTCTTAACGGTGCCAAAGCTACTGAAGATCTCTAGCACATGGTCCTTGGTCACGTTGCGGGTGAGTCGGCCCACATGGATGCGCACCGGCTTCGGTGTGGGTGAACGTGAACGGGTGCGGCTGCGTGAGCGGGAGCGTTCACGACGCTTGGGAGGAGGTGTGCGATCGACTGTGCCACGCCCACCACCGCCACCACTAGCTCCACCGCGACGCCGTGGTGAACGCGAGCGGCTAGCAGACCGGGAACGTTCACGTTTCACGTTATTAACCTCGCCGCCAGCACCGCCGCCACTGCGCTCGTTGGAACTGCGACGTGCACGATCTCTGGAGCGGGTGCGACTGCGCGCCACACGATCACGATCGCGCTCGGTGCGCTCGCGATCCGATTCCTTCCGTGGTTTGCTATTGGCGCGCGGCGATTTGCTGACACGGCGCGGCGAACGGGAGCCGTCCTTACCGGCAGCGGCGGCTCCGCCGCGGCCACGACGATTCTTTTCGCTGCGATCGGAATCGCTTGACGATGTGGACGAGGAGCTGGACGAATCGCTGGAGCTGCTCGAACTGGAACGGGAATCGGAGCCGGAGCTGCTGCGCGACGACGAGCTGCCCGTTGAGCTGTACGAAAGGAAAATAGAAGAAAATTAAACGTTTAGATCAGAAAAAACCGGTGTTAATAAATTGCCACCTTCTGCTGGAGTCACTGCTTGAAGAGGCGGAGCCACGGCGTTTGCGTTCCCGCTCTCTGCGCGACGAATTAGATGTAGCGGCTTTTGGGTCCTTCTCTTTAACATCTTTCTCTTTATTTTCCTTTTCGCCCTCGGCGGTGGGAGACCGGGCACGCGCCCTAATCGAAACAAAATGTCGGTCAGTGAATACGCCGTATTGAAAAAGTCATATGTATACTCACATTATGCACTTGAGATTTCACTTGCTTGAACTCTCCACTTATAAATTGTCAAATTGTTAATGAATTTCTTGCGAAAAACGAAACTTTTAAAACACGAAATACCAAATTGAATATACCCAATGGCGTTCTTGCATCGATGTATTTTATTTCTTTTTTTTTGCGATGGTATATCGATGTCAGGGTTGATTCTGTGTTATTTGACATTCGATATATGCGCCTTGCAGCTCTGCCAAAAGTTATCGTAGACATAGACAGTGTGGCCGTTTTGACGAAGTAAAAAATACATATGTGCATACATATACAGCGCTTTTGTCAGGTCGAGAATCGAAGAGGTAAACTCCCATGAAAAAAGTTAATATAAATTTTATGCCAAGTGTAATTTGTTGTTTAAAGTAGTATATTTATAGAGCTTTTGTGTTATGCAAACTGTGCTCGTCAGCGTGTACGTATTTATGTAGTGGAATTATATAAAACGCAAATGTTGTAAATGCCAGTTTTTATCTGGATGGTGACGAAGTGGTTGTCATTGTGAATTCATATACATATGTATGTATGTATGTGTATGTTTGAATGCATGTGTGTACACACACATGCACACTTATTAATATGTGAACTTGTGTTGATTGAAGTGAGCTATGACCAAAGGGGAGCGGTTCGAAGCCACTGTGGGGCACAGAGTTTCGATTTTTTTCATTTTACCCATATCTATGTATACTCACAACGCATTTACAATTGATACGGTTTGGCTCCCCACACACAAAGAGAGAGAACCAGAGAGGCACAAAAATGGTGAGAGTTCAACCAAACGGGGGAGCAAATAAATGGTCTGTCTGAGCATTTTACCACACTACCTCTTTGTCTGTTCAAGCGAGCTCTCGTGCTGGTATTTTTCTCGCTCGCGTTGATGTGTAAAATTATTTATTTTACCCCGTTTATTTTGCAATCGTTTGTGCCTAAGTGTGCGTGTGTGCGCGTTTGTGTGAATAATGTTAACGTACATGTATGCAACAATATTTTTAAACGTAATTATCTATGAATGTGCATAGTTAACAAAACAAGGCAGCAAACAGTTTTATAGTATACATATATTCATATAATCGATGTGCGTATGCGTGTGTGTAAAGAAAAAGAGCAATCGTCGTTGAAGTTCGACTACCATGACTACGCAATAGCAACAACAAGAGACAGCGAGACGCGAGACGACGTTAGGTGGGTTTCTGCTTTTCTCTCTTCTCATTGTCGTCGCACTCTCGTTCAGCTGCTGGCTGTATGCGTGTGACTATGTGTGTGTATGTTTGTCCGTCTGTTTGGTTTGCTTAACTTATCTCTCCCACTCTCTCATAATAATGTGGCTTTGAACTGTTGCGAGAGTTGAGAGTAAAAGACAAGTGATGTATGTGCTTACATATGTATGTACAATATGGACATACATATTTTCTTTTTTGATAATTTATTGTTTTAATTTTGAGAGGGTGGCCAAAGTGTGTTCAACTTTTTATGGTTGGGAGCGGGAGGAAAGGGGGTCTGGCCCTCAACTACACAGACACACGTAAAATATAAATGTGATCCGTTTAACATAAATACAAATTTATGTAAATATATAAGTATGCATAAATGAAAGTATTTTGTTGTGTTACAAGTTTTTAGGACTTTTGCAATTGGTAATGTGCTAAATGTGCATACAAACATACATAAATACATACGTACATAGATGGTATATATTTTAACTGCCTGCTTTACTTACATAGTATTTTTAATTTATATAACCTGTGCATTTCACTATTTGGCAATTAAAACCACGCTTTATAAATATATATATACTATATAAATATATATTTTCATACCTACATTCGTCCCAAAAAAAAAAAAACATTACATACATACGTATATTTTGTACTTAATACTAACCCAACTAAATAAAAACAAAAAATGAGAAAAAGTTATTATCTTCGGCGTGCCGAAGATTAAATACCCTTGCAGACAAATGGAAGAAGTCTATAATTGATTGAGACTTGTAAAACAATTGATTTGCAAGCGATTGTTCCTATTAAAGATTATATTATATTGTAGTTCAATGTTGGTAATATATTGTTTATATATTAGGAGCATAGGGACCCTCACATTTGCCAAGTTTGGCCCGGATATCTGGAAAACAAAAAGTTTAAATTTTTTAACAATCATTCATGGCGGCTATAATAATTGATATAATAGTCCGATGCGACCAATTGTGAGATTTGATCAGGAACATATCTGTATATACTTTTTATGTTAAAGAAGTCTCCTTCTATGCGTTACAAGGGTATATAAAAAAACATGTAACTTAGTCTCAAACAACTATGAATGTTATTGCAAACGTTTCTTTTACTTTTTTTTATATTTTTTCTTTGTTTTTAGCATACATACAAAATATTTTATTGCTGGTTTTGGTGGTAAATTTGCATTTGTTAATGGCCGCGGCCAGACGTGCCCGCTTTTTAACACACACAAAATATAAAAAAAAAAACAAACAACTCCGTTCATCAAATGTGTTTTTGTTATCTATTGACTATATCCACATGTAAAAAATAAAATTTATATACATTATATTGAAAAACTAAACCGAAATGTATTCTAAGTACGATTTATCACAAAAGACTGCCATAAATGCCATATGCCGCGATGTATCTGTAAATGTATCTGTATCTGTATCTCACTGACCAACTACTGCAACTGCAAGCGCAAATTGCACACAACTCAACTTCAAGCTCATGTTAAACCGATATAAAGAGCGCTATCTATTGCTCGCTCGCCTCCATAAATGCCAAATTATATCTATATATATATATATAAAACATATAGTATTATCCTCGTACCGCCTATCAACTACTACTACCAACAACAACAACAACCACCACCATCAACAACAACAACAACAAACAACATCCTACTGCAACTTGGCAACAGTCTCGGCTTTAGTTTGTAAGCTTGTTTTTTTTTGTGTAAATTTGTTAAACAGTTATTTTAAATCTATAATATGTACTATTTAATATGGGGCATGCGTTATGAAAGATAAGAAATGTATCATTATCAGCTCTTTGTTTATTAATTATAACTGTTCATCTTTCATTTCGCTTTGCCTTCTCTCCGCTTACTTGTAATTTGTATTTACATTTTTTGTATTTGTCCAACGTTCTTTGGTTCCAATACTGCTCTAACCCCATTTAAACCATCCAACAACAACAACACCTTTATTGTTTGTTTATTGCACACACTTATACGTATTTGTATATGTATATATACATATTACAGAACAACTTTGATTGTTAGCTGAACTAATAATTTTCAGAAAAAAAGCGATTTTCCTTTTCTCAGCCATGAGATCAAATTAGCTTAAATGATTTTATTTGAGTGTATTAACCGCTAAACTTTATTTTTAATTATGCTTAAAAAAATGGCGACAAAACGTGATTTAATTAAATTTGATTGCTATCAAATACATTTAATATGTTTTCTCTTAAAATACGTCCTCAGTCCATCAAAGCTATAAACCGGTTTTGAATCAAACTAGTTTGGACCGTAAATTCCTAATAATTTGAATGCGCACCAAATTTCGAACCCAAAACCTGAGACATTCAGGAATAATATCTTAAATTAAACTAGTGGTTCGAACGGTGAATCGGACCACATGAATTTTCTAAATGATTTAATTTCTGTGCACTTTTTTTGTCAAGTTTATAGATGAAACATTGTTTTCACTTGCTGTCACGTAATTTTTGTGACATGCAAAAATATTTATATTTTCTGAATTTTTCTTCATATTGAAGACATGCTGTAGTTTAAAAGAGCAGCGACTAGGTACAAAGATATGGACTGCATTTTTAATAGCTCGTTCAAACAATAAATATACTGTGATATTTCTGTGATATAAACATAATCATAATATGTGTGGGTCAAAGCAGTTAAGTTAAAAATAAAATAAGTGCGTTAAATTATTTATTTATAATTATTTAACTAATGTGAATATTGAAACTAATTCGAAAGAGTTTCGTAAAATTTGTACGCTGTGTTAGCGCTTTTCAGCTAACATTGTAATAGCTTCATAAGTAAATCTCAAAGTTGGACTGTCGCATACAAACATGTACATACAAATATCTTTATATAAATACTATACGTATGTGTAAGATAAGTGTTTTACTCTTCTCTCTCTGTCTCTTTCTTAGTCTTAAAGCTCTCAATAGTACTAACTACTCCAATCCAACTGATAAGTACTGCAATCCTACCCAACCCACAAAAAAAGAGAACATTTACTAATAATGTGTTTTGTTTATTATTATATTATCATGTTTACACGCCCATACACACTCAACCACACACACATATCCATTTTAAATATATATGTAACTATTAGCTATGTATGACAAGAGTTTTTCCCCCACATATTATTTAACGCATATCAGGCATATTGTGTACTCTATATAGTTATCTAAAAACTAACCACGCACGTATATACCCTCATACAGTTACATTTTGTTTATTATTGACAAAACCTATTAAAGCTACACTGTTAAAAACCAAACTCAAATTGTTGCTGTTTTATTTATGAACAAGAAATTATATATACACTACATATATACTCTACTATTTACATATTACACACATACACACACACATTATTAAACTCTTTTGCCTCAGTAAGTACTAGTGTTTACACCTATTCCCATAAATGTTTTGTTTTTGTTTTTGGTTTTATATTTTCTTTTTTTATTTATACTCTGAGCATGTTGGCTTGTTGGTCGTTTTTTTTTTGCTTACTGTACGGGAAACGCGGACGCGGTTTTTAAAGTACGTGTAATTTAAAAACTAGTTCAAGCCCGCAAATTGTATTCTTAAACGCAAACGTTTTTCGTTTTCCTCTTGTACAACTTGCAGCTAAATGAACTAAAGAAAAGTTTGCATAAACAAATACTAGACAACAACAACAAGTAAGTCTCAAGCAGCAGCAGCAGAAGCAGCCGCACTTGCAACATGCTGAACTCCAATGCGAATCATGCGGGCAACAGCCGGCGGCCATTTTCGCGTAATTCATCCTCGGCCCGTTCGCATCGCGGCCGAATGCTCTATTCACCGCACCCACACGGACAGCAGCAGCAGCAGCAACAACAACAACAGCAGCAGCAACAACAGCAGCGGAACAACAATAACAACAACAATGGCCTTGTGCCGGGTCATAGTCCCTGGTGTAATCTCAATCTGAATCGTCACAATAATGACAACAACAACAATGCCAACAAAGATGCAATTGAAGGCAGAAACTCAAATTGGTAAGAGCTGTGTAGCTTTTGGTATTTAAAAAAAGAAAACAAAAACTTTACGTTAGTTTTAAGTGACATAAAAGCGAATTTGAAGTGCCCTAACCCATGCCCACCCAATCCCGCCGTTATCCCACACCCACGACTATGCCTACGTTCTGCCATAATAATTAATAATAATAACAACAACATCCTTGTAACTCGTTCCCACGCTCCCCACGACAACTTTAGAACAGTTTTCTCTACTCTTCTATCAATATCTATCTCGCTCTCTCTATATATATATATTCTACGTAACTACACCTCAAAAGATATGAAAATCGCTTTTAGGTTAAAGGGAGAATTTTGTAATTAATCGCGTGTTGTCCAAAAAATTAGTAAATAAAAAAGACAAGCAAAGCGCAGCCAAAACTTTTGTTTGGCCACTTTACCGTTGAATTTTCGAAGCACTAAAAACTTGCATTGACAACAAAACAGCTGCAGGCCTGCACTCAAAAGAGAGCACGAGCTTACGCAGCAAGCTTTTCACTCCATCGCTCGCTCGCTCTCTCTGAGCACATGAGCTGTCAGTGTTGCATAGTGGTTTTGCTGCAGCTGTTTTGTTGTTTTCTTCTACTTTTTATAATTCGTGTTCATTTGTAATTTTTGTTCTCTTTCGTACTGTACATTCTTTTTATGTTTTGTTCACGTCAATTGGCACATATGTATTACCTCTATCTACTAATTATCGTTGTATCTATTATCTCTGCATTTACATTATATACAAAACAAACTACAGAACTTTCGTTTTGCTCCAACAATTAAAACATAAATACATTCCTAATTAATTGTATCGTATGTAATTCTTTCTAACCGCTTCAATTACAAAATATGTATACATACAAGGAAATTCCGTAGTAGATGCATATACATATATTTACATCTAACAGAAAATTATCAGAAAGTTTTTACATTTTCAACCATAATATAACTTACAAGAGTTCCAAAAAACCAAAACAACAACAAAAATTCTCAAACCAAAGAAAATGCATGAAGAGCACTTGAAAATGGCGAACAAAACTTTATAAGTAGCAAATGTCCTAAGTTTTTAGTAGTTGTTTCTTTGTCCAAAAAAAGCTTTTTAATTTTACGTACTTACTAAATACTTTTACATACTCTCTCGTACATATGTAAAGCGCGCTTAACGGTTAAACCTAGCATGCCAACATCAACAAAAAACCAAAACAACAGCAACAACATTTACTTTGCAACTTTTGGGCCAAATAATTTTCTTGGCCACGAGCCACAAAAAAAAAACAACCACTAAAATCTGTGTAAAATCGTACTAGTAGTTGGTTAAAAAAATTCTTTTTGCAATTTGCATATAACTTTTTTGCTTTTATTTATAAACTAGTTTAATGCTACGTGTTTATGTATTTTTTATTGTATATTTTAAACGGTTTTGGCTATGGATATTAAAAAAATATTTAACAATAAATATATCTCCAAAGTGCCCCTCCAGGAAGATACTTAATTATCACTTTAAAAGCTTAAAATTCATAGTTAAAATCTTGTTGGGTCTATCTATATATATATATATATATATATTTTTTTTTTTATAGAATATTAAAGCTAGTATCAAAATATACATATACATATTTCTAGTTATATTTCGTTTATATAGAGTTTATAGCTAAAATAGGTTCCCTCAGAATAGCTCAAAAATTGGTGTTAAATCATAATTTGGTTTAGTCTAGCAGTTCAATAAATTCAGGGTTGGGCACATGTGACTCAGTAAAAAGAAAACAAGTTGAGAAAATTACATAAGGACCAAATTCCGGAAATGATAGGATTGCGTGTTACCTGATTGCTAGTGCTTTTCATGCATATTCAGACAATAAAAAAAAACCCGCCATAAAAGTACACCACATTCAGTCGAGTTGTGTTGCCTCCACTCGCAATGCGAACTAGTTCCATGTGGAGCTAACTCAGCTGCTCAAAAGCACAACTCTTTTTACTCAAATGTAGTAAAGCTCATTAAGTTGCTGTTTGATTTCCTAAATTTTTTTAAAATATATTTTAATCTATACTTTAATTTTTATTGTTTTTTTTTTGCGCATAGTTTTTGCTTCACGTTTATGCTAAATGAACTTTACCAAATAAAAAAAAAAAGAAATATAAAATACTTTAAAAGAAATATTGTGATGTTTATAAAACCATGTGATTATATTATAAATGCAACCGTCAAAGTGCAAGCCAAGTATATATATAAAAACAAAAACAAATTTAGTTACAAAATTTCCTCTTTATCCAAACCGTACAGTAAATACTTAGTTTGTAATATTTTTTATCAATTCAACATTTTATGAATGATGATGCATTTTAGTTGAGTTTATTGATTGTTATTGATTAGACATTATAGATTGGTGTACTTTGTATTAACGCTTAATTGCATTTTTGGTGCCGGAAAACAATAAAAAAATAAAAAAAAAAGTTTTTTTAAACTTGAACAAAAAATCATATTTAATGATCAAGAAACTCAGCTTAATGTTTTACTTATTTATTTGCATTATGCACACTGCGGCTTAGAATGTTTTAATGAACAGTTTTAATGTATACCTACTAGAAATTCCAAAAAAAAAACCAAAAAAAGAATATCAAATCAAAAAACCTAAGCTACTAAACAACAACTCTTTACATATAGTAAATGCGTTACTATTTTTTCTTTCGTATATATTTTCTTATTGTTTTCTCTATTTAAAAGAACTTATATAAATATTTTAAATATTGATTGTGAGTGAGCGTAATAATAAAATATCAAAAATATACTTTTTGAACTTTGTCACACGCTGTTAAAAATATATTTAGTTAATATTTAGTTTTGGACACATAAACTAATAAACGTTAACGTATTTTTTACGGAGCTTTTTTTTAGCTCACGCCCACCCAAATGCCGCTGTCTGTGTATCTGTGTGTGTGTGTGAGTGTGTGTGTGTGTGTGCGTGCGTGTGTGTAGGTGCGTGTGTATATATACTCTATAGCATAATCTTGTTTATCCCAGCTCGATCCGTCGATCTGTGTCACCCTATGATATTGTCTTAAGCTTTGCATACGCATGCTGTTGTGCTTACGTTTACGTTACGTTAACGATTACGTCGTTCATTGCGTGCCAAAAGCTGATTCTTCAGAGCGCCGCATCCACATGCTCCCCAAGCTTTTTGGAAGAAGAATTAAAAAGAAAAACAAGTACTTGTACTTGCTGTAACATTTAGCAGTTTTTGCGTTCTCTTTTGTATATTTTTGAGCATGTACAGCACTCTCTCTCTCTCTATTTCTTACTATAAGTACATATAACTCTCTCTCTCTATATATCTCTCATGTTTAGCTAGTGAAAGCGTTGCGTTGAAAAGTGTCCTAAAAACTGTGATACTCGCATTTGTTTAATTTAATTTGTTTTTAATTTTTTTTGTAAGCGTAGTGTGCATTAAAGCGAAAGCCAAAACAAATAAATAAATAAAATAGCAAACTAACAACAATTTCTATTTAAAATGCATAAGTACAACAAAAACAATAAGACAAAAAAACAAACAAAAACTCAAAAAATAAAACCAAACCTATTGTGCAAAATTAGTACGTATTTGTTTCTACTAAATGCATATTGTATATGTGTGTATATGTAGTTAATTATACAATAATTATTAACAGCAACAACAACAAATTTTCGCTACGTATACACGCATTGCCATTATATTATTATAAACTATATGTGTGTGTATATATTGATATTATATAATTACATAAATATATATATATATTTCTATATATATCTATATTAAACTAATAATCTAATTATTGCATTTTGCCATTTACATATATATTATTTTTATCTTTTTCGTTTTTCTTTCTTCTTCATAAAAAAAAACCGAAAAACTGCAAAATAATAATAAAAAAAACTATATAAATAACGTATATGTGTGGCTACCACTCTGCATATATACACTACTACTACTACTACTACCTACTACCTGTACATGTATATGCATACAAAATAACTATATATGGGTTGTGTTTATACTACCACCACACTGCTACTGCATTGATTTGATTGAACAATTTTCAAATGTATCTCGTAAAACCGAATATATATATATATATTATTCGTATATCTTATATGTATTATTATCTGAAAAAAACAAAACGCAAATGCAAACCTAAATCGAAAATCCAGCGATGTACAAACAAGTAATTCTAGCGGAACTTGTATTTATAACAATAGCAAAACGCATCATCACAACAACAGCCTTAACCTCAATCACAGTCACAGTCACAATGCCCCACACAGTCATCAGTCACAAGTCCATAACCAGTCACAGTATAACAGTAACAGTAACAGTAATCATAACAGTAACGTTAACAGTAACAGTAACGTTAACAATAACAATTATCATCAAACAATTGCCAACACTGCACACAGCAACAACAACAACAACATCAACAATAATTGCACTGTCAACACTGGCAACAATAATCTGAGTAGTTTACGTACATCATTATCAAACACTGAAAACCACAATCCCTCCAATCAGTATTCAAATCCCAATCAGCAACCCATTGTGAATCACGGCTATCACAGCTATTATGATATGTGCCACGGTGCGATTGCGCCGCACGCTTTTGGTTCAATGTCCGTGTCCGTTGTCAGATTAAATCCAGCACGCTTATGTTTAACTGTTGCCGCCCCCACCACGCCCACAGTAAATCCCAATCAGCAGCGCCGTAGCACGCCCCTGGCCCTGCTATCCTTTCCAGCCAATCTGAATAACAACAACAACCACCTGCAACATTTCAATCAAAATCACAATCATAATCATCAATATCACAGCACCCATCACAACAACAACCACAACAGCAACAACTATCAACACCCACACCAACAACAACAGCCACAACAACAACAACCACAACAACAACCGACTAATCGCCAATCCCTCCCGCTAACACGTACGAATTCAAATTCAACAACCGCAACAACTTTAAATTCAACCAATACAACAACAAATAGTAACCCTACTGATGTTGTGAATGTAAATTCTTGTACCGATATAATTCCTCATGGGTCGTCTGCGCCACAACAACAACAACCACAACAAATGTGTTCACAACGACAACAACAACGACGATCTCAAACCCAACAACAACCACAACAACAACAAATGTCGCCGTCGCTTCTTATGATAAACCTGAACCAATTGACTGATAATCATATTAACCATGCATCCAATGCACCCTCCATCAATAGCCATAGCCAGGGACCCGCGGGTTCAACGGGTCACGGGCATCACAACCAGCGCAACTACAACAACAACAACAATCGCAACAACAACGGCAACAACAACAATATGATTGTTTTGAGCAATTCCGATTACATGAGCTATCGTCGCGCTTGCCCCGCTTTGTCGCGTGACTATCAACAACATCACAACAACAACAACAACAACAACGGTAACAACAACAACAACAACAACAATAACCCAGGCAATGGTCACAACAACAACAACAACAATCGTCGCCACAATGGCAACTATGATAGAAATCTGAACAATAATGTGAGTTAACAAGTCAGTTCTCATTAATGAATAAATTAAATTAAATTATCTGAAATCTAGTAAACGATGCCTGCTTACAAGATTAACACTTATTATTATGCACACAGCCATGGTCATACAAATAGAGCCAATGAACAGAACAGAATAAATATTCAAATGAATTAAGAATATTTTGAATAAGAACGTTCGGCTCGGCTTTTTTTAGCCCATTTAGCAAGTTAATTAATAATCAAAAATCCAACAATTTATATTTATATATTGAAGTCTCCGATTCTATAAAGTATATACATATGTACATATAAATACTTCATCGGTATCTACCGTCTGTTGCAATTCAAAATAGTCTATAAGTTTTCAAGTCATCGTCTTGAAATTTTGAATAGGTCCGCCTTATTATTCCAGGCTCTACAAATGTCAGTCTTAAATTAAACTTTAAATTACATTAAATTAAATAAATTAAATTAAAAATTCATTCCATTTTAAACTGAAAAATACTGCGGTTTGGGCTTATGCTCGTTTAGACAAGATTTAAGATTCCGTTTATGATTTTCAATATATTAAAATTCAGTGTTCAAACCGCCCCTTTGAAATTGAGAATATTCGATTTAATAAATATATCTACACCAGATTTTACAGACAGATTACTGGTATTTCACACATCTACTTGGGGTTAAACCATTAAAATCTATCTGCCACAATTTTAAAGCTAGATACCAAATTAGGAAGATAGTTTTCGTACTACCTAACCTAAATATAGAGCCAAAAAAGGTGGACCACGCAATTCCCACTCTCTTATAAGTTTTCCAAGATAATAACAATTAGGAACGCATTTGTCTGTTTTTAGCTGTTATCATACAGTTCCTACTATTTTTTCCAATATTGCTCGCAATCGCAGATGCTCCCAACATACGATTCCATAAGCTATATTCGCCTATTTCATTTCAACGCGATCCTTTGCAGCACTTTGGCAACGGCAGCTCGGATCAAGGTCTGGATCATAGATCCGATGGTGGCTACAGCTGTATGCGCAATGGTGGCGGCGGAGGGGGCTATGGTCGGAATGGTGCGCACTATCAGCACATGGGAAACGGTTACGGCAACAATAATGGTGCATCCACCTCCTCCGCTGGTCCCGGGCTAATTGGCGATGCGCCCTCCGGCTCCGGCTTGTCCGGCTCGACGCTTTCGCTAAACAACGGACAGCTCGGGCCCGGGCCCAACTCGGACAGCCCGTCGCGCAAGCGTCGCCGCATTTCGGGACGACCCAGCCAGTCGCCGCCGGCCAGTTGGGAGCCGCGACGTTCGCAGAGGGTTATGGTGAGCTGGCCAAACCAGCGAATATTCGTTTTTTGATCCACGTTTTTTTTGCAGATGCAACAGGGCAGCCCGCCGCTGCGGCGTCCACGCCTGCGGGATGTGGCCACCTCCACGCAGCAGCAGCAACAGCAGCAGCAGCATCAACAATATGCGCCACAGCCGCATCACGCGCAGCAACAGCAACAGCAACAGGCGCCCCCCAACTACCATCAGATGCATCATCATCAGCCGCCGCAGCACTATGCGCCGCCGCAGCAGCAGCAGCAGCAGCAACAGCAGGCGCCACATGCGCACCCCCATCCTCATGCCCCGCACCCGCACGCCCATGCGCATCGCTCGCCCTGGGACCTGGGCGGCAACGGGCCGGCTGGCCACAATGGGGCTCCCAACGGTGGCGGTCCCTCGACGAGCAGCACTGTGGGCGCCATACTGCAGCAGGTGCAGGCACCGCCGCAGGCGCCCACCCATCAGCAGGCAGTGGCCGCCGCTGCGCCGCCGCCACCGCCGCCCACCTCGCTAATGCTTGACCTCAATCTGGCGCTGCGCCACGAGCCCATCTGGGCCTCCTTCTGCACGTATCCGCTGCCGCCGCAGACGCGCCTGGCGCCCTGCCATCTGCACGGCATCTATACGCAGCCGTTCTCGGCGGCGCCCGCCGGCCTGGCCGCCGCCCCGCTGCAGGTGGCCCAGGTGCCCACGCCCACGCAGGTGGCCGCCGCCGCGGCTGCCGCACAGCACATGATCCAGCAGGCGACCATAACGGCACAGCAGCAGCAGCGCGACGTCGCCGCCATTGCGGTAGCCAATTTGACCCTGGAGCCGCCGGGTGCCCATCATTTGGATGGCCATCAGGCAGCCGCTGCAGCGGCAGCAGCAGCAGCGGCCGCCGCAGCGGCTGCTGCATCTGTGCCCCAGGCGCCGCATCCGCATCCGCATGCCCACGCACATGCGCATCCACATCCGCACCAGCTGCCGGCCAGCCATCAGATACACATCGCCTCGATGAGCGCCGCCGCTGCGGCCGCCGCACAGCATCTACATTCCAATGCCGCGGCCGCGGCAGCCGCCGCCCACGTGACGCAGATGTCGGCGGCACCCCAGCAGATAATCATATCGTCGGAACGACGCACATTCCCGCCGCATCGGCGCATACCGCGCTTCTGGCCGCCCAACCATGGGCCCCATCGCCATGTCCTGCCGCCGCAATCGCTGGCCGCCCACCAGGCGCCCGTGCAGATCCAAACCACCGCTGGCATTATCAATCCGGGCTTCTTGCTCAATTTCCTGTACGTCTCCCCCAGCTCTTTATATATAATTTAAGCTCTAATCGACTCTAATTTTCAATCTTCCGCAGCGCCATGTTCCCGCTTTCGCCCTACAACCAGCACGATCTTAGCTCCACGGACACCAACGAGACGGAGAACTACGAGGCGCTGCTCAGCCTGGCCGAGCGTCTGGGCGAGGCCAAACCACGCGGCCTCACCCGCAACGAAGTCGACCAGCTGCCCAGCTATAAGTACAACCCGGAAGCGCACAACGGCAAGTCGTTATTTTAGTCATGCTAATGCCAGGTGTCTCACCCATGTTTCTTTCCTTGCTCCCCTCCAGGCGATCAATCCTCCTGCGTGGTCTGCATGTGCGACTTCGAGGTGCGCCAGCTGCTGCGCGTCTTGCCCTGCTCCCACGAGTTCCACGCCAAGTGTGTGGACAAATGGCTGCGCGTAAGTTCAAATATGCCAAGCTACTATTTAAATGCTATAAATATTAATATGAGTTATTAGGGGAAATCCCTTTTTGGGACACCAAATTTAAAACCTTTTTTTTAATATATCTTGGACTGTCCTATTTATGTCAAATATGTTCCGTTAGCTTCATTATTCTCTTTCCTTGCTGCTGAAATACTTGGCCAAGTTTCATTCTTGGAATCCACTCAGCTAATTTTGTAGTATTAAAATAATTTCTCCGACCCGTATGTCCGTCTCTGTGAACGGGAACTGCCAACGGCTAGAGACCCAAAGACTTCGACTTTATACTATACGCAGAGAACCAGTTTATCATTATTTTTGATATCTTTCCTCATTTCATTAATATCGATAAATATCGATTCTTTATGGGTTCGGAGAAAGTCCTTCTGACTGTTACACGAACTTAAAAAACCAAAGTTTAATCTTCTACCTCGTTCGGGTTCGGGGTATAAAAATAAGTACTTATTGATACATTTCATTTGCCAAAAACTCATTTGCTGTGCTTTTGCTTTTGCATTTTCTATTCCAGTCGAATCGCACCTGCCCCATTTGTCGTGGCAATGCCTCGGATTACTTTGAAAGCACCGATCATCAGCAGCAGCAGCAGCAGCAGCAGGCGCAGTCAACAGCTGCAGCAGCGGCCACAGCCAACATCGCTGGCAATGCTGCCACCGTTACCAGCAGCCCAGCAGTTGCTGTTGCAGCAGCTGGCGCCAATTCGCAGCAGAGTCAGGCTGCTTAGGGAAATAAAAGCAACAACAATAATAATAGCAACAACCACAACCAAACGCTTAAGCCACGTCGTCCAGGTGCAGCAAATAATGGAGCACACACACACACACACACAGAAACAAACACACCCGCACACACAAAGCAAAACACACAGTTAGCCTATTTAAGTAATTGATATAAAGCGCAACGAATCCAACTGCCAAATCGCTTCCCTATAAACGATGGCCACTTCAATAGCTTGTCGTAGAACTTTACTTAGGCGGTAGTTGTATGTAAGTAACGGTAATGGTAAACACAGTTTAAATGTAATGATAACAAATGTAATTTTAATCAAAAAACAAAACAAAAAAAAAAACAAAATTAAGCATACCACCAAGTTTCATACATACATAAGAAACTACATAACCTAACACGGCACCGCATAATATCGATATCGAATGCCGATTGTTTTGTCGAGTGTGTTGGAATTGACACCAAATAATTGGAAATCATTTACTGTTCTTGTTTTTCTTTATGCAGTACAGTGCAAGAAGAATATTCAAAATGTTTGACTCAACTGCCGCCTGTGCTTATAATTTCCTTGTGCATTACATAAAACAGCTCCATTAAAAACAAAAACGAGTGCATATACCTATAAACATACATTACCTATACTAAATGGTGTATTTTAAAAATGTTGCTGTCCACATAATAAAACAAACATATAATTAACGCTATATCTGCAAATTAAAAAAAAAAAAATTAAAAAAAAGAGAAAAATTAAAAAAAATATATTTGTACTTGTTTCTGCTTTATGTTTTCTTATATACATACAAACATACATACATAATATTTGCATTGCATTTTAATTTTATAATTACAAACAAAAACTATATATATATATATATAGTATATATATATGTATATTGTACGAACTGAACCCACTGAAGAAGTTCTTCTTCTTTTCGCACTAAGCAAAAACACATAAAAACCTAAAATACTAAACAAAAAAATAATTATTATTCAATTCTTTAAATTTTTGCGTTTCAACTTGCAACTATTTTTTATTTTTCTTTATTATTAGTATATATATAAACAAAGCAACTAACTTTGAAACATATAAGCAATCTTTAAAATCGACTAAAAACAAATAAACAATAACAACAAAAACAAAGGAAACAACATAACTAATATATACACGCATACATATAGACAGAATGAGCGATAACACAGCATACATAAAATAATAATAATATTAATAATATTTATATGAATTTAGCGTCGTAATACATACATACATGCATACATATACATACAAATATTGGTGGGCTTATTTAACTGTATTGTCGTAGACGTGTGCGTTATTCTGCAATTTGCTAAATATACATACATACATACAAACATACATATGTACACCCGCATATATAGACGCAACTCTTGAGCGCGGAGCTCCGGCAGCTCCAGTTCCGTAGTTTTGCCTTTTTCGAAAAAATTTCAAAAAAACAAAAACAAAGTAAAATTTAATATAAAAAAGTAAAGACCGTATGTAACACGTGTTTATCATGCTCTATGTTATATGGTATATATATATACACATACATAACTTACACCAAAAACCTCCTTGAATTTGAATCAATGTGACTTGTCTATTAAAAGTAGCACGCTGGCCGAGCATCAGATGCATATATGTAGTTATATATACATAGATATATACATATATATATATATCGATCTATATAAAGTTTTCTTCTATTATAATGGTGTATCTTAAAATTATGTATATGCATAACGTGTACAATATTTACATGCACTCAACTAGCCTGTAAATCCATACGGTTTTTAACAATATACATAACATATATATATACGTATATATATAAAATAACAATAATTATGACAAGTAATATGTTTATATTAACATATATATATATTCTAAACAGAACAGAATACAGAATACCAAGTAAATTGAAATGATTCCTGCCCTCCATTCGTATCAAACCATTGAAACTAACTCAACGCGTTTTTTATATCACATATATGGCATTGATTTTTTTGTAACTAATGCATATATAGAGCATACATACATAAAACAAAAACTAAGTAAAATATTTATAAAAATAGATTAGCATTTTCAAACAGTACTAAATAACTAAATTAAACAAACAGGAGCATAGACGATGACTTGCTTATAGCGGAAGTTTATATTTTTTTTAATCCGTATGCTGCTATAAATTATAACAACTTGAACTTAACGCGGTTCAACAGTTTCCGGTACCCACCCAAAATAAAAAAAATAAAAATATAAAGAAACACAAAGGTAACACATTGCTATTGGGTCCGTTTAGCCAGGCAAAATTAAGAAAAAGAAGTAACAGGAGCATAGAAACAACAACGATGAGCACTTTTTTCGGATTACGCCCCCTCCTCCCTAAAAACAATAATGTGTTTTCAATCCTTATTGAATGCTATGCATAAAAGTAAAAAACAAACAATTCTTGATACCTAGTATATACTAAATACATATATGCGTATATATGTGTATGTAAAATGTGTGTGTATTTATTTTTAATCTACATATATGTAAATGGTATTTCCAAAAGACCATTATAAAGGTGTTGTGCTTTTCTAGAATTTTATTAGTAGAAGAAAATGTTTATTTTTTGTCACAATAAAAACAAAAAACCAATTAAAAAAAACGTTATAATGAACAAAAAAAAAAACAAACAAAAAAAGATAAAAGCAAATATATATATATACATATATACATGGATATGAATTGAATACCTTTTATACGTGCACTGACATACTTACCTACGAGTATATAAATATATATATATATTTACAAATAAAATCTCAATCAACCGAACTAAGAAGCAAACAGCTTAAATAAACATTTTCAAGCTTATTTCCCTATTGAAGTTTTTCAGTTCCTTCTCTGACATTAATTTTTTTTATCACCTTTTTCTGGAACTTACAATAATAACAGCACTTATAAGTGTGCCCAAATTTTCTAACTTTTATGGGTTTATAGTTTCAAACACTTAAACAAAAAAAAAAAACAAAAAAAAATCAAAAGCTTATCATAAATTATATGAAAACGGAATAAAAAAAATAATATAAAGTTTTGCTGTGATTCGTGATGTAGATGTACGTTATATATATTTAATTACATAAAATGCAAAAAAAATTCAAGCATATAAAGCATAATTATTCGAAATTATTACGTCGAGAACCGATTTAAAAAAAAAAAAGCAAAAACAAAACAAAAAAAAGAAAACCAAAAAACAAAAACATTTTATGCATGAGATCTTCTCCAACAATATGTACGTCATACTCGAACATCACTTGTCTAGAATTGTCTAGAATTATGCAATTTTAAATGTGACTATTATTTTACATTTTTGTAGACAAGAACCGAGACACTCTTATAGTAATTGTAAAAATCAGTTAACCATAGTATTAAAACCTTTTTCAATGGCATTGTAATGGTGAACGGGCGTTTTTAATGTTAATTGCAATTATTTCAGTTTTCGTTTTTGTATTAACTCGCAAAATTTCAATAAAATTCAATGAACGTAAAAAATTATGAAGAAATTTCTGGATTTATTCTACTTTGTTTAATTTTCAGCTGTAAAACAGTGTACTGCCCAATGTTGTTTAAATAAATTGTGCTAACTGTTCATTAAGAAATGTGGTGCAATGCACCAAATGAAAAACGTTAAAATTGTGAGTAAATATTATTGTAGATCTGGTCACATTGGTTTTTTAAATAACAGAAAAGGATCAGCTTTTAAATTATGATTTTAGCAGTGGTCTGCGGTTGGAACATGTGGTTAACTGGTAAAGTAAGAACATATATTGCCATGAAAATATATTACTTAAATTTAAATTTAAATTTAAATTTCCGAGCGGAAAATGTGCGTCAGCATCGTTAGCGTTAGCATCGGTCAGTTAGCGGGTATTTTTTTCGTTGCCCATAACAATTTTTGTTTTGCTCTTATTTATGTTTTTCAACGCTAAATTAAATAAACTTTAATGCAGAAATGTTAAGAATTAAATTGGGGTTAAACATTTAAGTTTTTACTATTCTTGAAAAAATCGACATTTTGGAAGAATGGCTCCCCAAAAGTGGTATACACGATTAAAGACTGTAATTGCACCTACATTTTCCAGAAAGATTTACTTAAATCGTCAGTAACGTTTCCGAAATATTTGGTTTTCGTTGCTCCATACAAAGTGTGATAAAAATATTTGACGTCCGATTTAATGTTTTATCTCACATCACAGAGAATGGTCAATTTGTAGATACAGGTTTTAAGTAACTTTTGGCATACATTTGAAAAAGATCCGTAGTACAGTTTTATAAAAAATTAAGAAATTCTAAACCAACCTCAGTTAGGTCATTAAATACGTCTATCGAACTGCTAGTTCACATATGAACTGAACCATTGCGTGGATTCAGTGTTAAGTAATTTTATGAAGATATTTGGGGAAGCAAACAAATTTGAAATACTTTTGATTTATTTACGATATTCTTAGACTCTTAAATAATTGGCATTAACCAAAAAAAAACAATTAAATAAATATAACAGAATCTGTTTCATTGAACAGTGCTATCAAAACCTGTACTATTTTAAATTATACATGCATTGACTTACGCAAAATAGCTGGCAGTTATTGATACATATTGAAATTTTCCGTATGCAGGGTAAGAAATAGTAGTGAATTTCCAAAAACTGTGATTTTGCCATTACAATGATGAAAACCGGAGTAGGGTTATTGAGAAAACTGAATTTTTAGCTACACTTATGCTGCAGCCATCTTAGATTAGCCAAAATATAGCCAGAATTTACAAGAACTTAAAATATATATTTTCACAGTGAATGGCCCAAGCTGCACGGTAATTTATAGAAAAGACATTAAAAATCCAATCAAATTCGTCAGTAAGGATTCTGGGAAATTCGCATTTTTGTGTTTTATTCGTTTTTGTCAATAAGCAATAATCCAAAGTGGTACAACTTGTGCTGCAAACATCTCAGATTATCGACAATATAGAGCTGCCACAATTTAGCAAGAACTAAAAATATATATTTTTACAGAAAATGACCCAAGGTGCACTTTAAGTCAAGAGCTTTTCAAGAAAATTGCATTTATGTATTTAATTCGTTATAAGTTATTTTAAATATGCTGGTTGATATGTCACTCATTCGCATATTATCATAAGTTGGCATGTACATATCGTCATTTTTTAGTGCCAAATTATATTTTAGAAGTTGACAGAGCTTAACAGACTGGCGCCATAGATATCAATACACAAAATATATTGAAACCAAAACGGTGAGCTTGGAAGAAAACTTGTTCAGTTTGCCTCACTTCCATTGGGCGAATCCAAAAAAATGTTTATAATCTTTGAATTTGATGTTTCTTTGCTTTAAAAGTGAGGAATTCTATTACATCGAATTGCCCCTCCCACAATAGGCGTAGCCAAAAAATCTTAACACTCAAATTTTTTGATTCGCATCGATATGAAGGGTTCGGCATCGATAGGTAAAGATTACAATTATTTGTATCGATAAGTAACGTGCTGTAGCCTTTGAAATTAAATTACTTTTTATCTGTAGATTACCGATTTCAATGGTTATAATAAATATGATAAATAAAAATATTGCAGATATTTTTCGTGATTGTGTGTCTAACATTTATTCTTAAAATATATTTGCATTTATATAAAGTTGTACTTTGAACCTCGATATGTAGAAATATGCCCAAACTTCAGCGTAATAATTTGGTAATCACAATTAAACGCGTGTATTGTAATGATGAACTTTCACAAAAGCACTATCGTGTGCCTGGGCAAAATACAGCACAGCGATAACAAATAGAGCTTATCAGTTTAGCACAGCGTATATATATCTGTGATCTTTGCTGGCCAACATTAGTTAGCAGCTGTCAGCCACACACACGTTTCAAAATGGATTTTTATTATTCGCCTCTTTCAGCGGCCAGTCGCTCGATCTTGATGACCGCCAAGGCAATTGGGGTTGAATTGAACAAGAAAGTCATTAATGTTGCTGCGAATGAGCAACTAAAACCGGAATTTGTGAAAATCAATCCACAACATACGATTCCAACGATCGTGGACAACGGCTTTGCCCTGTGGGAATCGCGCGCTATTCTTGCTTACCTGATTGAGAAGTATGCAAAAGACGATTCCCTCTACCCCAAGGAACCGAAAGAACGTGCGGTCGTGAATCAGCGCTTGTACTTTGATTTGGACTCTCTGTATAAGTCGTTTGCCGACTACTACTATCCTCAGTTCCAGAAAAAGGCACCTGCCGATCCGGAGTTGTTCAAGAAGATGGAATCTTCACTGGAGTTCCTGAATACATTCCTCCAGGGTCAGTTGTATGTGGCTGGGGATAGGCTGACCATCGCCGATATTTCTATTCTGGCGACAGTTTCCACTTTTACGGCGGTGAACTTCGATCTTAGCAAATATGCCAACGTCACCAAGTGGTACGAGAATGCCAAAAAGGTGACTCCCGGCTGGGATGAGAATGAGAAGGGTCTCAACGAGCTAAAGAACCTTTTGAAACAGATGAACACAAAATGAACTCAAAAATTTAAACTTACTGCCGCATAAAATTGTTATTTATTTATTTTTTTATTAAATTACTACTCTGATAAATAACTATTTTATTAAAATCATATATATTATATATATATTCTGTTTTCTGGAAATTTAAAAATTCCGCCACAGTTTACTTATTTTCGATTGATACTTGTATCGATTGTTGGTCCTAAAGAATCGAAAGACATCGGTGGGAAAATATCTGATAGTATTTGATGGTATTTTGGCTTGCGGTCGCACTGCTTGCTTGTGTTTTTATTTTGTTTTCTTTTTGGATTAGGATTTTAAAGTTTTTTAATTTAAGCGAACAACAAATGCAACCATTTATTGTCATACGCAACTACCGGGAAGATGACGAACTCAAATGCCAGGAGCTGGTGCGGGACTACATCATGTCGTTTTCCACAAAGTCTTTCTTTGCGTTCTGCTTTCGTGAGGTAAGCCGCCCTTTTCGTGACTTATCTACGTCTAAGCATGGCCTCATCTGGAAAGCCTCGCCCCGCCCAAACCAGATCAAGTTTAATTTTCTGCATCTTAATTTCAGATAACACTTCAGTTCATAGTCATCACTTGGGCCATATTCTTTATATTTCTGGGTGTGCCGCTGCTCTTCTGCGTCCTCACAATACCCGGCTGCGTATTTTTTCTCTTCACCAGCACCTACTTCTCCTTCTATGCAAAGGCGGTGGAGCTGATGCGGGTAATTGGCCGGCCAGCTGGCTCAATTGTGAGTTCATAACCAGTTTTATTCCATTCCCTAGATGAAGCCCGCCCAATCTCTGGTCGCCGAGTGCTACGAACCCTTCATATTCCGCTGCGCACCCAGCGAGGCGAGCTATCAAATCTTTATGGACAATGCGCCGTATGATGAGACATATAAGAACAAGTTTCGCCGACGCATTGTGGCCACCATTAGCGTTAAGAATCACCATGCCGTCTACAATGCAGCCTGGATCTATCGCTTTGCCATTGCCAAGGGCTATCCGCACCAGAAGATCATGGAGCCAATGCTGGGTCTGGTCTCAAAGAACTGCGTCAACGGCGGCTACGCGTCGCTGGAGTGCACCATATCCGAGTGGCAGGAGAGCGAGCGAGACTTTTACGACGATCTCGGCTTTGTCACAAGGCAAATTTATCACAAACAGATCATTGGCAGCAGCCTGACGGTGATGAAGACCCAGTTGACCTACAATTTACGGACAGACGACACGCTGCAAAAGCAAAATTAGTGAATCTCACATAGAGAGTCTCGGGGGAAACGAAAACTGTGAAACTTAGCGCAATATATATGTTTGTATCGTATTTGTTTATGTCGTATATACATTCCAGTCACGCGATGTCTCCACGTCCACACGAATTTATTAATGTAACTTCAGAGGCAACGCATTTTGTATAAAAAAAAGTAAAGTAAAACTTTGGATATTGCTTCGGTTTGTCCTGCTTTATTATATAATCTTGTTTATTCTTTGACATATTCTATTTAAATAAATAAAATATATATATATTAATAAATAAAACTTGCAAGTGTTTAGCGTATGTATATTTAATGCCACACAACTAATTCTGTTTGTTACTTTTTCTTGAATTTGTTTTGTAAGTAGGTACATTCATTTCTCTATCTTTGATGCATTTCTCTTGGATTAGCCGCTGTAGTATGTATGTTGTTTGTTTATAAAAAGCTTTCATGCAAGAGTGTTTAACTAATTGAAATTTCTTGTATACATTTCAGTTACCCCTGCAGAGTGCCTACTCTAAACAGCCTTATCAGCTGGTTGGATAGAAGACGAGTTTAAGTTAAAGTTTAAAGTCGAATCTAATTATAACAGATGCCTTTTTTTAAATGCCTTTGTAGTTCTGCAAGGGTATTTAAGCTTCGGCTTCAGCCGAGTTTCAGTTTTTAGATCTTTTTTGTTTTTCATTTGGTTTCTTATAGAATTTAAATAGTTATCAGCGCAACTAATGCTTAAAAAAATAAACTGGAGCTGCCAGTGGCGCAGTCCGGACTTCAAATGTAACTATTTTTCTTTTATTTTTGTTTTATAGTTTTTTTTTGTTTTTGTTTTAAATGTTTCAACTATATATTTAAAGCGTGTTTCAAAACTGGCTGTGAAATTAGCATAGTTTTTCTTTTCCATATTTTTCTCTGGTTATTGTTGGTTGCCTTTGCTGCCGTTGTGTAATAGTTAAGAACCTTTAAAAGTTTAGGTAATTGTTTCAATTTGGTTTCGTCGCAAGCAGCCGCTCTCAGGAAAGCGGTCAACTTTTTTAGAAGAGCTTCACGCGCCGCTTCAGCTCGTTGCGTCTCCACTGGGGCAGCCTGTAGAACTCCGACCTGGCGCACTGCAAAATGTGCTCGAACTCGATGTCTGATAAATGACGCTGCAGAAGGAAAGAGTATATATGTTAAAGCTGACCAGATACGTATATAATAATATAGTTGTCACTTACCTCCAGGTTGCAGCGATCAACGTCCGATGGGAGACGATAGTTCGTTATTAGCAATATGTGATACGGATAGATCTTGGCCGGCTCGTGCACCAGCATCGAATGCGCCATGTTGGGCAGGCTGCGTCGTATGAGTCCTGCCTGCGGATAGTGATACGACAGGGCGCCCGAGTACGTGCTCGAGGCGGGCAGATCGCCGCCCATCAGAGCGCGTCTATCGCCCTCAGTAATTGAGTCAACCGAAGCTGCAGCGAGAAAGCAAGGATATATATTGATAAGTACCCAAATATTTTGAATTTCGAATGAAACAAATTGCATTAATCTGAATATATGAAGCTTTGTAATTGAAATCGGACGAATACTGCAATTTCGCAACTCATTTTCATTTCGAAAAGCATTCACACTTTAAAAATAAGTTTGTACTCAATAGGATTGCAAAAATTAGAAAAAATTGCATTTATATTATATTGTTTACCAGCAATTTTCAAGATGGGGAATGGAATTTCCCATCGCCCAACAGAAACAGATACTATTGAAAAAAATGCAAGTTTCTAGCGCCTCTGGTTTTGGCTGTGCATTGATCGTCAGTCAGCCAATCAGTCAATCAATCACAAATAGTTCGAGTTGAGGGAAAATGCTGATGTAATCGAAACTTACCCTCTGATTTGCCGCAGCTCAAGTCTGTGCTGTGAGTTTTGTCGCCCAGACCTCCATAGGAAAAGTCCTGTGTAGGATTTGGAAAGGTAAAATCGATTAGTTGATGTACGCAGAGAACTGGAAGCATGCCCAAAACCAAAATAAAAAACAGTGCGTGACTACAAAAAAAAAAATGTACAAGTGTTTGTGGGTGTGTGATGGGGTTTACCGACGAAAAAGAAAAAATAGAAGGAGCTTAGGCATTCCAAAATAAAAAAATAAAAGCAAGAAGTCTACGAGAATTGAAAATAAGTATAAAAGCAACAACAACCAAAGCATTCTTACAGTGGCACCATGCATCGTGGCAGCGGCAGATGTTGTGGAACTGAATGTGTGAGAGCGTGGGGCCAGGCCGTATCCGGGTTTGGGTACATGACGCAGGGCGCTCACCACTGAGCCGCGTTGTATGTGAGATGTGTGTATGATTGATGTGGTGTAGTTGTTAGTGTGTGGATATAGAAATGTTTAGGCAACACATAGCATAGGCAAACACACAGAAATAGTTGTAAAGTAAACGTTAGACACAGCACAAGGAAGCAGCAGACCAACCAGTTGAGAGTTAAGTTAATTTAGGCCCAAGGCACCAACAGACGATGGAGCAGCAGCAGCAGTTGGAGAAAGAGACAAATGTTTCGAGTGAGCAACGGGCGAGAACAAGTGTTAGGTACTTAAAAGGCCTACAGACAGATGCATAGGGCTGTTAATATTAGCTACAAAATGCCGCAGACAAGACAAATGACCCGGAGACCAGCAGGCAACGGGCAACGGGGAACGGGGAACGCGAGCAGAACCTGCTCAGCACTTACGGAGCTGTAGCCGTTGCGTATGTAGGGCGGCAAGGTGGTCGTTTTGAATCCATATCCGGGCTTGGGCGGCGAGCGATAGGAATGTATGGCTATAAACGTAATTGTGGTCCATATATAGTACAAATTGACAAACTAAACGAAACGCGGACCTACAACTTTTTTTCTAATTCTAGTGACAGGGCTGCAAACCAAACTCCCAATTAAAATAGCCTTGAATCGAACTAGTTGGCAAAAAACATAATATATATCTTCTTAGGTTCTTGGAACAATTAAATACCCTATAATTTACTGTGTTTTTTTTTTTAATTATTTGCAAAATTAATTATATTCATTAGTCTGAATGTTCAAAATCGATTATAGTTCCTATATATGTATATATCGTTTGTATGAGTTCGCGACGATACAGACACCCTTAACTGTGTTCAGACAACTAGAAAATCGGCCTTAGTTCGAACATTTAACCGAACCTATGTAGTTTTTCTTAGGGTTTGCAGCCATGCCTAGCACACATCTGATCTTTACCATTATAGCTGGGCGCATTGCCCAGCGATTTGCCCAGGGAGCCGCGATAGCTGGTCGAACGATCGAACATCTCGTCCTCGTAGAAGGGCTTCTGATGATCCAGATTACGTGACGGCGAGGCGCCAATGGGCGATTCATATCTGTGAGAGCACAAAGTTTGGAATTAGCATTTGGCGGGCTTTCATAGATCTCTGTCGATAGCTACCTCAACTTGTAAAGCGGCTCCTTGGAGGCTGATGGCGTACGCGAGGCATTACGCGGATCCAAATTGTTTTGCTTCCATTTTCTGTACTTGGCGTGCTCCTTGAGGTCCTTGGCTATTACCGAGCCAATGCCCGAATTGAGCTTCTCCAGCTGCTCAGCCTCCCGCTTCAGGCGCCTGCAAGTTGAGAATTGCAATTTGTAAAGTATATTTGCTATAGTCGGCAACCTTGACGAGTATACCCAAAATCTAGGGAATGGCAATTATTGTAGGGGAAACTAGAGGTTAACAATTATATATACACTTTATGTTAAAATCAAGCCCTAACCTAGTGATGATTTAATATAAATTTAAACTGCATACATTATATGAGAACCTACACTCCACATTTCGTGTGTCTAGCTCAGATAATCTCACAGATGTGCTTAATAGAATTTATAAAAACAGGTGAATGAATTCAAAAAATATTGTTCTGCGCTAAAGGATGTTATTGTTGAATTTAAATAACCTTTGAAAACGTATCAGAATTCGTATCAATTAAAATTAACATATATTTGAAGTGTGGAATCCTTGGCTGTTATGGTTTCTTAGATCCAACTGTTCTTTCAAACAGAATAACAGATACAGCTTAATGGAATGATACTGATCGAGAATATATAATCTTTATTTCACTTATTCGAGCTGCACTTACGTCTGCTCCTCGCCATTCTTGGCCTTGCCATTGATTCGCTTGCCGTTCTCGACATTCTCGTTGTCCTCATCGTCGTCGTCCGAGACGGGCACACCCTTGTAGGTGTCGCTGTAGCGTCGCCGGCGCTCGGGATCCGTGTAGGGATAGGGCGGAGCTGGGAAATCGTCTCTTTCGATTTTGGGCTGCTCGCCCGGTGGCGGCTTCTTGGCCGCCGGATAGTGCGACAGCTCAATGGGCTCCTCGTTGTTCATGCCGGGACTCTTCGGGCGCGGCGTCTCCGACCGTATGGCGTCCACCAACACCTTCATGGCGCTGCGCGTGCGCGAGTGCGGACGCGATGGGGGCCGACTGCCGGCCACGGAGCCGGCATTGCTCGTTGTTGCATAGGAGGCGGGCCTATGGAAATGCGGCGACAGCGGCGTCTTGTCATACGGATCGATCGGCTTGCGCAGATAATGGGGCGCATCTGTCAGATAGCTGTAGGTATAGATGCGCGATATGTCCTCGCCAATGGGTCGGCCGTACTCGCGCAGTATCAGCCCCGGGCTGACAGTGCGATAGTGCTAGAAAATAGATCAAAAAAAGATATATAAATAGAGTCTGCCAATGGGGCTCAGCTCGTATATGTATATGTATGTTGTGGCATGCGGTGCATGGGGTTTTAGTCTAGCTAAGCTTTGGCAGCTATCTAAATAAAAATAAATGAAATAAACTAAAATTAAATTAAAATTATAAAAACAAACCTTGCGGCTAGAGGAATAAAGTGAACCATTAAAACTCGGTGTTCTGGAACGGATGTACTGAAAACGAACGAAAATAAATCAAAAGGCAAGCTCAAAACAAGTGAAAAAAAAAACAACTAAAATGCAGTAAAAAACAAATCATAATAAAAAAATAAACTAAAAATAAATTGTAAAAAAGGTGCAAAAAGGCAGGTCAAGGTATCTGCGTGTGTAGAGTGTGTGTGTGTGTGTGTGCGTGTGTGTGTTTACACTCAGAGAAAATGTGCTGTTCTAAATTTAAATTATGATTGAATTGAAGTGAAAATTAAGAAAAAAATTAAAAATCAATTTAAGTAAAAATCATCTTTGATTGAGCTCTGTATTTAATTACTTTTCTTAGCAATTTTGAAAACAAAAAAATCGTTTTGAAATGTTCTAAGTTTATGAACGCAGGTTTTAAATTTATTTTCCCGACTCAATTTACTGTACAATATTTCATGAATTAAATGATATTTTTAAAATTAAAAGGGAATCATTTTCTGATTTAAAAAATATCGTTTTGAATAAAATTTCGATATATTCGATATGCATGCAAAAAAATTTTGGTAACATTTCTGATTGAAATGAGTAAAAAATGTCTTAATATATTTTCTGAGTGCATGTAGAGAGAGATTCAAAAGTCTTAAAATGAGAATTATCCTCGTATTTCACTTTAAATTTGCAGTCATTTTCTCTGAGTGTATTGTGGCTAGCCATTCGTATTAGTAGCAGGAGCGGGTCCTGGTGCAGTATTCCAGTGAGACGCTCCGCCCCACCCTGGGGGAAGGACCCTACGCCCACCCCGCCCCACCCAACCCCGCACCTACCATGTCGCTGAGCGCACTGGAGCTCATGCGATCGCATTCGGTGTCTGTGAAATTGCCATTGGAGGCGCCGCCCGTGACGGACGTGGTGCCGGGCCGGGTGCCGCCGCCCCCATTCAATATGATGCCGGATTCGGAGGGTCCGGGGCCGCAGCGCGGATGCCAAATGGCGCTGCCCTGCAGGTACATTTCCTCGCCATCGCCAAACGGATCGCCGCACTTGGTGCAGCGCGCACAGGTTGGATGGAAGTGATGGTTGTCGCCGGCCTGGAGGACCTTGCCGCTGATGAAGCGATTGCAGTAGGCGCACTTGACGCCGAAGCTCTTCTGGTAGCACTTCTCGCAGTAGGGCACCGCATCCTTGCCCATGTACTCGCCGTTGAGCACCGCATTGCAGGACTTGCAGCGGAAGCACCACACGTGCCACTGCCTGTCCAGGGCGACCAGCGCCTGGCCCTCCTTCAGCAGCTCGCCGCAGCCGGCGCAATCATTGGGATCGTAGTCCTCCTTCAGGTGCGCCTTGTGCGACAGCACCCCGCTCGTCACCTGCTGATGGGCCGTCGCCCGCGTCGGACTCTCCGCCGGCGGCGCGGGGGACGCGGGCGACGCGACCGCCGCCTGGCGAGCGGGCGAAGCGGGCGCGCCCGAGACGCACTGCTCGCAGAGCACCTCCTTGCCGGTGTTGGTCACCTTGCTGCCGGACTTGAACGGCTGCTGGCACTTGGAGCAAGTGAAGCACTTCTGATGGTACGTCTTGCCCATGGTGCTGACCACCTCGCCCTCCACGTACAGCTGGCAGGTGGCGCACTTGGTGCCGTACAGCCGCTGATAGTCCGGTATGCAGTAGTAGGCGCCATCCTTTGTAAAGAAGCCGCCGGTGGCCAGGGACTTCTTGCACTGGCAGCACTGGAAGCACGCCTTGTGGAAATGATTGTCAGCCACGCGCAGCACCTCGCCGGAGCATTTCTTTGTGCATTTCGCACAGTAGATTTTCTGTTTACCTACGGGGAGAGACAGAGGGAGAGAGAGAGAGAGAGAGAGAGTTGAGAACTCAGTCGGAGATTACGTATACGTATGTGGCACAGTCGCACGCTGATGTCATATGCATGTGATGCGATAATGCCCCAACCTTGTGCCGTTTTGACTCGTCTCGGCGCTGAGCGCGGTTCGTACGAGAGAGAGAGAGAGAGATAGAGAGTAGATATTCAGATTTTCCAATAAATATATATAGGTATACAGGTGTGAGTATGTTATGCTTGTGGATGTATCTAAGTTACTTGTTATGTATATATTAAATAATTCCAGGCACACTTTGTGCGCACACACTTGTACTTCAGCATGACTCATGGGCAATTAATCTTATCATTGATAAGGCCAAGGGCGGCCCAAGAGATATATATGTATGTATAAGATATGCACACTTATGTGTGCCCTATATGTACATATGTATATATATCAGGCACAAGTCTACTTGTTGTGTCTCCTTACTGTGCGTGTGTGTGTGCACAAGTGCAGAACAACAAACACACACAATTATACATAACCATATTTAGTTCTTGACTTTCTCGCCAGTTGCCGTATATATGTTATATTAGTGTTTATACTCATATATACTCTATAGGTAGGCAGTCAACAAGGTGACACCGACGAATGCAAAGGTGTAAAGATAAGAGCAAAAACAAGCAGCAAAAGAAGCTAGCTAAAACAAGCAGAATGATCGATAAGTGATAGGGGAGGGGAGCCGAGACAACCTGAGGTAGAGCAGAAAGAGAGAGAGAGATGAGGCGACCCAACCCATAAGGGAATTAAACGTAAAAGCTTAAGATACATTACGTTGAGATCAAGATACTGCTCGATAAGTAATTGAAAAAAGGAAATAGAGAGGTGGGGAAGGAGAAAATGAGAGAACGCAAGAAATAGATTTTATCCGACAAAATATTGGTCTAGGCACATACATACGTATATTCCAGACGATAAATATATGAACTAAGAAAAGAAAATACGCAAGGAAAGTTAGGTGAAAGGCAGGCGAAGCGAAAAAGAAAACAGAGAAGGGAGAGCCAGAGATCAATAATGGAATAAGAGGGAAAGGAGAATAGTTCATATGATGGAGCCTTTCTGTGGACTTATTTTCATAAAATTAACTAATAAACATGCACAAATGAAGATAACCAATATATAAGCATAAAAGAGAAAAGAGAGAGAGAGAGAGAGAGAGAGATGGAGAAAAATATAAAGAGAAAGAGAGGGATGACTTATATAACAGCCGAAAAAAAAAATACCAGTAGCCACCTATTTTAGAATTTTTAGCACGGTTAAAAAAAAGATCTACGCTGAATTAATTTAATAAATAGAAAGAAAATAAAAAACACTGCCATAATCAAACATTGCCTTTGCCGTCCATTTAAGAATTACAAAGTTAAGTCAAAACTATTCAAATTTACTCTATAAAATTATCAGCTATCATAAAAATTTCATTATAAAGAAAAATAATCAAACCCTGAACCCAGAAACTAAATTTCATTTGTTACAATTCTCTGACTCTAATTCTTTCTTTTCTTTGGCTTTCTCTTATTAACAATTTTTCTTATCATCTATTTTAGGAATAAAAGCTACAAACTAAGGTAGAAAATATTTTAAGACCTAAATAAATCAAAATGAAGACTGGGAAAAATGATCAATGATCGTCAAAATTAAGTTTGAAAGAGAAATAATCGAACTGTGAACTTAAAAATATTATTTATTTGCCTCAAATCTTTAAATGTTATTATTTTTTCTTTTCTTTCCCATGTCCAAATCTGATGATAATGATTATCGGAAACATAATAAGCAAAATGGTCTGTATGACAAAATAATAAAAATAACAAAATATACTACGTATGTTTATGCCAAAGCTAAAAGCTTTTTCTAGAACTAACCAAAAACGAAAGAATGGGCAGGGGCGAGGGGGTTAAGGGGGGGACTGCGACAAACACGGGCTGAAGAGGTCAAGAGAATGAAACGAAACAAATTGCCGGCCCTGACGGATGTGCTGATCTTTTTTTGTTCAAAAGGCGGCTTTGTGCCTGGCCCAAAAGCCGCAGCTGGACGTCACGTCGATTGTTTTAAAAAGATAACAAAAAACAAAAAAATAAACAACAAAAGGAACAACAACAACAATAGAGAGAACAACAATAAATTGCTGCAGTTTTCATGTGGGTTCTGTGAAAATACGAAACGGTGTTCAATTTATAAATTCCATGGAAGTACATAATATTCAGATATTACTCAGATATGCTTATAATTTTTGGTATTTATTTTCGTGTACGTTGTTGAGTTTTAAATAACCTGTGAGAATTGAAAGTGGGTGGGTCCGGTATAATAGTTTTGGGAAAATGTATTTAACTGGTAGAAGTAGGCAACTCTTAAAGTATATATATACATATGTGTATATATATATATATATAAATAAATGATGAGTCAATTATCCCATTTGCCTGTCTGTCCTGGCAATAAATATGTTTAATTATTCGAATTGCTCGCTCCAAAATCGATAATTATCGACTTCACTTTTTCAGTACAAAGCTCAAATCTAATTTTATTTGTTGTGTACCTTTGCTGCAGGGTATCTCTGGAGTTGTTCCACTTTTGACTAGAGAGCATCTAACTTGTTTGTATTTTTTTTTTCAATTTTTGCCTTTTATTTCATGTTCGTTGTTGAATTTTTTGAATGATTTTCATTTTCTATTCGCTATTGGCTTTTGTGGCGTTGTTTCGCTTACTTTTTATTTCCTTTTCGTTCTGCATCCAAAATAGAATTTATTGATAAGCAAAGTCTCTCGCAATATAAAGTCGGTGGAACAGCAACAATGCCGTTAACTAGCCGCATTATAATGGTGACGTATGTCTAATGAATGAGACCCGCAGCTATCACAAACACACACGCATACACGCACACACATACATATACACACACGTATTACGTATACGTGTGTGTTTCGTTTCAATTAAATTTTTTTATTTATGCTGCTCGTTGTTTATTATGCAATCACAGACATTTTTTCAGCGTTTCGCATATTTAATTTTTGGCATTTTGTTTATTGACTGTGCCTCTGCCCATGCCCCTTCCAGGCTCTCAACTATTAGCGGCTGCATGTTAATTACATGGCCTCAGCTCTAAACAA
This sequence comes from Drosophila sordidula, assembly GCA_035047465.1. NCBI lineage: Eukaryota > Metazoa > Arthropoda > Insecta > Diptera > Drosophilidae > Drosophila > Drosophila sordidula. The sequence continues at coordinate 228,774 of JAWNPQ010000219.1, read as the reverse complement.
TTTTCCAATGAGCTTTTTGTAAACTGCGGCGAAAATTGAAGTGAAATTTTCATGGTAGATCAATTTTGCCTGTGGGTCGGTCTCGACTTGTCAGAGTTAGCAAATACGCGACTATATAATAAAAATAAAAAAAAAGTTGAGCGCACATTTTTATTATTATAATTACGGCAGCGATTTTAGTGCCTCGGCTCTCCGGATGATGTCATCCACGTCGTCATCGGCGCCGCCAGAGCGCCGACGGAGTCGACAGCGCGTCGTGCGACCCACCACGAAATGCGAGTTCAGTTCAAGTAATTTGGAGTTGTGGCACACACTCACACAACCGACGTCCCAAACTGGTTAGCCGAAAGAAAAACATTCGGTATCGAATTTGAATTTGAGTTACAAAAAAATAAAAACACGTTCTATGGCCACGCGGCGAGGTGGGGCGAAAGGAGGTGGGGCAAGTCCAAGGTTAAATTGTTGTGCATAAAGTTTTGTGCGCGCGCTCGAGAGGTCAACTGCAGGCCAAATATTTAATTAATTTGAGCCGCGCCCCATAAACCGAACATTCCTAAATTCAAGCCAGTAGTAAAAAAAAACCTTACAAGTATATATCAAATTCAGTTAGTGTCAATCTAAAACCTGAGAATAACGAAAGGGCGTGTCCTAGCTTATAATCAGTATTCAATCTGGTTATAGAAAATATAGAAACGAAATATAGATGTAAATTTCTTAAATTCAGAACTAAACAAACAAATCGTATAAACTCTATTCCAGTACTAGTAATATTCAGAATTTGGTTTTTAAATATATGTAACCAAAAAATCCAATGAACAATATCTAAAACAATATATACAATACCCTACACTAAAACTGCAGAAGCTATATATTTTTCTAAACTCTCAGAGAAGCATAATTTTTCTGATGCCTATATTCACAAGTAAATTTTCCATGTTTGCAGATTCTTCGCTTCAATGTAAAAAATTAATTCAATAAACTCTTCTTCGCCTTGTGTATTGAGTATAACAACTGTGCGGAGACCCTGTAGAGGCCAATGCCAAACCACGCACACACACACACACACTCTCTTAAACACACAGAACAATCAGGCAGTCCGCAGGTTGCACATTATGTGTGCCCCTGCCCCAATCCCAACCCAAGCGCCATTTCCCGCCATGTCCCCGTCAGTTGACGGTTGCCTTGTGTGTGGCAGGATAATGTCGAGGGCAATGCAGGTCAAGGCAAGCTGAAAGCCAGGCAACAATTGACAGACAGCAAACATTTGGTTAATTTCAAAGATTTTTCGAACAGCAAAAGAATAGAATCAATTCTCACTCAAGCCAAACAGTTGAAATGCCACGCCCACACAAACAGCTTAGCTCGTATACGCAGACACCAAATACAGTATGTGTATTTATATTTATGGTAAAGAGCCATAACATAATCAAATACATAACCACATGTGTATACATACATATGAATGTGTATATATTCCATGAATTACTCATCAAATTTAAATTGCTTTGCAAGTGTTTTTTTATACGTTGCTCTACCTGGCGTATACGTAATTTTTTGTGGTTTTTATAGGCGATGTATTGTGGCACATATGTATACATACATATATAGGGTATGCTAAGCTATAATATAACCAGTTAAAATATAAAGCTTTTTATAAGAATAAAATGTTATAATAATGTATAGAATGCTTTTGTATGGAAAATCTGAACAGAGAAAAATCTCTGAAATTGTTTTAAAAATATATTTAAATTGTATATATTTAATTTATATTTGTCTATATATTTTTAATGAACTATAAAGCACATCATTTACCCTTTATAAATCGTGCTTGCTTTAAGCAACAGAAATTCCTAAAACATAAAACTGGGCCTAATTAAAGACTCAAATAATTTTATATCGAGAAAGAAATGGATAAGTATTGGCGCTCTAAAACTAGGGTTATTTGATTCGATATTAAATGACTTCTAAAATGCTTTACAACAAACCAAAAAAAGAAAACCTGATTTATGACATTATTTATACATGGATTCCCCACAAAGTATTGATACTATTTTAATCTATTATGAATTTTTTAAAAATTATTTGTTATGTTTATCTTTTGTTTTTTGTTTATTTTGTTGTAGCACACTTAAAAAATGTTTAAGTTTTTCGGTGCCCATGCAAAGTTTCGGAAATATATATGATGACACTTAGTCAAAACATTTGTTTCCAATTAGTTGTCAACGGCTGTATATAGTTTTTTGTTTTTAAGCATCTTTAGCATATTTTGGTAACTTCAACAAATAGTTTACTTTTTGTATTAGTTGTAAAAATTAATATTTTATGATATTCGATTGCAGGGTAAACTTTAGTTGCGTGCTCTCAACAACCGGCACTTTTACAGTTTTGTTTTTGGCTGTTGCGTCCGCGTTGAAAGTGTTTCCTGTATGCTTATTAGACGAAAAAAAGTGAAAAGAAAAGCGCAACGCAGCGAAGTACGTGAATACGAGTGCTGATGATGATGATGATGATGATGAACGCTGCGTCTACGAAAATAGCATTCAATTAGTCGAACGGACGTCGCGACGTCTTCCCAGTGAGCGGGACTGAAGAGGAGCTGCCGCCACTTTCTATGCAAGTGCTCTGACCTATATAACCCGTCCGCGGCGGGGCGTTGGGGAGTGGGGAGTGGCGAGTGGGGAGGGAGGTAGGGGCAAATGAGATGCAGGCGAATGCACGACAAGCGCACGACGTGAACAAATCAACGTCCAAATAAATGAGAAAAGTGCCCCAAAGTGTAGGCAGCAGGAGGGGCGGGGGCGAGTTACTGCATCGGGGGCAGCTCGTTGGCCCCTTTCGTTTTCATTTGTGTGTGAATGTTGTGCGCGCCACGCAAAAGGAAACTAAGTGGAAAACCACAACTAAAACCAAAACCGAAACCACAACCAAAAGCGAGGCCCAATGCGAAGTCAATGCGCCCGACATGAATTCATATTGTGAGCAACTGCTGTTTACCGCTTAAAAAGGGGGTTGCAAGAGGGTATATTGCAACGGTGTGCAAGTATATATAACAGGCGAAAAGTAAAAATATTTCTGATCAAATCCGTCTATGATAACTAACAATTAAAAGTTTGAAATAAAGGATCATTTATAGTTCAGGCTGAGTTTTTTTTTCCCCCTTATAGATGCATTTCAGTTTTGAAACCCGGTTTTTTCTTTTTTCTAAATTTCTTCAAAATTGATAGCCAATTCAGATTTTTGGGCTTATATCACAGGTTATAAACAATTATATTTTCTCTCGTGTTTTTTTATTTTCCTAATATCTCACATATGTATAATAAGAGCTAGGACTACCGAATTTGGTATGTAGATTCTCTTATAGTAAATGAAGATAAGAAATTTTGGATATTAAGAATAACCTCCCTGCTCTCCACAATTTAACAGCTATTAAAATTACATCTTTATGCTCAGAAAATGTTTTTAAGATCGCACAATACACACAGAACTTCTTTAGGACTATAATTTGTATACTAGTTTGTGTGTTTTGGCCACTCGTACCTACAGGGTATCTTCTAGTTGGGCACGCTCGACTAGAGCACTCCCACTGTTGTTGTTGTTGTTGTTGTTTTGATGTCTATTGTTAAGCCTTTTGCGTAGAGATCGTTGAACGTACAACGAGCACTGCACACATTATGGACACGGTCTCCATATTGGGGGGTGCCCAAGTCAATTAGGCATTTTGAGCACGCACACAACTACAAGTGTTCGCTGCCGCAGTCGGAGCCAGAGCCGAGCACATGAACTTAATTAGGGCCAGAGAACCGGACGAAGAGCCACAGCAATTAATCATAAACAATTGTAGAAGCCGAAGCAGGGGCAGCAGCAACGGCGGCCGCAGATAAAGGGCTATGCAATTACAGGCGAGCGGCTAGAGTTACCATAGGAATCTCCGCTGCAGTGGGTTCCCAGCGTGAAGCGAACGGTAAATGTACAGGTATTCACGATGACGACGCCCTAACGGTAACGTGTGTAATTGCAGTACATTCTGAGTACGATTCGACACAATTTCAGAGAGGGGGGATCAGTAACGGGACGAAGGTAAGGCAAAACCAAAAAAAGAAAGACGAACTTGTTCTTACAAGAACACTGACGTCATCGCAGCTGAGAACCAAATTGGGGAGTGGACGACGACCGCCAATCATATGTGTGTGCGTGCGTGCATTCGTATGTATGTGTGGTTTTCAGTTGCCCTCTCAAATGACGATGGGCTCCACCAGCTGGCCAATATTGATTAACAGTTGCATTGGCACACACACAGACGCACACAGTGATAGTTACAGTTACAACGACAGCGCAGTTTTACTAGTTTTTTTCTTATGGCCGTGCCATAATACGCTACTAATGCGATAATACCATCAAGTAAACTGTATATGTACACTTACACACGCACACTTGTACAAAGCTGAGAGCACATAGCACGCACACAGGCAGAGAGCCAAAGACGAAGAGCAGAAGAACGAGAGAGTGAGGCCCTGGCCACCCTCTTTCACTGGCGCTCGTGGTCTTTGCCTTTGCGCAATTTCGTTCGCTCAACCACACACACAATATGGAAACACAGTGTCGGCATACAACTACAAACAACTTACCCATTGCGAGAGATACTGCTATGCTCTTCACACCAGCGCCTGCAAAATGGGGGAGGGTAACACACAGACACACGTATAGAAAGCACAACAACTACAGGCGCACAGGTCACCACTACTAATTCTGCCTCTTCCCCTTCACTTCACTTCACTTCACTTCACTACACACACAGATTTTACTAACAATTTTTCTTCTGCTTGGACTTTTTTCTATTTGTATCTTTCTCATATGCATTCGCGATTCACGTGTATTTATGTATCAATTGTAGGTGGCTGGCGCTGCAGAACAGTATTGTGTGTATGTGTGTGTGTGTATTTGTGTGTGCGCTTGTATGTACATAGGTGTTTTCGTATTCGGCTTTGCTGCATTCACAAAATGGTATTTATGTCCAAAATAACCGACAAAATCACAGTGAAATGTATGGGCTTTTTCGATGAACTTCTTCTTGCTACGGCTTGCTTGGCAAATCTATTCCAATTTGAAGCTATTCAAAAAAAACCCCGCGCACCAACAAACGGCACCAACAAGCGACGACGACGGCAGCAACAAAACGACTATCTTTAAATGAGCCGCAATGCGAGAGAATATCTCAGATACAAATAGGGATGAGCTAGTTGGCTACTGGACTATCGATTAACACCAACCATTTATCGATATTAATGGCGGTCATTCTGAATGGAAAATTGTTTTTTTCTTATAAGTTTTATTTTGTTTTTAATGCGTTTTGCGTGTACATTTGCACAATAAGCTTTCTTAGATATTAGAATAATAATAATAATAACATTACTAACAAAACTATTACAATTAGAATAAAATTCATAATTCATATTCACCCACACGGTGCGTTTTCACAAGTTAAAATTTAATAGTACATCGAGATTTTGCATAGTTTAAAAGTACATACATACTTAGGTAATTATAAGAATCATATACATATATATATATCATTTACTGTGTTTTATTCTCTGTTTATCAATTTCCATTCGCGCTACGGCCATGCATTGACTTCAAAGATTTCACTTTTTGTTTTTAGTAATTTTAACTACTACTGTATAATATTGAATTATGATTTATCTTTTGTTTCTCTTTCTTCTTGTGTTTTTTTTTGAATGTTGACAATGCTTCGGTTGCCCCAACGGCACGCGGATAAATTTGACTAAAATCCACTAACGGTATTGTGGAAACGGATATGAAATATGTATGTATGCATGTAAGTATGTATTATCAATTTATGTATTTTAGTACTTTGCTGCTTAACCTTTAGTTTGCCTGCAACTACAACTTAATAACTGCTATGTATATACGTGTACATACATATATATATATATATATATATACATATGTATTTATATATATATATATATATATATATTTATATCTTGGTTTGTTTTTCTCTATATAGATTCCATTAGCTAATTGCATGTGCATAGGAGCTGCTATTGCATTCAAATCAACCGTTTTCAACTGTTGCCTGCTACCAAATTAAAATATATATAAACTTCATTTTCTTTTTCTTTTTTGTGTATTGTGTATGTATAGGCTCCTTCATAACCAATCCAATTCCAATCCATTAACCAAGCGAAACTGCATCAAGAAGACCTTTTGACCTGCTTATTGTCTTCCGTGCTATTCCTCATCCGAGTCACCATCGCTCGAGTAGTGGGTAATCTGCGGCCGACGCACAAACGGCGCTGTTATCACTTGTCTAATAAGGTAGGTAACACATAGATATAATACACAATATATTGTGTTATCAGTCACTTAAGCTGCACTTACGCAATGCGTCTGTAATGATTCAGCCACTCCTCGAGCATTTGTGCCACCAGCAGCGGACGCTTCGACAGCTTTTGCTGGGCGACCAACAGACCGCCATCGGTGACACACACATCTAGCCACTGACGCATCATGGTCTCCTCATTGCCCACCTGCAAGTAGGCCAGATTCTCAACTGATTGCCAACTGCAAACTGTGCCCCAAACTCACCTCTGACTGTGTTAAAAAGTGTATTGGCAGCAGCTTCAGTTCGCAGTCCATAAGCGGCAGATAGGTGACATCCTCCGCTTCATCGCGACGCCCATCGATGCGCGAGAATGGCTCCATAGGCACCAGGGCGCTAAAGTGGCCCCGCGTATAGCCCAGTGCAATGGGCGATTTTGTACAAAAGTTTTGTTCCCAGAATAAAGGTAGATAGACGCCTGGAAGTCGCAGATGAGAATTTAAAGATATAATATAGGATAAGGATGCTGTGCGCTATATAAACCTATAGTCAATTGCATCATTTTGTAACCGATAGTTTCTATGACAACTATATGCTATAGTGGTCAGATATTGATAATATTTTTTAGATTTAATCAGAACATTTTATGTTTGATCTGGATATCGTTAATTACAAAAAAGTTGTTTATACAAAAACTCAGTTTTTCAGCGATTGCTGCTATGGAAGATGATCTATATCAATTCTGCTCTTAATATTAATCAAGATATATATATTTTATGGGTTCAGAGAAATCTCCCCCCCCCCCCTGACTATATTATAATACACCCCGTTCCCAAACGCACCTTCAAATCGGGCATAGCCAATGTCCTCGCCCCGAAAGCTCTTCACGTATTTGACGCCATAAACAATGATTGGACGTCTTAGGATGTGGGCCAGGGCAAAGATGTGCAGCTGCTCCAACGAAGAGCCCGGCTGGCTGGCCAACGAGAGCAGCGTGCTCCAGTCCTCCTCCCACTGCGAATCCTCTAGTGTGAAGTGCAGCATCGAAGCCTGCAGCATTTCATACTCCTTCCAGCGGGTGAAGAAACTAAGTGGATCAAGAGCTATGTTATAAATTTGCTGAGCATTACGTATGTCGATGCCACACTTACACATGACCGCACTGGTGCAAGGTGTCGGCCAGGGCGCGCCTGAGAATGTTGTCGCGATCGAAAACACCCCAGGTGGCCTGCATTGCCGAGTCGAGGAGGCAATCCCCGGCACTGCGATTCCACAGCACCAGCAGACGCGAGCTGAGCCGTGCGGTTATCTCCAGCGACCAGTTGAGTGCCGGCGGCGGCATCTCCAGCTGTTTCTGTGCATCGCGATCCAAGAGCTCGTCGTACAGTTGCTCCTGTATGGGTATGGGCAGCTCTTCGATCTCCGAGGGCAGCGCAAAGGTAGCATGTTTCTGGACATAGTGGCAGGGTAGGCCGGATTTGCGAATGCGAAGCGTATTGGAGAAATGACGCCGTATATCCGCGGCCAGATCGGGCGCCACATACGAGGGCACACGCTTGATGCCCGGCCCGGAGCCCGAGATCTGTGCCAACAGCATGGGCAGCATTTCCTCGCGATGGAATCGTATGGCCAGGTGGATGAGCGTGTGACCCACATCGAAGGCTGAATTGCGATTCAGCGCGGCGATCTCGTTGCTGGTCAACGAACGCGCCGGATTGCCGCCACAGGAGAGATACGCCTCGACGGCGCTATAATTGTTCTCCACGACGCCCAGGCAAGCGTTTAGCCATTGCCAATCCACCTGGCGCCTGATCTGACGCTGACGACGCTCCTGGCGCTCCTGCAGCGTATCACAGTTGTTGATGGTTTCCGAGGAACCTGAAAGGATACAACATGAAAGCTATTGCTGTGTGGGATTGGGCTTTTAAAGCTACCTAGTTGGTAAATATGCTTCTTGTTGAACGAATTGTTGACACTGACAGTATCCGTGTTCTGCTGCTGCTGCTGCTGTTCCTCCTGCAGATTCAATTGCTTGTTGCTGCCCGATATGCTGGCGCAGGCATGCAAATCGCCCTGCGAGCCCGAGCCGCAGATCTCTCGCGTCTTGCCGCACATTGAGCACTTGAGACTTTTCGGCCAGTTCTCATAGGTGCAGGACTAAGGATGGAATACGTAAATAAATAAATAATTATAGTTAAAGCCCCAACGACTCACATTGCAGGCCCATTTGGCCACATAGCAGTGCTTCTGCTGCGACGAGGAATTCTGTTGCTGCTGCTGCTGTTGTTGTTGTTGCTGCAGCTGTTGCTGTTGCAGCTGTTGGTTTGTCAGCTGCTGCGGCTGCTGCTGCTGCGCCTGCTGCTGGCTGTGAGATGTGTTGGCTAAATTATTGAGATGCGTTGAATTGCTGCAGATCTGCTGTTCAAGGCCCGGACTGAGGTTGCGTCGATTCAGGTTCGATGCCGCGGCACCAATTAGCTGCCTGCCACTGTTCTCCGTGGCATTTAGCTCCGTGTCGGAGCCGCTGATGCGCAGCGCTTGCAGCGCCTCCCCGGCGCGATCCACGCAATCGTTGGTCTCCTTGTCCGCGGCGTACTCCGTGGCGGCGCCGCCACGTTTGGTGCAGCACTGCACGCAGCGCAGGCTGCGCGGCCAGTTGAGATAGGTGCACACCTTACAGGCCCACTTCTCGCTGTCAGCTACGTTGCTGTGCCGCGCCTGCTGCTGCTGATGTGGCTGCTGCTGTGGCTGTGGCTGGCGCGTAAAGCACGTGGACGTGGGCTCGACGGGCAGACCAGCTGCCGCCTCCTCCGCGCTGTAGCTGTCGTGTATGGTCTGCGCTGGACTGAGACTGCAAGAAAGAGAAAGAGAGGAGAGAGAAGCAACAGCACTGTGAACAACAGAAACAACAGCTGGCGTTGAGTGTACACTCCTTACCGAAAAATATCCTCGTTCAGCAACGGCTTGGACGCCTGGCACATGGTGCATTTCAGGGAGGATGGATAGTTCTCATAGGTGCATATTTCACATTTCCATTTCTGCGCCTTGTCGCTTGTATCGCACATTTTTTGCGCGACAAACAAAGTAGCTGTAGCTCTAGCTGCGACGGTACGTAACGGACTCTTCAACTTTCCACTGGCTTCTCTGTCCTGGCTCCTTTCCTTGCCACAAAACTTTCGACTTGGACGGCCAACTATTTTTTTAAATAAAATATATATAGATAGAGAACATACACACACACATAAGCATACATGGCAAGTGGGTGAAAAAGGAATGGCCAAGGTTGCAGAAAAACACCTGGCCCGCACAAGGCCGGGTAATTTCTACTGTTCGTAGAGCCGTGTAATTCTTGGTCAGTATCAACAGATGAGCCGTTACAGGCAGGTTCCTCTGTTTATCTATCTGTTTCCATGAAAATTAGCCTCATGAAATCTTACTTAGGAACGTCTTCGCTTTTACATATGTCGAAATCGGCAGTATCGGACTACTATCATATAGCTGCTATAGAAAAGAAGTCGAAAATTTTGTTTATGTACGAAAAACTTGTTTATTTGCCATAATATCCCGAGAAAACTTGGCAATCTGTTGCCAACACATAGGCAAAATATTTAACTACTTTATTATATAGCTATAAAATTGGAGCAATCGACAAATACAGTCAACTGCAGATATACAGCGTACATCTTCCATATGTCTGCAAGGGTATTTAATCTTCGGCACCCCGAAGATGACGGTTTCCTCTCGTTTAACTGAGCTTTAATGTGGCCTTGACCATCAACACCACGCTGTAACACCCCCCACCCCAACAGCGTGTGCAGAAGAGTGTATTAACAATTCGCTCGATGATTTGATAATTTTTTTCCACTGTCGTCACAGGCAGCCTTCGGGCGCTGCGCTGCCTGCAATTGTTTGTGGCGAGTGTGGGCGAAGGGGCGGCGGTTGGGTTTGCGATGTAAATAGTTTCGCGCGAGTTTTTTTTCTCTGCTCTTCTTCTGTCTTATTGGTGGTACCTGGCGCAAATGATACAAGGCCAATTCAGGGGGACGACGCGATTTATATATAATATATATATATACACATATGTATGTATATAACACAACACACAATAAGTGAGCGAAAAATTGATGTCAGCCACGAGCAGCGCTCATACCGTGTGAATATTGGCTCAAAAATTGCAGCCAGCAAAAAAAAGAAACAATTACAATTACAAAACAAAGGCGAGAAAACTTTCACTCGTTGTTGGGGCTATTTTTTTAATGTTTTTTTTTTTTTGGGGAGCAAAACAACAAATGTGGGTGCACTTGCCCTTGCTGGACTGTGGCAGAGCGCACAGTCTGTTTATTAGCGAGCACAAACACAGCACAATTTGGAAATTTGGAATTTTAATTAAACGTCGTCGCGTAGCTGTTGTGTTACATATTAATTAAACGTCGAATTTTTTTTTTATTTATCGTCACATCATCTATCAGCTGCTGCTTGCGAAACTTACCAATACTTATCGATAACAGAGCGATACGTAAGCTGCTGCAACACTGGCTGCAGCCACGATTGAGAGAGAGCCACAGGTAATGGAAAGAATTATCCGCTCTTAGTATTGTGACGTCACAATTTCTGAATTCTGTATGAGTGCACTTGTATGAAAATAACGACAATCACAAAGCTTCCATAATCATACTATTGACTTGTCCTGAACCTTGTAAGGCCCGGACTACAGCTGCATACGGGTTTATTCATCACATTTCAGAGTTATGACGTCAAACTCTCTTAAAATTGGCTCTGGCGTTTCAGCGCCGATTAACGAAACTGCCCCAATTGCGTGACCTCTTGATATCTCAATCATGGTAGTATTCACTAAAAGCAAAATGGCGGGAAAGCGGTTTGTGCTGCGTATTTTTTGTATATATTTTTAATGATTTGAAGTCAAACGTGTAACTGAGCGTTTTATAAAACACAAAAGAAAATGGTTAAAGCAACGCAAAGATTACTACGCAAAAGGTCTGCCGCAAGTAAAACTGAAAATACAATACTAGCGGAGCGAAATTTAAGAGAAGTCAACAACGCAAAAACGACAACAACAACAATGCCGCCGACAAATAATTTAACGCAATTATTTGATGTGCGTAAATGCGTTGTTAAAATTAAACGCCTTAAGCTACAAACAAAGGATGTAAGCAAAACACCCCAAGTGCGCCAACAAGCGACTCCGCTGCCGACGATAGCACCTTTGAGCCTGCTCGGAATTCCACAATGTGCCTGTCCAGGCAGTTCTTGGGTAAGCTCCAACTAAATAAAGTACTTCGAAATGCATCTAAACACACTGCTCTAGATGACACCATATCACCCTGCCGAGTACGCATCAAGCGTATCGCGAATATGCACATTGCTGCAAAACAGAAGTCGCAGCCGGAGCAAGATCCGACGCAGTATCAGGAAGAAACCATGACAGCATCAAAGCGTACTCATCGCTTTTTTCATAGAGATCAGCCGCCCGCTAGAACCCGTTCCTCTGTCACACGCCACGTCTACGAGTTTCTGTCCCAGTCGCAAATCGAGGACGACGAAGTTCAGGATCCGGCAGCGGACATAATAAAAAAAATGGTCGAGGACGGCAGAGCCTGTGCCATGATGCGCCTTAAGACGGGCAAAAACAGAGCGCGCGCTGTCAGAAAGAAGGTGCGGCCTGTGGGCAAACGTAAACAGTGCTCGGTACGCAGCATAGCTGAAAGGCCGCAAAGTACGGCAAACGAGGCGCCCCAACGACCTCTTTCGCCCATCTTCGAGCCTCCGAACGATTCAAGTGACGCTGATATCGAGAACAATCCGCCTGTGCGCGTCGAGGTGCCCGTCCAGGTGCATGCTCCGCCAGCAACTTCGAATAGAGTCCTTGTCGAGGGCGCGTACAGTCCGCTGGCGCGTTCGTTGCTGTTGAATCAGACGAAAACGCATAACCCACAGGCATCCGAGGAAAGGCGACGACAGCTGCTCAACATGGCCAAGAGATTCATTAGCACGCCGCTGAATGCCAAGTGCACCACGGCAGGCATTTCAAATAACACCCAATGTTCGCCTATTCTCAATAATTCAGGCAGAAGTCAGCATGCAGCACCGGCAGCTACAGTTTGTAGTCCCAGTGGCGGCACCTCGCCTTGGCGTGTGCCCGACGAGGTGCGCTTGCCAAATACATTCGTCTTCGGGTTAAACACATCCCTATTGCCGTCGCATTCCAGTGACTTTATACGCAGTCGGCATGTCTATGTGCCAGATGAGCCCGAGCCGGTCGCAGAGCAGTCCCTTAGTCCCCCAGCCCCCACCGAGCAGAGTGCTCGATCGTTCGCCAATGATTCGAATGGTGAAAATGTGCCGCCGCCAGCAGCGCCAGTTGTTGAGGAGCAGCCACTTAGCCCATTCAAACCCGGAGAAGAGCAGGAGAACGAGAATGTGGAGAACTTTGTGCAATTACCAAATCCCCGGCGTACGCTACTGCACCGCAGTCCTTTAAAGGACATTAACATACTGGAAGTGGTCGTGCTGCCTTCGTGGAAGAAAAATGTGCAACTACCCAAGACGCCCACAAGGGAGTCCATGGCCATAACTCATGACCAGAGCGGCCCTACACAGCTGAACTTGCAGCCTGAGCGACGACAGCAACAACCTGGCAATCTCTTTGGCTTCGAGGACTTTTTCAGCGGGGATGAGGAGGAACATACGCACAGGAGTGTTGCCAGCCCAAAAGTGACGCTGCACGAGAAACTGCAGCGGGTGAGAGCTCTGCGCCCAACTGAACAGCCACCGGTATCCGGAATACCCTTGCGTTATGCCTACGATGATCTGGAGGCACGTGAGCCCAAACAGCGCAACATCAAAGATATGCTCTGCTCCACGATGATTGCAAAACCTTCGCCGGCCGGGCGTCTGCCCAGTGCAGATGAATCGGTGGCGTTGTTCAAAGAGAACGATCCAGAGACGACATTCGACGAAAAGGTAATTTTTGGAATAATTAAGCACAGTGAACGCTCACTTTGGTCGATTCCCATATTGTCCAACAAATAGCCTCCAGTTCCGCTCAACAGCTGGCTAATTGAATTGTTTACCCTACGGAGTTGTCCTCCACTGGAAGCTTCCACTGTATTCAGCGCTCGACAAGCGATGACGTTTTTCAGTCGTGAACGTCATTGTTTATTGTTCATGCGCTACATTAATTCCAAATCGAAACCGTTATTGCATTCGATTGAGCCAACAGGGCCGCAAAGATTTGAGTCCATCTTTGTACGGTAGTAAGCAGCTCGCACATAACCAAACAGACTTGTTCCCTAGGAACTCTTTGCCCAGTTGCACGGCTAATCATCTCCATTTTCCAATCCTACAGCAACCACGACGCACCTACGTACGCGAGCGGCCAAAGCGGAAGCGCAAGCAGCGCGTTCACATGGTATTTATTGACACCGATTCGTCGGAAGACGACGAGATCGAGCAGGACTCCGGGGAGGTGGATGACGGTTCGCCGAAAAAAGCGCCACCAAAAAAACGCACACGTAAGGATGTGGAGCACGAGGCCAAGCTGCAGCAGTTCATCACGAGTTTCAACCACGAATGTGCGGAGGTGGATAAGTTTCCACTGATCATTGAGTAGCCATGCCCAAACGTGGACGTTGAATTCATTTGTTTTCCGTTTTTTTTTTTAAATACTCCTTAAAACATGAACTTTGACTTGAAGTTAAGTTTCGATTAAAATAGAGTTTTGAATACAAATATTTATTGAATATCCGCATAAGTATATAGAGGCATATGGTATGTACATATATAAGAATATTTACATAGATATAGATACAGTAACGCGGATTAGGACAATAGATCAAAATAAGCGTTGATTTCCAGTTAATAAAGCTTGCAGCTACATTAATTTTTCTAAGGTTAAACTAAAGAGCGGTTAAAATGAGTTAAATTGTGCGAAAAGAAAAAAAAGCGATCGCTCGCTAATTCGGACGTTTCCGAGCGCTTAAGTTTTTTGAAAAAAAAAAGAATGGGTTATTTTCACTAAGACAGAAAATAAAATATATATATAATATAAAGTATGTATAAACCGTTTTATTTGTATTAATGGCATATTTTTAGATTTACGATACAGGGTATTTCCAAGCACTAAATGATAAATAGTGCACAGTTGTCTTGTTAGGTGGCAACGCCACCGAATCAGCTGAGCCAGCCATAGTGGCAACACCACGGCCCAAGCAAACAATTTTTACATACAATTTAAAGGACTTTTAGTCAAAATATTGCAATGGAGCCGCCCTACGCACCTTTGAGTGAGTCCTGTGCTAAGGCGCTGGGCGACAAAGTGTATGACAAACGCAAGGTGGCCTCCCAGGAGATTGAAAAGTGAATATTTGGCGAAAACGCCCACCTGCGGCAGCTCGAATACACATTTTTAAATACCAAAATTTTTACTGCCCGCCACAGAATGGTTATTGAGTTTAACAATAAAAACAACACGGTACAAATACGCAAACTAATTGAGGTGCTCTCCAATGACTATGCGACATCACGCGACGCCAATCGCCGCAAGGGTGCGCTCATCGGCCTGGCCGCAACGGGATTAGGGCTGGGCAAGGCAAGACGTTTTTATATATTAGTCATAATATGTCACACACACAAACACACGTGCATAATGGTTGCTGTTTTATGTTTTGCTTAGGACTCGGATAAATATGTCAACGAGCTGGTGACGCCCATTATGAACTGTCTGTCCGATCCGGACCTGCGCGTGCGTTACTTTGCCTGCGAATCGCTGTACAACGTGGTCAAGGTGGCGCGTGCAGCCATTATACCCTACTTCCCGGAGCTCTTTGCCGCGCTGTCGCGTCTGGTCACCGACTCCGATCAAATGGTGAAGGATGGCAGCGAGCTGCTGGATCGTTTGCTGAAGGTGCGAAGGACTCTTTATCGTAATCTTTACGTTTCTGACGCAAATCTTTTATTACTGCAGGACATTGTTACAGAATCTTATGAGACATTCAATCTGGAGGCTTTTATACCCTTGCTGAGGGAGCGCATGTACGTGAAGAATGCCTTTGCACGGCAGTATGTCATCTCGTGGATCTCGATATTGAATGCAGTGCCTGATATCAATATGGTCAACTATCTGACTGAAATTCTGGATGGCTTGTTTGTTATGCTTGACGACAATACGCCGGAGATACAGCGCATGTGCGAGAATACCATTAGTCAGTTCTTAAAGTCCATACGCAATGATTCCTCCTCGGTGCGCATGGAGGATAC
Organism: Drosophila sordidula; assembly: GCA_035047465.1. Lineage (NCBI taxonomy): Eukaryota > Metazoa > Arthropoda > Insecta > Diptera > Drosophilidae > Drosophila > Drosophila sordidula. Next base: position 213,158 of record JAWNPQ010000219.1, on the reverse strand, counting down.
CATCAACACGCTAATCAACCACGCACAGTCGCTGAACGAGCTAATCAAGTCCATTGCCATCTCCTGGATACGGGAGTTTGTGCAAATATTTGGCCCAAATGTATTGCCTTATGCTAGCGGCATATTTACGGCCATATTGCCTTGCCTTGAGTACAATGTGGAGTCGAAGCGAAGTGGGTACATTTAAGGACTACCTAAATATAGTTACTAATTTGTCTATTGTGTTTTCTGTAGGCATCAAGGAGTGCGCCGTGTCCGTGAACAACTCCATGATGCAGCTGGTCTCGTCGAAAGAACTCAAAACACAAAATGTGGCCAAAATTGATCTGCGTTCCATTATGGAGGTGCTCTCGCAGTATCTCACGCACAACTCGATGCACACAAAGATTGCCGTGTTGAAATGGATACATCATCTCTTTACAAACTTTCCCAACGAAATGTCCGTGCATGCCAGCAATCTGAACAACAATCTCCTGTCTACGCTCGCCGATAACTCCGACGAGGTAGTGCTCCAAAGCTTATGCGTGCTGGCCGAGATCATCAACTCGCAGGATACAAAGGGTGGGCGGTTGAGTCCAGTCTTTACCTATATATATATTTTTATAATCTGCTTTAATTCCCCAGATCTCGATGACTTTAATAAGCCGCATTATCGCAAGTTTTTGCTGAGCCTGCTTAATCTTTTCAGCGAGGAGAAGCTGATATTGGAAAACAGAGCTAGTCTGATAATAAGGTGGGTTATAATTCTATACAAATTAATTGTCAGTCTTTATAATGAATATATACTAACTCCACTCAATTCTCAATTCTTTCTATTAGAAAACTTTGTGTGCTGTTGAATGCCGAGTACATCTACCGCACCTTTGCCGAGATCATATCCGAGGAGGTCCCAAATCTCAAGTTTGCCTCGACTGTGGTGCGCCTGCTGAACATTATTTTGCTTACCTCAACGGAGTTGTTCGAGCTGCGTACCAGCCTGCGTGATATATCCAATGAAAAGTCCGCTGACCTGTTTCAATGTCTCTACAAGAGCTGGGTCCATTGTCCGGTGTCCACGCTATCGCTATGCCTACTAGCGCAGTGCTATCAGCATGTCTCCGAGCTGGTTATTCTATTGTAAGTGCCAGAAGGAGCTCATTTGTTTCTCTGCAGCTAATGTCTAATCCTCCAGCGCGGATGTTGAAATCACACTGGAACTACTGGGCGAATTGGATAAGCTGGTGCAGCTCATAGAATCGCCCATATTCGCTGCACTGCGTCTGACACTCGTCTCCAAGTCGAATAAGTGTGCTGATGCCCAGTATTTGGCCCATGCGCTCTTTGGGATTCTCATGCTACTGCCACAAACGGAGGCATTTGACACGCTCAGGAATCGGCTCCAGTGTGTGCCCAACTATTGGGGCCAGCAGGCCATGTGAGAGATACCATAACTCTCCCTGATGTGAAATAATATTAATGCCGTATTTATTTTTAGAGATGAGCGCAATTCTCTGGAGTACAAAAGCGGCATTGATTTCGCTGCACTTCGCGCCCATTTTATCGAGCGGCAGAAGACGCATCGCGCACAGCGAATAATACAGCGCAAACGTAGTGTAATTACGCCGGATAGTAATTAATAATATATGTGGAAACAAGTATATTATATCTGTGATTAAGAACATTAGGCATAAAGTGTTATTTGTAATGCAAAATATATTATATATGTATGTCCGCAAACCCGGAGGACAATTGTCGTTAGTTCGGCTTATGATTTAATCCAATGGCGAGAGCCTTAAGGATCGTTTCGAGCTTTGGTGCTAAAAAGGAATATTTTTATTTAGAGGAAAATATTTAATTTTTTTAGTTTATTTGGAGTTGGAATATTTCCTAGCGAAATTTTATTTAAATTCCCTGACTGTAAAGGGATACTAAAATTTAAATTTATGTTCTACTTAAATGAATCCAAACCATTTAAAAGCGATAATGGTATGGTTTGGTTGTACTGTTACGGTAAAAATTTGTTATTTATTGGTTCCAAGTAGTTCGGTTAAAAATCGGTCTGCAGTCTTGGTTCACAGCACGAATTTAAATGTCACCTCGAAAATGCGTTTCAGATACTTATATTGCTTTTATTAAAATTGTTAACCATTTGTGTTGTTCATATAAATAGCATTTGGAAGTTTACCAATCTGCACTGATACACAGAATATTATTTTTTGAGCGCGCCCATGCGACTGGCATCCTGGCTGGGATAGGGCATTTGGCCGGGCGGCGGCGGAATCGTGTCGAGATTCACACCGGAGTTGTGGGCTGTTGTACTTGAACCAGATGCGGCACCACTGCTGGTGCTGGCCACGCCCAGGCCGCTGTACGGCGCCGCATAGGTGGGCTGCGCGTACATCTGATAAGCGGAGGCCGGCACCAGATTGGAGGGCAGCTGGTGCAGCTTCATGCCCGCGGGCATCACGTTGATTTGCTCCTGGCGTAGATTGAAGTAATCGTTCGGCTTGGCGCTGGGCGGCGGTATGCCGGCCACATCGAAACGTCGATCCGTCTTCGCGGCGGTGCCCTGCTTGGCCTGCGAGTGCGCCCACTTGATGCTGACCTTGCGGCCGTGGATCACTAGCTTGTTGAAGGTGCGCTCGGCCGCCAGCTCGGCGGCGCTACGTTTCGTGTACTGGACAAAGGAGCACTGCTGGCGTGGCACCAGGGCGATGGAACGAATCTCGCCATATTGATAGAACTGATCTCGTATCTCCGGCTCGGTGATCTCCTCGGGTAGATTGCCCACGTACAGCGTCGTGATATTGCGGTCTTCGGGCGGCTCCAGGGTGGGCAGTGAGGCGGCACGCTTCATGATCTTCTCGGCCACCGGATCGTTGCGGCCGTAGTAACGGTCCTTGATGTTTTGCTCGCAAAGCGGATCGTCGGGCTCATTGGGTTTGTCGTGTCGGTACGGACACTCCTCGCCACGCTTGCACTCGCCCTTCACCCAGAAGGAGCAGATGTGCGGCCTGTTCCGCTTGTAGTACGGCGCCGTGCGCGCCAATTTCGACAGCATTTCGTTGGCTGCCAGCGAGCGACCCACGGCACCGGCCGCCTCTGTGCCGTCGCCGTCCTGGAGCTGTGCATCAATGTTCTGTATGTAGTACTCCTTGTTGACATCGCTCTGGGGCATATTGTCGGCCACTTTCAGGGCCGCGTCGCGCACTTGGATGGGCAGGCCGTACTCCAGGTCCAGCAGGCACGTCTGGCACACGTTCTTCAGGCGGGCGCACGTCTGGCAGACCTCCGTCTTTTTGAAGCGCATCCGTGCCCCCGGGCACCAGCGGAATATGGTAAATGGACGCGTGCAGATTTTGCATTCCTTGCCGAAGCGCTCCTTGATCATCCGCACATACGGATTGTCACCCAGGCAGGTCTGGCAGAGTATTGGGAACTCGGCATCCTCCCAGTTTTGCCTGTTATACGTGTTTGTTGTCTTTGACATCGACATGGCCGCGTCAAAGTTAGATTTACTGCTCTATTGAAAACAAAAATGTACAACAATGCACAATATATAAAGTGTGTTATCGACTGGTTCGGTATCAGTTCGATTGTCAGTGTCGTGAGCGATTAATTCTGTCCATTAGTGCCAAGCTCACATTTAAACTATACGATACTATCGTTTTAGACAATTTGTGGTGGCAACTCTAAATTCTCAAAATCATTTCTGAGTGTTCGTTTGTGACGGCATCGAAATTTTGCACTGTCACTTTAGTTAGGTATTGTATCTGTTATTGAACCGTTTAAAGTGTCAACGCTAAATTCACATAATCATTTCTGGCGCCATATCTTACGCATATCGATATTTTGCACTGAACACTGTCTATTAAAAACAATGTGGCAACGCTTAATTGGCGAAAACGTTTGTTTCGTTCACTACAAACATAAACAAAAATAGAGACGTTGAATTACAGTAATTTAATAAATATGTCATCATCTATCAAGCGTTATAGACGAGCTTCGAAGTCGTCCGATGAGGAGGAGGACAAAGATGACAGCTATGTGCCCTATGTGCCAGTCAAGGAGCGCAAGAAGCAGCACTTGGTGAAGCTGGGGCGCATCGTTCAGCTGGCGACGGAGACAACGCAGCCGAAGTCCTCCAGCGAGAATGAGAACGACGACGAGGCACAGGCCGCCCAGGATGCGGAGACCTATGGCCGCAAGTACAACATCAGTTTGCTGGATCAGCACACGGAACTGAAGAAAATCGCAGAGGCCAAAAAGCTGAGCGCGGTGGAGAAACAGCTGCGTGAAGAGGAGAAAATCATGGAGAGCATTGCCCAGCAGAAGGCGCTGATGGGTGTCGCCGAGTTGGCCAAGGGCATTCAGTACGAAGAACCCATAAAGACCTCCTGGCGACCGCCACGTTACATACAAGCCATGCCGGAGGAGGAACGCCAAGCGATACGCAAGCAGCTGCGGATTCTGGTTGAGGGCGAGGATCCCAGTCCGCCAATACGCAGTTTTCGCGAGATGAAGTTCCACAAGGCCATACTCAATGGGCTGGCCGCAAAGGGCATCAAGAAGCCAACGCCCATTCAAATACAGGGCCTGCCCACGGTGCTCGCTGGCCGGGATCTCATTGGCATTGCCTTTACGGGCTCCGGCAAGACGTTGGTCTTCGTGCTGCCCATCGTGATGTTCGCCCTTGAGCAGGAGTTCAGACTGCCCTTCGAACGCAACGAGGGCCCGTATGGCCTCATCATCTGCCCGTCGCGTGAGCTGGCCAAGCAGACGCACGAGATCATCCAGCACTACAGCAAGCACCTGCAGATGTGCGGCATGCCGGAGGTGCGCTCCTGCCTGGCGATGGGCGGACTGCCGGTCAGCGAGGCGATCGAGGTGATATCGCGCGGCGTGCACATTGTCGTGGCCACGCCGGGGCGACTCATGGACATGCTGGACAAGAAGATACTCACGCTGGACATGTGCCGCTATCTGTGCATGGACGAGGCCGATCGCATGATTGACATGGGCTTCGAGGAGGATGTGCGCACCATCTTCTCCTTCTTCAAGGGCCAGCGACAGACGCTGCTCTTCTCGGCCACGATGCCCAAGAAGATTCAGAACTTTGCACGCTCCGCCCTGGTCAAGCCGGTGACCATTAACGTGGGTCGTGCGGGTGCCGCCTCCATGAACGTCACACAGCAGGTGGAGTATGTGAAACAGGAGGCGAAGGTGGTCTATTTGCTGGACTGCTTGCAGAAGACGGCGCCGCCAGTGCTGGTTTTCGCCGAGAAGAAGCAGGATGTGGACTGCATACACGAGTACCTGCTGCTCAAGGGCGTCGAGGCGGTGGCCATACACGGCGGCAAGGATCAGGAGGAGCGCTCGCGGGCCGTCGACGCGTACCGCGTGGGCAAAAAAGATGTCCTCGTGGCCACCGACGTCGCCTCCAAGGGTCTCGACTTTCCAAACGTGCAGCATGTCATCAACTACGACATGCCCGATGACATTGAGAACTATGTGCATCGCATTGGTCGCACGGGTCGCTCGAACACCAAGGGACTGGCCACCACCATGATCAACAAGATGACGGAGCAATCGGTGCTGCTGGATCTCAAGCATCTGCTGCTCGAGGGCAAGCAGGAGGTGCCCGATTTCCTCGACGAACTGGCGCCCGAGGCGGAGCACCAGCACCTGGATCTGGGCGACTCGCACGGCTGCAGCTACTGCGGCGGTCTGGGCCATCGCATCACCGAGTGCCCCAAACTGGAGGCGGTGCAGAGCAAGCAGGCGTCCAACATTGGACGACGCGACTATTTGTCCAACACGGCTGCCGATTACTAGATTTACGGATTACAACTAGACTAAGCCTATATTAAAGCTGGGTATTTTATGCATAATGTAAAGATGTGACCTATCAACTTCTCTTCTTGGAAAGCTCAAAGTGTTTTTCACTTGTTTACAGTCTGCTTGGCAAAGGTACTTTTGGCTTATCAGGCGAGCTTCGTCTTATCAAGCCTCTCCGCGAGAGAGCGGGAGAGCGCCAGCTGCTCTCTGCCCTGAGCTGGCGTTTATAAGGCGGCGGCAAGCGTCGAGTTTCGTTCAGTGTCTCAAGCCGCGTCGCTTCGATCACAACCTGTTTGCGAGTCAGTTCAGTCCCGAGCCTGGCAGCGGTCAGTTCACCTAAGTAAGTCTTTTTTACCTACTTATTTGCATAGTCTTCTCTCTCTCTCTTGCTCTCTGTGTGTGTGTTGTGTTTGTTTTCCTAAAGTCAAGAGTGCAACTGTTCAATACGTCAGCCCAAAGTGTTCTCTGTTTACAATTGAAGTCAATTTCATTTTGCAGCAACTAAATGATATCAATCAAACACTTTATAAGCTCGCCGATTACCTTATATAAGGCGCGCAATTAAACCTTGTAAAATTGAAACATTGCTCAATTGTAAAATTGTGTTAGGCTCTCTACAGTGACCATATAATATAAAGTATAGTATAGTCCATTTAATTGAATTTTGCGCTGATAAGGCTTATCAATTGTTTTGAGCTTAGCCTATCTTGGGTTAAAACCCAATATAGACCTATATATTGACTAGGAATAGTGTTGTCACAACAAGAACAACAACAATAATAAAAAACATATAAAGTATTTCCTTTGGTTCTTAGGCAATTAAAGCAAAACACTATTTTTATGTAAGAGGGTTCGGTTAATTTGTTGGCAACTGGTTCGCTTTAGAACCGGTGCACGTTAGAACTGGTTCAGTTAAAAATCATTACGACTCCTTTTTTATACTTTAACAATGTTGCAGAGGGTATTATAATTTGAGCACGAAATGTGAAAGAAGGAAACCTTATATCAGTATCAATAACCTATATATGTAGCCGTCTAGAAAAATAATCTCTGAGTTTTAATTCTATCGTCGTGAAAGTTTGCTTAGGTTAAAGAATATTTGCATTAATTTAGCTACATGATTTATATATACGCTGCTCTCGAAACTCCTATAAACAAATCTAGTTTTAATCTATTCTTATTTAATATAATATTATTTTATACTAATTAACTTAATTATACGATCATCTATGTACACATATAAAAGGAAGTGATATTGTTTACTAATTATTATTTATTTATTTTTTAATACGTTTATGATGACAAACGAATACGTAGTAGTTCTTATCTCTTTATATATGCACATACATATATACCCGAGTAAATATTTATTTATGCATTAACAAGTTTTTAAGCTATACTGTTAATGAGTATTTAAACGTGTATTTGAGAAGTCTTTTGTGCTTCTGCTTCTTTTTCTACTAGACGTAGTTAACAATTGTCAAGAATGATCAATGTGGACGGTGACGTAGTGCCGAGCGTTATGCGTGAGCTATAATACTCGGAATACCTATTGAAAGGTGTTTAAGATTCAAAGCACATCGTCAGTCGTGTGTACTCTTTATATGCACATTCATTCAGATGTACATACATATTCCAATAACAAGTCGAACTTGAAAATGGCACGGCAAAATGTACGAATATGGCCAATTAACAACGTGAATGTTGTCTTTTATCAGAAATCATAAATATAGTTTTATTTTTATAATGTGCGCGACCTAGTTTGGAAAAGAGAAAAGGGCTTGCCGGGGCGGCTATCTCTTCAATCGTGGTATCATATGAGACGCTCCATGTCGTCATGCTGCAAAACTAATTACTTAAAAAATAAATACAAAAAAAAAACGTTAATAAAAAACATGCGTGGCGTGTTTTAATTTACAGCTTCAATGACTGTTATAAAAAAAAACTATAAATTGTCTATTTCGTTGTCATCTTAAAGTTATAAAGTTTGCACATTTACGTTTTTAAGTAATATGTTAAATGTAGTGCAAAGTCGGTTTATTTTACTATTATATATTATATATATTTTTTTTCTAAGTACAGTAAAATCATGGCTATAAACCAATAGAGATGCATACTGCGAAATTCGCTTATATTTACTATAATTTAACCAGACATTTTGGCTTTTTTATAGGTAACTGATTTGGTCTTAGGTTGTGTAAATAGTAAAACAATAAATTCGAACCGGGTTTAAGGTGAAATTGTGTTTAGAATTTTAAAATAAATTGAAGTTCTGTTAATTTTTAAACTAATCAGCTGCTCTATATGATATGATTTATATACTAATTTTTCGTTGTTATTTCTTATGTCACATTCCTTACTTGATTGATACCATCTATTTAATACAATTTAAAATTTATTCTTTATTTGTTTGTCATACATGTATAGTATTATATACATATATGTAATAATATCTAAGTAGTTTAATAAATTTTCGACCTTATTGACATCTCTATATAATATGATTTTATATATTTTATTTTATTTATTGGTACATATATGTTTAAACTGAAAAATTGTATATTTTTTTGATCTGTGTACAACTGTTTTTTTATGATCTAACTATCAATTATTGTTTTTAAAATATAATTGCCATATTTAAGTTTTATAATACTGAACTAGATAAAAGTAAGATAAATAAATTTGTATATAAAATTTGAACTGAGGTTGAGTACTTAACTGATATATATAGGCTTTATAAGCTTTATCTATCAATGTTTTAATGAGTTGTTTTTCATTCTCTTTCGCAGATTCCCTCTCTTTCTCTCAGCGGCCAATCATCTCAGTTTGCGTAGCAAAGATAAAAACAAAGGCGAATACTACATAATAATAGCAACAATTCACCCGACACAAGTTGTTATACATTCACATATTTACACATCAAACAACAATAAACAAAAGCGTCGCTGTGCGTTCAGATACAGATATCGCCCCCCGCCCGTAGATCCCGCCGAGGCCCCGCAGCCGACGTCGCCGCGAAATGGCAACGCAAAGCGCCGCCAGTCATCTGGCAGTCATCTGCAGGTAATGCAAGCGAGCAGTTCACATAGCTCATAAGCTCCCGCCTTACATAGAGTATATAAGTGTTAATTAAATAAGATACATAAAACATAGTGCAGAGTATACACAAGTTACTCATACGCCGCGTGCTCATTAAAAATACCCAATTAATCATATTATTATAATTGTAAGTTTGCAAAATACGTATTCCCGTCTGAAATAGTTCACCAATAGTTCTCAGTCATGTGAAAAATTTTGGTGACCTTTTATGGACATGACTCATGACACTCGCGACAGTTCAGCTCAGCTCGTTGCCTGTACAAGGCCTCAAACTAGTTGAATTGTCATCAAAATAAACACGAAACCCCAAAAGCAGAATTATTGTCATTCAAGTGCGACTTCTGTTTGTTTACCTTACTTTTCAGCCTGGTCGTGGTTATCGCAATCTCGACAAGTTTCTGCTCGGCCGGCACATTTAACACCCGTCCCGCGTTTCCTGTGCAAACCGGTCAGGTTCAGCCCTCCAGCGGTGCCAACAAGCAGCCAGCCAGACGCGTCATGCATCCAGCATTTGCCAACGCCGGCCGCGCTCCCGGACTGGAGATTTGGCGCATTGAGGTGAGTGCAGTGAAGAGTTTGGTGTCAGACAACGAAATTCCGATTTAAAGAACTATCTGCAAATACAAGACCCAGTTTACAGTTATTCATTCAAGAAATATTGTGCGGGATCTCAGGTGGTATACTCAGAGAAATAAAATGTAGTGGAAATCCGGTCTTAACCAAATAAGAAAATTCTTATTTGAAGAACTTTTTTAATCTTGAAATTCCCAGAAGGAATGACTCAAATACAGTAACCTATATAATAAATATAGTACAAGTGCAAAAAACATGAACATGCCAAGTTTAACAAATCTTACTTTTCATTGCCAAGAATATTTTAATTAAAATTTCTAAATTTCTGAACACAACACTAAAAAAAAAATTTTTAATAATTCGCAACTACCCAAAGTAAATACTCAAATACAGTACTCAATTTTAGATATTTTGCACTTTTTTCAAGTGTGCAAATTCTTATAAAATGCATTTTATATCTCAACCAAGCTCTGAAATTAATGTTAAATTTTAAAATCAACAATGATTTGTTCTCATTTTGAAAATAACAACACTATGAACACTAGCATTTAGAATAGCGTATTTTCTGTACATGTATGTTTATTTTTTTAATATCCCGTAAATGTAATTTCACTTTTGAATACCGTGCCCCATTTACGAGCAAGTAGTGTGTATAAATAGTTGTTGTTGCCTTTGTTGCTGCATGTTTACATCGCTTGGGGGAAAGTTCGACGCCCACGCACGAATGCGTTGCTCATCCAGCGGCGCCCAGTGGCAGCTTGTGGCATTTGGCATGCAAAGTGCTCGCACACACACACACGTATGTACTCGCATATGTGTGCGCCAAAGGAATTGTTGACTTGTGCCTGACCATATTTTCTAGTCGCTGAACTCACGCAATATGAGCCGCAGATGTTTCTCCCTAGCGAATACTCACTGTATATGTACAGTAAATAACACATGCCACATGTCAGTTTCTGTTAATTAACTTGGAAACATTAGCCAAATTTATTAGCTCCTGCTGCCGGCACATGCAAAATCTTTTTTCTTTGTTTTGCTTTTGTGTTTGTTTATAGAGAATCGCTTTCGATTTTTTCTAATAAATATTTTGACCGTTTCGCCACCCGAAATAGAACCATTTAAGCACGCATATAATTATATACATCTACATATTTATATACGCATACATAGATATTAATGCTCATAATTTTTTTAAATAATTTTTTTCTTACAGAATTTCGAGCCTGTGCCTTATCCCCAGAACAATTATGGCAAATTCTTTACAGGCGATTCCTTTATAATACTGAATGTAAGTAATTAAATAAATATGTATTATAAATAGAAAAAATATTAAATCATTGTGGCTTTTAGTGAGCTTCAATACTTATTTTTTTCTAATAAATTAATCATAATACTTTATTAACAATTGCTTGAGCTGCGGTTAATTAACTATGTGGGTTTGTTTATGGAACTTAAAATATGAAAAACTGACTTATTTTAGTTACTCTTATGTAAACAAGTGTGAGAAATTAGAGTACACATAATATTTTTAGAGTATTTTATAAATGCATACAACCCCTAGAACTGATTAATAAAATATTTGTTCCTTATTTTGCAGTTAAAAAAAGAAGATTTTATCAGATAATTAGAGATATTTTTACAGTTGTAATGAAATTTGCTTTTAGAACTTTTATAACTTAAGAATAAATAGCCAAAATTATTGTCAGGCTTGGGTTTAGGTTCAGATTAAAAAAAAAACACTCTTAAATTAAAAAAAATAATATTATTTAACTTAACTCAACTTAAGATTTATGATGATAGCTCCATAACTTCTTCACTGAATACTTACCCAATCCTCCCACTTAATCCCGTCACAGACCAAGCAGAACCCGAAGGACAAGCAGCTCACCTGGGACGTGCACTTCTGGCTGGGCTCGGAGACGTCCACGGATGAGGCTGGCGCTGCGGCAATCCTGACCGTGCAGTTGGATGACATCCTGAATGGCGGACCCGTGCAGCATCGCGAGGTGCAGGATCACGAGTCCCAGCTGTTCCTGGGCTACTTCAAGAATGGTGAATACAATTGATCCTCAACTCAACATATTTGCTGTTTCATGCGCCGTCTTCCAGGTGTGCGCTATGAGCAGGGCGGCGTTGGCACCGGCTTCAAGCACGTGGAGACGAATGCCCAGGGCGAGAAGCGTCTGTTCCAGGTCAAGGGCAAGCGCAACGTGCGCGTGCGCCAGGTGAATCTCTCCGTCTCCTCGATGAACAAGGGCGACTGCTTCATTCTCGATGCCGGCAACGATATCTACGTCTATGTGGGCGCCCAGGCCAAGCGCGTGGAGAAGCTGAAGGCCATCAGCGCTGCCAATCAGATCCGGGATCAGGATCACAATGGACGCGCCCGCGTCCAGATCATCGATGAGTTCAGCACGGAGTCGGACAAGCAGCAGTTCTTCGATGTGCTCGGCTCCGGCTCACCCGAACAGGTGCCCGAGGAGTCGTCGGCCGATGAGGACGGCGCCTTTGAGCGCACCGACGCCGCCGCCGTGACCCTCTACAAGGTGTCCGATGCCAGCGGCAAGCTCCAGGTGGACACCGTTGCGCAGAAGCCGCTGCGCCAGGCGATGCTCGACACGCACGATTGCTTCATCCTCGACACCGGCTCCGGCATCTTTGTGTGGGTGGGCCGCGGCGCCACGGCCAAGGAGAAATCCGACGCGATGGCCAAGGCGCAGGAGTTCTTGCGCACCAAGAAATACCCCGCCTGGACCCAGATACATCGCATCGTCGAGGGCGCCGAGTCGGCGCCATTCAAACAGTACTTCGACACCTGGCGCGACGCGGGCATGGCCCACACGCGTCTTGTGCGCTCCGCGCTCAACATCGGCTCGGACGAGTCCCTCGACCTGGACGAGATCGATGCTGTCGTTGAGAAGCTGAAGAAGAGCGGCGGCCGCGCCATCCGCTTCATGCCCGACCACGGCCAGAACAGCATCGGCGAGATCACCCAGTACGTGGCCAAGCCGGGCAGCAGCGAGGTGCTCCGCAACAGCGTGCCCTTCGCGGAGGAGCTGCCCCTGCTGGGCTTCGGCTCCTATGTGCTCAGCTACAACTACGAGGCCAACAACGGCGACAAGGGCGCCATCGTCTACGTCTGGCAGGGCGCCAAGGCCAACGCTGCGGTCAAGGAGCGCGCCTTCGAGGACGGCATGGCCTTGGCCGTGGAACAGAACGCGCTCCTGGTGCGCACCACGCAGGGACACGAGCCGCGACACTTCTACAAGATCTTCAAGGGCAAACTCTTGGCCTCGTACACGGCGCTGCCCGTTTCCGCCCAGCTGTTCCGCATTCGCGGCACCGTCGAGAGCGACATCCATGCGAGCGAGGTGCCCGCCGATAGCTCCTCGTTGGCCTCGGGCGATGCCTTCGCGCTGGCCTCCACCAAGACGCACAAGGTGTTCATCTGGAATGGGTTGGGCGCCTCCACCTTCGAGAAGGAGGCGGCCAAGGAACGCTTCGCGCGCTACTGGAAGGACGCCGAGCTGGAGGTGATCGAGGAGGGCGCCGAACCCGATGAGTTCTGGGACGAGCTCAATGGCGAGGGCCAGTACGATCGCAGCCTGGGTGACCAGAACGCTCCCCTGCTCGAGCCACGCCTCTTCCACTGCCGCCTGACACGCGCCGGCCGCGCCAAGGTCGAGGAGGTTGCCGAATACCAGCAGGACGATCTCGATACGGATGACGTCATGCTGCTCGATGCCGGCGATGAAATCTACATGTGGGTCGGCACTGGCGCCACCGCCGAGGAGAACGGCAAGATACTGGACATGGTCAAGGTGGGTCAACTTTAGCCTTGGGTTAGGCTGAAAATGCCGCTCGACCCGGAATTCGGGTCAACCCAGATTAAGTGTAGAATTGGCTGTCTGTCTTTAGCATAGAATTTCGAGTTGAAATTGAGTGTGCTGTCCGGTAGCCAGGCACCTACAATCGAACGTTTTTCGGGACTTGCCCAGTGCTTAAACAAACGGGTTCCGAGGGTCCGTTGCCGCAGAAGAATCTCCTATTCATTCACACTGTTGTTGTGTAAAGTCTATGTAGGGAACCTGCATCCTACGTCTGTCGTCAGCAGGATTCTGTTTATGCCTAACTGTAGAAGTTCGGTTCTTCTCTAGGGTCAGACTCGGCAGACTGCATAAATCTCTGCCTGAAACTCTTTACACTTATTCGGTAGACGATAAAATCACTCAGAGAAATACCCCGTCCCAAGTCTATATTTGATTCAAGTACAACTTAACTCATCGTAACTCACTTTTTCTATATATACAGCGCTACATCAGCTTGGAGCCCACCGCACGCACCATGGAAACTGTGAGCATTGTGCGGGTCACCCAGGGCCAGGAGCCGCGAGTGTTCAAGCGCATGTTCCCCGCCTGGGAGGACAACTACTGGCAGGTTAGTAGCTCGCTGCATTCCTCACAAATACGTAACAATCGCCCGCTTTAATCTTGTTCTCGCTTGCTCATTCACGCCTGATCATAAACACATTCCACTGAATCTGCGAGTGAGTATCTCTGCGCTTACTTATCCATTATTCGCAACTCAATTAAAATACCTCTAGCTGTCTACCACCTTGAATGTTGATTGATTTTCATTGCTCTCCCACAGACCCTGCCCTCCTACGAGGACATCAAACGCCAGGTCCTGGATGCCAACAACGAGGTCTAAGCCCTCAGCGAGAATACTCAGCAAAATTGACCAAAAATTTACGTTCGTTTTTGCCTTAAAAGAACAAAAAAAAAAACAAAAGAATAAAATGTTAATGTAATGTAATTTTGTATTAAATGGATATGTTTTTCACTCACTAAGCGTGTTTGTAATTTGTTTATATATAAAGACTCAGAGAGCTCCCAGACAAGATCATATTAGGCACCAAAGTATTGTAACTTAGCCAACTCTGAGCCGATCTTAACTCATCATAACTTTGTCAAATCTTATGCGATTTTCAAGTTTGAAAGCAATTTCTTCATGGTTTTTCTTCCTAATTAATTCTGTATTAAAGATTTTTGCATTTTGCAAAATATAGTTTTTTCGAAATTTTTACCCCCTTACTAATTTTCGAAAATTTTTTTTCTTCAAAATTTAGAATCTTGAATTTCTATTTTTAATCGATTGCGGGTGTCCCAATTAGTATAAAAAGCAACATTAAAACCCATTCTGAGAGGGTCAAATTTTTTGTCAAAAATCATGCCAAAAATTACAAAAATTTGAACATGTAAATCTCCCCGATTTCATACTAAATACACCTCACAGACTTCAAACTCCCATAACTTTGTCAAATCTAATGCGATTATCAAGTTTGAAAGCAATTTCTTCATGGTTTTCCTCCTAATTAATTATGTATTAAAGATTTTTCATTTCGCAAAATATAGTTTTTTCGAAATTTTTACCGAAAAAAGCATGTACTCCCCCTTACTAATTTTCGAACATTTTTTTTCATCAAAATTTAGAATCTTGAATTTCTATTTTTAATCGATTGCGGGTGTCCCAATTAGTATAAAAAGCAACATTAAAACCCATTCTGAGAGGGTCAAATTTTTTGTCAAAAATCATGCCAAAAATTACAAAAATTTGAACATGTAAAGCTCCCCGATTTCATACTAAGTACTCAGACTTTGTCAAATCTTATGCGATTTGCATGGGAAATACCATTTTGGGTACATTTTAACCTCTGCTTTCACTTTATTCATGTTCGGAATGTTCGAATGCAGCTAACATTCGGAATGACATTAACTTAAGTAGGTTTCAGTTTGCTTCGTTTAGCCACGTGATCTGTTCAATCCAATCCAGGAACGTAAATACACGGGTATACACACTTGGGTAGCTGCTGCGGCAGAAGACGCCAAAGGAGGTGATGCCTATGAGGTGGTAGTGGATGACGCGCCGTCTGCGGCCCGGCAAATTCAACTGCAGCGGGCCGCCCGAGTCGCCCTGGCAGGTGTCGCGATTCAGAACGAAATCCTGAGCGCATATTTGACTGTCCAAAATGCCGTTGGGGGTCTCTGCGAACACGGGCAGATCCCGATTGCACTCGTCGTTGGGCACGATGGTCGCATTCAGGTGGGTCAAGCGGTAGGTCATGCCCCTGCCGAAGCTGGTGGAGCCATAGCCCATGGCGAAGGCAATCGATGTGGGTATCTCCCTGTCGACCCACAGTCTGATGGGGCGCACAAACTCGGTTAGACTGAAAGGAAGCATGGCGGAAAGGATATCGATGACTATCCGGCAGATTTTGAAATACTCCCGCGATACTCACACAACATCACGCTCCAGTTTCAGTAGGGCTATATCATTGTAGTAGGAGTCCTCTCTGTACTCCGGATGCTTCGCTATGCTCGCGATTGCAAAGTTCTGTGGCCTGACAGTCACCTCGTCGATGTTCAGATTGAGTCCGCCGATGCGCACCCATTCCGGCGCCGCGCTGTGATATGTTAAATGGTTTATAAGCAATCAGGAAATTAACGAGCTGGGCTCGGGAAAAACTCACCCCTCCACCTCGGTACAATGGGCCACAGTCAACACGAAATTCTCACTTATCAAACTGCCGCCACATTTGTAGTCGATTTTCTCGGAGTTCGTCGGAAAGCCGAGCGCCGCCTATGAAATTAAATTAAATGTGCCGGGTTCATGTTTTTGTGCTCTATAAACGAAACACGAAGCGGGTGCCCGACTGTGCAATACCCTGTGCCCAGCTCTGGAGCTCTTGACATGGATTTTATATGAAATTTGTATGAAATTTTTAGAGATTAAATTAATCTATACCCTTTAAATGTCGATTATTTTTTAGTGGAAAATATTAAATTTTCAAAACTATTAACATAAAAATCAATATCAATGTCGTTACCTTTTTTAATTTACGAGATATGCTCAAAAACCCAATGCCTAATATCGATATTTATCGATTTATCAAAGTGAATGAACTTGAATATGCTAGCCTCTACCTACTGCCTACACACGCAATATACCCCATTCAACGGGTTCACCGGGCACAGGGTATCACAATTCTTTATCACCCCAAAAGCGTGTACCATGTGGGGGTATTCACCGGGCCGTGCGAGTACGCGCCCATC
Organism: Drosophila sordidula; assembly: GCA_035047465.1. Taxonomy (NCBI): domain Eukaryota; kingdom Metazoa; phylum Arthropoda; class Insecta; order Diptera; family Drosophilidae; genus Drosophila; species Drosophila sordidula. The sequence continues at coordinate 196,557 of JAWNPQ010000219.1, read as the reverse complement.
GAAATCTTCATCGTTTGCGTCCTCCTTGACGGCCGTATCGTTGGGAAAAATGCGTTCCACATACTCGGAGTACTCTTTGGGAAGTTAAGATTTAGGCGAATGGGGTTGTGAACTGCGAATACACTCAGCGTCAACTCACTGCGCTCGCAGAGACGCCGCTGCTCTCGGGGCTTGTTCTTGCGCTTCTTGTGGCGACGCCCGTTCGGGGGCGGGGGAAAGGGTTGACCCGGCCTGTGGGCCCGGTGGTCCAGCTGGCGTGGCGGCGGCTTGGGCAGCTCAAGGGCGCCATCTTCCCGTAGATCGAATTGAAATTCGCGTATTCTGAAAAGCAAGTCGTACTGCTTGGTGCCTGGGAACACGATGTCCTGTTCCCTGGGAAAGTACAGAGGATTATTGCTGGGCACTCGCTGGCCAACAGCCAAGCAGCACAGCGCAATTGACAGCAGCGCACAGAGGCAGCGCATTGTTTTTTTTTTTTGATAATTGTTATTATTTTTTTTTGTTTTTTTGGGAATTGATTGCGTACACTCAGAGTATTGAAGCGAGACTAAAGCGGCTCTTGAGCCCAGCGAACTCACGCGAGCTGAAACGGACGCCGCTTATCAGCCTATCAGCATCGAATTGAATCTCAGAAATTCACAATAATTTGTAATTTATTAACATTTTGGCATTTGAATGTGTTTGCTTAGGGTCTGACGAGGGTGGCGACGCGTGGTCCATGGATCTGCGTAGTGCCGCCCAATTGGCGCTCGTATTGCGCAATGATCGCCCGCTGAATTTGCTCCAGTTCCTGGTCATCGCGATACCTGAGCACGGATACGGTGGGCTCGTTGCCAGCGGGAGCGGGCGCAGGAGCGGGAGCAGCATAGACAACGGCCAACAGCGCGAACAGCAAAAGCAACTGGAATAATTTTATGAAAAATATATATGTACATACTATATATTTAAGATTACTTAACCCGATAGTTGTGAACTTACGCAAATGAACTTCATTCTGTCGGATTCTTTAGCCAAAACTAAAACGCGCGCTGGCAGCCTCAGGCGCTTTTATAGCCCCAAAAATAAACCCAATTTTGGACTTAAAACTTATCATTGTGTTCATAATCAAATTATAATTTGCAACTATATGAACTTGAACAACTTGAAACAAAACAAGTGTGCTCTAGATGACAGTGGCCGACTGGCAGATACCCTTTGAAAGTTGGGAGTATCTAGAAAAGTAAAAATTATTTAATACGCTCATTTTAGATTTGTGAATCTGTGAGATATAACATTATTACTTATTCATTTTGGATAAATAATATGAAGATTTGAAAGACTTAATCTGCGTAGGGTATAAGGCAATGTTCTATAGCTTTTTTAAACTCCAAAGTCACTGATAAATATCAACTCGGCTATAGACGCAGATTCAAGTCTATATATACTAATGAGGCTGTTACCTACACTTGCACAACTGCAATATACCCAATGTTTTGCGTACAGCGTATTTTTAAACGAAACAAGTTTTTAAACTCATTTGTTTAACATAATCCCCAGCTGGATTGCCAGACGACAAGACAATATTTAACGCTAATTTTCCAGTAATCGCAAATCGAGCTCTTCACTGTGAATATGGTTTATAAAGCCGGTCGCATGGATTTCTTTTGATGAGCTAATTTATGCATCAAAACTACAAATTGGCGTGTTTTTTCAACTCTTTGTCTTGAACTGAATATAAAATTGTTTTGGTGCTCTTTGTGTGAAAGCGAAACCATTTAACTGGTTTCCGATATGTAAATAAAAAATAGAATGTGGGCTACGTGTATACAAATTAAAATAGTCGCTGATATGGACATCGACTGAGAGTTCGCATCGTAAATCAATATACATATATCAATCACAACTCAACCGCTTTCCATTGGAAATTATGTGTGTTATTGTTTTTGCTTGCCAATTTAATTAAATAACTAATTCGTTCGAGTCCAAAACGAGTTTAATGCTCCGTTTATAATATGATGTCACAGGCGTAATTTGTTTGATTAGTCAGCAAAGTGTATTTAACGTTCGCATTTTCGCTTTTCTGCTTTTTCTTGATCAAAACGATAACTTTTAGTTTTTTTCTCAGATGTAAGTCAAATTTATGCAGTTGTGCCTACAGATATATTTTTATCATCAACAAATTTTGGATGGGGATGGATTGTGCACTTATGAACAGTGTTCTATTCTAAGCGTTCTATACACATTTAAAGCGTATAGAAAATGTATAATAATAAATTAGCAATAAATAAATATTATATATAGTATATATAATGCATATCTTCCACATTACATATTAGTGTTTATAAGAGATAAGTAAAATTTTAGTATAGCTTTATTTATTTTTTACATCTTTCAACTTTCCCCAAGAAAGCCGAAAAAGAAATAAAAATATAAAAAGTTGGGTACAGGGTATATCTGCACTGTTCTTTGGTGGTACTGCAAATTAAGCTCTATTCTAGCGACGTAGGTTCATTGCCGAAACTGTTGGGCCCCAAATAGGCACCTTTTGGTCTCAAGAAATATTTTTACAAAATTGTTGCATACTTTCGGGCTACGCACAAATATACATTGCATATACAGAAATAAAGCTTGAAACTGTTATCAAATTTCTTTACAAGTATCTTGAAGCTTAAAAGCCTTATTTTCTGAGTATTCACAGGAAATTAAATGCATATTTAGTGACAAATAAATGATGTGATGAAAATACTTTGACCTTCATTTTAGGTATTTAGTAATTTTTTTGGTAAAATTCCCAAAATGCAAATTTATGAACAACGTTGTCGGCAGTTTTTCTCAGATGATTCCAGAAAAAAAATTGTCAAGCCGTAACAAGTTGACATTCCACATGATTCCAAGCGGCGACCAAGTTGGACAAACCCACAAATCTAGTGGCTAAATTGGACACCCGGCCGTAATTTGAATATATTTACACATTTTTCCAGCTTACCAAATCTTTTTTTTTTTCGCTTTTCGAAAATGTTCCAATTAAAAAACGTTTGGGCATTTTAATTGGAACACGGGGGCAGTTAATGTGCGTTGCCCAATGCAGCTAATGAAATGCAAGCGTTGCATCTTTGGGATGCATCCGGCGAGCTCCATATAAATATCGGACAGAGCTGCAATTGCCAGAGACAGACACACTTGAGCAGCTGCCCAGCGCACACACACAACCCAAACCCCAGCCCAAAAACCTACAAACCCAAGCACAACATGCGCGCTTTTCTGGTAAGTTCCGCAATCCTCTAATCCTCTAAAGAAATTTGGCCAATTGCGTTCCGCATTCACAGATGATTTGCCTGCTGGCCGTTGTCCGCGGCCAGTATGACTATACGCCGCACTCCCACGCCGGCGATGGGCGTGGCGGGCTCATCGGTGGCTCAGATGGCAGCCTCGGGCAGAGCGGCGCCGCCCAGCTGTCGGAGCCCATACTGATTGCCAACGAGTTTAACAAGGAGTTCTACTCGTACAGCGCCCCGGAGCAGGAGTTCGACAATGGTCCGGTCAACGAGCAGATCTCGAACAGCCTGCGCAAGAATCTGCGCGTGCTGTTCATCAAGGGGCCCGAGAACACGGGCCTGGAGCAGGCGGCGCTGCAGCTGGCCTCCTCCGCGTCCGACGATCGCACCGCCATCTATGTGCTCAACAAGCAGGCCGACGTGGGCGAGCTGGCCAACCGCCTCAACCAGATCAAGCTGCAGACCAACAACAAGCCCGAGGTGCACTTCGTCAAGTATCGCACGCCCAGCGATGCGGAGAACGCTCAGCGCGTCATCCAGGCCCAGTACGACTCTCTGCCCGGCCGGTCGACCAATCACAACGCCGGCTCCTCGGCGCCAGTGTTGGACTTTGCCAGCAAGAACGGAGGAGGAGCCGCCGCAGTCGCAGGCGATGCTTTGGCACCATCGAATAGCGCGTACTTGCCACCCAGCCGTAGGTTTTAGTGCCCATACTAGCTGTAGATATTGTTAATAAATAAATTAGTTTTTTAAAAAAATTATTCCGGTTTTTATTGCTTGCCAAAAGTATGCAAGAGAGTTTTCAAGTATGCTAACTGGTTGGTTCAACTATTTTGGACACGACTGTAACGCATAAACACTTTTTGGATTTGTTTGAGGCGGTATAGCTTTATTTTGCAAACTGATAAAGTCGGGTCAACTATTTTGGACGCGACTGTGTCTAGTGTTGCTCTATGTTTGTTCAATTGAAGCGAAATTATTTTAGACTATCAGTGATGCCTTAGGTAAAAAATAAGATTTAGTAGAAAGAGGTAAGTTTAGTGAGTTCAATTCGTTAAATATAAATTTTTTTTATTTACCACAGTTTGGTTCATCTAATTAGAATATGATTGATTAAAATACAATGCGCAAAAATAAATTATTTTTGATTTCAAAGGTTCTTTTAGTGTGTTGATTTAAAATATAATTGTTCTTAAGCTGAATACACACCACGAAAATCTTAAAGACTCGTTTTATCAATTTTGTTTTTTTGGTAACGATAATCAATGCTGGCCCATATTTAAACAAAAAAATTAATAGTTAATTAATTTGAATAATTTATAATTTATAACAAAATAAATATTTATAACAAAATAAAATAATGTGTTTTATATCAAAAAATATGTTTAAATTCAATTACCTTATTTATTACCCGTTATTAGGCTTTTCATAAGCCCCTGCCGCTGTCTCAACATGTCGTATGAGCGATTTGTAAATTTATTTCCTAGTTTCAGCTATTTGTGTACAAATTGTAAATAATTACTACATGCGCTTTATCTCTGGGCATCTTCTAATAATTAGCATAGTGGCGCTCGGATAAGACAATGACAGCTCGGACTCTTGTCATGTTACATATATGTTTCGAAAGCTAACGACACTAAAAATTGTGTAAAAAACGCAAATTAAAATTGTAGGCAAACAAGCGCCACAAAAAAAGAAGAAAAAACCCAGACATTAGACATGGAGACATGGGGACGTGGGGACATGGGGACGTGGATGCATATTGGACCATAAACTGCTTTCTTTGGCAACAAACATTTGTTTACATGCTGCCTTGTTGCTGCTTTTATATCACTTTGTTGTGCTTTGATTTGAATTAATTTATGCGGCATACGCAACCGGTTGAGGGCTCGCTGGGGATCTGCTCCGCACAGCTCAACGAGCTGCTAATTTGGCGATCGGAAAACGTTGTTGGCTTTTGTGTTTTTGGGTCTGTTGCGGTTGCACATAAGAAATGACTTTCTTTTGGTCGTGGCGGCCGCTTATGAGCATCTGATCAATCGATATGGCGCATTAACTAATAATATTTCGCATTAATTCCGTATCGGCGTTGAAATATTGTGCGATTATACAAATTTGAATATATAAACTGTGCTTACATAACGGTCAGTGTGAGATGCATCTCTTTAATGCGATCGTCTGAATATATTTCCGAATATGGTTCCGTGATTTGCCAACAGACTAGGCTAGGCCGGTTACAGCTCGACAATAGATTTAATTTATGCCAGCGCCCAGTTTCTTTGAGGGGGGAGTGGAGTTTCAATCGAAATGACATTCCCTGAGAGCGGAGCATCTTATAAAAACTTTGCTGGCGTTCAGTCGGGGCATCAGTTGAGTTCAAACTGCTCGGGTCGTTCGAAGTAGAAGTTCAATCAGCAACGCTCACAAAATGAAACAGTTCGCAGTTCTAGTGGTAAGTCGGACATCTCTATAACTATCGGGCTGGCGCAGCAGCTGAAACTCTTCCCTTCTCGCAGTGCTTGTCGTGCGCCGTGCTCGCCGCGGCCGCTCCCCAGGGCTACAAGTACCAGCAGAATGCGCCCAGCTTCCAGACGGGCAATCTGCGTCCGCAGACGCCGCTCTCCGCCAGTGGAATATACAACGTCCCCGTCCAGCAGCAGCCGGCCATTCAGACCATCTCGCAGCCCGTACAGACCGTTCTCAATAATGTGGTCGAGGCTCCCCTGCCTCTCGCCCAGCCCCAGCCCCAGCCGATTGTCTATCAGCAGCCCCAGCAGCAGTTCGTGCCCTCCGTGCAGGCGCCCCAGCAGCAGTTTGTCCAGACCTACCAGCAGCCCCTGGCCCAGCCCCAGCTGATCCAGCAGCAGCAGCAGCAGTACGTGCAGCGTCCCTCGATCGTTACCAAGGATATCTACATTCACTCGGCGCCCGATGACACCGAGGAGCTGCAGTCGTCGCCCCAGCTGGATAACACGCCCATCCGCAAGAACTATCGCATCGTGTTCATCAAGGCGCCCACGCAGAATCTGAAGCACACCGCCGCCGCCCTGAAGCGCGCCCAGGCGAGCAACGAGGAGAAGACCGTCATCTATGTGCTGTCCAAGAAGCCCGACATCAACGAGATCCACCAGCACCTGCAGCTGTCCCAGTCCGAGCCGAAGGTGCACAAGCCCGAGGTCTACTTCATCAAGTACAAGACCACCGAGGAGGCCCAGCGCGCCCAGCAGGAGATCCAGGCCCAGTACGATGCGCTCGGCGGTGCCACGCACATCTCCGACGAGGGCGTGGCGCCCCTCACCAGCTACTCGGGCGGCTCCCTCAACCTGGGCAACATTGTGCCCCAGCACATTCAGACGCAGGTCATCCAGCAGCAGGGCCAGACCCAGACCATTGCCCACGGCCAGGCTCAACTGAGCCTGCCCATCCAGCCGCAAAACTCGTTCGTGCCACAGATCGGCGGCATCCAGAGCGGAGGCATCCAGACCTCCTCCCTCTCCTCGGGCGCCAACTTCGGCGTCGCTGTGCCATCCAAGCGGTACATCCCAGCCAAGACAAAGTAGGGCTCTTCCATTCTCTTTCATTCAGTTCAAAGAATCGCCCCATTGTAGTTTATTTTAATTTATTGTCAAATCAATAACCAGTAATCGAAATAAAACAATATCTTAACCAGAAATAAGTGATTTCTCTTAATCGAATATTTGTTAAACGTATATAGATGCTTATATACTGGGGTACTTAAACAAATATTGCTTTTGGCTTCCCTTTCCAGCTTTCTCTATTCATGCAGCTATAACTTTTGATTACTTGAATAGCCAAATTTCTTGGATTCAGATTCATTTTTAAAAACAAAAAGGTAGACTCGATCAATAACAAAGTACGCCTATTCGATAATTCTCAATAAAAGAGGTTCTGATCAATTTAATCTGATCTAATTTAGCTTATTTACTAGGGTACTTCACCAATAGTATTTATTTTTTTCATTTATAGTTTTTTTTTAAGAACGGTTTTCCGATAATTCTCAATATAGTTTTAAGAATGTGTGTGGAATAATTCCTTTAAAGCGGGATTTTGAGGGGATTCTTAAAAGGGCTTTACTCGAACAACTTGATATCTTCGAATTTCATTTTATTTCTTTCACTATGCCAATGTCCCCCAAAAATACAATCTGAATATTAATTGGGTTACTTCATATATTTGATTAGTGAAACGCGTCGCCTTCTTCTGACCTTGATCGCTTGTTACAGCTTAGCTGTTAATTAAATAGCATAATATACAACTTCCATAATTCAGAAACTTGGCTTAAATCCCTAAGTTACTCATTAAAAACTTAATTGCTTAATTAACAGCTTTTGCCAAGTGAGTTAGCTCAGGATACATATTTGTATGGGTCTTTCAGGGTCGCAGATCTTAAGTTAATAATATAGTTAGACAAATTCTAAGGATTGCCACACTAATTCTTAGAGACTGAGTGTCCTTTCTGAATAATATTTAGTATTGAAAAATTGTATAATTATTTTTTTAATTCATTATAAATAGTACTGGAATGTGTGTTGCGAAAATGAAGACTACATATTTAAAATTCTTAAGAATTGTTAATAAATTAATTTTTAAGTGAATTATTTTTATTAATCATAACCAAAGCTGCCAGTTTATTAAAATTAAATATTTCACAGACTTCTTTTATAGTAACAAATAAGATCTTTTCGAACTAAAGCAACCTCTTCTGGAATTTTTTAATGATAGCAAATAAAGTTTCCCCTGGAGAAGCCAATCATTCCAATAGGCAAAACAGAATATAGATAATAAAGATTTTGAAAACGAGATCATTGTTCAGCTCAGTTTAGATACGAAAGGCACGAGTAAATATTTATGAAAGCGCCGTTTTCATAAAATACAATAATTATACAATTTGGCTTATTTCTAATGTTTTATGGGCTACTATATGGCTGCGAATATATGCTTATTGGGCTCTATAAAGAGTGGCCAACCACTTAGCGGCTGCATTCATAATCACGATATTTGCTGTGCTCCGTCATTATGTAGATATGTGATTATGCAAGACGAATCAAATGCTAATCGATGGGACCGGTTTCCCCCCGCGGCTAATCAATGTGGCAATCCGGAGGGGCATCAAAAGTTATATTTTTCTCTGTATTTACCTTTGTGATCGCCTTTGTCAAAGTCTTGTGTTAATTGGAAAAATTGTGAAAGACGCGCTTGAAGGTCGGCTGAAGAGGGAGTTCGACTAGCGGGGGTGGGGGTCGAAAACAACATGTTTATTTGGCTAAAATATACACTACATATACACTAGATACACATTAAGCGAATAACAAAAACAATAACAATTCTTGTGATTTTTCAGTCCATTTTTCACGCACGCAAATTGGCGGGCAAATATTTGCTGGGAATGGCGCCGGTGAGGCCAGCTCCAACTGGGGACCGCTGGCTGTCCAGGGCGCCGATGACCGATGTGACCGGCGCCACGCCCTCGTCGGAGACCTGCGTGGTGCCGCCAAGCTGATCGTATTGGGCTGCAAAGAGATTGACCAAGAGAAGAACCAAAGGTTAACCGCTGAGCGAGATGAGTAAGACGCGTTGGCCTCCGGCCGCTGGCCCAAAATCGAATAGCAATCGAGTGTTGACACAAACACAAAACCGCAAAGCCAAGACCACAAGGCCGCACGCCGTGTTTGCGAGTTCGTTTCCGCATTTACCTTGAATGGTGCGCTGCGCATGCGCCGCTTCCTCCTGCGTTTTGTACTTGATGAAGAAGACCTCCGGCTTGCTGATGGGCTTGGGCGCCGCCTCCTCGATGGCCGTCTGCAGGTCGAGCGGATCGGGCTTCTTGGTCAGCACATAGATGATCGTCTTCTCCTCGACGGGCGCCTGCTGCACCCGCACAGCCGCCTTGCTGACGCTGGGCGTGGGCGCCTTGATGAACACAATGCGATAATGTTTGCGTGGTGGCCCCACGGGCAGCACGGGCTGTGGGTAGCGCTCCTCGAACTCCTCTGCCGGCGGCACGTGCACATAGATGTCCTTGGAGACGACGGGCGCCGCCGGATTGTAGGACTGTGCCTGCAGATTGTAGTTCAAATTGGAGCCCTGCTGCTGGAAGATCTGCTGCTGCTGCTGCTGCTGCTGTGGCTGGTAGATGCTCTGCGTTTGCTGTGTGCTCAGGATCTGCTGCACCCGGGGCGCCTGCAGCGCCTGCTGCACCACACGCTGCTCGTCAATGCTCGCCGCCTGCTGATGCTGAATGTTGGGTATGCCGATGCCGGGTATGCCCGGCAGCTGCAGGTTGTTGTTGCCCGCCTGGTAGTTGTATCCTTGCGGCGCCGCCAGGGCCAGGCCCAGCAGACACGTAACCTAACGGTAAGCATAGGGTATTAGACAAACGCTGGACAAGACGCAGCTCACAACGCTTACAATAAACGCGCGCATTTCGATATTGATTGATAGATGGCTCAACTGAGGGCTTGAAGAGACAGCAGAGCAGCACCGGGTCGCTTGGCAAACAGAAACCAACTAAATGCTAATCAGAGGCCGGCTGTCACTTATAAGGCGCTGCTGAAGACCGAAGATCGAAGCTGGACTTGGAGATGGAGTTGGGGCTGATGATGAGAGACGCAGAGTTCAAACGAAACTGAAACTGAAACTGAAACCACAACAAACGCACGACGAGCGAGGGCCAACTGGAAACACACGAAGCGCCAGCAGAGCCGCTTTTGATACCCTGCATGCGGGTGAAGTAGGGTATACTGATTTGTGCAAAAGTATGTAAAGCGATCAAGTATGCGATCTTGGGCAGGCTAATCAGCTGCGGCCATTTCCCTCAAAATCGATAAGTATCGATTATTAGCCAATGTTTTTAAGCATATGTCGAAGAATAACTGAATTTGACAAAAATCTTACTTTACGCAGATAAATGTATATTTTATATTATCGATAATAAATCATAATAATTTTATTTTATTTTTCTAACAATTAATAAATTTTCATAGTTCCGAAAAAAGATGTAAATTTAATTATAAGAATTAGACAACTTGTTTGATTTCTTCAAAATCGATAATTTGGGCATATCTATGATATAAGATTTAATGCTATGCATTAAATATAGATCAATACTATGTTTCTTTCTCTTGCATACAAAAATGTTGTTCAAGATAGAAAATTTCATAGTGTAGCGCAGAAGAAGAAGCACAAGTAATAAGTAATTATTTATACTTAAGAATAAGTTGCAGGGTATCTACTAGTCGCTCAGCCTCGACTACTGCACACTTGATAGTTTTCTTTTGAACAACCTTGAGACAATGTCTTCAGTGGTCGCACACTCACACTCTCCACACACACTCGCACACACACAAATGCCTGCGTCATCATATTTTGGGGCTAAGCGCCGGCCAACAATGGTGTGTGTGTGTGTATGTGTGTGCGTGGAGCTCCCGACTCGCCGGAAGTCATATATGAATTAGCATATCTATTGTTTGGACCCAAAAAATTTCGCTGATGATTTTTTGGTTATTTTTTTCTTATTTGTTTTGGGGATCTCGATGTTGCCCGCATTGGCGCGCGTTTTTCAATAATAATAATTAAACATAACTTGCATAAATCGCGCGAAATTGTCATTAGTGACGCGCCAAATTGCACAGTTTTTGGCCATTTTATAAATCGCCTTGACGGTCATGATGATGGCCTGACCCAGTTGTAGAAGCCCAGTTCAATTTGCAGATCTTGCCATTTTAATTGGACTATGCACGGCTAAAGCCCGTCTTACATAATGGCCCAATGGGGCATGGGGCATGGGGCTTGGGGCATGGAGCATGCGGGGAGCATGCCGTGTGCTGTCTGTGATATGGGCATCATTTGTTTGGCTTTTTCAAAGCAGCCAACGAACTTAGCCGTTTTTTATGTAATTTTTAGAAAAAAAGGTGGGAGAAGAAAGAAAAAAGCATTAGGGAGGGGGAATTACTTAAAAAGTATTTGAAGTACAGCCAACAGATAACATTTCACTCCATCTCAATTTATTTTTTAGCCAACAATATATTTGTATGAAAGGTTATTATGTTACGCTGCTATTATTTAACAACACTGAGATAACAATTATATTTGATTTTTATTTTATCCCTGGGTAAATAATAATTATATTTGATTTTTAATTTATTCCGGAAAAGATTTAAACCTCTTTTCTATGAAAGTTAACCAATATATAGTATTTATATTAATAGCAGGTGAAGACGTTTTATTTCTTTTTTGTATTTCTTTATCCATTAATTTATTTTGTAAAAGGTTTTCTATTATACTATTATTACTATTTGACCAAACTGTGTTGGCAATTTTATTTGATTTTGTATATATCCCTTGGTAAATATTAATTATTTTTGATTATTATATTATTATTATATATTCCGCTATAAAAGCTTAAACTGATTTTATCCATTTCCATTTTTTAACCATGCATTTTTTTAAACTTGATTATTATTTATTAATTGTTTAATTATTTTTTTTAAAGCCATAAATTTAATTCGATGACAGGTATTATTATTTTAATATTAATTTTATTGAATCTTTCAAAGAATAATAATAATTTTCGTTTAATACTAACCTTTGAATAATCTTATTGTTGGATGTTTATAATAAATCGTAGAGAAATAAATTATTTTTGATTTTTATCGTAGAGAAATAAATTATTTTTGATTTTTATTTTCAGAGATTAATATTTTCCTTTATATATATTCCATTGATTAACACTGATTCGGCATATTAATTTCATATTTTTTTAAATTTATATATATATTTTTTTAAATTATTTATTATTTTGTTGTTTTATGTTTGTCAAAATCAATCAATGTCCATCACTGGCTATGGAAATTTGGGTCATAATTTGATTGTGCGAAGATGGGCAGATGGCACGATGACGATGATATTTTGATGTGTGAGTGCAGATTAATCAAAAATCCAAATGCTATGGCGTTTCAACTCTCGCATTTTTCATATATTATATTTTATATATTTTAATGTATTTTTTTTTAATTTCTCTCGGGTTCGCAGCCAAGGCTAGTTATATAAGTTATGCGTGGTGGGCGTTACAAAAGCCGCATTTAGGTTCTTTTGTATATTGTACTCAAATTAACAATAAATACTCGATACTCCTTTGTCTCTAGTGTTGTGCAATGCTATTAACGGCATATTATCGAATTACTGTTGCATAAAACAAAAATGTATTTTCGTATACACCCGCCGAGCCGTAAGTGCGTTTATATGTATTTATATATGTATTTTATTTTCACATCTCGAACTTCATCAATTTCACTTTTGTGACGATGGCGTGCATAGAAAATTAACATGGTCAAGGCAACTGGCGCTAATATGAAACAATTACCAACACTATAAAGAAAAATGTGCATATATAAAAAACGAATCAAATGTTATGCATAAAATGTATAAAAATATATAAAATAAAACACGAAAAAAATCCGATGAAAAGTATTTAAAAATGATGAGTTAATAATCAGCTTTAGTTACTTTTGAGGCTTTGAGGCTTGCATAACCAGTTATAAATATGAAAAATTTAATTAACAAACCAAAACTGTTTTTCTTTTCGAATTAGATTATTTCATTTCATTTGGAATTGATAAATGAATGGAAATATGCAAACAAAAGCTTGTAGCTATTTTCTTGTTTGCCAACTTTTGGTTTTGATATCGAATAACGGTTGCTGACTAAGCTTTTGCGCAAGCCGAAAGCTTTGCAAACCATTCAATTGCTCCCCAATGCTCTTAGCCTGAAGTGGACCGGCGAAAGATTATTATTTATTAAATATTTTTTATTTATTTTTTTACTTATTTTTGATTTCAGGGCCAAGCACATGATTGTCGTACGTTATTCATATAGAAAAAATATAATTTTTGAGATATTGTAATATAACAAAATATTTTCGTTTGATTTTTGTGTAGTATTTTAGTATAATCTTTTTTAAATGTAAAAACTGAAACGTGAAATTCGTTTTAATATATTCTATATATTTTCCTTTGTGTCTTTCCATATAATTTTTATTCGCAACAATTTACACAAAATTCACGTTAAAAACATTTTGACATTTTTCTTAAGAAATTTGTAATAAAGTATGCAAAAGTGTAAAAAATTCATTTAATTTAGCTGTCATTTTGTTTTATATACAATTTAATTTAGCTCTCAATTTGTGCAAATAAAATATTATGATATTTCCTTTGATGATTCAAGAAAAATAAAGTCTGTTTATATTATGTTTGTTTTGTGTTATGTGCGAATTTTACGCACATATGTATTGTCTGGTTACTTATTTAAATATTATTAAAAGTCCCTGACAAAATTGTTGATTTTCTCAGAAACGGGGCACGTCAAGCGGCATGGGATTGTGCAACAGCCACAAGCTGCGGTTTGGCCCCGACCCCAGTTGGCTGGCTTGGGTTAGGAACCCGTTAATGAAGAGCGTTGAGAGAGCATTGGATGTTCATTAGCCGGGTGCGTACCAAGTAAACGGCTCATTACACCGACCGCAAATAGCTCAATGGGCGTCACGTTTAAGCCAAACAATTGCCGCCGTCTGCGTATATTGACAAAGGGCTTTGTCGAAATAATCAAAAGTGAATTAATCTTGGCTAGCTACGGACGAGCCGTTGGACAGCCGGACAGTAGAGAGATATGTGCGTGTGTGTGTGTGTGTGCCACGTCCAGGGCCCCATGATAAATGGGCAGCACTGCAGCTCGTGAAGAGCCGATCAGCTCGCACACAACACATGCAAATTTTGTAGCTCGACGGGTCATTAATTAAGCCAGAAAATACATGAGCTCAAGCTCTCTGGGGGTACGTATGGAAAATGTTCGTGTTCGTGTTCCGAGTCGAAGTCCGAGCAATTTCTAACTTGTAGCTCGTACTAAAATTGATTAGGTGTTTATGCAATTCTGCTTTTAATAACGTTTAATCGATGCTTGGTGCAGCCGTTGCCCAAAGGGCCGACCACATAATGAGAGCTCGGCTGCTGCTGCTGCTGCTGTTGCCAACAATTAAGAGCCACAACAAAGTGGCCAAAAGCCAACATCCAAAAGCTTGCAGGGGAATCACGCTAATTGGCCATGTATTTCAGGCAACTACAAGCAAGTCGCGGCATTTAATGAGACTTTTTCAAAAAGAAGCGAACGCGAAGGCGACGGCGACGGCCATTTGATGGACAACTGGGCGACTGACTGACAAAGCCGCGGAAGATGAGACGAAAGCGGAGCCGAACAAAAACAATGAACATGCAACAACACAAAAACTACAAGTAAGAGTGATCTGGTGGGGAGTACGCGCAGCGCAGATACCCTGTACTTCTACATTTGTTTACGTTGATTTCCTGATTTAAATTTGTGGGCATTTTGAAAATCGATATTTATCGAATTTGGGGAATTTTGGAATATTCTTGATTTGCATACGCTATTAAAGCACCTAACTGCGATTTACATTGCTTCTAGAACTTAAAAGAGGATGATAATCGATACTTATCGCTTTTGAAGAAATGAGAGGAGTTTTCATAAATTCGGAGTTTCTCCCGCCTGCAAAAAAGCAATACACCTATTTATGCCCGCTTGCTATAGGTACAGGGTATAGCCGAAATTGAGGCGCTGTGTGCGTCATTTGGGTCCACGGCTCTATAGCCATGTGGCATCTCTTGGATCATTGCTGAACTTCACTTATTAAGTTGTCGAATGCGGGAGACGTGCAGATGTATATAAAAGCCGGCCGTGGATCTCAAAAGTCATACAGTTCCCAGCGAACAGCCAAGTAAACCAAACCTAGTCGCAAGCCAGACAGCTCAGCCAAGTAGAGAAATGCGTGGATTCATTGTAAGGATGCGCACGTTGGACAGGATTAAGCCGAGACTAACTCTAATACTCTCTCTCTCTCTGCAGGTTTTGTGTCTGTCCGCCGTGGCGCTGGCCGCCCCGCAGGGCTACAACTACAATCCCGGCCCATCGGCGCTGGGCGGCCTCAGCACGGCCAGCGGCAGCGGCGCCACCTTCTTCCAGGCCGCCCAGCAGCAGCAGCAGCAGCAGCAGCATGTGGTCAGCAGCGGCAGCCAACAGCATTACCAGCAGCCCCAGCAGGCCTTCTTCCAGCAGCAGCCGTCGCTGGTCCACCATCAGCAGGGCCAGCAGCAGCAGCTCGTGGAGCAGCAGCAGCAGCCGATAGTGTCCAAGCGCTTCTTCATCCACTCCGCGCCCGAGGATGTTGACGAGGAGTACAAGGAGCGTCACATCACGGTGGGCGTGCCCAAGCGCAACTACAACGTGGTGTTCATCAAGTCGCCGCAGCGCTCGAACAAGAAGACCTCGATCAAGATCAGTCCCGCCGTCAACGAGGACAAGACCGTCATCTATGTGCTCAGCAAGAAGGCCGACAGCTCCGACGTGCAGGCCGAGGTCGTCGAGCAGGCCAGCTCCACCAGCAAGCCCGAGGTGTTCTTCATCAAGTACAAGACCAACGAGGAGGCCGCCCACGCCCAGCAGCAGATCCAGGCCCAGTACGACTCCCTCGGCGGCACCAGCCAGCTGACCGACGAGGGCGTCGCTCCCGTCACCTCCGTGATCGGCGCTCTCGGCGGCGCTGATGCCGGCGCCTCGGCCGTCGGCAGCACGGGCATTGGCGGCCAGCAGGTGGTCTCCGGCGGCCACGCCCACACGGGCAACGCCTACCTGCCACCCAATTTCTAAGCGGTTGAGCTGAACTGTTTTAGGCAACGCTCCATAATTGTTGTTAAATAAATACGAATTGTTGTTAAAAATAGCTTTTGCCTTCTCATCGAACACATCTTCGCTTATTTAATTATAAGATTAATTTCTTTCTTCGCCTTCGTCTTCAGTTTTTGTAATCATAATTAATGCCTCATTGAGCATGTCGGAGATTAGCCGCTTCTTCAGCTCCAGCAAATTAATTAAGTCTTCAGGCCGTTCGGGGTCAGGGATATTCCCGGCGAAGTCTTGTAAAAAATGAATCTCTGGTGAATGTCAGCAACAAGACCTCAACAACAACAACAACAACAACAACAACAACAACAACAAACATTTACTTTCTCAGTCAGCAAAAAATTTAAAAGAAGATAAAGCAGCGAGGTTGAAGCTCAAATACCCTATCTAATGTATCTATTGAGTAGCTGCTCTTTGAAGAGGCTGAACTTGAAGTAGGGCAGCATGTGACGGTCAGATACTTAATGATTTTAATCCTCTTTATTCAAGGCCCAAATTAAATGTTTTCTTACTCGATATACGGTTCGGATCAAAGATTCGCCATTAAATTTGGATTTAGAATTTTTTTTTTTTTGTATTTACATACAAATATCACTTTTAGATATACGTTCATCTTTCAGGTAAGGCAACAAAATATTTATATATTTTTTTCCAATATATATATATATATATACATTCAATGAAAATATTATTGCAAAACTAAATATTTTAAGTGAAGTTTGAGTAAGGTAAGACAGTTTAATGTGTTACTAATTTGGTTTGGTTAGGGAGTAGGCAGGTTTGTTATCAATATTATTAATAACCGTATATCTTAAGTGTCAATAAAAATAATTCATTTGGTTTAGATATAATAATTATATTAATAAAATTATAATTAGACTATATCTGACTAATATGTAAAATATATATTTAATAGACATATATTATCAGCTTTAATCAGAATTATAGCATCTTTTTAAAACATTGCAAACTTTGAAGACCAAGTTTTAGTAGCCCAAGTAAGGGTATACCAACGAAAATATAAAAGTGTAATTGCAAAGTAAAGAAAATGTATTTTTTTGCGTATTTTTTTTATGGAATTACGAGTTACGAGCACATTGATTAGGTTTTGATTGCGCACAGCGCGTAGCTTTCGGTTATATAAAAAGTGTTTGTAGAAATGTGAATTGAAAGCTTTCGCTTTAAAGTGCCAGCTTTGGACACCAGCTGGGGGGGAGTCCCATGTGGCCAATTAGTGTCAGCAATGATAATTTATGATGTCAACATTTCATCGAGTGTCCTGGCAATCACAGTTATTAGTCGTAAATAAGTCAAGAGTCGCCGCAAACAATGTCAAATGTACAATTAATTGAACAAGCCGCCAATTAAAATCCGAGCTGCTATATATATGCGTATATATAACGCTATCCGCAGTTCGCGCCCGGTAAACAGAACACAACGCCCGGCCAGGTCATGACTCGCCTCTTCCAGCTGCAGGAGAACTGTCTGCGCCTGATGGGCTACAACATGGCCAGTTCCGGCGAGAGGAGCTCAGCTCTTGGCCCGAAGCATATTGGCTCGCTGCTGTTTGTGCTATCGGCCGAGTATCCGCTGCTCTCGTATATCATCTATAATCGGAATAACATGGAGCTGGTCACCGCCTGTCTGAGTGTCGCCTTCACCAACTTGCTGACTGTCGTCAAGATTTGGACGTTTCTCGTCTACCAGCAAAACTTTTGGCAACTGATGCAGCGCTTCAGGCAACTCTATTCGAAATGTAAATTCCACATTAATTAATTTTATTATCCAATCTCAAACCTCTCCGGACAGCTCGGCAACAGGGACAGGATGCATCTGGCTACGGCTATGTGGCACAGGCCAACAAGCTGGCCAAGTCGCTGGGCTGGGCTTATTGCCTGTCGTGCGCCTTCACCGGACTCTACTTTATGCTCGGACCCATCCTCAAGATTATCACCAGCAAATGGCGGGGCGTGGCCTACGCCAGAGAGCTGCCCATGCCCATGAAGTGAGCATAGACTTTATTAACTTGTGAATGAGTAATGAATGAGAAGCAGATTCGAACGCCTACTCAGAGTCCCATATCGGGGCAGTGGGCTGATTAGGATCCCACCTAGACTTCATTCGAACTCCCACATTTTAGCCAGCTTAGCTTAGCTCTGGGTAGGCAGGTTTCCCGCAGTTGAAAAACAAATTAAAAGCGCTCAAAATCACTTTTGCTTCTGTTCTGAAGTTCCTAGAAGGCGCTTTCCTTTTTCCAAAAGAAAACAATTCTTTGAATGTGTCTTAAAAATATATCTCCAGGGAAATTGTCGTTGTTATACTCTGCTCATAATGTGAAAAAAGGTATATTAGTTAAACGATATTAATGCTAAGAACTACAGAATCTAAATATATATCGTGTGTTGACATCGGAGAAAGTATTGGGATTGGTCGAATCAGGCTAAAAAATTAGGCTAAAATTAATAAGTCTCTCTCTTTACGGATAATTTCTCCACTTGCACTCATATCTAGTACTTATGTTTTATGTTTTAATGTTTTAATCTCCAAAACCATTTAACCACGAATATTGTACTCGAATACCTTTTGTATCAAAAATACTTTGCACTTAATTTAGGTATATTTAATTTTAAACTGGATTTTCAGCTGTTATTACATGGCATACAGAGCATTGCGCAGTCAGTCACATTCGAGAATGTTTTCGCTTTGTTTAATGTGGCAGTTGTTTACTTTTCAGAAAGCCAACCCGTTCTTCTTCTTCTGCACCTCAAGCTCCTCAATGGGCAATAGGCCACATGATGACTTTAACTTAACTTCGCCATCTTTTTTGCATTCAACCATTTTCTTTTCAGGTTTCCCTTCAATGATGTGGACAGTCCCGGCTACGAGTTCGGCTTTATCTACACGCTGGTTGTGACCATCGTCGTGGTGCTCTATGCCTCGGCTGTGGACGGTCTCTTCATATCGTTTGCCATTAATCTGCGCGCCCATTTCCAGGCGCTGCAGCAGGACATTCGCCAGCTGACCTTTGACCGCGGCGAGCAGCTGGTGCAGCGGCAATTGGTGGAAGTGGTCGACTACCACGTCCTGCTGCTCAGCCTGTGCAGACAGCTGCGCCACACCTACACGCCCATCGTCTTTGGCCAGTTCTTCATAACCTCGCTGCTGGTGGGCGTCATCATCTATCAGATTGAGACGGTGCGCAGACTTAGATAAAGATAACACTTGCCTATTGTTAGCTGGTTACCTCTTGGCTTAAACTTTTCTGCTTGCAGCACTTGGACTCTGTTATGGCGCTGCTCGTGTATTTCTCATTTTTCTTGTCCATAATGTTGCAGCTATTCATTTTCTGCTACGGCGGGGAGATTATTAAAGTCGAGGCAGGTTTCAACAATCCAAATCTCTATCTATAGTATATCTATATCCTCAAATAGATTTCAAACGTTAGCTTTATTTCTGTATTTAATTATATTTGTATCTGTATCTGTATCTGTATCTGTATCTGTATCTGCATCTGCACCTGCATCTGCATCTGTATCTGTATGTGTACCTTTATCTGTATCAGTATCTGTATCTGTATCTGCAGCTGCATCTGCATCTGCACCTGCATCTGCATCTGTATTTGTATGTGCACCTTTATCTGTATCAGTATCTGTATCTGTATCTGTATCTGTGTCTGTATCTGTATCTGTATCTGCATCTGCACCTGCATCTGCATCTGTATCTGTATGTGTATCTGTATCTGTATCTGTATCTGTATCTGTATCTGTATCTGTATCTGTATCTGTATCTGTATATGTATCTGTATCTATATCTGTATCTGTATCTGTATATGTATCTGTATCTGTATCTGTATCTGTATCTGTATCTGAATCTACCTCCGCACCTGTATCTACATATAATAAAGATAAAGATACGGATGTAGATACAGATAGAGATACACAAAAATATACAATTACAGAGACATATATATCTGCATTTGTATCTGCATCTGTATCTGTATTTGTTTATGTTTTTCCTTTGTATTTGTATCTGTATGTAGGCGTATCTACATCTGGGACATTATCTGCATCTGTATCTGAATATGTTGCTATATCTGTACCTGTATCTGCATCTGTATCTGAATATGTATCTGTATTTGTATATTTTTATGCATCTTTTGTATATTTTTATGCATCTTTATCATTTGCATCTGCATCTGTATCTATTTCCGTTTCTATATCCGCATATCTTACTTTCTCTAGATATGTGTCTATCCTATATCTTTATCAATTCCGCAATCTCTCACAGAGCCTTCAAGTTGGCGTTGCTGTGCAAACATCCGATTGGCACTTGGCTTCGCCCAAGCAGCGACGTTCCTTGGTTTTCATCATGCATCGCTCGCAGCGGGAGATGCTCATCAAGGCGGGCTTCTATGAAGCTTCGCTGGCCAACTACCTAGCGGTAATTGACAGCTGTTGATATATAGATATTAATATATTTGCCTGTAATTGTGTTGCATTTGTTGCAGATTTGTCGTGCTGCCATGTCGTTTATAACCCTTATCCAGTCCATTGAGTAAAGTGCGCAACGAATGTTGAATAGAGGAAGGTCGCAAAAGCAGCGCTTCAATTTGTTTCAATATGTTGTCTGTAGTTCTAGGCACGAAGCTGGTCACGCGAAATTTGACTCTAGAGTGCAACACTTGAGAAATGTTTTGTGGTTTTGTTGATAATAGTCCAATTATATGTGCATGCTAGAAACCACAATAATTGCTTTCTTTTTTTAAAACAAATAACAACAATAGTAAGCTGACTTTTTATAATAGATAAAAAGATTAGATCAAATAACGCACATAGAACGTGTTATTCAGTTTTGTTATATGACAGAAAATTAATTATTATATGCTATATTAGTTGACATGAAAAATAAATATAATCTATAGAGTGCTGAAGGTTGAATACCCTTCAATTTTGTTGTCTGTTTGCTTTTGTAGCCTGTGAGATATAAATGGATATATATCGGTGAAAGAAAGAGTTAGAGAAAGAGTATAGCAGATACCCTATAAATTTGGGGAGTGTTTGCTTTTTTAATGGAAACTAAAAATCGATATCTATTCAGAAAGAGAAAGAATTAGAGAACGACTATAGTAAACACCCTTCAAATTTGGAGTGTGTTTGATTTTTTGGCCTGTTAGATATGCCCAAGTAGTAGAAACTAAAAATCGATATCAATCGATTTCGGAGAAAGGAAGAGTTGGAGAAAGAGTATAGCAAATACCCTATAAATTTTTTGTCTGTTTGCTTTTTTAGTTAGTTAGTGAGATATGCCTAGGTAGTAGGAATAAAAAATCTATATATATCGATTTCGGAGAAAGACAGAGTTTTCAAACAAACGTGATATGCAAATGATATATATGAATTTCTATACCAAATTTTGTGTTTGCAGTTATCTCAGAGATCGACGTGAGCTCGTTCGCCTCGTGTATTGATGTCGATTGGGAATATAGTATATACTCATATCGCTGCAATCTGTTACATACATACTTACAACTGCAGTATACCCTAATGAGCCCATTACAGCTGAAAATGCAAAAGCTAAAGTCTACTTATTTATACTTATTCTATATATTTTCTTAATTGTTCCGCCTCAAGTTGCAATAAAACGAAAACGAAACTCAGTCCAATGGGGAGACAATAAATAAACCGCGGTCGATCGGCTGATAAGCGAAATGGGTGCACTGAAAAATCGCTATAAATACACAACGCGTCCGAGGAACAGCCGTCACTTGGCAACGGACTAATCACTGGACCAGAACAGAAACGCAGCCCCATCCGTATCTCCCGGCCGGAATTATAACATGAGCAATAGTGGGTTGGCTGCCGGACATAATCCGCCGTTGAACTAATTAACCCCGTTTTGGCATTTACTCGTAATTTGTCCTTTTTCGCTTTCGCAGAGCTTACGCTGGCCCTGCTGCAGCTGCCCGCGGGCGGGGATGTGGCAGCGAATGTGCGTCAGGCCGTGGACAGCATTGCGCAGCTGAAGGCGGAACATCCGCAGCTACAGCTGGCCATTTTGCCGGAGAGCTTCAACGGGCCGTACAGCATTGAGGAGTTCGGCCGGCATGCGGAGCGCGTGCCGGACGGACCCACCTGCCAGGCGCTGTCCCGTCTGGCCCAGCAGCTGGGCATCTACATCATTGGCGGCAGCATAATTGAACGCGATGCCAAGGATAAGCTCTACAATACGTGCACCGTGTGGGCGCCCACCGGCAAGCTAATTGGCAGACATCGCAAGGTAAGTGCGCTGCCAATTAATTAACCAGCTGCTCGACTGAGTCCCTCGGGCGCCTTCGCAGATTCATCTTTTCCACGTCAACATCGATCCCGCCCACTGCGGTGGCGTCCAGTTCGACGAGGGGGCCGCCCTGACGGCGGGCAGCGAGCTGACCGTGGTCCAAATCGGCCCGCACAAGGTCGGCATCGGCATCTGCCACGACAAACGATTCGAGGAGATGGCGCGGCTCTATCGCCACATGGGTGAGTGACGACCTAATCCTTAATCCCTAATCCTTGAAGTGATTCAACAGGCGAGTCGTTATAGCCAGGTCCGTCTGTTCAAGCCTCTGTCTGTCTGCTAGGTGCTCTATTCTATTTTTGTATTGTATTTTTGCTGGATCGTACCACTATATCATATAGCTGTCATAGCACCACTATATCATATCATATATGTGTATAGCTGTCATAGGAAACCATACGAAAAGCTCCAAAATTCTGTTTTTATATGTAAAATATATAACAAACTTTATTATGCTCTTTATATATAAGAAAAATATTATTATAGGGCTATTATATCATATAGCTCCCATGAAGTGTATTTTTAATATATTACATATATCTCTCTCAGTTTTGAAGCTAAGTACCTCCTCTAAAGGGGGCGTGGCAAATCGATCAAAACTTGGGGCAGGTAAACTGCAAAATCCCACATCTACCACCATACCGACAAATTACAAAAATCGATATTTTTCGCAATTAACGGCGAAACTTATATTCTTACTTGTTCTTTACTTCTCAGGCTGCTCCATGCTGGTCTATCCGTCGGCCTTCTGCATCTGCCAAGGCCCCATGCACTGGGAGCTGCTGCAGCGCGCCCGCGCCACGGACAATCAGCTGTTCGTGGTCACCTGTGCGCCTGCCCGCAACAATATGTCCGGCTACGTGGCCTACGGACACTCCATGATTGTCGATCCCTGGGCGCGGGTGCAGCGCGAGGCGGGCGAGGGCCGTGAGCTGATTGTGGAGCAAATTGGTAAGTTGCCCTGATTTGAGGCCACCGCAATTCCATAGAGTGCCGTTTCAATTTCCGCCTCTCACTGACAGATTTCGACATGGTGGATGAAGTGCGTCGCCAGATTCCCATTTACAAGCAGCGGCGCACCGACGTCTATAAACGGGCCGGAGCGGACGTTTGAAGCTGGGCTGGGGCAAAAAATGTAGACAACTCTTAATAAATATGCAGCGGGCATGGAAGGGCCGACTTGATGATACCCTGTAATTAGTGGTTTGGCATTTTTCTGGTGTTTCTTATTATAGAGAAATTTGTAGAGCTTTTGTGTTTAAATTCTAATCTCAATTAAACATTTTCAGAAAATATATCAACCAAACGTGTTTATCTTTCAAAGTGCATTCTTGGTTTGAAATTAAAAAAAAAAGTTGTATGGTTTAAGGTTCGAACCTCGTGCTACGCTGCTGGAAACGATTGATAAGGTGAATCTAAATGACATTTATTTTATGATCTACCTAGTAGTGCTGGAAAGTATTTTTTACTTAGCATTATTTGATTGCATTTTATTATTATTTTTAAATTGGGTTCGAACGTAGTCGCTTTAAAAGGGTTTCACTTTACTTCACCCGCTCCATGATACCCTGTACCCTGCTTGTTTTTCCTACAGGGCATAATTAAGTCGAATGAGCAGCGGGAGAGCAATTCCACTGCTGCTGATACGACTCGACGATGCTTCTTATCGGCGCGGAGCTTGGGCAACGGCGGATGCCGCCGATAGAGCTGCCAGTGGAGCGCGGGCCTCAGTGTAGTCCAGTGCGCGATTGGGAAGCGAACGAGAACTCGGCTAAAGCTGAAACTGAGACTGCGACCGCGATTGAGAGCCGACAAAGATGTTGATTGCCTCGCTGGCTGCGCTACTGCTCTGCGGCTGCCTGAGCGATGTGGAGGCGCAGATAGCCTACAAGGGTCACCTGTCGGAGCTGCGCATCAAGGAGCTGGGCCACCTGGCCATGCGCATGGAGCACTCGATCAACGCGCAGAAGTACGCCTGCGACAGCTACTACGATCACGTCTGCAGTCGCAATCGGCCCCTGTTCTCGGTGATGGGTGGGTAAGCAGGGGGCGGGGCAGTAGAGCCAGCCAGCTAATCTAGCCAACCGCTCCGCAGGTCACATGCCGCAGAGCAACGATCTGATCCAGCTGCTGACCAAGCTGCAGAACGATCCCGCCCAGTTTGAGGCCAAGCAGAAGCTGATCGACTTCTTCATCTCGTGCAACATGCAGAAGTCGCTGCAGGACTGCTATCGCGAGACGTTCGAGTATTTCAAGCCGCTGTTCGGCTACATCATCACCAAGGATCTCGTCGAGGGCAGCTCGCACGAGCTGCGCGAGTTCCGGGAGCTGATCCAGCGCTTTGTCGAGCGGAGCAAATCGGTCTTTGGCACCGATTCGCATGCGCTGAGGAACCGACTGCAGACGTACAAGGAGAAGTTCGCCACGCCGAGCATCTACTTCTATGCGGGCGACCTGAACCGGGAATACGCCGGGCTGCGCATCTACAGGGAGAGCTACGAGCACAATCTGCGCAATCTGGAGCAGCACCGGAAGCGCAACTCCACCTACGAGCTGGGCGTGCAGCGCACCATGCTCGACTGGAGTCTGTATCTCTACCAGAGCCGGCACATGCCCATGTCCTACTACTATCCGACCTTCACGGTCCACCTCTACATGACCATGTTCAACATTAGCGAGCGCCAGCGCGACCTGACCCACTTCCGCGAGGAGGTCGAGTGCCTCAAGCTGCCGCAGTACGTCAACGTGCTGAGCGAGGCCCGCATGCTGGCCGTCATCTACCTGAAGAGCTTCCGGCACACCTGGCAGGAGTACAGCGACTGGATACAGACCTCGACCAGGCATCGTGAGATCTACGACCACGAGAACGAGATTCTCCGCCAATACCAGCTGAGCAACAAGCGCCTCTTCTTCACCCTCTACGCCCAGAACTTCTGCGAGTTTGGCAAGGAGCTCGCCGAGCACGTCTTCTACCTGGGCCTCAAGGAGAACGCGGACTTCTTCAACACCTACTCGTGCGGCTATCAGACGGACACGGCCAGAAGCTGTATATGAAATTGTATCCAACTGTTCAATATAAGCTTGACGACACGTGAGAGTAATTAACCACGTCAAGTTCCAGTTTAGTCGGCGGGAATATACTTAGATTCCAATTGCTGGTAATGCATATTCTCTTTTTCCTTATATACTATGTAGTTTTTTGGCATAGGAATTTTTATTGCTCTAAATTAATTCTGCACTTAAAATACATGCATTATACAAAATAAAATTCTTTTGAATTAATAAAATATATAATGCAATATAAATCCCATTCTGAGGGGGTCAAATTTAGGTCAAAAACCATGCCAAAAATTACAATAACTTTATTATTAATTGTATAAACGATTTTTTCATTTTGCAAAAAATAAATTTTTCGAAATTTTTACAAAAAAAATCATGTACTAATTTTCGAAAATTTGTTTTCAATATTTATAATCTTGAATTTCTATATTTAATCGATTATGGCTCCCACATTTTAAACTCCCATTTTGGTCATGATTTCCCTATAATTTGATGCTGCATTTAAAATATATGCATATTTAAAATACAAAATTTTTGGAATTTTTTGGTTAAAAATAATGCCAAAATTTCGCTTTGTCGACTGATGAAATAAAGCTAAATAAACTTGCTTACATTTAGTTTTTTTCTATCATACTTTAATAATTAATTAATTATAGTTAATATATTTCTACTCATGTTTAATGATGTTTACTTATTTTCATATAGTCTATTACTCCCACTTCCAAGCAGTTTGTGGCAAGAGGGTAAACTACTTAGCTTTCAGGGGAGCCTTCTTATTAGTGCGTCCTGCGAACCGCTATCCTATTACCCGTCCGACTGCTTTTAATCCTTTTGGCGGTTGGCTTGCGGTTGCGTTTTGGCGAAAGTTTCAGTTGCTCCTCCTGCTGCCGCCGCCTTCTCCTGTCGGAACTTGTGCACCTTGTCGAAGTAATCCCCGGCCTGCTGTCGGCGATAGAGTCTGGCCAAATCGGTGCAGCTTTTGCCTAGGCCATCCACCGCGGCCAGGTCGGCGCCGTGCGTAACCAGAAGCTTGATAAGCTCCAGGCTGGCGTCCATGACCACTGTGCCCGGGGCCAAATGGAAGCACAATTAAAATTATATTTGCCCCAAGGGGGGGGAGGGGAGCTCACCTGCGCGCATCAGCAGCGTCCAGTCACAGGCATCCCTCGCCTCCAGATTGGCGCCCGAGTCGAGGGCAAACTTGACCATCGCCAGCTGGTCGGCGTCCACGGCGTAGTGCGCGGGCGTCAGCCCATTGCAGTCGATCGTCTCCAGCGGCGCCTTCTTGTTCAGCAGAATCCGTGCCGCGGGCAGATGGCCGTGGTAGAAGGCCAGCTGCAATGGCCCAACGGGGAGCTAAATAATCCAAGCTAATTCTCGAATCGCACTCACATGCAGCGGACTCCGTCCGTTCCGCGGATTGCCCAGCTGCACGCTGCAGCCGGCCGAGAGCAGCACATCGATAATGCACATCTCGCCCTGCATTATGGCATTGGCCAGCGGCAGATAGCCATTGGGGCCCGGATAATCCACCAGGCTGGGCCGACGACGCAGCATGCGCTTCACCAGAAACTGCTGCGACTTGCGAATGGCGCGGTGCAAACAGTTCGTCGAGGGCAGCGCGGCCTCGGTGATGGCCTGGGGAGCGGGAGGAGCATTAAATAATACGGCGTAACTTTTTGTAACTATTTAAAGTTTTTCGAACTATAAGAACTTTCCTATCGTCGGTATATAAATAACTTTCAGGCTATAATTGCAGCAAGGAATCACGTTGCGGGCGGGCGTAACCGACTGCGCAATACTCATTGTCAGTGTATTAAACATAATTTTGATGTTGTTTATTTCTGCGGTCGACTCGATCTTTAGAGCAGTTCATTAGAAAACTGCCGAATTAGGAGACTTGGCTCTAAAATAGATAGAGTATTTCGCGGCTTACCCGCCCAAAATTGGCCGTAATTGTTTGTGCTATCTTTTATCAGTAATCTGATTTAAAATTTGTATGTAATTTGAAAACTTATCGGGCTAAATAGATTAAATCTACTTGCCACGCTCCCAGTGAGCGTAGACAAAAATCTGCCGTGGGTTCACACAAGTATATATTCCAAGTTACAAGTCTGGCTTTAATATCGGAGCAGTAAAACACCCAAAAAAGAAACCGAAATAAATTTAAAAGAATAAATAATAAATATAATATTTTCCCTAGAATTTTCGAAACAAAAATCAGGTTCAAGAACCAAAAATCAAAGGAGAGCCTGCTAATCTTGGAATACGTCGTGATTAGCAGTATCAACGCTTTACAATGATATCCGGCGAGATGGCCAGCGTCTCGTAGTGGCCGCCGTCCGGGGCCGGCTGCAGCGCCCTGATGCGCAATCGGTGGCCGAAATTCTCCTCCAGCTGGACGATGGTCTGGGGACTTGTGCTGGTCCAGAGCACCTGCTGCCAGCCGTGTCGCCTGTGGTACTTCTCGATGCTGTAGACGTCCGCCTCCGGCCAGAGTGGCCAGTCCAGGCGGACGCTGTTCACCGTTTGCGTCAGAATGCGCGCCTCAAAGTTGGGCCAGGGGGCAGCCAACGGATCGGATGGAGGCGACGTATCCGTTGTCAATTGGTTTGCAATTTTATTGTCCCGATGCTCCTGCTGCTTCTGCTGCTGGCTCGTCTGCTGATTGTTGTTTATATTTTCGGACATGCTGCAAGCCGTATATACACATTTGGCCAATTTGCCAGCTTTATTGGTTTTGGCCACATGCCGACTGAGCCGCCTGAGCTTTGATTCCTATTCCCAATCCCATTTCCCAGGCAACGTCAACAGCAACAACAGCACCAGCAACAACAACAACAACAACACTCACGGCAATAGCTTTGTCGATTTCACTTTTCCCTCCCCTCTTCGCCGTTATTTTGTCCTCCGTTTCTTACACTTCCGTAGGGTATGAGAACTTTGTCGCCAAATCTGTTACATATGGAAGGAAGTATCTTTTTGTTGCAGGATATATCAAGATATCTTAACCAATAAGAATAAACTTGGAATACTAAGATAATAGATTTATAAAGTTCCTTCTATTTTCGATACTATATCATATATATATTTTGTTAATCTTGTCATCAAATAAAAAGACTTACACACGAGGCAAAAATCTAGTGGCGAAGGCTTTTTCTGATATCAAATTTTGTATATGTACGTGTATATACATATTATATAGCTGCCATAGCAACAATCGGGAAGATCGATGTTTTTGAAGGAAAATAGTGCTTGTTTTCCTCTATCAAACTTAATCTTTGTAAACTTTATTATTGATACAAATTTCTATAAAAATGTAAGTGCTTCTAAGGGCATTAAATCTTCGGTATTTCGCAAATAAGTTTCCCAATTTTTTTGTTAAATCAATAAATTGTTGCAACATTGCCTGTTGGCTGTTGATTGCTTCTCCTGCGCCCGCGTTGCGCTGTCCACTGCAGGAGGACGCCTTTGTGTAGCTGTCCGGGTGGGGGAGAGGCGGCGCTGGCGGGCGGGCAATCGGCCCAGATGTACGTAGTAGTTTTTTTTTTATTATTTGATGTACTCAAACTGAAACTGAAACTTTTCTGTGTATTATATCTATATGTAGCGTGTATGTATGTGTGGCAGGCAGCTTACTTACTTAACGACCCTTTGACACACTCTGCAAGTTTGTGGAGGCTGGAGTGCGATGGGGTAGGGGCAGGGCCAGCTCTGAGGTTTTAGAGACTGGGCTGGGACGTTTATCTGTCGCGCGCATTGTGCCAACTCATCGACCACTACAAAATTACAGACTCAAAGAGGGGCAAACATAGAGAAAGAGAGAGAGTGAGAGAGAGGGGGGGGGGGCTGGGGTGTGGGTTGCAATGCGGAGAGATATCGTACTTGTAGCTGGGATGACATGCCAAATACAAAAGCTATCGCACACAGCCTGCCACACACACACGCACATGCTAAAAAATTATCATTTGTCAAAATCACAACATGAAACCGTTTTAAATTAAGCCACTCCGCCGTGTACATCAACCATGCCCCTCCGCCCCCCAGCCGCCCCACTTAAGCTGCCTTTTGCCTCAAAAAATGACATTGTCTGCGGCTGAAGTGAAGTTTAGTTGTCATCTTTGGCGGCGGCGGCTGCTCTTGAATTCACATTGATTGACGACGATGACGCCAAGGGACCGAGGAGAGAGAGAGCGAGAGAGAGGGAGACCGAGGGGGGACAGAGACAGCTGCCCTGGGGAGCGGACAGTTTGTATTAAATATCATCGCATGCCAGTTGACAGCGGAGTGCGGGTAAATTAACTTTATCATTCAGCCTGGCCCAGCTGAGGGCAATCAAAGGAAATCAATTTGCGCTCCAAGTGCGATTGCTCCATTGCTTTCCACTGGATTCCTATTTCAAAGCAAACAATTCTCGGGATCTCAAAACAATAAGAATGTTCGCCGTACAATTGGCGTATAATAATCGTGATGAAAGCGAATCAAGAGCAGTCGAAGGAATAGAAAGCAAATACAATTTCATTCATGTCTTTACATTTTGCGAATGAAATTTGAAGTGCACAGACTACATTTAATCACACCCCAGGCTAGCCTGAGATACATAAAAGTTTCATTGAAAAGAATCTTTTTATTGCTTCCACACATTTTCTTACGCAAACTCAAAAGAAAATTCGTTTTATTAAAAATTAACTACCAAAATCTTAGAACTATCAAACATAAATTTTATTTCAAAACAAGTTTAAAAAGAATATTATAAATATAAATTGCAATAAATATATAAATTGCAATAAAGAAATCCACATCAGTTAAATTTAAAATGATTTCTCAGCTATTGTCTTAATTATTATTTCCCTTTGCCTTTGCCCCTTTAAGTGAAGCTTAAGCTATGAAAATCCCAAATTTGACCCGCCTAGAGTTCGACTATTTCAAAATTTATTATCTAAAGGAAGTAGTAGTCAAGAACTTAGATTTCTAGGATAAGCAAAATATATATATTTATAATTTTTAGTTACGCCTGCTTTACAAAATCTTATTTACAATTTTAAAAAATGTTTGGATAGGATATTAATTTTTAATAATAATTGTTTTTTCATTGTATCAGATTTAGTTATACAACTCTAGCTACTTTGACATGACGGTATCCGTGGAAATCAAGCCCGGATACCAATTTTTTGGTTGCTTGGATAGACAAGTTTCTTAAAGGAACTCATTCTCCGGAAACAGCTTTTTGTATTATTTGTCTTCTATTTTCCCCATGGCCATCAATCACTTAGGTGCCTTCTTTAGAGTATCACAAAATCGGCTATTCAGGAGAATACTCGTTTGTGTGTATATTTACAGTGTACCTGGGGAGCAGCAGCTCCTTAGTGGGTGCCGCATCAGCATCAGCATCATCAGCAGCAGCAGCACCACCACCAGCAGCAGCTCGATCTCCCAGCAGTCATTAAAGCATCCAACAAAGCCGAAAACTGCTGGCACGCGCCAAATGTGGCCAATTTGCCTGTTGGCATCACGAAAGCGGCGGCAAAACACAATGCCAAAAACAATCATAACAAAACCAATAGACGCGAAAATGGCCCAAGCAGCAGGAGGGGCAGGGGCAGAGGCAGGGGCAGGGGCAGGGGCAGGGGCAGGTGGCAAGGCAAAAGGAATAACGAAGGAAGCCCGCAAGACAGGTGGCATAAAACGTAATGGGTTTGATTTTAATCTAAATAATGGGCTCTGTGCCGCGTGCTGACGTACATGGCTTAATTAAATAATTTATATAAATTACCTATACGCCTCTTACACGCACAAACACACACGCATAGGCTATATATATATATATGTGTGTAGGCGCAAAGCGCGCGCGCGTTCTCGCCAAATTCTGTATGTGAGCGCACGTGTGTGAGTGTGTGTGGCAGGTGTTGCCACCTCGTGCTGACAGTAAAAATGTGCAAGTATTTTTTTTTTCGGTTTTATTTTTTGGGGGTAAACAAGATACTCGTCCTGCCCCGGCTTAGTCTGTTTTATCAGCGCTCTGTGTACGCTCGACAACTTCCGGTTCGGTGTGTAAAAATTTACAAGCGGAACAGTTCTATAAAAAATTAAGAACAAGATAAACAACATCAGCACACACACGCATGCAGATAGGGGCATAAAAATTAGCATACGCCCGTCGCCGGTTGGCGTTTCCGTGCCGTCAGCCGCATAAAGCGATTTGTTAATCAGTCAACAACTTCTGCTGCTGCTGCTTCTTCTTCTTCTTCTTCTTCTTCTTCTTCTTCTTCTCCAGCGTGTGCAAGACACATTTAACAGTTAACATTTATCTTATTGTACGGTCGCTGCACTATCAGCCTTTCGGCTAGCTATTTGCTATTTGCAAGCTTTTTTTACTAGCCCGCCTGCCAGCGAGCTTTCGTTGGGGTCAACTGTCAAAACTGACAATTGAGAGCCACTCGACCCTCCCCTCCCTCTCCCCTCTCCCCCAACACCACTGCTGCCCTCGCGCTCTCTCGCTCACTCGCTCACTTGGCCGCATTCCGTGGTTGGGCATCACTGTCACACTCACTCACGCTCACTCACTCACTCGCTCACCCGCTCTCTTTGGCTTGTGCTCTTTGCATGTTTTCGTTGTAAATTGTGAACAGGAAGGATAACAGTTTTTGGTATTTTCGTTGTAGTTTTGCAGCGTTTTCGGTATGTATACATTGTGAATGCCACTGGCAGTGCGAGATTTGTTGTTGTTGCGCCGCGAGCCTAGCGAAGTGACGAAAGCTAAGCGAAATAAAAGCGAAATAAAGTAAAAACAAAATCGAAAAATATACACAAGAAGTGCGTTGTTGTTTTTGTTGTGTCTAACGGTGCCTTCAACGGTTGTAGGTAAGCTGCCCGCAGACAGTCCCGCTGCGACCCATCAATAATCAAGTGTAGCGAAATTTTTCAACATTTCTCTCTACTTGTAGTTATACTTTATTTTCTATTATTTTTGCTCCTCTGAAATGCGCGCATTAAAAACAATGTTACAAAGCGCCTTTTTACTCCCCCGACGCATTACCCAGCGGACGCAATTCGCTTGTGGCCAGTACGTGACATTCATCTCAAGCAGAAATAGTCCAGGTAGCAGAGGCTCAGGAGGGGATGGATTGCGAGGGGGTTAGCTGCTGCTGAGGGGGGTTGAGTTGTAATAAGCAATTTGTGGCATACCAAAAAAAAATCAAGTGTTCGAGGCGGGAGTGCCCGACCAGCAGATACCCTGGAACAAACGACAAACCCACTTGCATTCAGCCGTACACCACATCCTCCTTTCCCCCACTTCTCCCACTGAAGACTTTCAAGTTTATTGTCTAATCTTCGTGAAATTTACAGGACTTAAATATAGTATTGAAATATGTGCAAATACCAAAACGCAAAGCTGTACCTCTTAAATAGCCAATTTTGCAATCCTGGGGCGAATGGAGGAAATAATTCAAAAATTGAAATCATCTTGAGCTGTTAATGCTATATAAGAGTCTACGAGCCAAATTTGATAGCTCTGGCTCTGATAGTATTAAGGATACGGGGTGACATATCGGAAAATATGTAGTTAAAATATTAATTATTTAGCTCCTATAGTTTAAGAAATCTTATATATATCAAGAATATATATATATCCCGTCTAGGGTCATACTACCCTCTTTTAACCATTTTTAATGGCTACAGGGTATACAAAATAAAGTAGAAACGCAGCAAAAAATATAATTGATTGGTTTATAAAGCACAGCCAAAGTCTTGCACACACACACGCGTACAAGGGTTGGGGTTTCAAGGGGCTAAATGTTAAGAAACTATAATTGATGAAGTGCAAAACAATAAAGTCCGGCATTTGTTGGATTTATATCACACTAATTAGAATTCTTCTTCTTCGGCTGCTTCGGCTGCTGCTTATTGGCCATGGCCAATGCCAAAGCCAGCTAACAGCTAGAAGGTCCTCAAGGCAATTGATGCACTTGTCATCCCGGCTGACCGCAGCATCGGACGTGGCAAGAACTTTGCAATTTCCTACTTTCAAGCTGTGCTGTTTCCGATGTGCCACAAAAGTTGTGGCTGCCGCTTTGTCTAGCAGACACACACACACCCACACGGATAGATAACTAAGTGAGCTAATGGCAAGTGACAGGCGAACAAAGGCAAAAGCTGGCCTCGCACAACTCGTTAGCAGCTGTGCCATATGTTTGGCTTATCAGTGGCATTTTGGGGCAGCATTTCGTGTATTTGGTGTCTTGTTTTATTTTTTGGGTCTAGAAACAGAACAACAACAAATCAATATAACGCATAATGTGGCCATATGTGTGTTGTACTTAAAGCACAGCAAAACTTTTCGAAATTCGCGACTCTCATTTGAAGCGCAGGCGCCCTGCGCAACTAAGTAGGCAACGCTTTTTATTTCAAAGTCAAAAAGTCAAGCACAAGTGAGAGAGAGCAAGAGAGAGCGAGCGAGAGCATGAGAAAATTATGTAATAGAAATAGAAGTAGGCAAAACGCGACGGCAGCTAAATATATTATTAGTTAAAAAGCCAAAAGCTATTATATAGACACGCACAGCCAAACATGTAGGCATATAAATACATACCTATATAAATATATATAAATATGTATATACATATATATGAATTTGCAGCTAGCGGCTGTTAACTGCGCGCCTTGAGCGCTTTGACTTACGCTTCGAGCGCTGCTCATGCTGGGCCCATGCGTTAGAGCGGCACAGCTAGTGCTGCGCTCACTCAAATTGTAATCGGGGCAACTTTTGCATAGAGCGCTCAAGCTTCGGCTACCATTATTTTTGTTGAGCGCGCGTTTGAGCGCTTTTGGTTCGGGTGTTGTTGTAATTTAGGCGCCGCTACGGCTGCGACGCCGACGCTGGCGCCGCAGCAGCCTACAGCTGGTGTCTGCTCGCAACGTTTTGCTGCTCGCTGCTCGCCGCAACGGCCCGAGTTTTCCATGTAGGGAACTCGGCAGTGCGACACAGAAGAGTGCGAACATAGCATGAAGTAAGAAGCGCCGTATACGAAAAAAAAAAAATAGAAATAAAAAAATACTATAGCGAAAGTAAAGTGCACAAAAGTATTAAATAAAAATACCAGCACATGCTTAAGTATATATATATAAGTGTCTGTGTGTGGGTGTTATATACATGATAACACACGCTGCATAACAGGCATATAAAAGAAACAATAGAAAAAAAAACAAAGAAGCACACACACACGCTCACACAAACGCAGGCAGCAGCTCGCTCAAAATGCACTACAAGCAAAAAAATAAAAAAAATAACAACAATAAAACAAACAACTAATTCAATTATAAACAATTAAATTGCTGCACGCTGAGCTGCATTGGCAAATGAGTTAGGCTCGACGGCGGCAGCGAGGGCGACTGCAGCAGCGGCGGCGACTTTATGTAATCGGCGGCCCAAAAGTGTCAAAGTTCTTAAAAATTTGATTAAAACAGTTAGCTGTGTGTTACGTAAAACTGGTGTGTGTGTGTGTGTGTGTGCTGGTGTGAGCTGGTGTGTGTGTGTGTGGCCACCTATATGCCCCACACGGCTCAGCCTCGTAATGGGCACTTACGTGCACGCTCACATAAAAGAAACCCTAATAAAGAAATATCGATAAAAACAACAAAACACGAACACACAAAAAATAAGCAAAAAAAGAAATACAAGAATGAAAGACCGTTATCTTTGGCTTGCCGAAGCTTCAATACCCTAGCAGACATATAAGGATATATCATACTTAGCAGAGGTTCTTTTTTAAGGTTTTGTATCAGAAATTCGAGTTTTTTGACCAATTGTTCGCATAGAAGCTATATGGCATAATAGTCCGGTGTTATTTATTAAGTCATGAAGAACAAAAATGATAGTTCCTGTGGCAACAATATGATATAGGTGATTATAGAATGTTTCCTATATACTAGAAGTATGTAAACGACGTAACGGGCGGAGTTTAAATAGCATATTTTCTAATATATTTTTTTTATTTTATAATATATATTAAACTGATAAGTTTTTTATACGAACACAAAATTTCCTGCTGGTTTCTACGCAAGCTATATGATATACTAAAACGATGTTAATACGATAGTTCATATATGTTAGCTAGTCCATAGTATAGCTAAAAAACTTGTGTTTGGTTAAGATATCTTTAAAAAAGAAGTTGTCCATATCAGAACTCAACTTTTTATAAATGTTTGTTTTTGGAGCTTTATGCTAAAGTAGCCTGAAGCTAAGTGTTTTTTTTCTCTTATATGTACAGCTTACAAAAACAAAAAAATAATATTGACTGATGGTTCCTATGACAGCTACATGATATAGTCGTTGTATATAGTATGATTATAATAATTTACATATATCTATATGAATTTCTTAAAAACCACAAAGAATTGTATGTAAAACATTAAATTTTTTCCAGTAGTTCATGTAGCTGACACATGATATAGTGATCCGATCGATCCGACTATATATGCTATAAGGGCGACTTGTTGGTATAGAAAGAGAAAGAGACAGACAGACAGATTGACATGGCTATAACTGATCAAGAATATATATATAAACATTATGGTCTTACGGATATCATCCTCAAAATGTTGCATATTTGGTTACAAAACTTAAATACCCGCATAAACAAAAAACAGTAAAGAAAACACAGCACACATACGACGGACACACAATAGCCCGTGTGTGTGTGCGTGTGTGTGTGTGCGTCGTTGTGACTCTGTTTAAATTGGCTGCAATGTCAATATGTTCTTGTGGGGTTCAATGGTTATTGGGCGAACCCCAAACTAAGCAAACTCATTAAAATCAATGCGCTATCTTTATCTCCATCTCCATCGCTATCTGTTTTTTGTATTTGCATCTCTTTCCTTGTGTTATTTTTATACCACTTATATAAGCGTTTATTTTTCTTTTATCTGTGTTTACTTTGCAGCAACTCTTTCTGTCTGATGCTCGCTCTTCTTAGTGGATTTCTTTAAAAACAACAACAACAACAGCAACCACAACACAAACAACTTTTAAACTTTGCTCCTTCTACAACTACAACAACAACGGCAACTGTTAGCAACCACAACAAACACGCACGCATTAAGACACACACACCCACACACACACAGACACCAAGCTGGAATTTCGCAGCGGCAAATCTCAACGGAATATTTACTGAGTAGCAGCAGGTAAGTTAATGCACAACTGCCCAGCTACGCAAAAGTATCTGAAAGTATCTGAAAGTATCTTAAAGTAGCTGAAAGTATATGAAAGTCTCTGCAAGCGTTCAAAGTATGCGACAAGTATTCTCCAAACTCGCAACTCTCTAAAACTAAAACTCGGCAAACGCTTGCAACAACTTTTCGCATTTTCACGCGTGAAGTGGCCAGACACCACCCAACGCCAACCTGTCACCTTTTGAGCTGTATGCAGATTCGCATAATGAAAAGCCTTCATTTTTTTTTTTGCATTGATTTGCAAGTACACTTACCGATAGCAGGGTACTCTAAATGCATGTATAAAAGGTTTCGAATTTATTATGGCAAGTATTTCTTTGATTTTTGCTTCTTGGTTTTCTTTATTTCTGAATCTTGGTATTAAAAATTGATTTTCGAATAAGCTGATTGTTTTCAGTTTAAGTTTTTGCGACCTTACCTTTCTCTCAGTGTAGCCATTAGTGAGCTACGGTCAACAAAAAGGGTTTCTACTTGACAGTTGGCTTTGGCCGGGCTTACGCTGCGTATACTTAATATCGGTGTTGAGCCGCCCTTAAGAACCCCTTTCGACGGCGCCATAGAAACGGGCACACAACTCAACTTGGCTTATTTGCGTGTTTATTGGCTTTAGCTTTTCATATCACAAAAACAACTTCAAACGTAATTGGATAGCCCCAACGACGGAAAAGAAATGCGAATTCGTTTTTTGTTGTTTCTGTTTCTATTGCTGTTGTTTGGGCACACCTTGAGAGGCAGCGGCTGTAACAGCAGCTGAGCCATCAAATTCTAAACACGAAACCCATAAATTTGCGCCTTTTATTTACATATATTATAGGTCCGGCCCCAAAGCCTTGACTAGGCTGTAAAACCCTTCTGTTGCGACGTTTCTAAAATGTTGCCTTTCGCCTCAAAAAATTAAAGTGAATTTCGTTAAGTTTCGTTAACTGACAGCTTAGCTTGGGCTAGGCGGGCATGCTCAACTGCCAGCTACACTGTCAGCAGAGTTTAATAGGAACTATCGAAAAAATTCTTAAATATATATTTTATTAATTCGTTGGTGCCAACAAACTCTCAAAAGCCTCAAGAAATTTACCTATAATTATTATTAGGTGTAAAATATTGCGTTTTATATAGAAATTTTAACTGAAAAATTGAGTTGAAAAGCAAAATTTTGCAAATAAAAATAAAAATGATACACATACCAAAAATCAAGCTTTATATATATAATATACATTTGAGTAAAATTAACCAAACCACTCAATTATCATATTTGATAGCAGGTAAGAAGTTAGATAAAGCTACATTTTTTTTCATCTTGAATGTATAGATTTTTTTCTATATGATATTTAGCCGTCCCTCTAGCATGCCCCTTTTGAACACTCTTTTTAAGCATAGGGTATGCTTAAAGTGAATTCCGCAAACGAAAAATTTGTTTTTCTTTATTTTTGCTGATGGGGGAGCTAAGGATGGGCCTGGGGCTGGGCTGGTTTAGCCCAATAAACAATTCTGCTGACGCGTGGCCGCAGGGCGCATGAAAAGCTGAAAATTCTTTGCAGCGCCAGCTTAATTCATTAGCTTGGCACAGGAAACGCCGGCGGGGCAAGCGGAGAACGAGAAAGAGATAGAGAAGGCGAGTCCTCACTGCCGTGTCCTGTACATCCTGCCGATCTGTCAGTCTGTCAGTCTGTAATTCCGTCCGTCTGTCCATCTGCCTGCCTGCCGGGCGTATGCTTTTTATGTCAAACTAATTTGGTTGCTCGTTTAGCTGGTGTTGTTTTAATTTGTTGCCGCTCTGCCCCAGCTCCGCCCCGCCCCGGCCCAGCCACGCCCCAGCTTAAGTTCGTTAGCCCAATTTGAGCAAATATTAATACATGGTTATAAAGCCGCGCGTACTAGATGAAAATGCAAATGGAAATGGAAATAAGCCCAGCCAAGTAAAGTCGAGGCGCGTCCCGCTGAGCGCTGCTCGCAAAAATTTACAAAATTGAAAATTTTATTTACATTTCCTTCATATATTTTTTTTCCTGGTTGCTCCCACATTCATTAGGACATTATTGTGCGGGGTCTCAGATAATATTAGATTATGTGTAGTACAGCAGCTGCGTGGTAATTCCAGAAATGTGTACTGAACACACAGGGAAAGAGACGGAGAGTACTGGGCACTGTCAAGAACTTGGCTTGGACAGTCGCCGAGGCGGCCAAGCGGCGGCATTTAAGCTAATCGGCTTAAAGTATCAGGACAGGCACAGGTGACAGGCCAACTTGGCGGGCGCACTCCATGCGTATTGCTAAGAGACGATGGGGGAGGGGGAGGGGGGCCCCCTGGGCATTGTCCTGTTTGAGCACAATTTAATTTGCTGCCTTTTTCTCTCGTCTTTTTTTCTGTCTCCATTTCTCTTTGCAGTTGCGGAGTTGGGCGCAGCGAGAACCGCAAGTGCACTTGCCATACGGAGCAGCAGAAGTTGCCACGCCCACAGAGCCAGCCGAAAAAGACCAACAGAAAAATAAAACAAAATGGCGGCGTTCATTGCGAAACAGATGGTTGGAAACCAATTAAGTGCCGTTAAAGGTAAGTCAAAGTCAAAGGCAACCAGAGTTGTCTGCACTCGAGCAGCCAGAAAAAAGCTACATTTAGCGGTATACTCATAAAGCAAAAGCTTCATTAAATATTAAATAAAACAAAGCGCGAAAAAAGTAATGAAAATTCGCTTTAATGGATATTATATTTACTTACTATTTATTTATTTTATTTATTAAATATTCAAAGCTAGTTTTTGCGGCTTTCACACAAAAACGTCGTTATTAAATATTAAAAAAGAACGCAAAAAATGAGTTAATGCATTTTCGCTGGGGATTTTATTGAATTACATTTTAAATTATTTTTGTGGCTAGCTATAATTAAATCGTAATTGGCGTGGAGCTGTAAAAAAAAACAATACACATATTTATATACATGGCTAAATTATTGCAAGTTTTGCTTAAGTACGCATAGTCGTATTTTATGGCATTGATTAATCCCCAAAAAAAATTTAAAAATAGTTTTGAAAGACACTTTAAAGGCTTACAACGTGGAATAAAACCCACTTTGAATTAAATGGTCATTAAATAAATTAGAACAGGAAAAGCTTTCCTATCGGAGAGCTTCCTTCTGCGAATCTCTGTTTCAGTTGTCGTTTTTTGTATATCCCCATGCTTTTAAAAAGCGTTCAAATTTGACGCCGTCGGATATTTTCTCTAGCTAGATTTGACGGGAAAGCAGCGCAATTGGCAATGGGGCGGGCAACGCAAAGGCCAGCAAATTATTCACCCACTCTGCCAGGCACGCAAAGTATCTTATACGATTATGCTGAAGTATACACACACACACACACATACGGCTAGATAGGGTAGAAATACATATAGACGTATATGTATTTTTGGCATACGCGATCGATAAACATACATAATTCATTTTCAAGCTGCTGCACAGCGCAGAAGGAGGCAAATACAAGAAACTGCCACACATGAAAGTGGCTAACGCTTTTAGCCTCCACAGGGCCCCGGCTCAGAGCTCCCCTTCTAGCTGCAGGCACCCCAGCGCATAGAAGTAGTTGTTGTTGTTATTGTTTAATCGTTGGCTGTGCAATCGCTTGGAAAATCATTGAATGCTTTCAAAAACGTGGCTTGGCGCTAGAATATTTTATTTAAAACGCTTATCAACTGGCAGCACATGCGACATGCCACAATGCGGCAAGTGGCATCAAGGCGCGACATTATGTATCTAGCTAGGCATGTATACATAGATACAAATGTATCTTAAGCTATTTGCCGCACTCAATTTGCAAGC
Organism: Drosophila sordidula; assembly: GCA_035047465.1. Taxonomy (NCBI): domain Eukaryota; kingdom Metazoa; phylum Arthropoda; class Insecta; order Diptera; family Drosophilidae; genus Drosophila; species Drosophila sordidula. The sequence goes on along the minus strand of JAWNPQ010000219.1, from coordinate 156,105 downwards.
GCTGCTGCGCTCGGCCAGCAACCAGAGTCGACTCGACTCGACACGATGCCCGGCCCCCAGCCCCAGCCCCCGACCCCAACCTGCCCCTCCTCTCCTTACTGAAACTGAAGCTGGCGCTGAGGCTCTTATCAAGCGCAGAAATTCTGCACGAATGCGTCGGGAAGTGGTTCTAACAAATTGATACAGTTAATTGCGTAGATTGATGCTAAATTTACAGCACTCGAGGAACGACTTGGCCCAAGCATAATACCACTTACGATGCCAGCGAGGAGGGGGCTGCAGAGAAGTGCAAAGTAGAGTGAAAAGAGGCGGCAGCTCAATCATTAGCCACCCAACCTGCCACAGGCACTTGCCACTTGCCACTTGTCAAGCTGTCGGCTGCGGTTCGGGTTTGGGTCGACGGGCCTGCCATTGGGCATTAGGCCATCAAATTCTGCCAGTTGCCAGTTGCCTGTGATAGACTGGCCAACAACATGAAAATGCCATTAGCATGACCGTCAAAATCGAGAAATCAAATCGATATATAGCACACATAATGCCACATCAAATACTTTCAGCCTACTGCAATTGCCAATTGCCCAGATACAAAACTGCAGATACTTTGCCTCTTCTTTCCCCCCAGTTGGCCTGGCAACCAAACTCAAAGTGCGACATAAAAATGCGACAAATGTGAAAAATATTAAATAAAAAGCTAGTTAAAGTGCTGCAGGCGAGGTTGAGCGACTATAAAATACCCTGTAGCCAGCCAAGCAGATGACAGCCGTTTTTTGACGAATATTATGAAATATTGAGAATTGAGATCAGATTAATATATATAATATACATATATCATAATTTACAAAAAAAAAACGTTCGTAGGAAATTTGTAGCACGTAAAGATGAAAGACCGTAAAATACTTTCAGTTTTTGGGGTAAAAATATGAGGGAGGTCTTAAAAAAACCGAAAATGTCTGGTCTTGGGCTCATATATTCTTAGAAATATACTTAAATACAGCGAGGTGAAAACCGATATTTATCGGTTTCAGAAATATTGCAGCTATGGAAAAAATACGTGTTCATTCCAAATTAGCTGTTTTTAGCTGTTTTACTGTTTGAATTTAGACGCTTCTCCTTTCCACACCTATAAAAATATATAGCCAGTGTTCTAATTATGAATTGTTAAATCAGTTATATATAAATATACATTTATATGAATACAAATACATCTTTATCTATTTTTAGTTGCTATAATCTTTAAAATCTTTAAGATAAGTACTAAAGGATAGGCAAACAGAGAAATGGAACTAAATAAACTGATAAACTACTTTTGCCTTAATTTGCACTCAAGGATAATTGGTATAGAGCTCAGGAGCTTTATAGAGTAAATACGTTTAGTTGTAGTTCAGAAAATAAATACACCATGGCGTCGTAGATGCCCGTTTCTGGCTTCACGCATTTTCAGAAAAACTTTATGACAATTTTAACGCATTTTCAATGGATTCAGGGCGTAATAAAAGTAAAGAGCAGAAATCGTAAAAGGGCAAGGCCACTAACTGAAAAGTGAACTATGTTCGACTGCAGTGGAACATTGTTTGGGAATTTAACTTAACAATTGCAAATCTGTAACACATTTTCAGCTCGGTAACACACGGCGCACAGATGGATGTTTGTGTGTTTGTGTATGTGTGTGTGTAGGGGGTGTAGGGATGGCAGCTAATGCGTTTCCATTGTCGAGCTCTGAGCTCACAATCGGAGAATTTATTTGAGCTGCTGTCGTGTTAGCCTTTATTACTATTGCCTGTCTTATGCGGGGATAAGTTATATGGATTTGAAGCACTTCTTGGTTGCCGGAGGGGATGGGGTTAAGTAATAAATGTTCGCAACGTGCAGACAGCAGTCAGCGTAAAATAAAGTCATAAAATATCGTTTTAGGCCGCCATTTACTTTAAGTATTTGTAAGGAAACTACTGCGCAAAAACTTTAAATTTTCTTTTTTTTATTACAGGTAAGCGTTTTGTTTGTGAAACTGTGCATCATTTCATCTAAGTGCGTAAGTTGCATTAATCTTTCAAAAAGCGTTTCACAGCTAACAATTTTGATATATAAGTTTACTAATAAAATACCATATATATACATATATCGAACATTATTAAATATTGGGCACAAATTCCGTTTATAATTTATCGCTTGTCTTTCAGTTTTGAATGGAGAAACCGAAATTTTATTGATTGGCATAAAACAAAAAAAAAAAAACAAAAAAAAAAAAACGCATGAGCAAACAAACAATTGAAAATATTAGAAATTTTTATTGAAACTGCATAATAGACTCGTTCAAAATTGAAATTGATTATCGAAATGCGAGAAAAATTAAAAAAATAAAGCATAAATATTATTTAACTAACTCGTAAGCCTAGAGTTGCACTAAAAATAATACACTTTGTTTTTTGAAACCTTTGGTACAAATACTTAAAATACTAACCCACACACTCACACACAATATACACACATTAAAGATCGTTTAGTTATGAACCCCTTCGTGCTCCCATTAGCTAGTCTCCCATCCATAAATCCACTTGATAACTACGTATATTTATATTATATAACTTTATTGTATTCTATTTAAGCTAAAGTGCACACACAATTCATGTAAAGCCCCTTAACCAAAATAAGAAAAAAAGAGCCAAGAAAATAAAAATAAATGTGCATACATTTGTACGCTCCTCCTCGCTCAGTACCTATTCACAGCCGAACTTTACCTCATTGTAAAACACACACTAAACACAAGAGCTTGACAAACACCAGCAACAGCCAAATACAAAATACAAAACTCAAAACACACACACACATACACACAGCAAACACCTCCAGAAACGATACCCAAGTGCACAGCAATCCTTAGAAATTTTCATGCACTTCACACTAAACAAACAAAAAAGTAAATAAATAATAAAAAAAACACACAACAATGCCCGACGCCCCAAAGCCTACGCCTACGGGCCACGCCCACGCCCAGCAACAATGAACACAGCTGCTTTTATAAAAAATGTAAAGAAAAGAAAAGAAAAAACACACAATTCAATTTCTTCTATTACAATTTCTTCCTGCCTACACCCAAACTCGATAAGGTTATTTCTTTTTTTTTTTTGTTGTCTCATTTTTTAACGCTTCTTCTTACTTTGTACTCACTTATATTAACACGAATGCCACGCCCAGTCACGCAGTCCCACGCCCACATTGTAAGGCTCAAGCGGAAATTCGAGACGCGCAGCTGCTACCATTTTATTTTTTTTTAACTCTTCAACACTGAAACAGCCGAAAACAACCTTTAAAAATGTACATTACAACATGTTCTATTACAATAGCCTTTTGCTTACACCCAAACTGCCTGAACACAAAAATTTCAACACGAACAGAAATTTAAAACTCACATGAAATACGTTTTTGCAAATTTCCAACACATGAAACAGCCTCTACACTTCATACAACTATTTTTTCCTAGATTGATAATATTGATAATAACACACCTTTATCTGCCCAACACTAAAATAAGCTAAACAATATACACACACATACCTATTAACTGGTTATCGTTAGATTTATCGATTATTCATCGGTTTTTCAACTTTTCAACACTGAATAACCTTAACAATTATACTCAATATACCTTTTTCAACACTTACACACAAACTATTTACTTACTTTCTATCAGCTTTCGAACATATTTCAACTTATTCAATTTCTATCTCTCTTTCTTTCCGATATATATATATTTACTTAACTGCCCAAACTATCCACTATATTCGCATACTCACACGAATCGCCTAACGCATATCAATTTCATAAAGCGTAGCTACTAACTAATCTTTCTCTATATAATACCAAAAAACCAAATAAAATAGAAAAGAGATAGAGTGGCGTATTAATGGAAACTTTACCTTTACTCTCCCCCCACGACCAAAACACACGCTAAACAGATGCTGCAGGCGGTAATTTCTCCAGATCTACCTAAATATTATATAATATATATATTTATATATAATCTCGTTTCTTTGCATTTCAACTCGAACTTTTGTATGACCACACAAAAATGCATTTTTGATTCGATTCTTGCGAAATTCCAAATTAGAGACACCCCACATGATACCAGCATTCGTAATCGTGTACAAATCGTACTCAATATGTGATTATATGATATGCATATATTAAATTGGGCTTTATTGCCTTTTAGTTTTTGCTCAAATACAAACCGAACTCATAATTATTTCATATACCTAATATACTTATTTTACTTGCTGCACTCCTCTCTCCCACAAAAATGAATAAAAGTTTGCCATAGTTGCACAAAAAAATAAATAAAAAAAAAAACATGAAAAAGAGCTTTTAGTACCGTTAATTATGCATAACAAAAACTTTGGGAAAGGAAACTTTTGTTGCCATCAAAAAAATCAATTTGAATTTGCTTTACAAAAAAACGTACTTGACATTAATAATATTGCTATATTGCGTAAAAAACTATTTTAAATTGATTAAAAGTGTAATTACAAATTTAATTTAATTTTATTTACATTTTTGTTACTAATAAAAAGATACTTGAAATTTGAAATTATTTTGAAATAGACATAGTTTTTTAATCGATTTCCCAGCATCTCTATATTCGATATTTATTTTTTCTCATTAATTTCTCAAGCATCTGTACTATATACTACTTATATGATTAATAAATTTGAAGAACATAAGAACAAGTTTTGCATAGTTAGCATTGCGTTCAGTTTACTGAGTTTTTCGAATATTCTACTAACAGCAAGAAAAAAAAATTATAAAACTAATAAAATTATACTTGAAACAAGGAACAATTATAGTACATACTCTACGATTATCGATCGATTTTGCATTATAATATTTTGTAATTTTGAAAGTTAATTATTTGGAAATCTTTGCCTTTTCCGTTTGTTATAAATTGCTTCTATATCTACTTCTACTTCTACTTCTTCTCTAACTACTACTAACTACCTTCTACTACTACTACAACAACAACAATAACAACAACAACAACAACTTTTCGTACTACTCTACTTAAACCATATATGGAACCATACTAACTACAAATAAAACAACTTACATCTTCTACTACCTCTACTACTTAAACTACTCTAACTACAACTACAACAACAACAACAACAACAACAATTCTACAACTAATATACAACGTATTTACAATGAGGTAAAGTATAAGTAAATATTATTGCTATGTATATAACACAAACTATCTATCTATATTAACTATCTATCTACCTATATCTATATCTATTCTATACCAATCAATTGTTGTTCTCCTAAAGCCCCAAATCGAACCCTTTGGCCCGACACTTAAGTTAGCTAAGCCTGTCAATAACACAAATGCTGAATGCCCTCAATAAAAAAGCGCGAATTTCCCCCCTCTCTCTCTTACACGCTCTCTACTCTCCCCTATATTCTCTATTTTCAATTCCCATTTTGATGAGCAAACATTTTGACACATGCGACACGTGCCACTGGCAGGAAAGACAACGCCATCTACATGACAGATACAGATACAAATGCAGATACAGATACAGCTGCTGATACAGCAACAGATTGAAATAGAGCTACAGCTGTCCACAACATGTGCAATTGATGTACTTATCCTCCATGCAAATGTCGCTTACTTTCGCAAATTCTCAATTGTCTATCAACATGTGCGTCCATCTGGCGAACAGAAAGGAAAATGGGAAACTGGGAAAGCTGCTCGCAGCGCCCGGTTTGATATTGCGGCTAATGCGAAAATTCAATTTGCCAAACTCGCTTTTCCTCTTTTATTTTATATATAGAGCAATTGGTAACATATTCCCAATTGCGGTGCAAACTTAAAGGGTTAACAGCTGATAAATGATTACGCAAATTCTTAGATTACGTTGTGACTTCAAGTTAAACTGATATTGCGGTCAACGTGAAAATTGAATTTATCAACTGAATTTTCTTCGTTTTTATGTAGATATATTCTTATTTCATTAGAACTGATATTGCGGCTAATGGGAAAATGTAATTTGCCGACTAGTTTATTTTCTTTTATGGTTCTGTATAAATTAATATAAAAATAATTAAAATAAGTCTTATATATATATAACGGATGAGCAGCAATACAGTACAGGCACAAAAATATCAAGAAATCGAATGAGTTCTCACTTGGAAATTGTCAGATTGAATTTTTCAGCTCTCAGCAACGGGAATTATTTACCAACAGAAAGGAAGTTCTCTAAAATCTAATCTTTTTGAGCAATTTACCAATACAAACAAAAAATATTATTGATATATTAAGCGCTTTTTAGAGTGCTGGTTCAGCCTAAATCCAATAAAATTCTAGGTATAAATATATATATATATATTTATATACATATTTATATACATAAACCAAACTTAGAAATAAGGAACTTGCTATATATATATATATATATATTTCTTTTATGAATATATAAGAAAGTTCCATATTTCTAAGTTAGATTTAGAAATCTTTTAGTAATCGATCCCTATTTAGAAAAAAGAGGAGCGAAATAGTCTTTGAACCAATTTGTTCTTGAAGCCAAATTTCTCTTGATTTCATAATCGACCGACCGTATAATTCTTGAATTAAATTCGAAATAAGTACTCAAAGGAGTTCTACTTTCATACTTGAAATAAGCATGAAACGTTCTTAATTATAGTGCTATGCTTGACTCTTACATATATCTATGAATTTATGGATTATAAAAAAGGTTGTTAAAATAAGAATTTTCCCGCAAAGAAAGAAATTTCTACTGACCGAATTAAAAAGTCAATTTGACTTAATTAAATTGACGACATTACGCTGGGTGTATGGTAGTTTAAATGATATAGTGGTCCGATCCATCCTCTTAAATACTTCTAAACTAGATTTATGTGCAGCAACTTAAAGTTGCGTATACTGAACTTAATTCAAAGAATGTTTTCTGTGCACCAAGCAGCTTGTTAAAAACAGCCCGATGTCTCCCGCAGGACCTTTCAACTTTGATTTGAAAAAGCGCTGTTATCTAACGGTATGCACAGAGCCTTTGCCGTGCGTTCCATCACGTCCGCCCAGCCACGCGGCATAACTAATCCTGTGGGCGCAGAGGACCGCAAAACTTAACGCAAAATGACGCATAAAATGAGTGTAGGGAGATGCCCACTGTGGGACAGTGGGTGTGCTGTGGTGCGGTGGGGCAAGCCTCGTAGCTTCACATAGATGCTGCATATTAAAAATTCTTTAAATATTTGCGCTCCGAACAGCGAACAGCGAACGGAGCGAACCGAAAATATTTGCATGCAGTTTATCAGCTGTCTGAGCCAAAAGGGCGGAGACGCGGCAGCATTTTTGTCAAATTTGCAGCATTTGCTGACATGAAGGCACATTCCTGACATTGACATGCCCAGGGTGAGAGGTGTGAATGGGGTGTGCGTGTGTGTGTGGGGGTGTGTGGGGGTGTGTTGTCGACTAACAACTAATTGCTGGCGCTAGAGAAAGAATTGAGTGCAGCCAGCGAAATGGCAATGAGATTTACTTGCGTCATTATGAAGAGCCATAAGCCGAGACGTGCGGCACGAGGCAAAAGGCAAGAGGCACGAGGCGAAGACAGCAGCGAGGCAAGCGGCAAGCAGCAAACGAGCCAACGAGGCACACTTTGCCACAAGTACAGGACACAGCATTTTAACACTTGCACACGCCCACTTTCTGCTTACTTATGCACACGCACGCGGCCTCAGTTACATTTGAAGATACAGCAGCGGCTCAGAAAGATACAGTTACATGTGCTAAGCATACACTCAGCGAAATCCAGAGAGAACAAGACTTTCTGTGCACAAGTGCACAAGATATTAAAATTCAAGCAAGGTCAAAGTTTAGCTTAGCTGAAAATTAATTTCGAACCGTAAACTGAACATTTAAAAAAAAAATGCCAGTTGAAATTTACTGGAACTCAAATAAAGCATTAGTGAGATTTCGATTGATTCAAAGAAAATTCAAGAAGATGTTATCTTTTTCAAATTAAATAAAAGATTTTAATTCCAAATGGAAAAAAAAGAATGTTTAAAAATATTACTTAAAATCAGGATTGATTGACATTTCGAAATAAAATACAGTCTCAAATTAAGACATATTTTACTACAGCTGAACATATTTTTGGCTTGGAAAGTTCTGTAGTTTAACGTTTTAACGTTTAAATTGATTCGCAATGAATAAAGATATTTTCAATTTCAAAATACATATGGATGAGTTTTGGCTGAGTGTACAATGACAGCTAAAAGATACAGAAACAGCAAAAAGATAAAGATATATGAGTTAAAGATATACGTCGAAAATGAACAAGTGTCGAGGGTGTGTGTGGGTGTGTGTGTGTGCGGCCATAAGTAAATATCCAGGACTCTTTGAGGCTGTTAAAATGTAATTACGACGGGAATATGGTAGTTGCTATTAGCGACTATGACAATGAAATCATTTGCTATGGGGGAAATGAACTGGCAGTGGGCAGCAGGGCGATGAGGGGGCGGGCGGGCGGCTAGGCAACGTCGTCTGTGCGGGTTTCAGCTGCTTAAGCCAACATCTACTTAGAGAAGTCGCAGGATTGCCCGACCGACCGCCCACTTCCTGTCATTTGTAGCGCCGCCGACGCCGTCTCCAGCCTGACCCAGATGCGGATGCGGATGCCGGAATGGGGATAGAGATGGAGATGGAGATGGGGATGGGGATGGGGATGAGGTGGGGCCGCGTTGGCTGTAACAAAGCTCAGCGGTCTTGAACCGGATTAAGCAAGAAAATAATTTGACGTTCGTGCCTTTTCAGCAACTCCTTACAATAAAAAAAAGAGCGAGCAGAAAAATTACGCACACACAAATGTGTGCGTTGTGTGAGTGTGTGAAAGGATGGGACGCTGGGGCACTCGCACAAATGGCTTGCGCTTCCTTTTTGCCATTGCCTGTCATTTTATATGGCTTACAAATGTGCGTGTGTGTGTGTGTGTGTGCTGGCAATAGAAATGGAAATGGAACTCTAATGTAGTATTCCCTCGGCGTGCGCGTATTAAGGCGCATAAATGTCACCAGCCCAGTCACCGCACAGACCTCGTCATCCAGTTTCATCCACATTCAGATCCTAAGACAATTACGGGCCTCTGTTCGAAGAGTAACCCCTGGCCCCAGCCCCGAACGCAACCCCACACGCCCCCAACGCCTGACGTGTTGGTATTCAAAATAGCAGTCGAAAGCAATAAAACGCAGCGTGCGACTTACTTATCCGGTCTTTAGATCGTATATCAGACTTATGACTGGGCCCGGCACTTAGCGGCGGGCCACGGGCCAACTCCTTGCCGGGATGATATATAGCTAACACATCCAGCCGCAGGGCTAGGTATTAAGTACCCTCATTATGGCCAAGACACGCAGAGCAAAAGTAAAGCTTTCAGCTGCTTTCAACAAAATAGATGAAAACTAAAAGAAAGAAGAAAAAATAAACGTGTCCTTAGAACAACCAATTTGTATACCCAGATAGATTCAAAGTGATTTCTTTTACTCATTTTCCCCAGCGTGGGGGCAGCTGTCAAGAGAATGCTGCATGCAAATTGAAGACTTCCGAGGGGTCTGTCCCGAGAGAAGTCCTAGGAGTCTTAGAGGTCCATCGATGGCCAATGGGTTGTCCATTAGAAAATAAATGAAATATGCAAAATAGCCGGCAAAAAGTAGTAAAGCGAATAAAAAGAGCTGAAGTAAATGAAGAAAATATGCAGAACATTGGGGCAGGGAGCAGAGGATGCTAGTGGGGGGGTAGAATGCACAAGCGGTGTTAATTATGCTGTCATGATAATTATATTACAATAGGCTTGATTAGTTTTTAATTGAGTTGCGTCGAGTTCTGTGCATGCACTGAACAACTCCAAACTTGAGAGTACATAGAAATACACGCAGAGAAAAGGAGACCAAGAATTGTGTACTGGAATCGAGTCAAGATTATTTGAAAAGAAATTTCAACAAAATGTAAATTTTTCTTTAACTTTAAAGTCATAATTGATTCATGCTTTATTTAAGCGCATTTCAAATTAAACTGTTCCTGAAAACAATTGCTTCAAAATCGACTTAAATCATGCTCAGTATATATATAGTATATATAAGTATATATGGAGAGGTGCTCGCATAGAACAGGAGTCAGTTGCAGCCACAAATATAGGGACGGGAGCAGAGGCAGGAACAGGAGGAGCGGCAGCAGAAGGAGCTGCAGAACAACGGAAAGCGCCAAATGGCATAAAAGGAAGTTCATAAAGTTCATAAAGCAAATTACAAAAGTCTCATAAAAGCGCAACATTCGCATGGCTGGGAATGCCAGGGTGGTGGGTCGGAAGGGGGAGGCTGTAGAGTGGTGGGAGGATGTTCGGTGTTGGCTTCGGGCCTTTTGGCACTTTGACACCATTTTGCGCAGGGGTTGAGGATGGGGGCTAAATCAATTTTTATTATAAAATACATTGGACTGATTTAAGAAAACAATAAATGGACGTCTACACAAATCAAGGCGAACACCCTAAAAAAGTTAATTCACGCAGCTATTCAGCAAATTGATGACTATAAATTCAATTTAATGTGCGTTGCCTTTACCAACAGCGGCAGCAGAGGCAGCAGCAGAGATGTGCAGCAGCAGCCAACGCAGCCGACGCAGCCGTCGACGCAGCTGTCGACGCAGCCGTCGACGCAGCCGTTGACGTAGCAGCCAAATGTGGTCAGTAGCCAGCTGAACCCTCTCGCAGCGCACGTTGTCCATTTGAAAAAGCGCTCAAGAGTAGCGCGTGGGAACTTTTTAGTGCGTTTGCGCCGTCACATTTGAGGCTGTGCAGCAGCGACGTGAACGCCAACGCCAATGCCAACGCCAGCAGCGCTGCTCAAATGCTGCTGAATGCGACAACAATAATTAGAGCGAGACTGCGGCGGCTGCTGTTATCAAACTCAAAGCCAAAGTTGGCCTGCGCAGGCGCTGCAATGCGACTCAGCTACAAAGTTAACAGTTAACAGTCACCACCCCCTGCGTTTAGGTCAATCACGACGCGGTCCAGCGCCAGCTGCAGCAGCGACTGAGACTGCGACTGCGATAGCGACAGCATCGTTTTGGCATAAAAAGCCCAGCGTCTGCTCGCAATACTCCTACTCCAGCATTGCGCTTCTGCGACTAAAGTTCACTCACGCGCTGACATAAGTCTCCATAACGAGTGCGTCTCCAACGTTAGGACATCATTCGCCTAACAGTCGGCAACGTTCAAATTACAGTTTAGTGCGTTCAGTTCGTGTACGCTCGTGGACGTGTACGCACTTCGTTTTTGTCAAACGCTGCAATCGCAGCGCAATCGATTCGGAGCCATGCCGACCAGCCGATGCCGAAATCAGAGCCGAAGCCAGAGCCAGAGCCGAGTGCTCCCACGAGCACCACGACGAAGACGAAAGCGCAGCGTCAGTGTGTCACAGCTGCAGTCGCGGCGACAACAGACGCCTTCTGTGTTTAGTATGCGGTGGTGTGGTGTCCAGTCGTAACCACGTCGGCAGCGGCAGCAGTGCCTGAATTTAGCGTAGTCGCGTGATTAAACACACAGCCAGCAGCACGGAGAGATAGCATTGGCCTAAAAGCGTCACGAAATTATGAATTTCATTGGTATGCAAAATTGTTTAGTCAAAAGAGAAAGAACTACTCGGTGTTGTGTGCTATTTTATATGATTTCTGTCTCTTTCGCTCTCTCTCTATCTAACTTTCTATCTACAACTATAACTGATACTCTGCTAAATGTAAGTCACAAAACAAATCATATCATATCATTTAAACGCCAGCATATGCTGCACACACCCATAATCATCTTCAAGTCAAACTAAGCTAAAATCAATCAAACAACCGCCAAGCCCCCTTCCCCCGCCCCCCTTCCACTGCACTCCCCCAGGTTGCACGCGCAGCGAGTGTTAAATTTATCGATTTTTAACACAGCAAAGGGAAAAAGAGGGTGAACAGCAAGAGGAAAAAAAGTTCAAGGTCTGCGCCCCAAATTTCTCTGTCTGTTGCCATCGTTTATTATGCATTAAAGCAGCTAATAAGTTTTTTGAAGTTTTCGCCAAGTTTTCCGTCCGTTTCTGTGTCACGCATTCAAAGCGAGCTGGCAGCGCTGCGACTGCACGTAGAGCGCGTCGCCTGGTCGGCAGCTGAAGGCTTCGCTGAACTCGGCCGTGTTACGCAACAGAGCGTGCTGCTGCTGCCGCCTGCGCGCCTGCTGGCCCGCGCTGCCCGCCTCGCGGCACTCCACCAGCAGGCTGCCGATGAAGTAGAGCCGCTGCAGCGACAGCTGCAGCCGCCCCGCGACCAGCAGCGAGTTCAGCCTGGCGCTGACCTGCTGCTGGGTTAGCCACTGGCTGTAGGCGCTGAGCGCCAGGCGCTGGGCGAGCTGGGCGAGGAGCAGCTCGTGGCTGTTGGTCACGCTGTCCGCGCTGCTGCTGCAGTCCTGGAACTGGGCGAACTGGCGCTCCGAGTCGGTGCTGCGCCAGGCGCCCGGCGTGCGGCTGCTGCTGCCGGCGGCCACCAGATGGCGCCCGAAGCGCTCGGCCAGCAGCACGTAGTTGAGCGGCGTGCTCAGAGTCTGCTGGGGCAGCAGACCGTTGACTGTCTCAAAGATCTGGGCGTACTGGCGCAGCTGGAGCGCCGCTCCGGTGGGCAGCTGGCGCTTCTGCTGGAAGCGCCGCAGCTTCTCCATGTTGCGATAGAAGCTGCGCCGGCCCAGCTGCAGCTCCTGGTAGGCGGCATCCAGGCGCTCGTCCCCGTTGAGCAGCACGTGCATCACCACGCCGAGGAAGCGCTGCGAGGTCTGCTTCGAGATCTCGTCGATCCACACGCTCCCGGACAGCTGCTCCTCGTACGCCCGCCCAATCGCCGCGTACATCTGCGTCAGCTGCACCCGGTCGCCGCCCAGCCGCTGCAGCAGATGCGCGTACCCGTCTCCGGCGTAGACCTCCGCCAGCTGCTGGCAGTCCGCGGCGGCAATGTCTGTGGCGAAAGTAAAACGGATTAGAGACTTCGAAAGTTGTTCGCAGTGTAAAACGGGCCAAAACAGTTTAAACAAACATTCGAAACTCTCTTCGATTGTGGGTTTGGTGCCTTTAAAACTGTGAATCCTGTTGATTTACGGCATTTTTTGTGTGATTATTGTGATTTTCCGGAATTCTTTTTTTTTGGGTGTTAGAGATTTTTAGGGGATTTCATGAATTACCCTTTTTTGTTCAGTGTATTAAAAACTTAGACTGTGGAACATATCGATTTTCGTAGTTCCAACAATTTTATATACTCTATCTGTTCTGTTTTATCTGTACAAATCCAATATACCCCTTTTCACTTTGTAAACAGATATAAAAGTTAACTTTGAAATGACGCAAATTAACTAATTAATGCCTTGTTCCTATTGGAACTATGTGATATAGTAGTCAGGTGTTAACACATCTACCCTCGTATTGGGCGCTTAGGAAAATATCGTGATCAACAAAATAGAGCGTTAGTACCTATGGCAGCTATATAATATAGTGGTCCACCTTGGCTATGGGTGTAGTCCGAAAATCTTAATCTGACTTTATATTCCAAATACCTGTCTAACTGCGGGACGTGTGCGGCAAATAGTTCATGACAAAATTCGAATACTCCGTTCTTCAACGGTCTACGGGACGGATGAGCGATGTGGGCCTTAGGAATATTGCGCATACGCACCCATCAGATAGTCCACCCAGATCCAGTTGAGCAGGCGATGCATGCTGGTGTTCTGCAGCAGCTGCACGTAGTCCACCAGGCGCGGCAGCTGCTTCACCACAATCGTGTCCGTTGGCTTCAGGTTCTTGCCGCCGAGGAGTTGCCTGAAGTAGGCGTCCCAGTCGAGGCGCGCCATGGAAATGTTGCCGAACGAGCTGCGCTTGAAGTTCGCATAGCTGAACTGGACCTGGTCGTCGATGCGATCGACTTTCACAATGTCGCGGCGACTGCGCTCCAGGCTGAGCACCTCCAGGGCGGCGACGTGGGCGCGACTCTGCTCCACGCCGAAGCTCTGCAGGAGTTCGCCCACGCGCTGCTCGAACTTGCGCATCGTGTGGCGCCGGGTCGCATCCGGTTGCAGTGTGACCAGCCGCTTGTTCGACTGCATGCTGATGCTGCTCGCAAAGAAATACGGCGCACCCACCTCATGAAAGTGGCCCAGCAATCCCAGCCAGCCGTTCGGCGTCGTCTGATTGGCCCTGGCCGCCGCCGCCTCCAGCGCCGGCCAGCCGCCGCTGCTCCTGTAGAGCGGCGTCGCTGCCAGCGACTCCGCGCCGCGTCCGCTCTCGCAGGATTTGTAAAAGTTGAGCAGCTGCTGCTCCATGCCCAGCAGCTGGCCGGGCAACGCCGCGCGCAGCAGCTGCTGGAAACGCTGCTGTTCCTGCTGCCGGCGCTGCGTCTGGTTCGCGCTCGCGCTGCGCCCGCAGACGTAGCCGTAAAAGTCCGCACAGGGCGCCTTGTTGTTGTCCAGCAGCTGCTCCAGCTCCTGCCCGAAGCGCAGCAGTTCGTTGTCCACGCTGCCGCTGGCGACACTTGCCACCAGCAGGAGCAACAACACTTCGCACACTTGCCACACTTGCTGCCCCATGTTGCCGCCACGAGCTCTGATTAGCTAATGTCGCGCCAAAAGCGTGCGCTCTTCACTGTCACTGTCACTGTCACTGTGACTGACCCTGGTCAACGCTAAGGTCAGCTGGCTGAAAGGTCACTGCGAATGCAAATCACCGGAAATTGCCCCCAATTCCAATTCCACTTCCGCCTTCCACTTCTTGTGGCACGTTCCGCTCTGCGTCTTAGCCGATGCGTCGCGTCGCTCTCAATGCTGCCGCCGAACTAATCGCGTTTCCACCAGCGCCACGATAAGCCCCAGTTCCAGCCCAGACCCAGCCACAACCCCAGCCCCAGTGCCAGACTACACTCTGCGAAAAATTGCTGGGTTCGAATTTAGAGGTTTTTTTATATATCATGCACATTTCATTTTAAAATAATCTGGACATCAAAATTAGCTACAAATATTACAAGAACAAATTAAGTCTCAATAATAAGAACATTCTTAAGTTAAATTCGAGTCATCCTTGATTACAAAGTTAAAGCTAAAGTACAAGATGCTTAATCATAAAACCTTCTCAATTAAATTATATTTTATTACATTATATATATATGTTTCAAATAAAAGTATAATTTTTTTTGTTTTTTTGTTTTTCGGATCACGAGCAAATTCCATTTTGCAACGGACCAGATAATTCTCATAACATTTGCCCTTCAATGTTTTGGTTTGATTCAGAATTTTCTTCATTGAGAATTTTCGAGACGATAAAAACCGACTTGAACCATGAAATCCATCCTTAGTCTAAGACATTTCCAACTAGGCTGATTTTCAAATATTTTCTGCTTCTCTTTAGCAGTATCCACTTTAATTTTTCTCTCAGTGTTGAGTCGTTGTACAATCTCTGAGTATGTGTCAAAATGTCAAGCTAAAATTGGTCATGACCGATTTTGATTCGAATAAAAATAATCAGCAGCCTTTAAGTGTGGCCACTAGTACTCACTGTACAGTGAACAGATACGCAAATAAGCGAAATTAATTTAAAAACAAAAAATAACACAAAATATGAACTAGTTCCACTTTGTAAGTCTTGGTTTTCTTTGAATCTTTGTGCAGGCGCTGTAGGAGGCGATGGCGGCGACGATGGCGACGATAAGGAAAAGGCAGAGGAGGAGGAGAGGGAGCGCCAGGAGGCCATACGTGAGGCCGAAGAGCGGCGCAAGGAGAAGCACCGGAAAATGGAGGAGGAGCGCGAAAAAATGAGACAGGACATACGCGATAAGGTAAAACCCATTTTGTGCTTCAGGTCAAGTGCGATTAAGCTAAAAACGCTTCCAGCTGCCTGCTGCAGTTCAAATTGACTCTAGTAGGGAGTCCTTTTCTCGAGCGACTCCCTAACGGAGTCAGATTGAATTACAAAGGACCGAGACAACGAAAGTGTGTTAAGTGTTAACTGATAAGTGATCAATGAAA
The DNA here is from genome assembly GCA_035047465.1 of Drosophila sordidula. Lineage (NCBI taxonomy): Eukaryota > Metazoa > Arthropoda > Insecta > Diptera > Drosophilidae > Drosophila > Drosophila sordidula. The sequence goes on along the minus strand of JAWNPQ010000219.1, from coordinate 140,017 downwards.
AGTGTTTACTGACAAGTGTTGGGTGAGAGACAGACTGAAGAATTATGTCATAATTTACATATACAGTGAAAGCTCTCTCGAGCGGACAATCAGGTTTTACCTTACTTTCATACAAAATTAACATTTAATATTTATTTCAATTAAATTAAAAATAAAATCATGTGAATTCTAAACTTTTCATATTTTGTTTAAAAAACTTTTTAACTTTTGCCAGCAGTTTTGCTGTCATTTCATTTCTCGGTCCAATTTTAAATGTTAAACAGTTTGTTTGTCTGCTCTACAAATAGTTTGCACACCAAATAAAAGACTTTTTAGACAGATAAAAACTTTGCTCAAGGTGATATCCGCCCAAGGGAGCTGTCCGTTAGACAGAGCTAGCACTGTATACATATACATGCACATATTTGATAGATAAATAAAGCCACCTCCCTCTGGCAATCGCTCCGCACTCTTACAGTACAACATCAAGAAAAAGGAGGAAATTGTTGAGGCAGCGCCACAGGAGGAGCCCAATCCGCTGATGCGAAAAAAGAAGACGCCCGAGGAGCTGGCCGCCGAGGCCGAGCAGGAGGAGCTCGACGATTTTACAAGTAAGTCAGAGATGTTCCGCGCCGAGCACTTGCCGTTATGTATGTGTATGTAGCTCGTGCTCATATGTATCTATAAATGTATATGTGTATATACTATCTTCAACTGGTCTTTAATCTATATGCTAATCTCGAAAAAGTAAAAATCACCAAGTCGCGGCTATCTCTCTCTCGCTCTCTCTTTTTCTATGTGTAACTGTATGAGCTCTTTTTTAGTTGTGTGTTTAAAATATTTTTTATTTGGTTGAAATTTATTAAGCAACGTTTTTCAAGCAGCTGTCAACAAAAATAAACAACTACAAAACTATTTTTGAAAACAAATAAAAAACACAACACGGCGCTTGACAGTAGTACTCGTAAATATATATATGCTATAATATATATATATATATATATCTGTGTGTGTGATTTTGTGTGTATATGTCTCGTAATCGTGCTCGTCCTCTACATAAGTGCTATCAAACTGTCAAAAACTAACTAAAGCTATCTATCTCTCTCTACTACTACTATATATATGTACTATGTTTCCTGTGCGTATTTAGTGTAAGACTCATATCTACTATCTGTCTAAGCTAAACTCTTTAACTAACTCTAAAACCTATCAACTAACTAATCAACGAATGAACAATCTTTAACGCCTATCAAGTGTGCACTCCATACTCTCTCATTTATTTATATTTTCCTGATTTAAATCAACTTTGATTTAGAAAGATTTATAACAGAATATTTCATTGGTTTACCTTCGTTTTATTAAATGGTATTTTTAAGAAATGTGTGTTGTATACAAAACTGGGTTGCATATCAAAGAAAAACGATTGATTGTTGTTAGTTAACAATTAGGCTAAAATGTTTAAATATTAGACTAAGGTAAGTGCTACAAATTCGTATAATCGTATTCATTTGTGTGGTAAACTAATTGCAAACTCTTGCATACGTATTCATCTATTCAAACTCTCTCACTATCTCGCTCTCTCTTAAACTACCTCTCTATCTCTTAAAAAAAAACAACTAAATTCCATATTGTCTAAACAGTGTTGAATACCATAATCAAGTATTTCCGTAACACTCACAACAAATAATTAAGAAATAAACAACTCTAACACGAGTCCAGAAACCAAAAGTTGTTTAGCTATTAGAAAACTCGTGCTAGTTAGGGTAATGCCCGTTACTTAGCTGGGGTTTAGGTCGATTAGCATAACTAATTATTCAATTATACTTACATTATTTAATAAAAAAAAAAGTTTATTTTTCATTTAAACAACATCAAACTCACCAACTGCACTAACTAACTAATTAATAGAGAACTTTGTATGATTTTCTTCAAAACTAAAACTAAATCTAACTTAACTAAGCTGAATTAAAAAAAAAAAAAACTTTATTTTCAACCCTATGAAAACTAAACACGCATAACAAAATAAATTTCAACTGAAAACTTGATGAAAACTTTTGCTAATTGTATTTTATGCTAACCAAGTAATAAAAACAACAACAATAAACAACAACAACAACAACAAAAACATTCTCGTATTTATATAAACTTTTTCCCTCTTGCAATTGTTTACTCTCTCTCTCCTTTAATCCGTATGTAGTATATGTATTTTACATAATGCTAGTATGTTATGTAAAATATATATAATGCATATGCAGTCTATGTATGTGTATTTCTCCTACTCACACGTGCACTCAAACACGCCATCTAACTACAAGCCACAAGCTCAACTATCGCTATCTCACTCACGACTAACTCTGACTTCCTGTCCTGTCTACTTTTGCCTATCTGTTATTTACATGAGAACTTTCCGTTACACTTCAAATTACATGCGTACTTGCTGTTACACGATTTACATTACATGATTACTTAACACGACTTTGATTGATTACCTTTTATTATTGTTTATTAATTTATTACCACCTTCCCTTCCACCTGCTGCATTGCATTTTGAGTGATGTCTCGCATCAAAAAAAAAAAAAAAAAAAAAAAAAATTATTTATACTTGTACTCTTTTTCATTTAGAACAAATATATGGCTACCGTACAGTTTTAACAGTTGCACTCAAATACTTTACGTTACGTTACGTTACGCTGCGCTGCGCTACGTTGCCTTGCGTTGCGCTATGCTAGTTAACATTGAGCATCCATAAATACATATACATATACCAGTTGAACATACATAACATTTGTAGTCTACTCTACAAAATATGCTTATTTATTGCTGTTTCCATACTCAATTTCTTTTACAGAACTGAAAAATCAAATAGAAACGCAAGTAAATGAGCTAAAAACTCAAATAGAGGGAAAATGTGTCATGCAGTGATATGTCAGTCATCATAAAAACAAATATAAACTAAAAATACAAATGATAAAAACAAACATAATATGTAATTCGAATAATAACAGATAAAACGAAACATTTATAAAATGCAATTGATTTAAATCACTCAACTTCAATTTGTTGATATATATAAAGTTACAAAGAAAAAAACAAAAAAAGAAAAAACGAAAAAAACAACAAATATTATGTTCGAATCGTTCTGCATAATATTGGAAAAAGCATAAACAAATAATCTATTTACCATACATATAAACCAAACTCACAATTCGGCAGCAATAAATCGAGCGAAACTTTAAAACGCCGGAAAGATTGAGATTATGTGAAGCATATTATGGATTATATATTATAATAACAATAAAACTAAAACCAATAATAATACGAATAGTATAATAGTAATAAAACAAAATACCAAATAATAATGATGCAAATTTAAAAAAATATATAATATATACATCTATGTATGAAAACAGGACGGTGAAATCCTATTGAATTTTTAAAGTAGTTAAAACATAAACCAAATTATGTATAAACGAAATATATAGTAAACGCCTTTAAAAATAATATTCAAATCACTTTTGCTTCGATGATAATGTAATATACTCAATGCCCCAAAAAAAAAAACAAAAAAAAAAGAAATAATATACAATATATACATCACCGTTGTTTAGTTGATAGCATTACGAAATTACGGTAATTCGAACGCGAGATCGAGTTCGAAAACGAAACTAAACAAAACTGCGATTGGTGCGACAGAGACAGAGTCAGAAACAGAAACAGAAAAAGAGGCAGAAACAGAAATAAATATGGAGGTTTGCTGAACCATGTCGAACCGTCGAAATACGTTGCTGAAAATCCTTTTTTTGGACTTTATTAAACATAAATACATGCATACATTCCAACTACAACATAAATAAACACGAGTATAAAACGAAACGATGGATGATGAATGGATATGATCTAAAGCGACATACTAGCATATATATATATACTACTCTAACTTCTACTTTTGTTCCTATATATTTCCGAAACAATTCCAACTAAAATTTTCACTGTGAATTCGCTAACAAATTGACTGCAGAAATGTTTACAAGAAAAAACTCATCGTTGGTACTTGAAATGAAACTAAAAATTAAAAAAAAAAAACTTATGAAATTTCTATACATGATCGTTTGTTTCTTAAACCCAAGAGAACTCTTCTTTAACAGCTGTAATATTTTGTTTCTTTCCTGTACAAAAAAATAAAAAAAATACATACACACAACAATTGAGACATTCTAAGCTATTTGAGATACTTACTGAACATACTGATTGATGCTTCTGAAATGTAAGTAAACCACCTATATACCTAACTAAACTAAAATCTATATACATTAAACATAACAATACTTAAATTTGAGTTTCTTATTTACCCAACTATTGCTTAAGTTGACAATTATTACAATTAAACAGTAGGCAATATTGTAAGAACAACAACAAATTACCAGAAAAAAATAAACAAATCTTAGATAATATGATATAGCCATAATATTACGTAGCCATTTAGCAAAGGACAATAGTTCATAAGAAACGCTAGGCAGTTCGAGAGCATAATGCTGTGATACATTTAGCATACATTTTTGTCACGCCCACTACCCCAGAAACCCCCCCACCCCGCCCCTAAAACACGACACTTCAATAGAGTCGCATGCATGCCTTAAAAATGCAGTTACCCAATATACTCTAACATACATAATACGTAATGCCATAATACTATCCAAGGATTTAAAGACGGTACCTCCACCAAATATATATATACTATATACATACATAAAAATAGAGTATCTCTGTTGTCTGCTCCAACTTGAAAAGTTGCTTTTAAAGGGTAGGTACTCGCCTACATAAACACTCCCACTACAAACATATACACTTAAGATTGTATATAAAATACGATGTTTCACAACAAAAAATTAAGTAAAAAACTCTTCTCTGGTACAGAATGCAACAGTGTATGCATGAATGTACATACATATAAACCTACATACATACATACGTGCACATATACGAGACGTTGAATAATTAATTCGATTGGACTATTTATCGATTGTTTGTGACATTCAGTTTAATTGCACTCCAATCGTTTGCTACACTCAGAGAATTAAGTACTTAATATTCAATTAAACACTGCAAATTCGTAAAGTAAATATAAATTAAGTAATTTGTTTCTTACTAAAATTGAATTTTGTTCTCAAGTTTCCCGAATTTCGATAAGGCGTGTGCTTCATTTAGGTACAAAAAGCTTGGTTTCTTCTCTGAGTGTATATGGTTTTTCTTTCAAATACGACTCATATATTCACGTATATATGTATGCCAACAATATTACTACTATATCACGCTCTCTCTCTCTCTCTATCTATCTATTCTGTACTACTGTACCATCGCATGCCCTTTCCAAAAAATTGCGCTAAAAATCCGTCTTTACATCCGCCTGTAGTATGCCTTATAGAGATAACCAAACAAAAAATAATAATAATAATAATAATATATATATATGTATATAAAGTCATATCAATTTCTACAAAAAAAAAAACCTTTGGAAAGGGCATTTGCGCTTCGGCTCGCCGAAGTTGGTGTACTTCTCATTTAATTTTATTTTGATATTAACTATTAATCGATATACTATATAAATATATATATATATATATAATAAAAATATAAATACATATGAATAAATGTTTTAATCACACTGCATTCTCTATATCTCTCTCTTTCTCTGGTGTCTCTCTCTCTCTCTTCTTTTGATTTGAAACACTCTTTTGAATCTTTAATCTGCGCCACTTCTACTACTACTACTCTGCCTACAAAAATAAAATATCTGATTAATACATCAACAACATCAACAACACGAAACAACAACAACTACAACAACAATTCTACCAAATCTTCACCACAACAACAACAACGACTCGCTGGTCTTTTTCAGACATATGTACTCTCGGTGTTTTATATGATATACTACTCGTATCATCATCAACAACAACAACAGCACAAGAAAACAACAACAACAACCAGTACAAGTACAACAACAACAACAACAACAACCTACATCTACTACAGCCGTAACCTTATATGTACTATACTATATAATAATAAAAAAGAAAAACATACTTTTTTTTGTCAATATATACAACAGAACCAATCTAAATAATATCACACCGAATTCTATAATACACCATAATTTCTGAACGTTGTGAAAATGTTTTTCATTTCTTATTTGACAGTCAATGAACACACTCAAACACACACACAAACACTCCATATAGTCACATGCATTTAAAATAGCCAAAAAAAATAAAAATAAATAAATATGGTGTTGTAAATGTTAAAAAGTTATGTACAGATCTAAAGAAATACCAAAGAAATAAATGTACAATTTACATACAGAAAAAACCATATATATATATATATAGAGTATAAAAAGTATTCAATAGCTTATAAATGATATCAAATATATATATATCGACAGTATCATAATGAACAATCAACATGAATTACAAACAATATTAAACAGAAAACATAAAAAAATACCGAGAAATTTCAACTTTGTCCCTTTCTCAAAGTCAGCACAGATTTTCATTAAATTTTTATTGGATTTTCATTTCAACTGTTTCTTGTAACTGAACTAAAGGAACAAACTATATATATATATATTTATATATACATATATATAGTTTCGGCCCCTCTCTCTGTCCATCTAATAATGCAATCCTAGAGTGCCCTCCCCCCTCGTTCCATACAAAGTTAGGAACGATTTAACGATTATCGAATGCCTTGATGTGGCTCCTATGAAAAGCGCATAGAAACTATCCGAAGAAAGCTTAAGAACTACTGCAACAAGAAGAACAACTACAACTAGAGCGTAGCATTATACTACTACTATCTACTACTATCTACTACTATCTACTACTATCTACTACTATTCTACTACTATATTCCCCACAAGCAAACAGATTTTACTAGTTTTAACCGTACTCCCAAGTCTTATGCTCCTTCAAATTCTTAGCTCTTAAATCTTAACGAGAAAACGCTTTCTACTTACATACTTAAAGCATATAGTGAAATGTTTAACTAGATTCTATAAAGGAAATATCTCTATTATGCGTTCTTTCAAAATACATATATATATATATGATATATTGAAGTTCAGTTGAATTGTTTACGAAACAGAAAAATACATAAAAAAAAAACAAAAAAAAACGTATACAAAAGAAAAACAAAACAAAATTAAAACAAATACAAAAACACATATTATTCAATCATAACGAAGATTTTAACGTAAATCATAAATGTTGAAAATGTTAAATGGTTCAGATAATTTTTTGTTTTGACGTTTAATATTACATATATATAGTTATGATAATGTATGTATATGTATATCGAAAAGTTTATAGCAAAACAGATAATTATTGAATATTATTAAAACATAAATGAAGATATATACATACCTATATATCACGCTATATATATATTTATGTATATGTGTAACTAAATAGGGAAATGAATTTAACAAGACATCAAACAAACCAAATACGAGAATAATGTTGAAAATTATACCATTCAAGTCATTATTAGATGTGAAAGCAGTTCTATACACAACAAAAACAAAACAAATTAAAAACAAAAAAATCAAAAAGGAAAACGTTAATAGTTGATTAATTATATTGTTACTTTGAACATTTAATTAAAAAGAAAAAGAAAAAACAAATAATAAAAACATGATATATATGTATAAATATATACTTATATGAGAAAAAACACAAATAATACAATGGGTTTTTCTTGATTCCTGGGCAAGCACAACAAATTTTACCAGGCGTTACGGTTAATATGCTCTGTCTCTCTCTCTCTCTCTCTCTCTTGCCATAACAATACACTGCGCTCTCTTTCTCAGATACTACGTTTAGCGAAACTTGATTTGGCATGACTGTTAGTCTAAATGTTTTTCCATTTTCCATAACTTCCGTATATGTGTGTGTGTATCTATGTCTCTCTCTCTCTCTCTATCTATCTGTATATTTCTCTCACTCTCTCTCTATCCTAACTTTCCTTGTGATTTCCTTTTCCCTCCTACTTACCTAAGTACGTAATTATGTCAATAAGCGCAGGTGGCTGCGGTCTATCGTCTATCTAAACTATACTCTACCGCTAAGTATACTCTATATACTACTCTTAAACATTGTGTAATGGAATGTGCTGCGTTTTCCACTAAGTATTACTAAGCACATACTCGTATACCATGGCAAAAACGCATCCGTATCCGTATTTGCATCTCTGCATCTGCATCTGAGCTAAATTCCAAAAAAAAAAAAAAACGCAAACCAAAAGTAAAGGTAAAGGTGAGTTATGTGTAGCTAATTGCAGTCTCGTCTTGGAAACCATTGGTTGAATATAGCTCTATCCTTAAGTAAGTATTTAGTAACTATCCATTTTCTTTCGATATGCATTATTTCTGTTGTGTTGTTAGCAGTCACTTCATGAGTATTTACCGAGGCCCAGGTAGGTAGTGAGCCCAAGTGCCCAATCAATGTCGTGCCCATAACTCATAACTCACACCACGTACACACGTTCAGAAGACAAAGTTGTAACCACAGCTAAATTGAAAAAAGCAAAAAAAAAAAAAAATATGCAAAAAAAAGTTGCAAAAAAAAAATGAAAAAGAAAATCCCTTAGGGAAAATTTGTCCTGTGCTCCTAGTAAAAGGGTTGATGTAACAACAAAAGCAATCAAAACTCGTAACAAATTTAACTCTTTCATTTTTGTTCTTTATTTTCATTTTGTTCTTGTTTTTGTTTTTGGTTTTTATTTTTGTCACTTCTGTAGGCAATTTGACTAAGTTGTAAAAAGTTTCTGACAATTTTGGTTTGGTGCATATAAACTGATTTCTTCTCGTTTTATACTTTCAGCGAAGTTGAAAAAACGCCTCAGTGATGCTTTTAAGAATTGCCCATTGAGAAACTTGTTTTGAACCCAACCCAACCCAAAGCAATGCCTAAAGCCAGCTATGATGAGAAGGGCATCCCACATAGATAGTTTCGGTTTCAAACAGCTGCCAGACATACCCTGTAAAGTGTGTCTGCAAGCGCTATATACTTGTACACACACACACATACATATATCTATGTTTAAGATGAAACACTACAAAAATGCTTTGAAGAGAGTTTTTTCGAAGCTTTCGCAACGTTTTTCAGAACTTCAACGTGCATTATCTGCCAGCAGACTTTCTATGGTGACTATAACTTTTGTCTGAACTAGGTTTACATACGATAGCGATCGTTTATATAAACATACATATATATGATGTATATGTATATGTGAAATTAGTACAACCCTACGATGTGCCCTTTGAACGCATTAGCAGCTGCACTAAATTTTAATTAGAGCCTCTCCTTGAGATGGGATTAAGCAAAGTTATGGAATAATTATTTAAAGTTGGATTTGTATTTTTATTTAACATAGTATTTAAATCCTTTAGAAGGCATTCAAGTATTTGCTATTTAAATAGTTATAGACGCATTTTGTTAAATTTATATTTGTTATAAATCAGGCCGAAATTTATTTACTTAATAAGTACAGCGATGAAACGAATAGCAAGCTATAGATTATAGAGCTATAGATGACTAGACATGGAAATAAACAATAGACACACCCACACACATACACACGCACACATTGGTGAATAAACAACGAGATTAGTTTAAAGCAATTAGAGTAGAATAGAAACTCAAAGCATACCAAGACGTCTTTCATATATGTGCCAAGAGCGCTGTTCTTAAGATTCGATTCAATTCGATTCGATTGTAGTTTGTAGACGATTTTAAAGTGTTTTCGTTACTTGCCAAATAATTCATAAGATTTTCAAAGTACCTGAAATTCCAATGACCCTAGTGGAAGTCTTAAATTAGGTTAAGGTTCTTCAAATGTTGCAAACGTTAAATGAGTTTAGATCATGTCCTGAATACATATATACTTATATATATCTAAAAAAAAAAAAAAAAAAAAAAAACAAAGAAGCTGCTCAACACAACGCCTAACTTATTTGTACTTTGAACATCTTAAATACTTTCGAAAATATACTTACTTATATATATAACAGTTATTTTCACGCTGTATTCCAATATTCGTATGTTTAGAGCAGATTCTAACTATTTAAAAATTTAATCAAAAGAGAGAAAATCCTTAGCTTCGGCACACCGAAGTAAACTTATCCTTTTCAATAACTATAAACGCATCATATATCTTTAGCTATATATGACGAAAGTTGTTGAGGGGGATACAAGTGAAATTTTTACATCAATCATTCAAATAATAACAATCATATCTAAACCTAAACGATTTCGTGTCTTAATTTAAAATATATTAAATGATTTTACAAATAAACTAAAAGAAACGATAGTGAACAAAAGAGGAAAAAAACCAACACAAAGCAAAGCAAAAGTTTCGAAAATGCAAACGTAGTTTTTATCGAAAGCAGCAAAGTAATTTTAGTCTAAGTATAATATAATTTACATACCAAAACGACCGACTGAAATTATTGTTAAAAGTTTTATGAACTATACTTGCATATATATATATATACAATATATACATATATTGATATGATCAAGTAAATGAATGAAATGAATAAAGAAAAAAATATATATACAACAAATTCATATGGAAAAAATCGAAAAAATCGAAAACTGAAAAAAAGCGAAAAACGAAAAAAGACGAAAAACGAAATATATTAAAGTTTCTATACCTTAATCAATCATAAATTTGCGATTCAATATATACATACAATATACATACATATATACATATTACGATAGTTGAACGAAATCTAATTTTAAACGAAGGCGTGCATACCCCAAGAAGAATTAGATATATAGGGCCATTTACAATTAAATAAATGAATAAATCGAACAATAGTTTTGACATAAGCAGATTGACAAAAAAAAAAATAAAAAAAAAACTTACAAAAAGTGTTATTTACTTTTATAAAATAGCAATCAAGTTTTTTGGCAGTTAAATCCTGATCAGAGCAGAGATCTATCCTGATGGTCGTGAATGTCAAAATAAGAAGCAACCCAAGACTAGTTCCACAAAGAATTCTAAAATAAAAAACCATAACTAAAAACGAAATAAAAACTTCAGCGTTATTTAAAAGAAAAAAAAAAAGAAAAAAGAAAAGAAAAACAAAAAACAAACGAAAAATAATAATAATAATTACTATCCTAGCGATTATTATACTTAAAATAAATATTCAGGCATTTCGAAGATGATGCGATTATCATCATCATCATTACTTAAGACCCTCGTTCTATTCAATGATAACTATAGGCACATACATATACAGGTGTACATATGTATGTGAACTGCGTTGTATTGCATTCCATTGCATTGGATTATATTGTATGGCATTGTATTGTATTGCATTTTAATATGTTGTATTGTATTTACTGTTGGATTGTATTTTAATATAGAAAGAGTTAATTTCCAATAAAGAGTTTTTAAATGCAAATTTCATTTTTTATTGCCTAATGGTATTTCTTCGCTGGGGCAGGTAAGTAAGTACAGTGGACGCTCGCTGGAGAGGACATTTACAGTTGAACTTATTTTTGTGCTGATCATAGAAATGTCACAGAAATGTCCGGTATTCAATATACCTTTGGGTTTAATTCGTTAACCCCGCTTTTCTACAGACATGAATCCAGGCTTGGTTCGAATATTGAAATTATTTCGTTCCGACTTAGGATCCGCAGATTTAAATTCAGTTCATGATTTAAAAAGAGGACTTCAAGCAGTTTAAAACAAAATCCATTAACAGCTCTAGCAAATAATGAATAATAAAAGATTTTTGAAAGTTTTTTCCTTTTGCCACAAAAAGAATGAAGGATTTCTTGGTCCTTTTGTGCCGCCTTGGGCAGCTGTCCGTTATTGCAGCTTTCACTGTATGGAGTTCAATCAAAAGGAAAAGAAAAATGCAAAACAACAAGAAAAAAGCGTGCTTAAAAGTTGCCCATGCCAACGCAGACAGAATAAATATAGCCTGCACCCGGCTGGAAGCGGGGGCGTGGAGCTGGGAGGCTTTTATTGGTATTTGGTATTTGGTAAAACTCTTCGTTGGCATTTCGTGATGCTGTCATTATGCGAGGCCGCATTGTTTAGAGATCAAATGCCAAAGTGTTTGGAATTTAAGGAGCTGCCTGTCGTTTGCTGCCAGCCAGCAATGTGCCGAGGTGGGCAGAGCACAGGAATTCGATTGGGGCCGAGCAACCTTGCCGGGCACCCGGCGGGGGGTGGGGTTGGGCGTAGAGGGGGCTGCTGTTGCACGTACTACAAATCAATACGAAAAGTGCGCATCTCACGCTCCTTCCCCCTCTGCCACCTCCCTCGATTGCGCTCTGGCATATTTCGTTTAATTAAAAAAGTTCAGCAATGTTTCTGAACAATTGATTCCTAAATTGACATCGTTGACATTTTAATGCGTTTAGTTCCGCTTGTCACTTAATGCGAGTTTTATCTTCTACCCATTAACATACATATTGACGGGGCAGCTAAGCCCCGGCACGATGTGACCTTAAATGCGAGACCATTTGTCACGAATCGAACTAAATACAGCTTATGTTCATGACCACAACTGGGTTCTTTCTATACCCTGTACAATTGTTACAAGAAAATCCCTTTTGTTTTGACCAATATTTGACCCATGACTGTATGGGATTGTTCACAGAAAAATTTGTATTCAGATTTAAATGTAGAGTCCATTTAGATGCCTAACCAAAACCAACTATAAAACTATAGTTATGTTTGTTTTCAATTTCAGCCCGAATATGGAACTTCTTTTCATACATACACTTTGACCTAAATTTGTATTTGCATAGTTAAATGCAGAATACAAATATTTTCAGATTTGAATTTTACAAAATTGTTGTTATTGCTTAGCTCAAACAATTAAATTTTATCAAAGAATTTTGTGTGTGTGTATATAGAAGCAAATTTGTTTGGGTATCTGCTAGTCAGGCACTCTCGACTAACTCCTACATCGTCTTTTTGCAATCCTGGAAGCTTATGAATAATGCAGCGAATGCTTTTAATTATACAAACGTAACGTGGCAGGTAGTATGCCCCATAAATGGAAGCGCACTCTGTCACATTGTTGAACACTTTGCCGTCAGCCAAGTGTGAAGAGTCGTGTTTATTAGCCAAAAACAAACTGAAACTGTGCGAGTGTGCGTGCGAAAGTGCGTGTGTGTGTGTGCCTTGGCTAAAGTTCCACTTTAATGTAATAGGAATTACCCGAGCATGCGGGGGAAAGCCCCTAATGAAATGCATTGTCAAATGAAATGGTAAAATTGACGACGTCCACTCTTTCCTGAAGTGGCCAACCGCATTAAATCAGCAAACTAACCGCCACTAAATAAACACACACACACACACACACACACACGCATGCTCTGGCATACTTGGACAGACGTGTGTACAAGATGCTGTCGACGTGGCTGCTGCTGCCTGGCCAGGATCTAAAGTTAAAAGCACTTGTAACAAATTGAAATCATTCATCTTACTTTTCGCATTCATTTGCACTCACATGAACACCCTCGCCCACACCCTAACCCACACCCACACCCACGCACTTGTTCGCTGGCCACCCTGAACGATAATGTGGGCATTTGAAATTCGCCTGGTCAGGCAATAGCATTAAGTAGTTGGGTTTCGGGCTCTTCTTTGCACAGGTAATGCCCGCCTTCTCTTTATTTATGGGGGGAAACCCAACACAAACGAGCTTAAAGCGCCGCTCTCTATTAAGTAAACTAGGCTCATGTGTGAATTTCCCTAATGGTGACATTTAACAACAAGGTTCCGGTTGCGAAACCCAGTTTAGTGAATGTTTAGAGGAAGGTCATTTAAACAGCTTAACAGCTAAGATATTATATAAAATCATATTGTATGTATATAACATAAATCGGCATACGTATGAGAGTTAAATTTACTTGTCTAATTCGAAGAAATAATATTAAATAGAAGCTTTCTGCGAAGTAATAAAATATACTATATATCATTATAAACATCAGATGTAGACATTTATTTTCACTTTCATAGTTATTATAACAAATTATATAAATTCAAATTTAAAGTGAATTAATTAGTAAGAAAATTAAACAAAACTTGAGTTGTGTATTTAAGTCTTTAAAAGTTTTAATTAATATTGATTTACTTTCAATTATTCCATTTTACATAAATACACACACATACATGTGTTACAGCGAGGTGTGTACACACTTGTATATACATTTATACTGTACAAGTGATGCTGCCAGTGCTGCTGCCAGTGCTGCCAGTTCTTATAAAAAAAAGACAAAATAACTTTAAAAAGCTGCAGTTTATTTCAAAATATATTTTATATAACTAATATGATTTATTTATAGCGTTAAGCTTGCAAGCTCTAGGTCAAACGTTGGTTTATTGAGCTATTTCAAGAACGTCCCCGTTTTATCATCACCTTGAAAAGGTCACTAAAAGTTAAAAAAAATAAATTACTTAAATAACTTGTATACAAACTGTAATCTAACATATGTGTATGGGAAAGCCCCTTTTCCATGTTTACAATGTGTAATTAAACGTTGGCCAAAACCGCTCTCGAAAAAGCCAAATTCGACTGGGAAACTGCTAAATTGGCAGCACTGGCTGACACACTCCAATATACCAAACAGCCACTTTTGATCGAGTGCACACTTAAACAAAACATTTAATTAACATATATCGAAATATCGTGCGCTTTGTTCGGATTCAAATTGAAAATAAATAGGCATTGTGTGGGTTTATTTGTGTGCACATATAGAAAAAAGGAAGCGAAAAAAAGGAAAGGAAGAAGTGAACTTGAGTTCTCGCTCAATCGAGTTGTCTGCTGCAGCTGCGGCAAGCACTCTCGAGTGGCTGTGGCTATTAAAACGGGCCAAGAACTGTCACGACTCAAGTAGAAGAGAAATCAAAGCTCCATTCAAGCGAAAATTGCATTGATGAGGCCAAAAGACGGGCTAAGGCAAATGCAAAGAAGAAACGACGCAAGCGTCTTGTAAATACAACAAAGCAGAAATAAAAATGAATAAAAAGTTAATCACTAATCAGAGAGAGAGAGAGAGAGAGAGTCACAATTATTCGCATCGCTGCCTGATAAGCCCGGTCTCCAGCTGAGTATCGATCTCGGTCTGCGACTCAAGCCCAATCTGAGTCTCCCTCTCTCTTTCTCTCTCTCGCTCCCGCTCCCGCTCCCGCTCCCTCTCCCTCTCCATCTCCATCTCCATCTCTGTGGCTTTGATGATCGCATGTGGCTCGCGTAAGATTTTAAATTCTCAGTCTCATTTCAACTGTCGAAGGGAGGCGCTCGTGAAGCGCTTGATTCAAGGCAAAATCAAAGAAAAACTTAGTTTTTTATTTTTGAAATTCTTAAATCATAATGAAACTCTTGCTGGGCTTGATTCTGCTGACAGGCATTTTACACGGCGACGCCCAGGGTAAGTTTGGGATGGGGCATTGGGTAGAAACCCAGCATTGAGTCAGAGAGCGGTTTTAAAACAAAGCAACAACAATAAGAAGAAGAACACAACTGGTTATCAGCGCTGAACTCGACCCAGCGGAATCTGTGATGCGTTGTATTATTTAAACATACCCATGGGGGTTTTTTTTTTGGTGTGAAAAAAATATTGTTGTCTCCTAATTGATTTTTATTCCATCTTACTTACCTGCCCCAGAATCGTTTGGGTACTGCACGACGCCAACGGCCCAGACGGGCACCTGCATTTACCTGAGGGAATGCAACTACCTCTATGATCTGGTCCAGAAGCGCAACATTTCGCCTTCCGATCGCTCGCTGCTGCAAATGAGCCAATGCGGCTATCAAAACAATCAGGTTCTGGTGAGTATATGTTGTGTAAATGTATTTTGTATTTTATATTAAAGTGCAACGTTTCATAAAAGATTTCCCGCGCGTTTTCCGAACTTGGAACCGATTTTTCAAAAAAATAGAATGAGGTCAAAATTTTCAACGAAATCAATCAATCGGTAAATCAGTCAGTCGGTCAGTCAATCAATCAGTCAAATAAGTCATACTATCAGTCAATCAATCAGTCTTAAATGTGTAGCCAAATTAATTAAACAACCATTTGCACTTGCAGATTTGCTGCGCCAACAGCCGCAGACTTAGCGAACAGTTCATTTGGGGCCAGCCGGATCCCCAACCCCAACCCCAACCCCAACCCCAGCCCCAACCCCAACCCCAGCCGAAGCCCACTACGCCAACCAGGCGCTCCAATTTGCTGCCCGTGGTGCCCAACTGTGGCGACAACTTTGGCGACCGCATCGTTGGCGGCGTGGATACCAACAAGAAGGAGTTCCCCTGGCTGGCGCTGATCGAGTACACGAAGCGTAAGTGAACTGGCGAGCACACTGCCCAGATGTAGCACACTAATCTCCGGGATCTCTAGCGGGCAATGTCATTGGACACCACTGTGGTGGTTCCTTGATCAACAACCGCTACGTTGTGACGGCGGCGCATTGCGTGTCCGCCATTCCGGACAATTGGCGGCTAACGGGTGTGCGCCTGGGCGACTGGGACACCAGCATGGACCCGGACTGCACCAGGGAGCGGAGCGGCAAGACGGTCTGCAATGATCCGCACGTGGATGTGGCCGTCTCTGAGCGGATACCGCATCCCCAATATCCCGGCAATGCACGGGACCAGCTGCACGATATTGCGCTGCTGCGTCTGAGGACAGCGGTCACCTTCAGCGACTTCATTTCCCCGGTATGCCTGCCCCTACTGCCGGAGCAGCAGAACAACATTTTCCTGGGCCGCATAATGGTTGTCGCCGGCTGGGGTCGCACCGAAACGAACGCCACGTCGAATATTAAACAAAAGGCGGAAATCGAACCGGTGGCTACGGCGCAGTGTAATCAACGTTATGCGTCGCAGCGACGCACGGTCACCTCCAGCCAAATCTGCGCCGGCGGAGTGGAAGGTATCGATTCCTGCCGCGGCGATTCCGGCGGGCCATTGGGTAAGTTTGTGATTCGATGTTATACAATCTATGCGATCTCATATGCTATTTATCTTCAACTTAGTAATGGAGGAGTTCAGTGAGGGTTTCGGCAACTATTATCTTACCGGCGTTGTGTCTTATGGGCCGACACCTTGTGGCCTTGCCGGCTGGCCGGGCGTTTACACGCTCGTCTCTGCGTATATTGACTGGATAGAAACCACGATTAAGCCATAGTTACGCACATATGTATAAGATGTTTACAACTGATGATAATTAAAGCACACACATATATTACACACTTAATTGGGAGTTAGCCACTCTGCGTATTAATTGAATACGCGCCAAAATAAATTATCGATAATAGGAGCAGCTCTGTTGTTAACAGACTCACTCTTGCGTTAACAGCAGTTAAATATTGCGCTGTTGCTTAAAGTGACTATCGACACAGCTATCGATTGTCGATCATTATCGATAGCAGTCTGGTATATAAGTAAATTAACCGGGATAGAAGGCTAAAATGTTGAAGAACATCTGCGCCACACAGTTAAATCTGCTGAAAAGTGCCACCAGCCTGCAGCAACAAGTGCGGGTGAGTAGTGCCCGCCATATGCAGGTGCTTCCAACTGGTTAAAAGAATCTCCGCCCATTCACAGACCACGTTCGTCTTGAAGCGCAAATATGAGCCTCTGTTACACAAGACCAACGAGAAACCCCGACCCCTGCGCGCCAAGTACTTCATCTATGAGCTGGTGGAGGACACGCTCGTCAAAAAGCGCGCCAACATGGAGGTAGTGCTCAAGACCTTCGTCGAGGGCGTCGGCGACAAGGGCGACGTGGTCTCCATGAAGCCACATTTCGTCTACAACAAACTGCTCTTGCCCGGGTTAGCGACCTATAAAACACCCGAAAACATTGCCAAATACTCGAAGACGGAGGCGGAAAAGTCGGTGGTGCAGCACAGTTCAGCGTACGCACAGCGCACCGTCAACATGCTGGAGTCTATTGTGCTGGCGGTGATCATGAACAAGGACGAGCCCTGGGTGCTGGAGCCGTGGCACATCAAGGCGTCGCTGCGCAAGGCGGGCTTCCACTGCAAGGAGGAGTGCATAACGCTGCCCAAGGAGCGCATCGAAGGCCCCGACCTACGAAAGGAGAACAAGGAGTTCTGCTGCACAATAACGGTCAACAAACTGGAACAGGCCACGCTCAAGTGTCGCATACATCACTGGAGCACCGATCCCAGCGAGCGTCTGCCTTACGTGTCCGAGCACTGGAAGTTGCCATCCGAACCCCTGCTGGACGTGAGCCTTCCGCAGCCCACAGAGATCGCATCAACAAAGAATGTTTAAGCCAATGTCTAGTAAATAAAACCAGTTTTATCCTATAAATCTGCTTTATTTTAAATCAACGGTTTTTGTAACACGATAAGTGTATTTATTATGAAGGTATATTTACCAAAAAATGCGCACTTTTGCTGTGATATTTCATCCATAACTGAACGATCTGTTTGCGATAATTCATAATTCCTTATGCTATATTTAGGTGCCTATTTGAAAGTTGAAAACGAGACGTCTTAGTGCACAGCCTTCAACTCAACGTCAAAGACGAGTGTGGCGTTTGGCGGAATGGTGGGCGGATGGCCGCGTGCGCCATAGGCCATGTGGGCGGGGCAAGTGATGCGACGCTTGCCGCCAACCTTCATGCCAGCGACGCCCACGTCCCAGCCCTTGATCACCTCGCCAGCGCCCAATGCGAACTTGAAGCCGTTGCCCTTCTGCATGCTGTCGAAAGTCTTGTTGTTGGACTTGAGACGGCCAATGTAGTAGACAGAGACGCGTTTGCCTTGCTTTGCCTCAGGTCCGTTGCCGGGCTGCAAATCGTGGACTTTAACGCCGCCAACTATGGTGCGCTCAGCACCGCCAGCCTGCTTGGTTTCCTTTGCTTTTGGCTGCTCCTTCTTGCCCTCAGCGGCGACGGCGGCGGCAGCAGTCTTCTTTTCCTTCTTTGATTTCTGCTGTTGCTGTTGCTGCTGCTGCTGCTTGTCCTCTTTTTTGGCCGAACCATTTTGTTCCTTAACTGGCTTCTTGGCGACTTCATTTACTTTGGCCTTTTTGGCCTTAGGTGCCTCCTCCTCTTCTTCGGAGTCATCTTCCTCCTCGTCATCTTCTTCGTCATCCTCCTCACCAGATTCATCCTCGAGGAAGGAAGAGTATTCAGCGGCAAGCTTGCTATCATCCACTTCCTCATCGTCTTCCTCTTCCTCTTCGACTTCTTCCTCTGCATCAGATTCAGAGTCATTTTCGGCAGCCTTGCCCGATGCCTTCCCCTTCTTCAAAGCATTCACAACTTTCTCATACTCCTCGTCCTCGAATTCATCGTCAGATTCATCAGCATCGTGCAAGTAGCCAATCAAGGAGACCAAGCCATCACCTGGAAAAGTGAATATGCGAATGTGTGTGTGAGCATACACAATCATATTTCATACACATCGATTTTCCTTACCAGTTGTTTGGAACATAATCTTATCGCCCTTGCAGAAGTTCAAATCGAGTTGCATTTGGGGCACGTTTTTGTTCAGTGTAGCCACAATGAACTTGTTTTTGTCCGCCGTAATGTACAGCTTCGCGGATTCGCCCTCATCCAGTGCGACCCCGGAAATGTGAAACGACTTCACAATGGTTTGCGTATATTTGCGGTTAGGCTTCATGCATAATCCTGCAAAAACAAAACAAAATTAAAATCGAGTTGATATTTCCACGCTTTGCGATCGCAAGCACGTGGTAAAAAAAACGGGAAGCGGGCTGAGTGCACGCCTATACTACGCATTACCAGCGTACATTGTGTGTTAATATAAACTTCGCTAGCAACAATTAAAACTTACCCCAGAACATCGACATGGTGAAGTTTATGTTTTATTTCGCACAGAAATTAAAGAAAAACGTGTACGACAGAAAACTCTACAATAGTCGACCGACGCCGGCTACACGCAGTGCTGGAAAAGATCTAATGACATTCCGGCGCGAACACTCATTACCGGTATCCATCGATATCAATCGTGTGACATTCTCACGCAATCGCAATATGGCAAGTGCAACTCTGCGTGCATGCGTCATGTGGTGAATGGTAGCAAAAAGAAAAAAAAACGGTGTTTGTGTATTTGTGACGAGAAAATCTTGTGTCTGCGAGTCGGAGCTGCCAGCCCCGCCTTTAAGTGCAATTTTTATCTGCACTTCCGTTGTTATTTCTCGATAGAGTGATGACAAATAAAGCAACATGACCGAGAAGATAACACTAGCCGATGCCCTGTCCAATGTGGAGGTGCTGGACGAAATTCCACTACCCGACGAGCAGCCCTGCATTGAGGCCCAGCCCTGTTCAATTATCTACAAGGCGAACTTCGACACAAATTTCGAGGATCGCAATGGATTCGTCACGGGTATTGCCAAGTATATCGAGGAGGCGACCACGCATGCAAATCTGGTAAGAATTATTATTACGATTGGTAGAAATCTTTAATTCATCCACCTTCTTGACCCGCAGAACGTTCTGCTGGACGAGGGCCAGAAACATGCAGTTATGCTGTACACCTGGCGCTGCTGTTCGCGCGCCATACCGCAGCCCAAATCCAACGAACAGCCAAATCGCGTTGAGATCTATGAGAAAACCGTGGAGGTACTTGCGCCGGAAGTGAACAAATTGCTCAATTTCATGTACTTCCAACGAAAGGCAATCGAAGCCTTCTCGGGCGAGGTGAAACGTCTGTGTCATGCGGAGAAACGCAAGGACTTCGTATCGGAGGCATATCTCTTGACACTGGGCAAGTTTATCAACATGTTTGCCGTGCTCGACGAGCTGAAGAACATGAAGTCGAGCGTGAAGAACGACTATTCGACATATCGTCGGGCGGCACAGTTCCTGAAGGTGATGTCCGATTCGCACACGCTGCAGGAGTCGCAGAATCTATCCATGTTCTTGGCCACGCAGAACAAAATACGAGACACCGTCAAGGACACGCTGGAGAAGATCGTTGGATATGAAGATCTCCTCTCCGATGTGGTCAACATCTGTGTGCACATGTTCGAAACGAAAATGTATCTGACGCCAGAGGAGAAGCACATGCTAGTCAAAGTCATGGGCTTTGGCCTCTTCCTCATGGACAGCGACGCTTGCAACATCAACAAGCTGGATCAGAAGAAGAAGATACGCCTGGATCGCATTGATCGGATCTTCAAGAATCTGGAGGTTGTGCCGCTCTTTGGCGACATGCAAATCGCTCCATTCAACTACATAAAACGCAGCAAGCATTTTGACTGCAGCAAGTGGCCGTTATCCAGCTCGAATGCCATCAGCCCACAGGCCGATCTGATGGTGCATCTGCCGCAGATACGCGAGGATCATGTGAAATACATATCCGAGCTGGCACGTTATACCAACGAGGTGACCACCACCGTCAAGGAGAATCCCTCGGACACTGAAAATCGCATCACCGCAGACCTGGCACTGCGCGGCCTGCAGCTGCTCTCCGAGTGGACCAGCGTGGTCACAGAACTCTACTCGTGGAAGCTGCTGCATCCCACGGACCATCACCAGAACAAGGACTGTCCCGTGGAGGCCGAGGAGTACGAGCGCGCCACTCGCTACAATTACACATCCGAGGAGAAGTTCGCACTGATCGAGGTGATTGCCATGATCAAGG
The DNA here is from genome assembly GCA_035047465.1 of Drosophila sordidula. Classification (NCBI taxonomy): domain Eukaryota; kingdom Metazoa; phylum Arthropoda; class Insecta; order Diptera; family Drosophilidae; genus Drosophila; species Drosophila sordidula. Next base: position 118,348 of record JAWNPQ010000219.1, on the reverse strand, counting down.
GCCTGCAGGTGTTGATGGCACGTATTGAGACGGTGCTGTGCGAGGCAATCAGACGCAATATCTACTCCGAGCTGCAGGACTTTGTGCAGCAGACACTACGCGAGCCTCTGCGCAAGGCGGTTAAGAACAAGAAGGATTTGATTCGCAGCATCATTATGTCGGTGCGTGAAACCTCCGCCGATTGGCAGAAGGGGTATGAGCCCACCGACGATCCAGCGTCAAAAGGCAAAAAGGATCCCGACGGCGGCTTTCGCATACATGTGCCCCGCCTGAATGTCGGCCCCTCCTCCACCCAGCTGTATATGGTACGCACCATGCTGGAGTCGCTGATTGCGGACAAGAGTGGCGGCAAGCGTACGCTGCGCAAGGACATCGACGGAAACTGTCTCATGCAGATTGATACGTTCCACAAGACCTCCTTCTACTGGAGCTACCTGCTCAACCTGAGCGACACCCTCCAGAAGTGCTGCGATCTGTCCCAGCTGTGGTATCGCGAGTTCTATCTGGAAATGACCATGGGCCGCAAGGTGAACAAGTGCATGGTGCGGCATCAGCACAACGAGGAGTGCAAGGATCTGATCACCATGGAGAAGCGCATACAGTTTCCCATTGAAATGTCCATGCCTTGGATATTAACCGATCACATACTCCAGACCAAGGAGCCATCCATGATGGAGTGGGTTTTCACTTCCTAATTTAACTTTCTACGTTTCTAATTGCCTTGTTTATTTATTGTTTTAGATTCGTCTTGTACCCCTTGGACTTGTACAACGATTCGGCACATTATGCCCTCACCGTCTTCCGCAAGCAATTCCTCTATGACGAGGTCGAGGCAGAGGTCAATTTATGCTTTGATCAGTTCGTCTATAAGCTGAGCGAGCAGATATTTGCCCACTACAAGCAGCTGGCAGGCAGGTGAGTCGAAAGGGTTTACCCAAAGGTGCCTGTAGCAACTTAAGTACATAAGTATAAATGTGTTTTTATATCAGAGATCTTAAGAGCTGCAGATTTTCAATTTGGAGTGTAGGCTTTCGGAAATGATATGTTTAAGATAAAAATGTCTTCAAATACCAGTATAGTATAGCAAGCCACCAATCAAGTTTTTTATAACGATTCCTACTCCTCCCAAAATTAAAGAGTCACACATTCTCAACTAATACGCTTTTTCTCATAGCATTTTCTTAGATAAACGTTTTCGCCTGGAGTGCGAGGTGCTGGGCTTTAATTTCCAATCATATCCACGCAATAATCGCTACGAGACGCTGCTAAAGCAACGACATGTCCAGCTATTGGGTAAGTCCTGCGCATAAATGACTATCGCAGACATCAAGTACTATATTATATGTTTCTTTTCAGGTCGTTCCATTGATCTAAACAAACTGATTACACAACGCATCAATGCAAACATGCACAAGAGCATCGAGTTGGCCATCAGCCGTTTCGAAGGCAACGACATCACCGGCATTGTGGTAAGATTTGCAAAGAGTAACCACAAAGGTCAACCACAAGTTCAGATTTTGTTCTATTTTATTTACCACAGGAACTTGAGGGGCTTTTAGAGGCTAATCGCATTTGTCACAAAATGCTCAGCAAGTATTTGGCATTGGACAACTTTGATGGCATGGTTAAGGAGGCTAATCACAATGTCCTCGCGCCCTATGGTCGCATCACGTTGCATGTTTTTGTGGAATTAAACTACGACTTTCTGGTTAACTACTGCTACAATGCGGCCACCAATCGGTTAGTTGCGCTTATTAACTGGTCTCCCTGTGACAAAGTGCTCTAATCTTCTCAATCTCTTGCAGCTTTATCCGCACCAAGGTCAATTTATCGTCTTCTCAGCCCATACAGCGAGAGAAGCCGCCACAAATGTCGCATTATTATCTGTGGGGTTCGAAGCAACTGAATGCTGCCTATTCCACACAGTATGGCCAGTACACGGGCTTTGTGGGCGCACCGCATTTCCATGCCATGTGCCGGCTGCTTGGGTACCAGGGCATCGCTGTGGTCATGGACATTATACTAAAGGATATTGTGAAGCCACTGATACAGGGCTCATTGCTGCAGTTCACAAAAACACTTATGATTGCCATGCCCAAATCTTGCAAACTGCCGCGCTGCGAATACGGCTCGCCCGGCGTGCTCAGCTACTACCAGGCGCATCTCACGGACATTGTGCAATATCCGGATACCAAAACGGAGCTCTTTCAATCGTTTCGAGAGTTTGGCAACTGCATCATCTTTTGCCTGCTAATCGAACAGGCGCTGTCGCAGGAGGAGGTGTGCGATCTACTGCACGCAGCACTCTTCCAAAACATCTTCCCGCGTCCATTCTGCAAAGGTTCGTCGGGATGAACTAACATACATTTTAAACTCTATATTAACCAAATGAATTCCTTGCAGAGAATGAAAAGCCGGAGGCCAAGCAGAAGCGTCTTGAGGCTCAGTTTGCAAATTTGCAGATTGTTTCCAATGTGGAGAAAATTGGCACTGCCAAGGTGAGCAGCTTGCTATATAGAACCCATCACATTTATAAACCTTTATTTTAATATCTCTAGCAAGCGATGATAGCGCGCGAGGGAGATCTGCTGACACGCGAGCGCCTTTGCTGTGGTTTAAGCATATTTGAGGTTATTTTAAATCGCGTCAAGAGCTATTTGGATGATCCCGTTTGGTGTGGCCCGCCGCCCGCCAATGGCATAATTCATGTGGATGAGTGCTCCGAGTTTCATCGCCTGTGGTCCGCTCTGCAGTTTGTCTATTGTATCCCTGTGGCCGGCACGGAGTACACCATCGAGGAGCTGTTCGGCGAGGGCCTCAACTGGGCTGGCTGCGTCATGATTGTGCTGCTGGGCCAGCAGCGTCGCTTTGAAGCGCTCGACTTTTGCTATCACATTTTGCGCGTACAGCGCGTCGATGGCAAGGATGAGGATGTCAAGGGCATTGTAAGTCGCAGTCGTTCATTTACAATGAATGCAAACTACATTTAACTATTTCTTATTGCAGCAATTGAAACGCATGGTGGATCGCATCCGACGCTTCCAAGTATTAAACTCACAAATCTTTTCAATACTTAACAAATATCTGAAGGGCGGCGATGGCGAGGGCTCAAATGTGGAGCATGTGCGCTGTTTTCCGCCGCCACAGCATCCCTCGGTTATATCCTCGTCGTCGCACTATCAGGATCCACAAAAGCTGCGGCAGAGCATGAACAATTAAAAGATCATGTTGCATTTAAGCTAATCGTAGACACGTTAATATTTAACCATAATAACAAGCTACTCACACAATATGCGGGCATGTACGATGAGTACTCAAACAATGTATGTGCCTGCCAGAGATATATACATACATTCGATTTTATTACAATTGTTTATTATATTCTTTATTGTTCTTTTTTTATGGTATACCCATTACACTATGTATATTGTATTATGCATTTATTTGCTGCTATAGATTCGTAGACATAACACTAAATTCCACGCTACAAAAGTTTGCATTTTTTCACACTCTATCTGCACTTTTTCAAATATTGTATGCCAGTGTGCAGCTGATTTAATTACTACTATAGAAAAAGGAAAAACTAATAATTTTGCTTAATTACGCGAGAATCAAATTAGCCAAAGAATTGACAAATGGGGCAATGAATAAGTTGGCTTTAAATACGAAATACAACAAATAAAGAAAATCGAAAAAAGTATTAAAAAACGAAAGAAATATGAAAGAGTAACAGCTAATTAGCCAGCGCGCATATAAAGAAAATTATCTATATATGCATGTGCATATATACATATGTAACAGAATTGACTATACGTACGATATATATACGTATGTATATACACACATACATACACAAACTTAATACAATGAACTTTATCGAATAAAATTTTCATACGTATTTCTAACAAACCCTTACAAACAATGGGCTTCTTTCTGGCGTGAGGAGTTTATAACTACAGTGAAAGCTCTATGAACGGACCTTTGAGGTAAACGTCTTCAGCGAAACAATATATTTTAAAATCCAATTATTTCTCTTACTTTATCAAATATAATACAAATACATAGAACAAACAAATTTATAATGAAAAATTTGATTTTAATGTTAATGTTAACATTAACATTAAAATTGTCGACAATATCCGATTTTTGTTAATCGAAATATAAATGTTTTTTGTCATAAAAATACAAAATATTTATAAAATTGGTATAAAGGCTTAATTTCTTTGTTAATCGTTGAAAATCATAAAAGCGCCTCTTAACAGGATAATAAAGAAACCGAAGTCCGTTCCAGAGAGCTCTCGCTAAATTTAATTTGTATATGTTTTATTCACTGTGTCTTGTGGAATGCCTGAATAATACAGATATGTTTCGCTAACAGCTGCAGCCATTTTTCACCGGACCGCTGCCCGGGTGGATGTGCAGTACCGAGAAGTTATCCGCGTAGTTGCGCGGCAAATCGACTTTCGCACCGTCCGCACCCAAATAGCAGGCGCCGTAGGCACTGCTCTTGGTAATGCGCACCAGCTTGAGATTGTAATCGATGCTCATCCCAGAGATCTCCTTGATGAAAGCCTCCTGCAGCAGATTCCAACTGCTCCACACGGAGCCCACGCAGACGATGTTCAGATCGCCCGACTTGACCAAATCCCTGTGCACCTTGGGCAGCAGCGCCTTGATCATGCGCGCCAAGTGCTCACCCGCCTCGCGGAACAGCGACAGGGCCAGCTTGTCGCCGTTCTCGGCATTCTGGGCCAGCTTCTTGCACAGATTTGCGAAGAAGGGCTTGTCGAATTTGGCATAGCAATGCGGCAACATGTCGTAACGTGTCTCTATGTTGAAGTACTCGCGGATCAGTGCCCAGGTGTTCTCTATGGGCACCGGAGACTTCTGCAAGTTGTCTATGTCATCGAATACCACCTTGATGGCGCGATAGGAGATGTACCAAGCTGGGGAAGACGATTGGTTTTATTACTAAACAGAATATATAGTTATAGGCCAGTTAGGTTATTTTCTACAAAGTACAGGGTATTATGCAGTATTCTGCAAATATATGTAACATTTTTATTTTAAGCAATTCCCACTTTTCTTAAATATCGATAAATATCGATCATATTCAAAATATATAGATATCCATATTTTTCGTAATCGATTTTTAATTAAATATTTAAAAATTTTGAGAGGTAGAACTTGGACTCCCAACTAGGGCACTCTGATTACATCTATATATTTGAGGTTCAAACCCAGTTCCACATTGTTAGGCTGCCTGACTAACTGGGTCATTTGGACTACTCATCTAACGAGAAATGTTTCTAGAATTTTAATAATCGTTGGGAACTTCAATGAAACAATGATAAGATAGCAATCAAACGCAATCAGGCAATCCTAATCGCCTTTTGTCTAATCACAGGGTCGTTGCATTGGATTAGTATAAATACAATAAGCTGATAATCGCTCGCTGCACTCACCGCTGCCCTCGTCGCCGAGGAAATTGCCCCAGCCGCCGCAGTTGGCCGTGGTGCCGTCCGGATTGCGCAGCAGGCAATTGGAGCCGGTGCCCGAGATGAGCACAATGCCGCCAATGGAAGAGGCGGTGAACATGCTGCCCATGGTATCGCTCGAGACGGCATAGCTCTCGGCCAGATTGGGGTATGTGCTGCGCAGCTCCTGCTCTAGCTCCCGATTGGTTGCCTTCTGTTGAGGGCAAATATATTAGTTATGTGCTGCCCAAGTTCAGTTGATTTCTCTGCGGCACCTGCTCACAGCCGCTCAGGCTGAGACCCAAGCTCGCCAGCGGCGTATCCTTATCTATGTTGGCCTCATCCTTGCAACGCTCCACCATATCGGCAATGCGGCGCGCACACTCGGGAATACCGATGCCCCAGTGATTTGTGCCCAGCCCGCTGGTTGTGCCCACAGATTCGCCGCTCTCATCGCAGATGACCAGATGGGAGTGCGTTGCTCCGCTGCAAAATAAAATACAATATGTGTGAAATATATAATGCTAGCATCTATAGAATCATATAGTGCATCCGGTGCGGTTCCTATTGTTAGATAGTTGCGCCTCTTGGGAGCCTTGACCGCGCACAATGCCTATTTATGCATTCATCTATCAATAGTAATTCAATTAAATCAACGCAATTGAGCAAATTGAGCTGAAAGCGCGTGTTCTATATTTGACACCGCTTATTGAATTAATCAATTTTCGAGAAGAGGTACAAAAAGGCCTCACGTGACTGATCACTTTTTGGCTACATAGTGATTGCTCGCTAATGGAACCTGATTTCTGATATGCAAGGAATTTGAATTAAATGAAAAATTAAATTAATTAATAAGAAATACCGAGGAAAACAGTCAGGAAAATTTCTGTTTACATCGGCTTTTTTATATCTCAGCTTAAAATGTAGTTCTCAAAAAAAAATTATTCTAATTGGTTTGTTTGTTTTTCTTTTTTTGACAAAGAATTGAAGTTCGAATTATAAAACGCCTGTGTGCTTTCTTTCTTTATAAATAAATGGTATTTTGCTTAAATAACTTGACCTACATTAGAAAAAGTGTATAGAGACCTTTATTTATGTGTGTATAAAACAAATGGAGAAGACATCGATGCGGGCTTGAACATAAATTTGACAAGCCCAGAAATATACGTATGTATTTAGATAGGAACGCACAAGCACACACACACGTATACAAGTGTACCCACATTCAATTGCCGTTATAACGGACGCCAGCTTGTGTGCTCTGTGACTCAATTGAGATAAATGCATTGTGCAATGCGAAACAAGAACATATGCTATTGTATTATCTGCAGTGGGTATTATAGGCTAAACGTGTCTGCAATTTGGCGATAATATATGCAATTTTATTTTTATTTATTATTTAAGAGATAAGCTTGGCGCTTGTTCAAAATTCAAACGCATGCACAATGTGACGTCACAACAGCCAGCTGGCTGGCAGCACTGTTTACAGTGGCGTTGCCAGATCGTCGCACACGAACCGGGCATGTTGCACAATAAGCTTTGTTTCTTTAATTGTTAATTGGAAAGTGCGTGCTGAGCAAGTGCCGCGAGTTAATTAAAACCATTTCGAGTGGATTAAAAAAAGGAAAAAGTACAGTCAATTTAATTGAAATGAAATTGTTGACAAATGTGCGCAAGTTGTTGCTGCTGCGTCGGCAGCGGCCAATGGCAACAGCAACAGCGAAAACAACAACAACAACGCAGGCACATGACGCGACGCCGCCTATTCAACCGGCACTAACCAGTGCACAGCTGGACGAGCTGGAGCGGAATGTGACGCTGCGAAATCACAGGAACAATGTGCCACTAATACGTCAGCTATTGGAGGCGTTGCGTCATGGGGGGGAGGCGCAGGCGGAGACACGCCGGCAGCTGGCGGCGGAGCTGCAGCAGCTGCCCAATGCCACACATCCCCGCCTGCTCGGCTATGACAACCAGCCGCTGGAGCTGGCCAACTACAAGCATCGCGTGCTGCCGGCGCCGCCGGGCGCCAGGGAGTTCTCGGAGCTGGCGCGTGCGCTCAACTTGTATCGCATGGATCACCTGGGCAACTACACGGGGCACAAGAGCTACTACCTGACGGGTCAGCTGGCTCTGCTGGAGCAGGCCATCATACAGTACGCGCTGCAGTCGCTCACCGGGCACGGCTTCAAGCTAATCTCCGTGCCGGACATCCTGCCGCGGGAGGTGATCGAAAGCTGCGGCATGCGCACGGAGGGGGATCGCACTCAGGTCTACAAGCTGGACACGGGCGAGTGTCTGTCGGGCACATCCGAAATGGCGCTCGCTGGATTCTTTGCCAATCGGCAGCTGGCGGAGCACCAGCTCCCGCTTAAGGTGGCCGCCGTGAGCCGTTGCTACCGGGCCGAGACGTCGGGTCTGCACGAGGAGAAGGGCATTTATCGGGTGCATCAGTTCACCAAGGTGGAAATGTTCGCCATAGCCACGCCCGCACAGTCGGAGGCGACGCTCGAGCAGTTTAAGGACATTGAAATCGATCTCTTCAAGCGACTGGGCATCAATTTCCGACTGCTCGACATGCCGCCCTGCGAGCTGGGCGCGCCCGCGTACCAGAAATACGACATAGAAGCCTGGATGCCGGGTCGCCAGATGTGGGGCGAAATATCCAGCTGCAGCAACTGCACCGACTATCAGGCCAAGCGCCTGAATATCACCTACAAGCGTGCCAGCGATGGGGGCGCCCTGACTGCCCACACCCTGAACGGCACCGCAACGGCCATTCCCCGCCTGCTCATCGCACTGCTGGAGTCGTATCAGAGTGCGGACGCCATCCAAATACCGGAGGTGCTGGTGCCCTTTATGAATGGAGCGCGCACGATCACAAAAAACAAGAGAATTCCCGAGACGAAACTGGTGAAGTTTATCAAGGCAGCTTAATGTTTGTTGATAGTTAAGTGTTAGAGATTAATAAAAAAAAATACAGTTAACGATAATGTATAAACTAGTCAGAATGTTGCAGGCGACTGTTACCGACTGAGCTATACTCTGGTCATGATCGTTTAACAGGTGAAACATTGTCCTTTGTCTAACTTTAATTCTAAACCCAAACATAACACATTTATCGCTAAGAACAGCGATTTACCTAATGCGATTTATCTAATGCGGATATACACAGTTTGTAAAGGCAATATACTCTCCTCCGCACTTTGTGTACAGTGCAATAGTTTCACCTGTTGGAGCACAGGGTGCTTGTTTGATTTGAACCCATTGATAAGTGATTGTCAAGCGCGCGACAGCAATAAAGTGATAAATTAACTCATTGTTAAACAATTGCGCACTTGATGAGATATAAATGTATATGTGTAGTATATATATATACCGGGTTCATGTATCAAGAGCAACTAGCGACCTTACTTACCCTTCAATGCCGCCAAAATATCTCATTTTATATGCTGAACTTTTGTCGTGTTTTTTGTTTTATTGAAGCCGTTTAACGGGGCAGTCGAATAAATCCTGCAATTAAAGATTAACTTATATGAAAAAGCGCATTCCAACAGGTTGAATTTCTCACTTCCCGCTAGCACTCCTAGGCATTTAATCTTATCGGGTTCAGAAACCCCCCTCCACTGCCAAAAAGAATTTGCTGTCCCTAGCAAAAAAAAAAAAGTACGAGTGCTCTAGTCGGGAATGCCTGCTAGTGAGTACCCTGTGCCTAGTTGCGAGCTATCGTAACGTGCTTCTTCTTTCCTCAGTCCCACTGAGAACACTTAACTGTTGAATAGGTTCTAAGTTTCACTTACTCAGATCAAGCTTACAATGTTTAAAATATATTTTTTAAGACAACGTTAGAGCTCCAATAATTACCGAACTCTAGCTCTAGCTCTAATAATTTACAAGATAAAAGAGGTACACTTAGTCTGAGTAAGTTGTAGGAGAATATATAATTCAAACGTCAAGTCCGTAGCTCTAAATGATTTATTCTGCCTCTTACATACATACACTTGCACAACATCAATATACCCTTGCCTAGCTATTGTTATAAAACAATGGGTATAAAAAAACGAAAGTCGCTGTTTAGCGTGTTTATTGCATGTGCTTAAAGAATGGCCAACGTTTGGCCCAATCCGAGCCGTAAACAACAATAATAATGCAACAACAGCACAAAGCGGGTGAGCGGGTGAGAGTGAGTGAGAGAAGAAACGAAAACAAAAAACAAACGAGTTTATAAAACAATTTCCAATCACTTTTTGGCAATTTGTAAACGTCGTCTGTTTTTTTGCTCACAGTTCAAATAAGTTTTGAACGAAAATTCACACTAACATTTAATTGCAACTTCGCTCAGCACAAACGATGCCGTTATAATTTACTATTTGCACACACTCTCACACATCTGTAAATCTCTATCCCAACACACAGATACAAATGCTAACGTTACGTACAGCTGGTTGGCAGAACATTCGCAAATGCAGTTTGTCAATTGGTTCTTACCCGCCTCCAAACTGAGCTACTGCTGCGATAGACGTCCAAACGCTTTGAGGCTCGCACACAAAATATTGTTTGGAGACGGCTGCATTGTTATTTAAAGATTGGTTCCGCCACGAATGCGAGATCTAGAGGTTGTGCAAAGCGCAGTCCCAATAATCGGCGCTGAAGCGAAAGAGCGGGATTTGGGAGTGTGACGTCACAACTTCGGTTGTGGTCTGTTTACATTGCGGTGAAATTGGCACGCGTTCGAGTTTTAGCTGATATAGCATATGTATATAGGAAGCTAAAGTCCAAGCCTTTCAAGTTTTTTAACAAGACTGGGCCATAAAAAGCCTGAAAGTTGTTAGATTGATCAAAATAACGTGAAAAAGAGAAAATTGGAGTTTGTAACCAATTGGTCCTATGGTAGCTATAGGATATAGCTTGATATATGATGTTTTATTAAACTGGCTTTCCAAATTGTGACGTCACATTGCAAAGAGCGCAGAATTCTTGGCATAACCTGTGGCTCTCTCAATTATAGTAACGTATCAGTGCTGCAAATCAGCAAATTAGTGTTGAAAACGATACTTAAATATCGATAATTTTATTTTTGTAATGTAAAAACTGACAGAATTTAAACAAAATTTACTTTTTGTTCTTCTCTTTATCTTTATCCTTGATGGTGTACTTGTCGTAAGACTTGGTGGGATCATATGGCTCCCAGCGGCTAGCCGGAAATATGTGCTTGTTGCGCTCATACCACGAACGCAGCAGCACCTTGCCCGCATGCGATTCCTCCTTCTCGACGGAGGCGTCGCTGATCATCCGCACGTCGTCGTGCACGTCGAACTGGAAGAGCGGCCCGGATTTGCCGCGCGCCTTGGTCACAATGAAGTCGTAGAAGGAGTAGTGGTGCGGCAGTATCAGATCCTCCTTCACGTACATCAGCTGATCGGCCATCACGGTCTTGAGCTCGATGAACTCTTTGCGCAGCAGCTCGAGGCACTTTTGCAGGAACTGGTAGATGGAGTTGCCCTTCTTCATGAGCACATTGCGCCTGTGGCCGGAGCCGTCCCAGTAACTGAATGTGATTGAGATGTCTTCGTCTTTGAGCTCCGCCTGCTGCATGACCCATTCCTGACGCAGTTGTTCTCGTAGTCGGTTCTCTTGCTCTTCGCGCTCTCTATCGGGTAGGAATGATGTGTCCACGTCGGGATTTTTGCAGATTTTCTTCTTCTTCAGGGGCAACTGTTCGTTCCGCAATTCGGTCCACTTGGTCGGCTTGGGCTTCTCGAATTTGACCTCCTCCTGCTTGACAGCATCTTCGTCGTGCTCGTCCTTTTCCTCCTCCTCCTCCTCCTCGTCATCGTCTAGATTGAATGAAAGTGCCTGAATCTGCCGCTTTTGCTTGTTCTTTTCCGCTTGTATGGCTTCCAGTGCGCGTTGTTTCTCCCGATCCTTTTCGTCCTTCTTTTGTGCAAGTTTCTTTTCTCGCTCCCGCACAATGTCCTCCTGCTTGGCCTTCATCTCATCCAGCGTGACCAGACCAATGGTCGACGACTTGAGCTGTTGCTCCACGGCATCGTAGTGCGTCGCGAATTTGTTTTCGATCTTGTCCAGCTTGAGCTCCTCCTCGATTTTCTTCTTCCGGAACTCGATCTCCTGCTGCTGGATCTCCCGTTTTTTCATCAGCTGCGCGGCTCGCCCAGCTTCGCTGGCGGCACCTTTATAGTGGGCCATGGCGTCTGTATATTTTTATTTATTTAAAATTTTATAAAACTGTGTTTCCCTTAATGTTTCGACAACAACGTTGGCTGCTCTGCTTCTTCTACCTCAACAGATGTTTCACATTGCAGCTGCTGTTATTTAACAGGCAGCTAACAGACAAGCAAGTGGTTAAATTGTAGTTTTACAGCGGTCAGCTTTTGTACTGCACCATATTTGGCGCGCCTTTTTAAAATGTAAAATATCTGCAGCTTTTACGTCCTTTCAAAGTCCTTTTGTGAGCTTTTGGCTTATGCGTAACATGAAATATTTGGTAGTTGCCGTTAACTGTTTCAGTCATAGCGGAACTTTCAAACCCAGTGGACGCGCGCGGCAAAAAACAGCATCAGAAATTGCTAGAGGATATTTTTGAAAACGAATTATTTGATTTAAAACGTTCAAGTGAAATGTGAAGTTTAATAGGCTACGAATTAAGAAATTGTGTATGATTTAATTATGTAAATACACGAGGCGTGTCCTGGGTTGGTTGTATGTGTGAGCGAGAGTGTGCTGTTTGTGTGTGTGTGGACATGTGTGCGTGTTGTAAATGAAGAAGTGTTCAACGTTGGGCAAGGACATTACGGACAAAGAGTAACACCAACAGCAGCAGCAGCAGCAGCAGCTCGGACGTGCCGAACGGAAACGGAAGTCCCAAATTGAAATGGCATTTAAGATGAGCGAACCATTTAAAAAGATTTCATTTACAGCCTGTTCATGCCCGGCCCCGTCATCGAATCTCGTTTGCCTTCGGTGCACTCAGATTGTTAGCTTGAGTTCGTTTGACTGCTGTTTGTGGACGTTGACAATATTCATGAGCCTGAGTCATAAATTCTGGCTCGACGTCTGGCTAATGGATGGCGACGGGTGGCAGCGGATGGTGGGTGGTGGGTGGCTGCTGCCAAGTCAAGTGCCAATAAAATCATTAACGGTTGCAACACATTAAATTCATGGCCCAGACTCAGAGTCGTTATTCAGGCAACAAACATGGTCATAAAACTAACCAACCGACTATTCATCCAGCGCACGTTCCGGTCCCTCTTGTGGGGCCGGGGCCCCGTGCGTGTTGCAGCTAATTACCGGAGCGGGGACGGAGGGCGCCGCGTGCGAAAAAAAAAAGAAAACTATTAAAAGACCGTTCGGTTAGGCATCGTGTGAAGTAATTAATAGCGAATGGCTTTATCGAGCATTAATTAATTTATCGGTCATTATATTGGAACACGACACACAATCATTCAGGAAGTCACCAAATAGAATATATTTACACAATTCTCACGGGAAGCGCAGCTTGAAGTGACTGCTGAAAACCTTTGGTAATTGCATTTAATTCGCAGCGCCTTGCTTCTGGGCCAAAAGTTGTGGCCGGCCCAGAACTAAACTCAACAAACGCAACGTACAAGTTTATCCTGGTCAAGTTAAGTTCCTGGTTCTATTGTATTAACTTGGCTTTGAGCTGCTCTGCTCTGCTCTTCTCTATCCCCATCTCTCTCCCTCTCTCTCTGTCTTTCTTTTTGTTGTCAGTGGTGGAATCCATATGACAGACGCACTTCAATTGGGCCCCAGCACGAAGTTTCATGTTAGCTTTCTGGGCGATGGATTTGCCAAAGGCTTAGTCTGCCGCATAGCGAACATTGCTCAAGTTTTATTGTCAACTTATAGCTGCACTCAGAGAAAAACAAGCAATTTGTTAACTAACTCCAGTACAACGGCGGCCGTAGATTGAATATCTTTGCAGATATATATTTATTGTTAGTTGTTTTTTAAACCCAAACTTATATTTCGATTGATTGAATTATGTCGAATATTGATAATATTTTGCAGATTTGTTGGGATCATAATAACACTGTTAATTGCCAAGTTTGATAAGAATATCTTGAAAAAACAAAATATTGTTCAAACATTGTTTGGACGAATCGGATGTTGATATTAATCAAGAATTTATAGACTTTATAGGGTCGGAAACGTTTCCGTCTCGGCGTTAAACATTTCAAACAATAATGCCGTCTGGCTTTCGCAACGCCATTTTCTCTCAGTGCTCAGCTCTCTATGCTATAGTTTACAATTTATGAGCGACTGCTTAAGTCTGACAGGTTTTTGAGCTTGTTTCCATAAATTATTCCCTGGCTCCAGCAAGGAGTTCCCCTTTCCGCCGCCCAATCGATAAATAAACCATAACGTTTATGTTTGATTCCCCCCAGGTTAAGGACTGCAATTAAAGGCGACTATTATGAGTGCTACTTCTAAAAACCAATTTCGAAGCTCATTTGTTAAATGAAGCCTGAAGAGCCAAGTCATTAAGTGCAGTCGGAAAATAGGAAACACCAAAGTGGAAAACATTGATTTTTAATTAATACGCCATTTTCATAGCTGCAAGGAATTAATTGAAATATTCGTTTTACATTTGTTCCAAAAATAATTTCCTCACTTTGCATAAATAAATAAATATTTCTACTTTGTGGAAAGTAATCAAATTAATTGAAATTCACAGCAGTATATTTCTGGCGAACACTTTGCAGCGGCTTAAAAATATATTTTTAAATAAATGTACACAGTCGAAATTCACTATAACTAAAAGCTTTAATAAATTTCTATTTAATTTTCAGCTTTTTTTTCACAAATTTCACGCTTGCTCTATAAATAACAGTTTCCAAATCAATGTACTTTATTACTTTTATTAATTTTGTTTAAGATAATATGTATTTTAAATTTTCATAGATTTAATTCATTTATTGTTTGCCTTAGGTTCGCTTTAGAGAAGCTCTACTGTTAACATGGCTGGCGTTTTTTCGCTTCAGCGAATTCCATTGAACTGTTATAAAAAGCACAATAAATAACCTTAAAAAAACCCAAAAAGTTGTATGTGTCAGGGTAAAAAATAGAGAATTCAACAGCCACAAAGCCCTCTCAGAAATATTTTATACATATCGTGATTTCGTATTGTCACTGTATTCGCTGGCATTCCAGACCAGCCTAATTAAAAAACAATATAGCCCGCGGTAAATCCATTGATTAAATACCTTTTTTATGAGTAATGCGATTAAATCGCTTGTGGGGGGGATTACATTGGCCTAGTCCTGTGCCCAGTTCTAGCCAGCTGTCAAACAGTTTTCCTTCATTTTCCACCCCCTCACAAAAAGTGATAGAAAAAAGACAAAACCTTCGTGTCGTAAAATGTCTGCTGTTTCCTTTATCTTTTCTCATTTTTGTCTCTTTTTTGTTTTATTTTTTGCGTACTTTTCTTGATTTGCTGAATTGTTTTTGTGGCCAGTTTGCAGTTTGCGGCCAAAAAAAAAAGTTTTTGCATTTCGTCAGAAGCAAAATATATATATACTATATATACGCTTGACACAATTTAAACTTTTCGGTCAACAAAATAAAAATAAACAGAAATTATATAAAATGAGCTATATTCAGCAGATATTTACTTTTATTCGTTTACTGATGTTCGCGCTCTCGCTCACTCCTTAACACGCTCCACCCATATCTCGGCCTCTCTTTCTTTTTCACCCCTTTTTCCATGGTCCTTTATTATGCACCAAGAAAAGGTTGTTTGGGTTGGAAATTTGTCAATGGCAGGAAAAAACAAAACCCTTTTCACTTTGGCGCCGCCGCTTTTCAATTTGGCGCAAATTGCTCACATTTGAAACAATTTGCTGCCGGCAAACACACACACAGCAAACTTACACACACACACACTTGGCAGCGTTTACACCCGGTTGCATTTTGCAGCAAGATTTATGCAGAATTTTCATAAAGCTGACAACATGACGTATGATTAATTTGTTGGCTGCCACTGCGCTGAATGCTTCTGCTTCTGCGTCTTCTTCTACTTCTCAATTTAATTAAATTGGCTAAAGCGAAAACGGAGCGCAACGCTAGATGGTTTAAGCGTTTATTTTCGTGCCACAAGCCGAGACGACAAGGCGTGGCCACGCCCCCTAGCAACCTTAGCCGACGAGCACTGCTGATATATATTTTTAGTAGCGCTTCCTGCCAGCTATCTAGTAAACAAGAGCAACAACAACGACATCAAGCGTTTAAAGTGCAACTAAAAATATTCTGTGGCTGATGCCGCCTTTAGAATTATGTCAGACTCGCTCAAAATGCCCAAGACGCACTATGGCAACAACAACAACAACACCAAAAAGTACAACATAAATATCAGCACACACAGAGCTGGTACAGTGGAAGCTCTATGAATGAACAAGCTCGGCCCAACTTTTATTTTGTACTTTATCAAACAAAAAGCTTTTTTTTACTGAACAACTTCTTTAACCTGTAAATTTTCTTAGGTCCAGCCTAAGTTTTTACCCACCGTTGTGGTTTTAAAATTTTTAACTTTTTTAAACAAAGTGCTCTTTGTTGGGTTCATGTTTTTTCAAATCTCTTTCTTTCAAATCTCTTATCTTTTTTATAAGAAAACTTACCCGTAAATATTAAAAGAAAATTGTACTTTAAAGTTTTAATAAGGTCCAATCATTTTCGTCACGCTCTTTTGGACGAAAGTGAACTGTATTTGTGTTTAAAAACAATTTAAAACAGAGTTTTGCTCCACAACTTAAAGTTAACGTTTGAACAAACAAAATTTTTGTGATTCATTTTTCATGAAGGTTTTTCTCTGCTGTTCTTAACACTTAAGTTCACATCTGTCTTTGCAACAGCAACAAAGAAGCTGCAATCGTGTGTGTTCGCTCAAGCGAGTTGTCACTGTACAGCATGAGCTTTGTTGCCAGGCGATTTGCTGCGGGATGCTTAGAGATGCATCTAGTAATATTACGTATACGACATGCACTCAATAAATTTGTGCATTTCACGAGGACAATGCGAACAACAACAACAACAGCAATGACAACGACAATGTTGGCGACACCAACGCAAAAATTCATTTAGTAAACCTTGTTGACGTGTGTAAATGTGTGTGTGTGTGTCTGTATATCCTGGGCGAATGCTTGCATATCCTTGCATTTTTTTGTCACGTGTCACAGGCCAACACATCCCTTGCATTGTCCCCTACATTGTACACAAGTAATATGCAAATAGATCCTAAAAATGGGTTATAGATCTTTCCGTGACAAATTACGTGTTTTACTTGCATATTATTAATACTAAACATACTGCCAAACATCCGGGATAATTGATGTTGCATAACATTTATTTTAATAATTTCTATTTTTATATTTATTATTAAAATTGGTTCCACATTTTTCCTGTCGAACTTCATAAATGTGGCAGTTTTTATGTTCCCTCCAACAAGGCATATTTATTTTAGTCATGTCCATTTGGTTCACGAGAGTTATACAAAAAACAAACATTTTAAATTGCCGGTTTTTATGGCACAATACTCATTTGTTCTGCTTGTTTTTAATACCCTTGCAGCGGGGAGTATAATTTTGTAGCGAAAGGTGTAACAAAATAGAGGGAGACGTCTCTGACGCTATAAACTATATAAAAACTTTGGCATTATGCTAACTGATGACTTAACTACACATCGTCCCTATGTCTGCAAGGGTATTTAATATTCGGCACCACGAAGATAAATGTTTTTAAACGTTTTTGCTTTATTTTGTGGCTCTGGTCTGTTTTTATATGCATTCGCCCACTGCTATCTAATTAATATGACATTTTATTGCTCAGCTTTAACAATTTTGATTTATTTTAATTACATATTTGCACATAATAATATTGAATTTCTTTTAATTACAAACATGGCTGCAAATGGGAAACAAGCTGTGCGCTAAATTGGAACTGAGTTCCCCTTTCCAAATACATCGAATTGAATAAATCATATTTGTAAATGCCTCGACATATTTTTTCTTTATGAACCATATCTATTTCTATACTCGTTCACGGACTGAATGGAGTATATTGGATTTATGTAATGTCCGTCTGCTTTAAAGCTAGATAAGCCAAATTTTTTCGACCGATACTGATTACCTCCTCTAAAATAATCAAATCTATCTTGGCAGCATAAATTCATATTTCACACAATTTTGCTCTTGAAAAAGTTCAGTTTAATAAGAGTTGCGACTCAGAGTATTTGCTTAGCTGTTTCGAATTTGGGTCAGAGGCTCATTGGAGCAGTAGTCAATTAGGATAATATGCTTTGGGCTTATCGGAGTGCTGTTGCCATTGTCTGCTCAGCTCCTAATGTTACTTTTACATTTACGCTTGATTGATGCATTTTCTACTCGCAACAGAGGCAACAGTGGCAACAACTGTGGCAGCAACTGTGGCAGCAGCCGGAGATGCCCCTTGAGCAGATGCTGAAACAAAACCGAGAATTCAACCGCGCGCTCACCTTGATTTGTTTCACCTGGCTGCTAGGGGAATTGGGTAAGCTGGCAGGACGGCGAACGAGGATCGTAAATCATGAATGTATAAGTCGTAATAGTCACACACACACACACACACACCGATACACCCACAAATCGAACAAAGTAGCCGACAGCATTTTATGGCATAATTTTTCTTGTTCCGCAACAAAAGTTTTCCACCTGCCCAGCGAATTCGCATGGCGCCAACTTTTTTCCGACTTTGTTGGCCCAACTTTCATTTGGCCGCCTGTCGCAAGCAAATCATAAAAGTTCAATGCTTAGCGGCGACTTTTTATACCCTTCCTGCGGCTATTGTGAATTTTTCATGCAATTTTTTGAGTTTTTGTTTAACCAGGTTTTTTGTTTTAAAAAATACCTTTTCTAAACTTATCATATATATAGCAATAGCAATAAACCGTCTAGTCAAGATATCCTAATCAGCATGCTTAAATATGATTAGTTTCGATCGACTATGGCATATAGCAGCCATAGCAACAATCGGCTAAAAATAAAGTTTTTACATGGAAATACTTTCGTCTGGCATGAAATAGAAACATTTTAACAAAGTGTCAACTGTCTGCTAGGGTATTTAAGCTGGCGACATCCCCTCCATAATTGCTTTATTTTCCTTTGTACAATTTTATATCACGCTAACGTGCCAGAATTATTTATACACAACGGAAATCTTCATTCATGCCAACTAATGAAGTGTCAAAAACGTTGCCCCAAAAACTGTGCTACGATTTCGTTTTTTTCTATTGCGTGCAAGCGTATGTGTTCGTGACCTTGAGTAACTATAAGCCAAGTGCTTGTGTGTGTGTATGGCATTTTTAAAATAGCTTAATATGCGACGGCAAATGTTTGCATTCGCAAAGCGCAGTAAGGGAAACAAACAAAAAGCGTATGTTGACGGTTGTGTGTGTTTGTGTGTGTGTGTAGGTGTGTGTGTGTGTGTGCTAGTGCGCTCTGCTGATGACTATATGAATGACTCTCAAATAGCAGCCAGCCAAACAGTGGAGTGTCTCTGTCCAAGTGCCAGGCGCCTGACAGCAACCACAACTGCCCCCCCCCACCCTGCCTTCCCCCTCCGCCCACCTGCCCCAACCGGCGCCTCTCGCCTTTACTCACTTTGTGGCAGAAGTATCTTTTCCATCATTGGCGTGTAATTTAATGCCAAATGCTATATCGATCTTAGCGCAGACTGCATCTAAATTACAATTAGACCCAATTTCGCTTGGTCTGGCGTGTACCTCTGTATGTGTGTGTGAATTTTGCGGCTATGTGTGTGTGTGTCTATGTGTTTTTATGTATTTCTATGTATTTGCAGTTTTGGCGATGGCATCGACTGCTGAAACAAAGGACCAGTCCTTGTAATGAAATTCTACGTAATTGTTTGTGGCAACCACTCCCCCTCTCTCTCTCTCTCTCTCTATCTCTCTCTATTTTAACCACTTCTTCCTTGTGACTGCCTCCACATCTTCGCATGTTCCTATTATTTGTGTGTATGCCCATTTCTGGACTTTTATTTGTTGCTGTCTTCGTTTCACATTCGCTTCTTCGTTTACTTTTCTATTTGCTATTTTATTTCATTTTTAATTCACTATTCGCCAAGTGAGAAAAGAGTATATTGGTTTTTATTAAAAAAAACAATTTGATGGCGCTTTTTAAGCTAGAGACTTGAAACTTGATATATATACTTGTCTATATTCACGTCAGATAGATTGTGAATATTTTTTGGCTAAATTATATTATTTTCCACAGTGTAATCGTTAGAATTAACAAATTTGTTAGTTAGACTACTGTTGAAAAATTTACCCACTGTTACAAAAATCAAAAGAGCTTTTAAGCCATTTTTAAACTTTGAACAGAGTATTGCGTCGTCAGTTATATCCGACTGCAGTATTTGTACTTGTTTTTGGCTTTCCATTTTTATTCTTTTTCAGCAATTTTGCTGCTCTGATTTGTGTCTCTGTTTGGTTTTGCTTTTGGCCAAAGGCAAGATGAAGCAATTTTCGGTTCTGCAAATGAGCTGCCAAACACATATATCATATCGTGTATATATTTGTGTATATATATCTGTCCGTGAGTCCGTCTGGCTTCTTGGCGGGTGGCTTTACCTGTGAAGTCGGCGATTAAGCTGGTTGCTACGTACGCAGGACCTTCGACTCTCCTTTGCATTATTTGCCTTGGGTTTGCCCTATTTGCCTTCAAATGGCTTAATGTCAGGTCGTTTTTATTTCCACTAAACATGGCCAAAAAGTTGACTGGGTCTTCTTCGCTGGGATTTGTTTATTGAAGCGTATTTGGTTTGTGTACCAATATATGTTTACAGAGGGGCTTCCTCTCTATCTCTATCTGTGCCTATTTGTTGTTCCTTCTCATTTGTTTGTTGCACGAAGTATTGTGAGGGGGATTTCCTTATTCATGTTAATACCCTGTACAGCCAGAAATGGCTAAATGTATGAGTCAGGTAGTAGAGAATAAATATAAATAATAAAAGCACATAAACGCAAAATATATATTAGAAAATAACATTACTATAAGCCCATATATATATGGAAATAAAACCAAGATACATTATATGAAAAACGAATATAACAAATTCTGTTCGGGCTTGGGTTTTAAGCCAAATCTAATCAATTTCAAAACTCTATCATATATTTTCACATTTTAACAATTTTTAGAGTGAAAACAAATATCTCAAACTGCCTTAAAACGCTTCGCATCTCTTTACAGGGTATCTGGAAGTCAAAGGCTCTGCCCTATAAGCTTACTATTTGTTATGTCTATTGTGTACTTTGTCAATTTGTGTATTGCGTGCTCTTAGGCGCGCTTCAAAAACCATTCGAATCGCTTGTGTGCCACGGGGCAATGCCAATCAACACGCATACGCCGTGTGGTCCGCGTGATATATTTACGAGTATGCGTTGGCGTTCCGGCGCTCGTAAAGCTCGCACACGCGAGGCGATTTGCTGCCATTTAGTACGTTTACGTATGTGCCACATGTAAGATATATATATAAGATATATATGAATAGACGGAGGCCAAAGGGTCAACCTAGAACTAAACTGGTCTTTAACACGGCAATTTATGTGCCTGTCAGGGCCACTGATAAATGTCAAAGTCCTTTTTCGCACAAAGTGTATGTCAAGTATTTAGCATAAATATTTATTAACTTCATTTTAGGCCAAAATATTCCGGAAAAAATGTCGTTCTTAATTCTATTATGACCGGGTTAATGTTCACAGCGGTTTTTATTCTGAAAGCATTAAGTACAATTCCTTCTTGGATATTCATAAATAAATAAAAGCCCTTAATTCGTAATACTGTATAGAGTCTCGAATTAAGTATAATTTAAATACAATACAAATTGGCCTACTCTAAATTAACTTCAAATCTACCCAATAAGAGTTAAAAGTTTTAAAAAAGATTCTTGATATATGAATTCACTGTTCCTTGGGTACGAAATTCTTGGAATTATGCTCTGAATGCACAGCCTTTTAATTGGTTTGTGTGGTCAAGTCGTTGGAGGCTGCGTAATTGCCAGAGTTACGGGCCAATCGAATCATCGTCTGGGCAGACTTCATATAGGCAATTTATATGCAATCATTCGACCATTCAGATTTTACAGAAGCGCCATATGCAAACATGCAAATATATGTAGATAGCTCACCCCGCCCACCCTTAGCTCTCGGCTCCGACTAACTGCAAATAAATTGCCAATTATTCTGATGCAGTGGAGGCGTTATAGAAAGCTGGGCGCGTGTCGTGCTTACATATTTGTGACTCAACACGACGTATTCGTGTTACAAATTTGTAACATTTACCAAAAAAAATAAAAATTAAATATATTTTGAAATAATATTAACAAATTAAAACTGTAGTTTAAAGAAAAAAGAAAAAATTTGTGTATAGATATTAATATTTTCAGAAAGTCGTGAGTTTTCAGATGAAATTCGTGTTAGAAAACGTCGTTACGCGCCCATCTTTAGGCCAGACAAGACGCACTTGACTGCTGCCACGCCCACACAAGCGGGCTCTTTTGTATTTTTGGCATTTGGTAACATTTGATTTATGAAAACATTAATTGTGTTTACCCAAAAATTTCATTTTACAAATTGATTATCTGCCGACAGGCGACTGGCGATCCAATTAGTTTTCAATTAACACAATGCAATACTTTCTGTGTGACTTTGGTAATTTGGCAAGTCCATTCAATATTCATTATGGCAAAAGTTTTTCAAAATTCGCCTGTCGCAAGCCAAATGCGGATTAGAGCCGCCTAATTGATTTTATTTCAGTCTCAGCTTTCACACAGTTCTGGACTGAGTTTCCCCCACTTGTTTAAATTATGTATAATATTGTAAAATATTTACAGTCAGGATTGCAGCTAACGAGCAGTTGGATCGAATTTCCAAGCCATTGGCCGAAGACAGATTTGATTATTTATCGCAGACTGTCCTGACTGAGTAACTGATTGATTGATTGACTGACTGACTGACTGATGGCTGCCCTGTCCAAGCCGTAAGAGTTAGGAAGCTGATGGGAAGTAAAGGGTGGAAAATTTGTGCAAAATGTTTGCATCAATTTTTTTTGTTTTTCACCCAGTTGACCTATAACTCATTTTTAAATCTCTTTGTGAAGGTTCTTTGGAGACGAATGAGAATAAATAAAATTGTAAGAACGTTGCAGTCAGATGTAGCCGACAGCGCAATACTCATTCGCAATGGAATAACAACCAAAACATGTGCCCTAGCATTAATTGTATATAATTGTATATAATTGTTAATGCTGATTCAAAGTAGAGGACACACCATAAAAGAAATGCCATCAAACATGAAAATTGGTTCAGTTTTGACAAAGTTATGAGCGTTTCAAATATGCGAGGATTCGAGAGCTTTAACTGTACAATTTTTTTTTTTAATTTTTACATGATTTTTGACAAAAAATTTGACCCCCTCTGAATTGTTGTTTTTTATACTAATTGTGGCAGTCACAATCAATTATAATTAAAAATGGGTAAGGGGGGAGTACATGATTTTTTCACCAAAAAATGTTGTATTTTTAATAATGCTTTAATTTTAATTTAGAGAATAATTCATGAGGTAAAAGCCACCATACATAAAAATTATAGGAGTCTGAAGTATGGGAGCAATGGATCCAAGAGGTTTACAAGTCAAATATAAATTCCATTTTTATTTGTCTGCAATGTAATGAATGTATTTCCGAGACATGCTCAACTTCAATCAATTGTTTGAAATTTTCGATTATGATAAAAAGAGTATTAAATATTTAAGATATCTTTAAAATAATCTATAAATATGTTCCCTACAACTTATATTTTTGTCAATATAAAGAGAAAAAGTATGTACGTCATGCACATTCATGAGAAAATAGATGTACCGAGTTTTCCAACTTCAAAGTTCATTTCCAGTGCACTTATTTATTACAATTCAGCGTAAACAGAGCCCGTCAGCATATGAGTTCATAATTTCAAATTGTTGAAATGAACAAATGAACAGCAGACACTCCCACATACACACATACACACACACTCGCACAGTCGCTCAACAAACGCTTCGCTTGGGTGTTGGCCCAAGTGGCGTATACGCAACATTTATGGAATTTCATCGTTGATTAGCTGCGCTTTGTGCAATTGCTGCAGCAGCAGAGCAAAAAATGGCTTTACCCCCTGGCGTCGCAGCATAATAAAGCTACAAATAATAAACAACAAACGCAATTGCCACAGTTGTTGTTATTGTTGTTGTTTGTTGCACTTTTTGAAATTTCAATTGAGTAGCTGGAAATTGTTCAAGGATTCCATAAACAGGTCTGCTTTGGCATTCTCTCTGATCGCCGTCGGACGTTTATTGGTCCATTCCATCATATGTGTGGGGTCAACAGAGCTGTGTGTGTGTGTGTGTGTGTGTGTGTGAATGATGCTTGTTTGCTGTTCGCTTTGTATGTTGGCTGCTGCTTGCATTGGGGCATGAAATCTCTGTAACCTTTTTATATACCTTGCTCACAAAGTGCACAACGGGCATATTGGTTTTGGGGAATATTTCAAGTGCGCTTTGGAACATATATATGTGTATATGCAGGACAGATTTTGTTGGTTATATGTTATATTATTTTCCCACCAATCGTTAAAATCTTCATTTTGAAAATGTACTTTATCCTTTGAAACTTTTTTTAAATATTTTTCGATTAAGAATAGAGTACTGTGTAGTCGTTAACAGTCGATTGTAACGTTCTTATATGTTTTTTCCCACTTTTTTCCGTTTTATTTCTTTTTTTTGTGTCCCTCGGCAGCCGCTTAGTTGAATAACTGACTGCCTGCCCTTGTCACAGATACCGTTATGTATGTATGTGTGTGTGTGTGTGTGTGTGTGTATTTGTGGGTGTCTCAATTGTCTTTTGCCCGAAAGCTATTTGGCATTAGCCAAACGGCCAAGGCAGAGTCAGCCAGCCAAAAACAAACGGCCAACTAGCAAAACAAACTTCAACACATATAGCTGACTAATGTGTGTGTGTGTGTCAGTATGTGCTTCATGGTGTGTCTGTTTGTGTGTGTATTCTATGCCCGTCAATGGCGGCATAGAATGTCCACCGCGACGCGCGCTGAGCAAAAAGCGGCTAAAGAATACAAAACTTGGCAGCTTAAACCATAAATGCTGCGAACCAGACGGAAAACAAACTTATAATATCAATATGTGTATGTGAGTGTGTGTGTATGTGAGTGTGTAGTTTGGCTTGCCCATGCCTATGCAGCCGATTCGGGTCTGCCCAGGCTGGACCAGCTGCTCTTCTTGAATACCCTGCAATTGAGAACTAATGTCAATTTATTTATGTTCATTTACCACAAAGCTAAAGCTAAAATAAAAATTGTTCAATTAGAGTCGTAATCCAAGGAATGAGTAATATTATTAGATAGCTCTATTTAATTTTTAATTTATCTACAATTTGTATTACGTTTCCCATTCATATTTATTTATTAAAAGGCTCTTTAAAATTAACGATAACAAAATTGTAATACGAATCGTGTGTTATTAGAAACTGTTTAAATTGAAGACGAATTCAAATTCACAACATCCATTGTGATATAAATCTCACTTATGCATTCAACAATTCATAGGAACAGCTTCAAATTTTAAGTGCAGTTCTCATTCAGTACCTGAGTTGTCTAAGAGGGCAACTAAGCTAAAGTGCTTCAAGTTCCTGGCAACCCCATAGATATTGAATTGTAAGGCTGATAGTTTCCCTTAATAAGAACAACATTTATAGCATCTATTATGTCAGATTCTTGGAATTTTCACGGTGGCTGCTGATTTGCATTGTTCATTCCGAGAAATATCCTCAAAGGAGCTTAAGCTGCTGAAGAGTGTGAAGTATGTGATTTTACGTAGAATACTTAGCACAGTTTTGTTAAGATTGTGCGAGAAAGCATTATTTTCTTTTTCTTTTTTTTTTTGTATTTAGTTTTAAGCTTTTTATTTTATTTATTTTTTTTTTTGATTGTATTGCTTTATTACCCATTTAGAGTCCAGAGTTTTAGCGATTGCTTTTCAACTGTAACATTTAATGTTAGTATTCTCAATAAATTAAGCATTTGTTAAATTTAAATGAACTTAGGTTAATGCTAACTTCAAATCTAATTAACTAAGATTACGAAAGTGTTCTTGATTTAACAATTTCATATTTTCTTAAGTAATCAATTCAAGTTTCATTTAATTTCTTATTCAGCCTTCAATTTGAATTCAAATTTTTAAAACAAAATTTGACAATTGCTAGCAAGTGACCATATTAAATAAAATAATTAAAAATATTTATTTGCAGCGCGGTTTACAGGCATATTGGCGTTTTGATTGATCAATCTAAGTAAAAATTCGAAGTTTATTGTTTTTATTATCTATCGTTAGTACGTATGGGTTCACAGGGTATTATCTAGTTGAGCATAGCACTTAAACACACGTTTGGGCTGTTTACGTAGTTGGCTTTTTTTGGTTATTGTTACGTTTTCGCTGAACGCTCAGTGTTCAATGCTCACTTTGCCGTTAAAGTTTATAAATACGAGGAATACGTGAGATTACAATCTCCTAGATTCTCCTCTCGAGGCGTTGTTAACACGTCACATATTCACGCATTATTTATGCCACACCTACTTCCCTCCCCTGCCCTTCCCTTGGCTCGTTTTGCATGCTTTGTTTTTAGTTCTATTTATTTTTACTATTTTCCTCTTTGTCGTATTTTGTTCGCCTGTTGGGGCTATTTATACTTGAAAATGGGTGCCATTGTGGGCCAGTTGGCATTATATGTAGTCGAGTGTTAATATTGTAGGGCATCTGGAGATAAGGCTATACATTTTACTTACGAGCGGCATGAAATTGCCGCCGGCTTCTAATGGGCGCCTGGTGTCTGGCAACTGGCAGCCGAGTTGATATGGCCAGACAAAGCCAGCAGCCAAGAGAGGGGCTACGGAGAACAACAATAAGTGGGTAAGGACACTTGGCCAAGTCTAGGTAGCTGTTGACGGAGCAGCTCAGATAAAGGGCATTAGTCCTGGGGTTAGGGCTGTGTGTTAATTGTGGATTGCCTCTGGCAGAAAACACATTCTGGGGCAGACAAAAGGCCAAGAATTTAGACGAGCTTAAGATTGAAAAATTAGATAATAAATAGAGATGATCACAATGCTTATCATAGTTGTAGGCACTTTGACTGTGTTTATGTTGACAGTTTAAATAATAGTACACAATCTATTCTGGTTAAAATGTTCGTTTTATTAGAGAAATCTTCAGGGATTGTAGTTTAATTTACTGATTTTTGGGCAAAACGTTTAATTTTATAGAAATTTAATTTTATAGATTATATAAGAAAATCTACAATATTTACCCAAAAAAAAAAAAAGGAAATAGCTTTACAATTCTATTTAAAAGAGGTTTTTCTTTATCTAAAGAAGTCTTTTAACATTTTCAGGGAATAAATAAATACGAAAATCTCTTTAGTAATCCCAGATCTCAAGATCTCTTACTCAGCTTGAACCCCAACCAAAATCCTTTCTTGATCTGGCTTAGCCCCGCAAATTATTGGATACTCTATAAGCTGAGGGGAAACTGGGCGCCAGGAGCTTTTGTTGCTTCTTTTACAGCAATTTGTAGGCTAAGCTGGTAAGCCACGCCCACTGTGTTTTCAGAAGTGGGCAGGCCGCATGTTGACAATTAGTCTTAAAATTAAGTGGGCGGCACCACTCTCCCCACTTTCTCCCCTTCGCTGATGCCCGAGGCGTGTTATTGTTGCACTTGTTGTTGCTGTTTGCTTTTAAGCCCGAGCAGAAGGCTGGCCGTAAACGAGTTGTTGGCCAGCCATAAAATTGATTGTGCTTTTTGGCGCTGGCCGTGGTCGTGGCAGTGGCAGGAGTTGGGGTAGGGGCTGAGCTTGTGGCAAGCACCGAGGCTGGAGGCAGTTAGCCAGCTCGTTACCTTAAGGTGTTTGCTCTGCGGATTTATAAGCAACAGGGGGGAGTTTTAGGAGTCAGAAGCTGAGTAATTATGACAAAGAAAACGGAACTCATTGAGCCGCTTTTCCAGGCACTTGGGCCAAATGCCAAAGGTGCTGACTGTGCAAGTTTTATCCTGCAACTTCATTAAAATTGCTTTTTATGGCCGCCGCCAAATCGTAAAAGCATCTAAAAGCAGCCACGCCCCTTTGTGCAGAGGCGGGAAAAAAGCAAAACAAAAGCCAAAGTGCCGGGCAGCCGAGGAGGCCCAGATAGGAGAGTAAAGGCAACAAACAGGCGAGGACAACGGTACTTTTAATTACTTTCTGCATAAATTTGCGCTCATTTCCTTTTTTTCCCCATTTTGGGCCACAGACTGGGCCGGGTAAGAACTGGCCTGGCCTGGCAGTTGTCTGGATACTCCGCTGGTCAGCCGCTTGTTTCGCTTGCAGCAGATTTTACACGATTTATACCCTGTACCCTGTTTATAGGTGAATAAGGGTATACGGATTTTCTTGAAACTTTTGGAACAGAAAAAATGTCCGATCACATAAAGTTTATTCTTGATCAGTAGCCAAATCGACTCGATCTTTAGAGAAGGTCATCAGTAAAAGGTCTGTCAAGTTTGGTGATCCTTGCTCTAAAATAATAATCTCTAGAATAATCTTTTTTAAAAAAGTTTATGTATTTAACTTTAAAACTGTGGCATATAGATTACATTGATTTGCCAATACAACATTTTAAATATGTATCTTACGGGGGTATATACGAGTTTATATTCCAAGTTTCAAATCTCTAGCGACGAAAAAAATTGCGTTCATGCGGACAAATGGACGGACATTCCACAAACCCAATATACAAACTAACATAACTTGTCCAAAACTGAACCGCTGTAGATATAGATATCGATGCAAACTTTAAACTCCCATGACCTCGACAATGCTTAACAGATTTTCATAAGTATTAACTTTTTATTAGTTGTTTGGACAATTTCTTGTCGAAATTCAGCTAAAATGCTGAAAGCTGAGTACTGGGTATTTTCCAGTCGTGCACTTTTCTCCAGTGCTCTGTTGCTCCAGTGCCTAACTTTTGTTGTCGTTGTGGGAAATGGCACCAAAAATTGGTTCTTCGTCGCGCGGGCGGCAAGAAATTTATGGAAAACAGTTTTAAAGCATTTACCTGAGCCAGAACCGAACAGATTTTAAGTCGCTATCAGGACACTGCGAACTCAGCGTGTGTGCGTGTCCTTGATGGCCTTAATAAAAGCACGTCTTTTCATGCTTCGGCGGTTAACAAGTTTTCCAGCTAAAAAAAAGACAAACGTCAAACGATTTCGCATTATGCGCTTGTGTAACTTTTTGGGTGGGGAGACTCCCCCGTTCCCCCCGCTCCCGCTTCTCTCTTCTTGCCTTCTGCAATTTGTTGTTTAATTGTGGTATCCTTTCTTTGTTGGCTGCCGACCACAATGTTCACGCTCAGCGTAATGGCAAATAAATCAACTGCACGTGACGCCTGCCAAACAATTCTGGTCTAGACCGAGAGGGGTGTGCGTGTGTGTGTGTGTGCGCCTTATTGCCTGGCTGATTGTGGGCCCAAAATGATTGACTTTAATGTCATATTGCGCAATTTATGCGACTGCCTGCCCTATTTGTGGCCTGTGCGCTGGGCGTGGCTCCTGGAAATGACTAACAAGCGGAGCCGGAGCCGGAACTGCACTGAAAATGACAACCGGAGGCCTTTGAATGTTATGATGCACTCAGCGAAAAACATGCTTGTGGTTTTTAAATTTTATTGGCATTAACATTGATTAACAAAACATGAATTATGCTTAATTTTATAAAAGTCAGCTGTTTATATTGCATAAGTTTAGATTACCAACCGGGTTGTGAACCGAACCGGTATTTAAATATTTTTTAAAATGGCTTGGCATAATTGCAGTTAAACAAAAAAAACTGAAACCTACAAATTTAAATTATTATCTCTATCTCATATAGGTATACATATATATAAACAGTAAACCATGATAAATAAATGTCAAACTCCGGCTAACGAACCGAACCTAAAAATATTGATTTGAACAGAAAAAATAAAAAAAAAATTATTACCATAATTTGTGTACTTTACAAAAGTATTATTCGTTCTTAATTGATGAAAAACTTTTCCTAAATTAGGTGCTCTATCTACTTAGGATATTCCGATACTTTTCTGTCTATGCCGAACGGTGACTACGAGTCCTTAGTACAAATAAATATATTACTTTTTCGCCGAGTGTAGATCTACCCGTGACAGGCCATTCAATTAACTCAATGCACGGCTTCAGCTTCATAAAGCAAATGTCAATTACATTTGGCGGTGCTTTGTGCAAGGTGCCAGCCATATCAAAATGGGTCAAAGGACACGATTCGACATAGCTGGACACGATTCGCTGCGGACACGGCAATTAGTCAGTGCTCAACAGCTGAACCCCGCCTCATTTCCCCATTTAGCCATTTCAGCGGGATCGCCCTAATTGAAAGCGACCCCCTAAACACGGCTGCAAATTATGAAATGTGCTCCTAAATCCATTCGTTGAACTTCATTGCAGCTGTGCATGGCCAAAGGCTGCAGAAATTCTACGAGTTTTAATAAGGCAAATGTAATTAAAACGCAGCATTTCACATGTCGACAACAGTTACACACACTAACTGCATTTTCCAGGGCGCCTCGGGAATAACACCTTGCCTTGCTTTCCTTGCAATAATTTATTTACTATTGCAGCGAAAATAGGAAATAGATTTAAAGCTTTTATCTGTCTTGTACAGAGAACAGTCAAGATTCGATTTTCGGTTTTGGACTTTAGACGCATTTATTCATTAGAAAGTTGCCAATTAAAATTGTTATTGTTAAAGTTTTTATCATAACTTTTGTATTAATAAGTAAATAATAAGAATAATTCCAGTAATTATAAATTGAAAACTTCTCAAAATCTAAGCCAATTAGTTTTTTTTTATCGTGTAGCCACTATATAAAAGTCTTAATATAGTTGGAAAAAAAGAGGAACTCCTTATTATTTAATGTACTTATATAAGAGCTTAATAATTTAATAGCTCAGAATAAACTACCCAGTAAAAGCATTTATTTATTTCTCATATACAAGATTTACCCAATTTCCAGTTGCTATTCCAGCTCTTGGCCTTAAGCACCAGTGACTGATGCGTTCTTGGCTCCAAGTGTTGATTCTAATCCGTTACCAATATTTCCATTTACCATCTGTAGTCAGGTGCTTCGCCTTGCAATTCCGTAACCCACTTTAGCATTGAGTGATCCACAAATAAGTTAATTTATCCGGCTAAGCAGACGGCAGCTGCCGGGAGCAAACAATTATTTCAGTTAACTAGCTCATCAATGTTTGCCTTATCAGGCAGCCAGCTTCGCAGCAGCCCGGCTGCCCTTCTACTCTCCCCAGTGACCCAAATAGAGTCCATCATTTATCTTAGACTATCTGCAGGTCTCATTGTCAGCTTAGAATTAAGTTGGATTTTGTGCTGAGTCGAGGTTTTACTTGGATTTTGATTGTGGGAGGGGACAAATCGGTCAAGGCCGGGCACCATTGGGCAGTCACCTCTCTGCTTAAGCTGCAACGTTCCCTTGCCGCTTCCGCCTCCTTCTTGGCCATGTCTGTAAATAGTTTTCAATTGTGTGAAGCAAAATCAAAAGTAAGTCAATATTAAGTTAACTGCCAGCATCGCTGGTCAAAACTGTGAACTGAGGCGCTTTGTGGGTTGTCTGCGGCATCAGAACAGCTCAGCTGGGCATCAATTGCTTATCTTTTATCAACGCAACTGCCACTCAAGCCAGACACGCGCACAAACACACGCACACACCAGCAATGTGCAGGTGTGCAGGTTTGTCTGCTTAAAATGTTTTCAAAATACACTCGTGTTCACACACAATTCTGAAAAGGCGAAAGCGTGAGGACACATTCAAGTACAGTGAGCACTCGCTATTAAAACCTATCAAGATAATTAGAGTTATGAAATCAGAACGTTTGGAACTTTTTTTTTTGCAAAAAAACGTAAAAAAATTGTGGATGAAAATTAGCTATAATTTGTATACCATTATTTGGAAAAATGTAATTGTTTATCAGACTATAATAAAATTAGAAACCGATTTATTTTAGGAATAAATAAATATGTTAAAGATTGACTTATCCAGCTTAATATTTGATAAAAAAAAAACTAATATAGTAAATCCAATCGCTCATATGTGGTTATAATTATCGAACGAACACTGTGGTAGATGTCAGGGCTATGTCTTGAAGGGAGTGCTGATAGGGCGGAAGTATTTCAATTTCGCATATAAGCTTGGCATGGATTACTTTTGACACACAAATGAAATTGACAGCTAATCCGTAATTGATCTGCTGAAGTAGGAAAGACGCGGTTTGGCAGGAGAGTTGAGTGAGAGAGAGCAGGGGCAGCAGTGGAGTTGACAACTGACAGACATCCTGTCAACTGTTCAAGTGTTGAAAATAGAAAAACAGCCGAGACATTTGGTCACGTTCTCATTTACCTGCTGTCAAAGCAATGGCAACAATAACTACAACAACAACTCAAACACCAACAACAATCAAAGTGGGGGCAGAGCAAAAAGGCAATCCATGAATTTGTCAGTCGTAAGTGAGTAGGGCAAACGACTGCATGAATTTCAATTTTTTTATGCCCTGTAACCATTGCAAATTGATGAAAGGAGGTATATATGTTTATCCGTCTGAAAGGTATATTCTTGAAATTTAAAATTTATATTCTCGTATTTCAATCGAACATTGATTTTATATTTTTTCGTGCAGCATTAAAACATGTTACTTTTTAAATAGGGTATCTCTAGTCGTGCACTGCCGAATAGAGTACTCTTGTATATTTTTGGCATAATAAAATGCGCCACATGACAAATGTGCTTTGGGTCCTTACGGTTGGCGTTTTGGTCCCGCTTCATAAAAACTTGCTTATGCTAATGCGTGAAATCGTAAATTTGCAGCGAGCTAAGCAGCAATAAGAACAGCAATAAGAAATCATAAATAAAACAATATCACATAAACGCATATTAACAGGCGCTGTGTGCGAGAGAGAGAGAGAGAAAGAGTGAACTGTTAAAAAAAAGTGTGGCAACATTTTAGGCGACGCGTCGCCTGGCGGCCATTAAAGCATAAGAAAGTGTAAGACGTGAATTACATGTGTGCGTGCGTGTGTGTGTGTGTGTGTGTGTGTAGGTGGGTGCCTGTCTGTGTGTGTTTGGTGTTTGTTGTTTGCGCCAAAGCAGACAAGATATTATTCGTTTAGCACGCACAACAACAACAGCCAGGTGTGGGGTGTTTGTACGTGTGGGTGTGGGGAGTAAGTGTGACAAGGGCACGTGCATGTAATGTATATGTATATGTTTGTATTCGGTATATACTAGCATATTTATAAATATAATGTTACGCCAGACAACGCACATCCCATAAGATAATAGTACAAATGGTAAAAACAAAGTGAGAACAGAAAAAGCAACAACAACGGGAAACGAGTTAAAGCCAAAGCGTCAACAACAGCAACAACAAGAGCGCAAAGCGCATACAAATGTCAGCGCAAACAGCGGCCGTCGCTGGCAGCGTTGCCACTGTGTTTGTGACGTCAGCGCGCTGCTGGCTGCTGCGTAAGCGCTTAACGTCAGCGTCCATTGACATTTCAATTTAAATACAGGATACAACAACAACAGCGTTAACTACAGCGTCGTTACAACAGCCAACAACAATAACAACCACGCGAACAAGCCAAAACCGCACCATGGATGATGCTGGCGCTCCCTCGTCGGCCCCAAAGAAGAGCGGCACCACCCTCTCCGTGGATCGTGCAGCGTTTCTCCTGCTGCGCGTGAAAAAGGCGTTCAAAAGGAAGCGGCAACAACGCAAGGAGCGACAGTAAGTTGAAAACTATCTGCCCAAGCCCTTATCCTCCTTACCACCGCCCCCACTCCCACCCCACTCACTGAAAGTTTGGAATTCGCTTTTCATTTTATGTTCAGCCGCTGTATTTGCTTTATCGGCTCTTGCTTAGTCCTTCCACTTCGCAACTTGCGACTTTACAAGGATTTTCCTTATTAAGCTGCGCAAATCCGAGTATATTGAATTTATCGCATTTGCCGCTGCGCCTTTTTCATTTTTTTTCTTACACAACTGCCGACACACAACAACGAGGCATAAGGGATTTACAGCAATTATAAAGAATTTTTACTTAACGAACTTTGTTGGTGGTTTAAGCTTGGCTTTTGGTTGGGGGCGAGTGGCTTAAGTAAGTTATGTTTTGTTCTGTTATTGACGTGCATGTCATCGATGTTCGACATGTTAAATTATTGATGCAATTGCTTTTAAACTTTAAACACCTATGTTGATTATTATTGTATTCAGCTAAAGTTATGTTATTGATGTATATGTTATCGAAGTTTCGTTTTGTTATGTTAAGAGTACTTCGTAGATGTTATCGAAGTTCGATATATGTATGTCATTGTTAATGGCGCTCTCAGGAATTTCTTAAGTAGCATAGCTTGGTCACACTTTAATACAAAATGCAGCCAAGAGACTGAGACTCAGTTGGAATGCAGACGTCATTATTGCATCACCGGTGCTCTGGCCTGGCGTTTTGCCCACAAATGGAAAAGGCAACACGGATAGACACACCTAACCTAATCCAACCTATCCTGATATACTTGGCATATAAATTTAATGCATTTTTAGATAGTCACAGCGAGCATTTGTTCGCGACCCGGGATTTCTCTCCTCTGCTTGAAGTCCTCTATTGCCATTTGGCAATCGTTGGATATAAACGGATATTGCGGCGCCAATCACCTGTGTGCGTCTGCGTGTGTGTGTGTGTGTGTGTGTCTGGTGGAGATGGAGCTTGGGGCAACTCGCAGCTGGCTTTGGGCCACTTGAAGGGCGTCTGCCAAATTGCTGTTAGCAGCGGTTTCCGCCGCTCGAAATTTGCTAAGCAGCTTGCGGTAAATGCAAGACAAAGCTGCAGCTGCTCAGCACACAAGCTGCGGGCACGCAATGCATCCATTGCTCACTTGAGCGCCAGCTCCTCTGCTCACCCACACACACACATGCAGAATACATACACTTAAGTATACACAGTAAAAATATGTTGGTTTTCACTTAAAAACTATTTTAGAGTTTAAATAAAACACACTTTCATTTAAATTTAAATCAACTTTATAAATTCTAAAAATTTGTATACATTAAAACAACGCCCTATTGCAATTAAAAATAAAACTCAATATATGTCAAAGGTTATTACGAGGTACAATACAATAATTAGATATACTTGCACACAATAATAATTGCTAGAAAAATAATATAATATAGTAATGCGGACTCTTGCCCCTGAGCTGTTCCTGCTTTTAGCCAGTTCAATTTAGAACTTTAGAAAAAAGCCGAAAGAAAAGAAGAGCATTTAAATAGAGAGAGAGAGAGAACAAGCAGCGAATTTAAGACAAAGTTTTGCTTAAATTTTTAATGAAAATAAAATGAAATTTTGAGTGAAAAAATGTTCATTTCACTCTTAACTTTTAAACCAAAAAGTTAAAAATTTGTACCCAATTCTGAAATTGAATTTAATCCCATAAATGTTATAAATTTAAAATTGTAGGGAAAGCAAATTATTTTTTACTGTGTATACAACTTAGAACGCTCCAAAAAGCAGCTCTTGGGCAATATTTTGCTCACTTGCCGTCTCCTACCCACTCTTTCCCTCATTTCTCGTTCTCTTTCTCTTGATTCCCTGTCTCTTTTTTTTATATTCTTTATTTGCGCTGTTGTCGTTTCGTGCTGCTTAACATTTGCTCTAAAGCGAATTTTTGAAATTTTTTTGCCTCGCTGCATCTCCGTAATGAAAATGCTTTTTATGCTGGGGCATTCACATGTTCAGCAAGTGCTTAGCAAGGGGCGATTGATGAAGAGCGGGGGGGGGGGGGGCATAACAAA
The DNA here is from genome assembly GCA_035047465.1 of Drosophila sordidula. Taxonomy (NCBI): domain Eukaryota; kingdom Metazoa; phylum Arthropoda; class Insecta; order Diptera; family Drosophilidae; genus Drosophila; species Drosophila sordidula. The sequence continues at coordinate 82,837 of JAWNPQ010000219.1, read as the reverse complement.
AAAAAAGAACTGTAGTAGCAGCAAACTCAATTAGGCGCAACAAAAACTCAGCAAATGTGAAGCTGACGCCGAGACTGGGCGCGACGCTTGTTAAAATGCTTAAAGTTTTGGCAAAGTCATTAATGCGGCATGTCCTTCCTGCCCGCCACCCCCTCCCCCTCCACTCCCCTTCAATCGAGAATCTCCAGCCCCTCCCTTTTATCAGCCGACGCGACGCCACTTAATTTGATTATAAAACTTGGGCTAAACACAAGTGAAGTAAGGAAAGGGCGTGGCCATGGCTTCAAAGCAACTGCCTGCCAAAGAGTTAACAAGAGGAGGAAGCGCAGCAGACTTCGGTTTTGGGCGCTGTTTTATACCGTGTAGCCATTCTAAACGGGTGAAAAAAGGGTGTATTGAAGTTGGTCATCAAACATGTTGTCAATAAGAGCCACGAGCTGAGTCCATTTGCAGAATCTTGAAGAATCTAGAATAGACCTTAGAGAATAGCTTCATATATAAATCTAACCCACATTTTTTTTTTGCACATTTTTTAATCTATAACTACTAGAGAATGGGATTTGTTCGTGTCCTTATAGATAAATATATTCATAATTGATTGTTTAACACCAGCCCTTTCTCTTCTTCTTGCTTTGATTTTCGGTAGAAAGCATGAATTCCTCTAATGTATGTGTTGTTGGTTATGCATTCCATATGCAAGTACTTACAACACTTTTTACGAAGAGAGTATCCTTCAGTCGAGCACTCTCAACCGAGAACGTTCTCACTTATTTCTCTCTGCATTTCCGGCTGGCGCTTCTGCTCTTGTTGATTTGATTACATGAGCAACATTTGCTCTAATTATGCACGCGCATGTAAACACAGCTTCAAATGCAATTACACAGCCGAACCACACACACGCAGTCGCACGCACACAAGCTAGATTACAGAGCACACAGTGCGTATACGCAATTTGGCCAACGTGTTCAGCTAGCCCTTTTCTTTTTGTGGCGTGCCCATTTGCTACATATATGTGTGTGTGAGTGTGTGGTTGTGTGTGTGTGTGCGGCCCAAATGCTGACCACTTGAAAACTTTTTAATGGCTCGCCGTTGTTGTTGTTGTTGTTGTTTTCGCCAGCAGCCAGCATAGATGGGTTTAATAGAGTTGTAGATCTTCAAGTGGAACTCGTGGTAAAAAAGGCAAAATTAGAAGAAAAAAATATAAAAAACTTGACTATGTGGAAAGTTTATGCAGCTAACTATGTCTGACATTTATTAAGTCCTTGACCTTTTTGTGCTCTACATATTTGACGATTCTCTTTTAAACTTATGACTGGGTTGAGTATCTTTTTTGTTTTTTTTTTTTTTCTTTAATAAATTGGCTTCTTCTTACTCCAATGCCCCAAGAGAATGGAATTAAAATGGATGAGTGAACATTTTTTTATATTACTTCATGCATAATAATGTACATAAATCAGAGATTCACAAAGCATTGTGGAGCATGGGGAGCATTAGCAAAGCGCCATATTTGAGGGGATATTTAAGGTTATTTGTCTATTAGCCACATAAATTGCATTATATGTTTATTAGCTACTTAAAAGAAAACTGTTTGTGCTGACCACAAAAACATTTTTAAAGTGCCTTGGTTCACAGTTTAAAAAATGCTTCACCTTTTTGAGAATTCCAAATATCAGAACCTTATAAATTAGCTAAAATAATTTTATAAATAGATAAAAAGTTAAAAAAAAAAAACTAAAATAATTGAAATATATAAAAAATGTTTAAGTTAAATAATGTCTGCCTTGGCTGAATTTTAACAATGTTAAATTTTGTACTTGATTTATAAAGCAGTTTAATTTAAATTTAAATATATTAATGTTTCAATGTTTTTTCTTTTCGTACTTGATATAAATATTTTCTAGAATTCTTTAGCTTTAATACTCATTAATTAAAATGCCTGGTTTTTCTTTAAGTGTAGTCGCTCAGCTCGGCACTCTTTAGCCGCTTTTTCTCTGCCCCCTTTTTAGCCCGTCTTACCGTTATCAAGTATACACAGCAACATATATAAACTTTTATGTCGCATCATTCTTAAAGTATTTTACGGTAATTTGGGGAACTTGTTAACTCTGCTGCCTTATAAAGCAAGAAGGTGCCAAGTGTCGAGTGCTCGTTATTTTTGTTGTTGAAGGGTAATGCACGGGTTAGGGGCTGCGAGTCAATTATGTAGATCCGCTTTGAGTTATGCGAGTGGCTGCCGCGCTAACGGGATGAAGGGGGCGGGGCTGCCACATTTGGCCAAGCTGGAAAGGCACAGCAAATGAGCAGCCGGCGACGACCCGACGCCCGACGGGCTGCCCAACTTCCTGGCGCACTCGCGGCGGCGCCTGCTGGGCCACGTAACAGCTTGTCTGGGAGGGGGGGGGGGGTAAGGGGGATAGAGGGGCTTGGGCTCTATTCGAGCCTGACTTATTGAGCGTAATGGGGGCTCTGTTCTTAACGCACTTGACTGCGAACCCTTTGCCACGCCCGCATCAAAATAATATGGCCATAAACAAAAGCCGCCTCAGGCTAAAGCTGGGCTCTAAGGTATTGTGCGAATTTCTCTTAACAACACCATTTATTTATTATGTGTGTTTGGATATGTGTAGCTGTGTGTGTGTGTGTGTGTCTGTGTGCTGCAGCAGTTATTTGGCATTTTTGTTTCCGCTGCCGCTGCGACAAGGACGCACATAAATTGCTTACAACACAAAAAAAAGGAATGAAAAAAATATGCGACTGTAACGTAGTGCATAGCTTGTATGCGAGGGGTAAGCGAGGGGGCGTAGGGATGCAGGGGGGAGTGGCGTGGGGTCTGCTGCAGCACAAGAGCTTGCAATAGAGCTGCTGCCACGCTGGGGCGCCACTTAAAGCCGTGCAGCTGCCCCGAGCCAGCGGGTGGCTGACCAACTTTTTTTTCTTTAAATTTTTTATTATTTATTTTTTGTTTTTGTGATGTCGCATCATCAGTAATGCGCAAAATTCGAGTTGGCTTCTAAGGGAGCTGACTGCCAACTTTCGGTACGGCCAGTATATAATAGCTTACGCACACATACAAACATATGTCTGCAGGATACGCAGGACTTTATTTTGAGCGCTTGCAGATTTTCGATTGCCTTTTGCGAAATGTCAACTATTTTGTCAGACAAAAAGAAAGAAAAAAAATAGTAAGGGTGCTCTGGTGGGGAGTGCGCGGCTAGGAGATGTGATTTTAAACCAAAAATCAAGAAAGATAAACCAGAGTTATTACATATGAAATGTGTATCCTCTTATAGTTTTCGATTTATATCGAAGTTTTGAAAATGGTATAAGTTTTATAATAAATGAAATTAATTTATTCTTGGAATGCTATACGAGAGCCCAAATATATAACTGAAAGACTCTAGCTCTGTTATAAAACACCGATATATATCGATTGCATAGACATGGGAAAATATAAAAAAAGGATACAAAAAGGTCTCTATTTCTAAGTTATTCCGAGGTTTGTCCAAAAAACGATTGCCAGAAATCGATATTTATTTATTTTGGAAAAAAGGAAGAAACTGGCGAAAAAATATAAAATATTGTTCTTCTTTTTCTTGCACAAAGTGCGTTCCAAATTTTTGCGTCTATAAACTATAAGATATGCTTACAAAACAGGGGTTGAAAATCGATATTTATCGTTCTGAGAAGAGTGGGGCAGATATTGCGTTTTATATGCTATATGAGAACTTCTCGAACCTCTGAGCTTCAGAGTTTCCTCCACCTGTGACATACTCAAGTCAACTTCAGCATTGTCCACTTTCCACAAGTACAGGGTACAAAAAGACAAAACTATGAACAAGTGCAGGCAGTGCAAAGTGTATGCGTGTAATTGTTGGCAGTGGGCGTTCAAGGCGTGGCAGCAGCATGCCACATCAGTCAACTGACACTTGCCGGGCAGCGCAGTTGACGTCGGCAGAGGCAGCATTGGCGACAGCAGCATTGAGTGCCAGAAATTCAATCATACGTCAAGTTGAGCAATTTGTGAAAGGGGTGGCAAAAGGGTAAAGTGGGCAGGCCATGTAGATGAAGGGTTTGACTGTCTAGAGGGAGGGGGAGGGGGTGGGGTGTGGGCGTGGCAGGAGGCCTCGTGTCGCTGACAGCTTTCGCATTTGGTATGCACACAAACGTGCCAGCGCACTTTTTGCGATATGGACGTGAGAAATCTACAAGAGAAATCATTTTGCTGCTAACAATCAAATGTAATTCACAGCTGACAGACCCACAACCCACAGCACCAACCTTCGCACTTGCACTCAGCATCCCCTTCCAGCAGCATGCAAATGTAACGGAAATGAAATACCAACACTGCTGCGGCTAAGGGGAATGTCAGGGGTTGTGACTACTAACCATCACTTAGAGAAAAGAAACCAAGAATTTGTGCAAGAAGCGTTGTCAAAGTCAAATCTAAGGAGTAGAACTAGAACCCTGCCTTGCCTTTAGGTTCGATGCGTGAATCAAGTTTTCCACATGAATAAACCCTTTTTGAGCTTCAAGTCTTCGTTTCTCACATTCTCAAAACTGATACGCAAAATATTATATTTATTATTTATAAATCAAAAATGATTGACTTTATTTGTTGCCCATTTTCAATAAAGAGGGCGAATATTTTCTGGCATATTTTTATTATGACTGCCTTTCAGCAAGGACATTTTCTTGATTTCAAAAATTTAGCTAAATCTTTTTTAAATTAATTTTGTGTGCAGTTGCTTGGGTTTAAGGTTCGGTTTATTATTTGAAAAGTCTCTTATTTTAAGTGCCAATATTTTTGTTTTGAGTAGTTTGTAGTTATGTCAAGAATTTTGTTCTTATAGACAAGCGATTATAAAGATCAATTTAGAAAATTTCGAAAACTAAATCTATTTCAAGTTTAATGCATTTAATGCCACTTTTCTCCGAGTGTACGCAGTGCCCCCAATGTAATTGCATTTACTTGCTGTTCCTCAGTCGCCTTTAATAAATAATTGCATTAACTTATTATTTTCACTCTCTCTTACGCACACTCTCCCCTCTTCTCCGTCTCTTTCTCGTTGCAGGGCCCAGCAGAGCGGCCTCGGCGTCGGCGGCGGCGCGGGCAGCTGTGTGGGGAGCAGCGGTACACAATCGCGTTGCGGCAGCCGCAAATTGCCGCCGCCATTGTTACGGTCGCGCACGCTGCCCGCCATCATTGTGCCAGGACTTCCGGTTGTCTCGCTGCACACGGATAAACAAACATTTCATTTGGGTGCGTATAGCCTTATTTACAAAAAACAAATATATATATATATATTATGTATCTCTTACTAAGCCACTGGGCTTGCCACACATTGTTGCCACAACCAGTTGCCAGTTGCATTTTAAACGGGTTTTCACTTTATACCATCTATAATTGGATTGCAAGTGTATGCTGGCAGTCACATATTGCATTAAAAAGCTTTAATTATGGCAAGCACTCGATAGAGCAAACATGGTTCGTGCAGTATCAACTTAGAGGTAGAAAGTGCTTTATTTACTCAAATCTGAACGGATAGATTGATTCTGCATCTCAACATTAATCATTTATGAAATGATATTTTTAATCTTATTAGGAAAAATATTAATTTTCGCAAATTTCTTTTTCAAATCTTAGAATCTTTTATTTCTATCATGCCAAAATGCACAACATTTTGTACATGCAAAGCTGTCCAATTTTATATTAAATACTCTTTCTCTTTAAATTTTTGAAATCATAATTTTCTTTGACATTTTTACGGAAAATATCGTGTTCGAAAACATTGTATTATATAGAAACTTGAAATTGAAATTGAAATTGAAATTAGTATAAGAATAATGCAAAAAACACAAAATTTTTCCACTGGTTCGTTTTCAAGTTTCCTATAAATAAATTATTTGTCTACTACAATTTATACACCTATTATTGTACGGTATTTCCTAGTGAAACGCTCCAAAACGTTAAATTTTGTTATAATTTGCATAAAGCATTTTATCTATAAGCTTTCGTGTGTTTCCACAAACCACTTGGCATCATTCACTTTAATATCATCTGGCTGTCCAAACTCGCAGCTGCGAACGCGGATGTGGAGACGCGGATGCGGATGTGCCAAACGACCGCACGGATTGTGAATATTTTGTAAATAAACAATCAGCCCTCCCGCCTCTCACATCTCCGTGCACAGGTCATCATGCATTTGAAATCAAACAATACAACAGCAGTGAAAGATAAATAAAAAAGAAACCGAGTTCAGTCCAGACATATGAGAGTTGAGGTTGTGGCACACGTGTAACTGCCAGATGAATCTGAATACGGGGATTATAATTTATGGATATGTTATGCATCCACGACACTGAACGCGCTCGGCAAAAAAGAAACATAAAAAATACGAGACACACAGAGACGATAATGTACCATAAATATTATATTTGCCGCGCTGCAAAGTATGCTATAGATTTTGCTGATTAGAGAGCAGAGAGGCAACTGCGGCAAGTGGGCGTGGTCATGGCCAAGACCTCAATCTGTGGAGCTGTGGCTTGAGCCCGAACTAGATATAAGTGTGTGCAATTTAAGGAACATTGAATATAAATGTCGAAGTGAACGTTAAGCTAAAGTTGAGACTAAGTAAAAATATGAGATCAGAGGGCATAAGTAAGATTATTAAAAAAAATAAAAATAAGCAAAAAAAAAAGAAGGGTAATTTTTTTAGCTTTGTAAAATTTTCTATAGACAATAAACAGATTCTTCTTAAAAAGTAATGTGACGATACCACGTTCTCCTCTAGTCTAAACTACTCTTGCATAACTGTCTGACCTTTCGGGGGTGGCAGATAGGCTGTCATGTGTGCGTAAAATAATTAAAAACTTTTGACAAGTTTTCAGCTTGCATTTAAATTGAATAAAATTTGCAGGCACACGCACACACAATATCCATAATGCCAGAGTCACTAATAATATTCGTTATATTCCAAAATCTGTTCACAGACTGCAAAAGCCGCAGCGGCAGCGCCAGTGGCCATCGCTGGTCTCTGCTTACGCGCAGCAGCGTCGGTGCTGGTGGTGCTGGTGGAGGTGGTGCCGGCTGTGGCAGCCACAATAACAACAACAGCAATCTGACTAACAACAACAACAACAACACGCTTATGGTGAAATCGCTGAATTTACCCAAAGATGATTGCTCGCTGATTTACCGTCGCAAATCCTCGGGCAGCTCGCCGCACGCACAGGCCGCACATGCCGCCATGCAACAGCATGTGGCACAGCAACATTTGCACCTGTATCAGCAACATGTTGCCGATAGTTCGATGTATCAGCTATCCGACGATTTCGAGTGCCACGCGGATGGTTCCCTTCTACTCAGGTAAGCCAAAATGAAACCCCTTAGGTTGTTTGCACTGAGAGAAAAAGTTGGTGTCAAGGGTATTGAAATAAAAAACAAAATATAATTTAATATTTCTTGACGTACAGTTTAATTTTATTTTGGTTAAATTTACATACGGTTTTAAGCCGTTCAAACAATAAAATTGAATTGAAAGTTTCTTACATCTGTTTTTCTATTTAATACTTATAAGTTTATATAATTAAATTTTGAATTAATAGTGTCAAACAAAATTAAATTAAAAATATAAAAATAAAATAATTGAGTTGTTTGTAGGATCGTAAAATAATATTTTTTCCAATTCAATATTTATAAATTAATTTAATTGACGTCTTATATTAAGTTTTTTAAAGCTTATATATTATATATATTCATTAGACAAGCACCTTGATTACATTTCTCTCAGTGCACGGCCATACGTGACATTTGCCACGAGCCCGTGTTGTGCAATCACTTGACTTTACAATTTGCCACAGAATACCCGCACCGCACTCCGTGGCAGCCTCGCGCGGCTATCCGTATCGCCTGGCGGCGAAGAAACGTGCCACCACATGCTCGGAGGCATCCACGCCGCTCTCCCGGGAGCACCAGCATCCGCACCAGCATCTGCACGACTTCGCCATGGCCGAGGGCGGCAGCGGCAGCAGCTCGACCTTCACGCGGCTGGCCAAATTGCTGCATCAATCAAGCGCCATTACGGCCAGATCCAATCTGCAGCCGCCGCCGTCGTCGCACGGCGACACTTGCCACATGGAGGCGCCCCAAGCGCTGGGCATCGGCCTGGGCGAGGAGGCGCCGCGACGTCTATCCTGGGAAAGGTGCGTATGTAATTTACGTGTCAACTATCTAGCTGCTGTCTGTCAGCTTGCCAACCCTCACCTCGACTGCCTTTGGCAATTAGTTAATTTCATTTCTGCCGCAAAGTTGCTAAAGTTGATTCATGCCACAGCTAGAGAGCACAGAGAACAAAAAGTCGGACTAACGTAAAGTTCGAAAAATTACTGAGAATTAGGACAACAATTTCCAATAGTAGAGTACAACTCTCTACTTACCAGAAATGCGTAAAAATATTCCAAATATATATATTGAAAATGTTAAATACTAAAAATAAAATTCTCTCACTTAAAACCTTATTTTATCAAGTGGGGTTTTAACTGCGAAATACCAGATTTTTTCTCTCTGTGTGGCAGCTGCGGCACCTGTGGCATGTGTGCCACTTAATTGCTGGCCAGATGCGAACATGTGAGATTTGTGGAGGGGACATCGCGCGCAGGGAGGCGCTGTCCGGTGTCCAACGACATTGGCCGGCGTCACTGGAGTGGCCGCATTTATCTTCATTTGCTTTTTGCTTGCCCCCAAATGAAGACACATGCTGCAAGGGAGCGCTCTTCAAGCTGCTCCTGTTGACAGGCCAAAAACACGTGAGTTCCAGCCCCCGCCCGCCGTATGGACTTAACTAATTAGCTGCACTTTTACCAGCTTGTTACGTGTTTGCCCTAGAGAAAATGGCGCAAAAGCTTAAAAGGAGTTCTAAAGCAGAACAAATAAATCTAACGAATTAACATGAATTAAGCAGAAAGGACTCAGGACTAAGTGTATAATAAATGGGCTATTTCTACCAAAATTTAATAAGAACTTTTTAATTGGAATGAAAATGAAAATATCGTTGACTACTTGCAAAAAGGGTTGATTGATTGACTGACTGATAGATTGATTGACTTACTGATGGCATAAGTGATTGATCGGCTGACTGATTGACTGACTGACCGGCTTACTGACTAATGAATGACTGACTGATTGACTAACTAGTTGATTGACTGACCAACTGACTGATTGATTGACCAACTAACGAATAAGTGACTGACTGATAGATTGATTGACTTACTGATGGCATAAGTGATTGATCGGCAGACTGATTGACTGACTGACTGACTGGCTTACTGACTGATTGACTAACTAGTTGATTGACTGATTGATTGACCAACTAACGAATAAGTGATTAATTGTCTAACTGTCAACTGACTGATTGACAGAGTTATGGACTGATTAAAAAACCGACTCACAGACTTATTGCTTGATTGACTGACTAATTCTCTGATTAATTGACTGATTGTTTGACTGACGTATTGGTTGATTGAATGAATGTGGTGACTAATTTGTGATCAACTCACGGCTCACATTGTAAGCTAGGGAATTACCTATAATTATGCTAGTGCCAGACTTTGATGGCCTTATTAAAAATTGCACACGCAATTGTGGAAAACTGATGAAAAACGGTGTAAGGGACTTTTCTGTTCTAATTCACAAAATTGAAAAGCTCTTCAGACAAATCTAATCAATACGGGTCTAAATGCTTTTGGACAAGCCAAGCCAAAGGATGAAAAATATGTTTTAAAATACAGCGACCTTAGGAATATATCCCAGACTCTAACGGGATTCGTGTCTGAAGTGTCTTCGTCTTAAGGGCCTAACCACTTCACAAGTTAATCAAAAACCGCTTTGAACTACATTTCACTCGCTGAATTATTCATGTTCTTAGGACTTGCTATTTGAAAGGATATTATTTGTGTGGATTTAGGAACGTGCTTATCATATTTCTGCTACTACTTAGCGTGCGAGCTGGTCAAGCGATGATAAACTAAACTGAAAACTGTCAGTTGCAATGCCAGCACTGAGTGAAATGGGGCGAAGCAGTGGGCGTGGCAGTGGCAAGTGTCAACACAACTTGCCTCCAAATTATATTTGCAAACACGCCGCAGGAGCTGTTGCACAACTGAAACAAAACTGTTGCCAGCAGCACGCACTGTGCAGCACCCCTCCCCCCGCCCCTTTCTGTCCCCCACCGAAATTCCAAAGCCATTTCGAGTGGACTAAAAGCAAGTGCGGAAACTCTGATTGCAGCGCGAAGTTGGTTAGTTTAGTTAGTTAGTTCATGAAATTTGTTTCTGACGTCAAAGCGTCGTTTTATGAGTTTAAACTTTGATATTTAAAAACAACAAAAGGGGGTTGCATATAGAGAGAGAGAGAGAGGGGAGATTTAGTTTTATTTTTGGGCGCTTTAGCCCATTTGAGTTCAAATTGGACTTTGTTTGTTGCTGTTAAAGAGGGTTTATGCCAGTTGTGCACTTGTTTGTAACATCAGAAAGAATGATTTCCAAATCGAAATCGAAATCAAACCCTGTCTGTCTGCACATCTTTATAATTGCTGCGATTTAAAATAATTATAGAGCTGACGAATTCTATTCTCTGCAAATGCAAGAGAAGTTTTTTTCTAGCTTTGTTTAGTTTAATAAAAAAGAAAATATAGATTTTCAGCTTCAATATTTCGGGCGTAAATTTACAGTCTACCGATTTATATAAGAGCTAAAAATATAAAACTAGAAAAACGGAATTTGGAGAATTTTTCTAAGTTTATAAATTCTAAAAATTTGTTAAAATAAAAACTAAAGATATTTAAGAATACAATTTGAAGCAGAGGGTATTCATTTGTGTATGTGTATCCGTAGAGAAGTAATTAAAAATGCATATACCATTAGCTCGGGCCTGTTTACAGAGTATTTTCTAGTCAAACACATTTAAGTATCGCTGCATTCGTTGCTAAATTTAGCAAGTTAAACAAGAACAAAGCACAGCAGCTACAATTGGAATAATAACAACAACAGAAACCGTTAGCTGCATGAGCTGAAAGCTAAAGATATAAAGTCGAGCAGTTTTTGGGTTACTTCGCTGGCCCCGACTCGGTTTTGCTCACGAGCTTAATTGTGAATGCATTATTCATGAGCCACAAAGGCAAAACAAAAACAACAAAATGAAACAAGAAATGGGCTCTAATGGAGAGTGGACAAGCAGGAGATACCCTGTAGATATTATTATATAAATACAATGCGAGTGCCTATTGTATTTAACTGCAATATTCATGTTCATATTTATGATCGACGTTATCGATCATATTTTAACAATACGACAACAATTTATACTCTCTTTTTGCCTATATTAAATGGTTACAGGGTATCAAAAGTTTTTTCAAGCGCCGAAGGACAAACGCAGCCAGCCAATAAAACAGTGTCTTGCCACAGCTCCTTAGCTTGGCTCTGTTGTTGTTGTTGTAGATGTTGTAGATGTTTTTGTTGTAGTTCTTGTGGTTGTTGCGGATCAAGTTTTGTGCGTGCTGCGGGCTGCAACTAGCCAAGAGACAGGCGAACTGACAGCTGAGCAAACGGAGCATAAATGAAAATTGCGCATACGTCATGTGGTACACATACAAACACACATCCACACACACACTCACACAGACATTCAGGCGAGCTCATTAGCTAGTCAACCGGTGGGCGTGGCAACGCCTCAGCGAGTTATGTACTGTAAAATTTTTATAAATTGCCCAACGCATGAAAAACTTGCAGGAAAAAAAATAATATAAACAACAACATTTCATGTCGTCAATGTCGGTTACAATTTGTTGCCGCCATCAGCGCTGCCATTGCCGCCATTTTGTTATACCCTGCAATTGAAAAAAAACTGGCGAGCGGGTGGCTTAAATAATTGTTAGGGTAGGCAAAGGGCGATAGTATTTTAAATAAGAAGGTTGAGACTTAGTGGAGATCTTAGAAATGATTGAAGTAATTAACTTTTTAGAATACATATAGTATATCTTTATTATTTTTTTTTTAATTACTTTTTTAGCAATAGCAGCTAGAAACTGTTAGAAGTATGGCACTAAGAAGAACTACAAATATATATGTTTGTATCTATAAAAACGCAAATTTATCCGAAAGCTGGCAATATGTCTTTCCGTAAAATTGTACTGCAAATTGGGTTTATTATAATTTTGTATTTAAGCTTATATTAAACAGAAAGTTACCGTAAAGCGATTTATTAATATAGATAATTTATAATTTCTTTTATCTTCATTTATATTTGAGTATAAATTATGCATAAAAATTACGCCAAAGCGATTTATTAATACCTGTAATTAATAATTTATTTTTATTCATTTAGATTGTGTTTTAATAATTTATATATCTAATTTTTATTACTTTTCATGGGTTTATTTTACCTGTTGTTCCTGGTTACAGGATATTAGCCCATTTGAGCACTCTCGACTCTGGCGCTCTTACTTGTTTTTAAATCATTCTCTGTCACTTCATGTTGTTGTCGTTTGATGTTGCCACTGTGGCTGCCACAGCCACAGTTGCTGCCGCTGCTGGCGCTGATGAGTTCAGCCGTTGTGCGTTGGCTACACTGAAAAAAGGTCACAATAGGTGGGCCTCACGCTCCGGCTCGTCGTGACTGTGAATAAGGTCGATATGATTACGAGCGACGAGAGGGACAAGAATGATGCCACATGTTGCCAAAATGGATAAACTGTGTACGGTTATGAGTTGTGGCACAATATGCCTTGAAAGAGGCATAATTCAACTACCATGCTTCGCTTGACAAACGAAAAGTAAACAATGCGGAGCCAGTTCCGTGGCAGCTGTTCTTCTCCAAGAAGCAGAAAGGACAAAAATGTGATTGTCTTAATCGCATTTTAATGATATATTTTAGAGTTAGAGTAGAGTGTTGGGCTTGCCAGTCAAGAGTGGCCGACTACGTATACCCTTTGTATAGTTAATAACTTCATTATATACCAAGATATCAAGATAATACCTCTTAAAATGCGGGAGTGTATGCAAAAAGTAGAATATTATTGATTTTCGATATTGTTAAATCGATATTCATCGGTTTTTAGTAAAGCCTAATTAACTAAATTCATCGACTTACCCTTTCTTACCAATTTGAGATATGCGCAGGGCAGCGGTTAACCTTTTTCCATAGCAACAAACCATATGCTTGTCACATTTTCTGCCAGCTACCATCTTCAGGTTCAGGAACAGCAGGAGAGAGCAGTTCTCTTTGCAGTTCGCATTCAGTTCACTTTCAATTTCTTGCTCATTTTGTAAAGCACGCGACATGCCTTATTCATGTGCCTTTGGCAGCCAAGTGGAGCTTACTTATTGCCCGCATTAGTCAGCGAAATTCTAACACTAAGTTGACAGCGCTACCAAAATCGTTTTAAAAGCATCGCAAGGGGTTCTTACAGGGGCGGTGAGGGGGCGAATTCTTGAGAGTTTCACGCTCAAGTGTGCAAGCAAAATGTCAGCAATGTGCGTCTATGTGTGTGTGTACACACATATAGCTACAGTTGAATCCCTGGAAATCAGTTGCGAGTTGTCAGCTGAAATGGGAATTTGCTTAAAGTGCAAATGAGGAGACAGTTGTCAGACCGAGCATAGCGGCTGGCAGGCATAGAAATACACTCAACCGACTGGCAACTGTATGTGCACACACATTCAACACACATGTCGAAAAGGTTGCTTCATTGACAAGCACCTTAGTTGGTGGTAAATGAAGCTAACCTTGCCACTCGGCGACGCATGTTCATGTTTTTGCCCAATGTCAAATGAACCAAATGAATTCGTTATGCTCTGTGGCCATAAAGCAGCCTCAATAGGGTATAATAAACTATGTAAGAGACGCTAATGGTTATTTAGTTTACATATCATACAAAATTTAGGCGAGATGCCAATTTATCGCAGCGAACGTGGGCTGTTTACGGCACGCATGACACTCTTGATGACATGTCAGCTATGTTGTCTTCTAGCGTTCTGTTCTTAGTCTTTTTCGTAAGGATCAAGGCTGCAAACCGGGTTTGAAAAACTTTGTCATTTAAGTACATGACTTGTCAGCGAGCGTGTCAGCGAGACAAATTGCAAGTGGGCAACATTGATTGAACACATGGGCTATTATGTGGATAACTTTCCTAGAACTTGTATAGCCAAGTTACTTGGTGGCTTTTTACTATATTACAGGGTATATGGTGCCAAGCACGTTAGTTTTACTGGCTCGTATTGACTGTTGCTTATGTTGACATATTGCTACTAGTTGGCAGTTAGTTACACAGTTAGAGTGCTTTCTGGGGTACTGAGAGTAAACATACACACACACACACGCACACACATATACACGCCTAAATTAATAACAATGATTATTATTGACTTTGCTGCCGCTCAAGTTGCTGCCACCGATGTTGTTTCTGCCTCAACTGCTTGCTACAAACTCATCTGCATTGCAGACTTTTCGCATGTCACACACACACTCACACACACGCACAGCATCAAGTTGACAACTATGAGTACAGCTGACTGAAAGTCACTCGTAGTGAACCCTCCCCTGAAATGTGGCAAGTGCTGTGGCAAGCGACAGCCTTTGCCTCAACTACACGACAATCGCAATGATGAGGACAACTTTTTCGCACATTGCAAAAGGGGACCGCGCTGGGTTCGAGGGGGACTGGAGGAAGGGGGGGGGAGTTGCTTAGTATGCGTCGTAATTTGATTGAATTTGCGTTGATTAAGCGTATTTAGCTGTTGGCAAATTATGTGCATGTATGTGTCTAATTGACAAGTGACTTAATTGTTTTTGCAGGCCAATAGAGATGCGCGCCTGTCGTGACTATATCCCTTATTTACCAGATAAGCTGGAGGTCGTAGGTTAAGTGGTTAAGTGGGCGTGTTGAGTGGATAAAGAAGAGAATACAGTGAAAGGATTTAACGATGATTATTGTCTACTAGCTGAATTTTTCGTTCTTTTTAGATTTTCAGATTATGTCTATCGCAGTACTAGAATTTAATACACTATTTCTTGATATCGTTGTTGATATTGATATTTTAAGAATATATTTGGAACTCTTCCCTGGAGGCCGTGGACAAAAATATTTAAGCACTTAATCTGATGAGGTTAAACAATCTCAGTTTACACTCAAAGAAAATTCAAGCAACGGCAGTTATGAGCAGAGAGTTAAAGAACATTTTGTTTTTCAGTATGCCCTAAGCATGAATCAATGAGAATAATTGGTTTAAAAGCTGAATATTACTAATACAAAATTCTTGAATTAAATACAAAATGTTTATAACAAGAATAAATGTAAGTCGTTCTTAATGTAAATTTATCATTTTTAGATTAGATACTTATATTTAGGAATTCTGAACTTAGATAGAAAACGAGAAACGAAGAACTGTGTTATCAAGTTAGGAAATATCCACCTAGTCCGGATTTTCATAAAGCTTGTACTTGATTGTGTTCACATCTCTAAGGGAAGTCCCTTTATTACAACCATCTCCAGCTGCGTCTTCCGCTTGTTCATCCTTATGTTTTTAAGGGAGACTTCGAGCTTTAGAGGGGATTGAGGCAGAGATTTGTGAGTTTATTTAGGTTTCGAATTAACGCAATTAGCTTGTGTGATACACACAACCACACACACACTCACACACACACACTTTTGTATGCATGTTAACTTTAACTTTATTAATGGGGCTGTTGCGGTGGTTCGCGGGGATTACAGCGCATTTTGATTGCAAACAGCGTTTTGCGGTTTTAATTGAAAATGTTGCGCATACGACATGTGGTCCACATTTTGAAGGCCAGAATGTTGACTGATGTTTCGCCGACACCAGTTCACAAATCTCTTTAATCTCAACTGCCGATTAGAACGCTCCGGCGGATTATGCAAATGTGAAATACTTATTGAAGCTCTTTTCAACAGTTTTCATCGCTTTTCACTGGCAATTTGATGATTGAATTATGCGATTTGCATAATGTTGAAATAAAATACAAAAAGCGAGACATGACATCGAATGTTGGCTTCTATTTACTGGCGATAACACCAAACAATTTGAATCAACTTACAAACCATTTTAATTCGATCGATGAAAGCTTGTTACGGCCAGAAATCATGGAAAATGTGTGAACACGAGCTCATATGTAAGGAACAGGCAGAAGCTTATATACTCTATATGCAGACAAGCAAGATTGTTGCAGTTGGGTGTAACCGACTGCGTAGTTCTCGTTCGCAGTATAATAACAGGTTGAACGCTCGTAATTATTACTGTTATTTTTGGTGCGAACTTTGGAGGAGGCCTTCAGTAATTTGTAGTAAGTAAGTACAGATGTATCTAACGGCAGTTCGTAGCTGGCTACAGAGTATCTCATAGTCAGGCAACATTCCCAAGAGCAGTCTTAATTACGTCGAACTGAAAGTTTCCAGTTACACTTCCACTTGGGCATCTCTAATTTGAAATTCCGAGAAGCAGTTCAATTAAATGCGTCAATTATTTTGCGAATGATTGAACGTCCTTTAAGAGCTTAAGTATTATCAAGAAATTACGGCAAATAACAAAGAAGAGTTTTGGCTGTATTAGATTAGAAGTGAAAGGAACAGAGGGCGAGTGAAGGAACACAGAGATTTCAGTCGGAAATACAAGAAAATTCTGTGGAATAAGCTGCAGCTAATTGAAACCGGTGAAAGCTGCTTAAGCGTGAAAGATTCTCATAAAACAAATAGATATTGTCGATTATTCAAAGGTGTAAAGATATATATCTTAAAGGAGCTCAGGCTGATGGTTAGAAACAGACCGGCTCAAACGTGGTTTTGTTTTTTTTTTTTTAATTTTTGATTCATTAATTGAACCCATTATTTGAAAACTTGCGATCAAAAATGAGTATTATTCGATCCCAGAGCATTATTCGATGCTAATGCATTAATGTTAGTATATCTATTTTTTTTAGCTAACTTATTAATAAGTAGCAGATTTATTATTTAGCCCTTAGATTTGTATACAAAGGTTTAAAGAGATTGAAATGGAAATTAATAATATTTATTTAAATTTGCCTTTTTTAACAATAAACTAATCAACTAATCACATAATGCTTTAAAGTATATTACAGTATTGATTGAGTTCCAATAAAAAACAAATTTTAAAAAATATATATGTCTTTTGAAAAAAGTTGAAAATAGAATATTTTCATTGGGTTCATATATGTAGATGTAGAGAGAAAAGGGGATATTTGTACCGAAAGAGAAAGTGAGAGCGCATCACAGCTTCTCAGATTCGGGTTCCAAGTTGTCTTTGCAATTTTCGTCCGACAATTGGGCCCCAAGTGGGGCCATTGGCCAGTTTATCTTCATATTCCGCGCACACCGTTGTCACATTAATCCATTAAGAGCCACTGAATTGCAGTTTGAGCACAAGTTTGTCCCCACTGCCAATAGGGGCAAGGGTAAGGGGGAGCTGGGATCCAGACACACGTTTCGACGCGTAGTTGCAAGTCATAAAGTTGGCTGGTTGGGCAGCGTGCCGGGGCAGAAATGTGTTGGCCAGAATGGACACGTCAATGGCAAAGAGCACATTAGCCATGGCATTAGCGCCAGCTGGCAGCAGACCCCGAGGCTTTCTCTTTGGCCATAAAACAGTGTCTACATTATGTTAATGGCCGGGCCAATGGTGATGGTAACTAGGCCGGCCACTGACCGCGACTGGCGACACTTGATGGCCATTAAAAAAGCACAAGTAATTGCGATAGTTGGCAAGTTTGTCAGACAAGTTGCAACAAGTTGTCCGCAGCCAATCTAAGCCATACTCTAACCCGTATCCTTTGCAGGCGCAAGGACAGCAGCGCGCTGCAGCGCTCGGCCAGCATTGACTCGTTTGCGGAGATTGTGTTTAGCGACCTGCCACGCCCCTCGCTGGACATACCCCGCACTGGAGCGACAGCAGCGACCGGCACGCCCACCCCGTTCAGCAAACGCCCCTCGGCGAGCAGCCTCTACTCGACGTGCAGCAGCATTGCCGCCGCAACGGCTACATCCTCCGCCCAGGTGCACGCTCAGCTGAATGTCAATTACGGCGAACTCTCGGCCCAGTATCCCCATGCAGCAGCCGGCAACGGCTGCGCCAGCGGCAGCGGCGGCGGCGGCAGCGCCGGCAACAGCCGACGCGAGAGCATGCTGAGTCCGTCGTCAACGCGACGCAACAAGCTGACCAGAATCATTAATGGTAAGTGGGGCGAGGTCGGAGGGTTGGGGACAATGCAGCAACGACGTGGGCCGCGTGTGGCATATCGATAAGTCAGCCTCTGTGCAACTGCCACAGCTCGTTGCCAGCTGCGGAGTCAGCGGTTTATTTATTTTGCATCAGCAGCGACGTCGACGTCGGCGTCGCCGGCCTGATTGAAATTCAAATGCGCACTTAAGCTCTCGCTTGGACTCCTGACGCCGCATAAAAAGCTGGGGCCCAGCGGCCTCCGTAGCTAACAAATATACACAAAGAGCTCGGAGGGGGCGTCAAATGAATCAAAAGGAAAATCGCAAATCAGAACACAAAACAAAATGCTGCATATAAAAATAATTTAAATAACTTATCAACATTTGAAAGGCACGCTACACTTAAACAAAAATTACTAGAGTTATGTGCTTGATTTAAACTGCAAAAAATCCTTATTAACTTTACTTTATTCAAGAACTTTTTCATTATCACAATTTTTATTATTTATGAAATTAAACATTTTTTGTACTTAATTTAAAGGTACATATTGAAAAACAAAATATGCCTAGAGTTCTTAAAACAGAACTTGCACAGCAGTTTTCTCTGACTGCACCAATCCAGCCCCCACCGCCTTTGGCATCCGCCCCACACAGATAACTAGTTTTCTTGGCTTTATCAGCAAAAAAGGGGCTCCGATTTCGCTGTACTTTTTATGTTCGTAGCCAAACTTTTGCTGCAGTAGCAAAATATATACATACATATGTACATATGCACATATGTATGTATTTTGCTTGTTACATTTGTCGTTCTTATAATTAACCGCCATAGCAATGCTCTGATAACTAGTTTTCTCAACTTTATCAGCAACTTCCGCGGAAAAACGGTTTTGTTTACGATATTTTTTGAAGGCCAGTCCGGCCCCTTTTAAGCCAAAGCTTTGCGGCGATAGCAAAAAAACAAAAGAAACAACACAAAGCTTTAAAGAAACGATCGTCGGCATTCATTTATTGCCGCACAATTCCACGAAATGGCGACGACGACGCCAACGCCAACGCCTGCTGAGAGCGACTACTGAGCAACGTCTAACTGTGAAGCGCTGACCATTAACGACGCTCGGTTGTCCAAAGACGTTGACGCTCTGGCTCAGTCGTCGTCGCTGCAACTTCAATTTCAGTTGTCTAGCGACTTTTGTTGAGAGCGCAGCGCTCTGCGCGTCGTCTACGGAAATGGTTACAATAACAACAAACAAATAAGAAGCGAAAATTTCAGCAAGTTCTAATTGTGCAATGTGTAGAAAATGCTGTGAATATACAAGTTCTAAACGCTGATATTTAGCAATTGCTTGAGAAATTGTGACGTCGCTTGGCAAAAAATTAAAAAAAAAAAAAAAAGGAAAAGAAAAAGCAAGCAATAAAAAACGCGACGCTTTACGTATGGTTTCTGCTTCGTTGCATTTGTGTGAGTGTCTGCGACTACCTGTTTGCGTCTGCGCATGTGTGTGTGCGTGTGAGAGAGGGAGCAACAACTGAGTTACCTACGCCGACGCCGTCACAGGTTAACCGACCGCGCAGTGCCAAAGAGAGCGACAAGAGAGTCGAGCGGAGAGTCAGCAAAATTTAACGAATGATCGTCGTGTTTTCTTCTTGTTGTTATTGCTTCGGCTGCACGAAGTGTCAAAAACTAAACGCGTCGCTTTCGTTTAAAAGAGAAACGTTGAGGTAGCAACAACAACAGCCGCTGGGCAAAAGAAATTGACTACCGACTGATGCTGCTGCTGTTGTTGCTGCCGCTGCTGCTACTGGCATTTGCTGCCGTTGCAATGTTAATTAAATATTACGTGCCAGCAAAAACAGCAATTTACAGCAGGGAGACAGCAGCAGCGCAGATCTAACTGTAATTGCATTGCGTGTCCAACTGTTGTTATTATTTGCACGCGCAGTTCGTATAAAATTTACAACTACAACTGCAGCGAAAGTGAACTTTTGCTTTTTTTGTTTTGTCTATTTTTCTATTGTGCGAGAAATTTACTTGACTGCAACTAATTTACTCACGTGTCTATCATGGCGACTAGCAGCGGAACCGGCGGCGGCAGAAGCAGCGCCAGCATAATTACAGCAAGTCGCAGTGTAGTTGCATCTCTTTCGCACGCACACACGCCCGCAAGCTGTAAAAAGCTTTGCGCGCAGCTCACTTTGTTTTTCGCTTTACTGATGTTGTTGTTGTTTTCGCAGCAATTTTGTAGTCGTCGAGTCGTCGTTTTCATTAAAGTTGTTTGTGTTGCAATTTTAAGTGCGCCGCACAATGAACAGGTAAGCAAAAGCATAACACGCACACACACACTTGCACACACACACTTTGATATTAAGTACGTTGTCTTTGCAACATTGTGGCTAAAATATGCAACGTCATGAAAAACTTGAACTATTGCAGCATTTTTACGCTTTTTTACTGCAAGACGTTTTTCCAGACATTTTTTCCCCCGAAAAGTTTATTCACATTTCCACAAAATCGCATCGGAATTGTATTTAGTTTTTTTTTTGCAGCTACCTTTACAGGTTTTCGCTTTTCTTTTTAGTTTTTTTCGTTTTGACTGCGACTGACAGCTAAAAATTGGGAACCTCCGGCGAAGCCCCCGGGCTCTCCCAGCTTGACGCTTGACCATTAATATAACCGAGCTGCGGCTCGGCTCGTTTGCCAAAATATGTCCAAAAACTTTCCAAACGAATTTACAATATTTTATTCATACCCTGTAAACATGAAGTGTACGTAAATGGGTGTCAGAAAGTGTGTCATGAATTCTTATGCATATGGTTTACCAAAAAGTCTGTTATCCGGCTTTGCCCGGAAAATACATCAGTACGTCAGTCCGACTCACATTCGGCCCGTGCGTTAGCTAGAAATATCCAATTTTCCGCCCTTTTGGGGCTGGAGATTTTTCCAGAATTCTGAACCACGTTTCCAATGAAGTTATACAAAAAACATTAAGCTGAATTTTATGTTGCTTGAATTGACAGTAAACCAATAATAGTATACATACTTTTTTCCAATTTTACGCGTCTAGTGTTCACTTACGTCGCTAAAAGTTCACACCTGAGAAAAATCCATACTTAGCTCCTATACTTTAGATTATGCGCTGATCATCAATCAATCAGTCTAGCGAATAGCGAATACCCTAATTTTGTTTGCAAAGTATTTACAAGTCGTATACTTTTTTGCTAACATCGTTCTCTTTTTTGTTCCGTTTAGTTTTCTGAGCATAAGAATAGCGAGGGAAAAGTTTGGCGCATAGCTTAAATCTTCGACTACTGTCGCAACCCAGCCTGCCCACTAACCTCCCGTACCGGTCTCCCCTGTGACCTGCAGTTGGAGTGCACTTTGACCCCTCGACCCCCGCTACCCGAAGCTAAAGTTTCTTTTTCTTGGTGTAATTTATTTTTTATTTTGTTTATTAAAAAGTTTTAAATGTTTGATTAAAGGCAAATTCATCACAACAAATTTGCTGTGTTGCGCATTACCTCCAAAGTTGTTTCAAGTTATTTGCTCCTTGTTGTTGTTGGTGTTGTGGCAAAGCGATTTTTGTTGAATTTGAGCAAGTTTTTAGTTTCTTACTGATAAGGAAAAGTTTTGCTTCATATTCGAATTCGATTTTGATAACGTAAGCACTTTGTCATTTGGATAGAAAATTCTCTATGTATTTGTTGCTATTGTTTACATATTATGCAATGTCTGCAGATAGCGGTTAATACAAAAAAAACAACTTTGTGAACAAATCAAGCAGAAATGTTGTTAAAAATTTGTTTGAGACTTTTCGATTATTATGTACTGACATTAACGGTTTTACAATCATACAAGAAGGCTTAAATCAAAAAATATTGTACTCTGCTGAATAAGAAATTGTACTATGGAATATTGTGAATAGCCTTGAATTAGTTTGAAATTCTTTAAATCAAGTTGAGATGTTTCTTTACCAAACATTTTGAAAACTTAGAAACTTATTTATTACAAGTACTCCCATTTAACACGCTTCCTTACCGTTTTAAATAAACTGTTACTTTAATCTAAGCCATACTTTAAATTACCTTTAAATAATTCCAAACCAGACATAAATTAAGAGCTTTATTCAAAGGTGCAGTTGCATGCCTTGCATAGATGTGCATATGTATGTGTGTATAGATGAAAACTGTTTCTGGCAAAGTAAAAATTGTTGCACGTTGCGCAAAGATGCAAAGATAAATGACGCAGAAAAACTCCTTTGAGCTTAAAGGTATTTCAATAAGATCTCGGTAGTTGACCGCCTTCCTCCTCAGTGTGGTTTTCCATGGAAAACATTGACGTAAGTTTTTTCTCTTGAAAAATGGTTGCCACGAAACCAAGGATTTTATTCAGCTGAAGCATGAACTAAACGCATTTTCATTTGACATTTTGCGCTAGGAGCAACTTTTTGCATATTCAAGTTTTCATTTGATGGCGCGGCGATTAGCCTCATTTTGGCCGGAAAGCAGCACGCGCAGCTGTTCATTATGGCCACAATTTGAGGCCACGTTTCTTCCCCGAATTTGACTTAAAGCCGAATGCATCGATTTCGTCTCTTCTGGCATTTTCAATCAAACAAATTGTAAGGGAAAACTCTGTCCAAGCAGCAGTCGGCCTGACCTTTGGCTCCGTCTAGGGTTACCTCAGTTTATGTGTGTTAGGGTTGTTGTCAAAGAAATCGTTTTACAAAGCCGAGCCAAAGATAAGCGCCTCGAATCAATCAAAAATCTTTTTAAATTGAACAATGCAAATTAAATGCTTTGTTATACCCTGTACCCAATAAATACATGAAAGATGGGGTATATGTGGTTTCTATGGGAACATAGAATATATAGAATATCGTTGGATTTGATTTGTTTGTAGGAATAAATTCCTTGGTTTGATAAGGTTTTTATTATTTGACATAATTTTGGTTTATTTTTTGTCTTGTAATTAAATGATTTAGGGCATCTCCCAGCCCACCACTCCCCTTGTTGTTGTTGTTGTTGTTTCTATTCGTGCTGTGATTTTAGTTTCCTCTTCAATCGTTTGCGTAAATTGAAGTTTCGGTTTGTCACGTTGCCTTTTCTGGGCGGCCTTAAAGTGCGCCATTAGCACGTAGCGTCCACATGTCGGATCTGATTTGCAGCTACACACACCAACACCCACCCACACACACACACATGCAAATGTACAGCAATAGTCCTACATATGTCAATGGTATCGCCGCAAAGGAGCTTGTGCGACTTTTGAACTTAATGGCCCCAAAGGTCAAAAGGGTAGATCCGCACCCAAACAGCAGCCCCCTCACCCCGCCCACTACTCTGCACATATGTTAAACAGCGTATGTGACCCAAATAAGATTTGCACCAGCAAGTCGTGAATTTGCAACTACTTTGGCACTACTATTTGTAACTACATGAGAATTTAAATGCATTTTTTTAGGTTTATTGTCTCTTCTATTACTCGATTTAGTTTCTCATATCCTTTAACCTACATTGAGAGCTTTTCATTGCTCCGCTTTTGAGCCTAGTCAGATTTCCCGTTCAGACCACGTTAATAGTTTGCTCTCTCCCCCTCTTCTCTTCGGTCTGCCCCCACAAAACTTTTCAATTAGAACCAACATCAGAAACCGAAAATCCTTTTTTTATACAAGTGAGATTTGCGCCTTGACCCGAACCGACGCAGCAAAAAAGAAACGTAACTTTTTTGCAAATCGGACGCGATTTGCATAATTTTTAACGTCGGCTTATTGGTTTTGGGTTTGTTTTTCCGCAGAGGCTGACTGGAAGGGGCTAGAAAAAAAACGAGGAAAATGCTAGACGCGGGCCGAGCAAGCAAACGCTGACAGCGGCCAAGTGACCCGGTCAAAACGTTTATTGCCGTTTTGGCAGTGAATTTGCATGCCCTTACGAAGGCTATATTGAATATGTTAGGCAGTGTGTAATGGAGTTATTAGATATAAAAAAATATGGCTATGACTGGAGAACATATTTTGAGTTTAAAATAAAAGGGTATTCGAAAATATAGCTCTAAGTATCGTTACGTGACAGAAAATAATTAAGATTGTCGCTAGCATCTAGAATAGCGGAAAATTCTACTACAGCGCTCGAGTTTCTAAATTCCATTTATTTTTCAATATTCTACAAGAATATAACTTTTAATAAATATGCTTCATAGAATTCTATAACTGAGCTTAATTTAATCAAAAGGCCATTTAACCCTTGATTTACTTTCTGTAAACAAGATTCTGCTTAAGAACAGATATATTTGCAAGGGTATTTTAATAAGAGCTACTCTAAATACTCCATTTGCTTGATTTTTTTCTCGTTATGTTGTCTTTTTGTTTGGCCCATTTCCATGTTGACCCTTAAAACGTCTCCCCGTTAAAATAATTTGCATATCTGATTAATATGAATACATTAGTTTTTTGATTTGGCAGAAAAAACCAATAGAATGAAATAAACCAACAGAAGAGCAGAGAAATGGATTTAAATGCCGGCGACTGATTGTGAGGCAAAGGTCAAGCTGAAGAAAGATTTATCAGGGCAAACGCTTCCACACAATCCCTATCTGGCCTGTCCCTCGCTCTCTTTCAACTTTATCTAGCTACTCATAATGTCTGGTTACTTAAATTCAATTGGCGTTTCCGCTAAAGTTCGCACTGTGTTGGAAAAGGGGGGTGGGTTGGGGGAGTTCAGTCCATTCACTCATAATGCGATTTCATATTTTACAAAGACATAAAATATGCTTTCTGCTCGCTTTTAGTCGGCCTTAAACTGAGCCCCCAGAGTTCCCAACTCGCCGCTGGGAGCCCAGTGAAGCGAGTTCTTGCTTTTTCGGTGCTTTTATTGAGGAAGCGACAAATTTATTTAAATGAAGTCGTCTTCGACGTCGTTTGTCGTGGGTTTAATGTGTGGTAGATTTGACAATTATGACAGCACGAAATGCCAGATAAAATCCGCATAACTTAATGCAAACTGACAGCGTGGTGCGGGTGGGTGGTGGGGTGGTGGGGTGGTGCCCCCTGGCAAAGGCAACCAGGAGCTTGCTTACGCCTGAGTGGCCAGCGAGGACCTGCAATCAACGCCGGTGCGACACTGTGGCAGACTCTGCCGTCGCCTCTATTAAGTGGATTAAGTTGTTTTTGTACTCCAGGTTAAGCAGGGCGCCCAACCACCCCACCACACCACACAGCTGACCTTTGCCCTGCCTTAGACTCGGCTCTGATTTATGTGGGGCAATGGCAATTTAGCGCTGCGTAGCTTCATAAATTTTATTATCATGCAATTGCAACCTTAGTGTGGTTACACGCACTGACTTGCCCCCATACCCTGTACACATGCAAATGTGTCGAATGGGGTATGCACGCCTAGCACTAGCTAGCATTCGGGAATACTTTTCAGCTTGCTCTTAACTTGGCCACAGGGTATTCCCCAGTCGAGCAGCATTGCCTAGACCCACCCAAACATGGGTTTCTTCAACGTTATGGTCTCGTAATTTTTATTTATTGCACGCTCACAATTGACAGCAGCTTTGTAGGGCGGTGTTTGGGCTCGGGTCAAGTTGGCTGTGATAATATCTGTCGAAAAGCTTGGGCTTTAGTAGGAACGTGCCCAGATGTCGACACTGTGCTGAGAATTATGTATTTGCGGAGCAGTTAAGCTGTAAACGAGCTAAGCTAATTAACTGAAACTTGCACTAGATAATATTGATATTTATGCGAGACAGCTGAGAAGCGAGTCGGGACTTTCGTTAAAAAGGTTTCATAAGGCAAATCCCCTTTAATAATCAGCTCATATAACTTATGTAATTAAAATGTTCTCTCATCAAAATCAGCCTTTTTGATCTTTAGTTTGTTATTTCCTTTGAAATTTGCATTTACATTAGGAGTTTTATTTAAATTCTCGGAATACTTACACTATATTTTATGTATAAATATTTTTTTTTATCATAAGCATAAATTTCTTAGGAAAAGTTGAATATTTTCAGATTATAAAATAATCATAAGCATACAAGCATTTATTGAGAAAATCAGGTAAATGCCGATAGCTTTAAGGTATATGCCATGCTGTAATTGATTTAAATTTGCTGCGAGTGTATTTCTAAGCGAATTCCCAAGGTCACTGCGAGACATATCAGACCTTAATTACGGCATTATTCATATAATCAGTTTGCGAACATCTTACGTGCCTCGTGATTCAAGCTATTTAATATGCTTGGTTGTCGGATCCAAAGACGATTCAACGAATGCGTCACAGTCTAGATTCGAATGCGAATATGAATTCGAGTTTGAGTTCGCATCCGACCCAAGCCCGCCGGCACTGACCTCGCACAAAGCCTTTGAATTTGAACTCGAATTGGACGCTTCGAATCGTTTTGGGCCATGCATAGGATTGCCCAAATACTCGTTTATTAGCCAGCTGGAATTTGGCTAGTTAGTTATGCGTGCGAGAGATGAGACAATGTCTAAAATTAGCAAGACAATGGCACCCATAGACCACCTTAGGGCAACCGGTTTAGGAGCGGTCGAAAAAAAAAAAAAACAAAAAAAATATGCAACAAATTTGGTGGAAAAAACAGCTTTGGGATGACAGATATGATATACACATATCATTAAAATGATCCCAAAAACAAGCTGCTCCATTTAATAATATATGTGTTATACTTGGCGACCGTAAATAATGATTGCTTTCTACCCGAAAAAGAATTAACAAATAAACAAAAACTGAAAATCATTAACTTGTAATTTTTATAATAACAGCTTTTATCGTTACGGTCTCTGGTGATACCATATATAAAATGTGACACATATGAATATTTCTATAATATACAAAATAAATGTATATATATATATATATATTTTCCCCTTTAATAAATATTGAAATTAGTTTCGTTATTTAACATTTTCTCTGTATTTTTCTATATAGTGAGAATTTTAAATATGATTTATTTATTTATTCTATGGAAATAATTGAGCTCCTGCCAGCAAATAAAAATTTAAAATATTTCCAATTAGCTTTCACTTTTATGCATGGGCTCCAATTAGAGCCGGCAACGCCTGTCAAAAGGGCCACTTGAAATATCCATTTCCAATTGTAATCACCAATTGCTCGAGGCCCGTTGCCCCAGTTGTTGTCACCCAAATCCCGTCGCACAGCTGTTGACAGACCCGGACACGCTCGATAAATCAACGCACAGCGCGACAGCACCTACAAAAACAAAAACAACAACAACAACAACAAGGGAGGGACAAGAAGTAGAAGTAGAAGAAGCAGAATCAAGCGGGCAGGCAACTGATTTGTTTGGTTTACGATTTCGGAAATGCCGCTTTAATTGTTTAACGCGTTTGCGGCACAAACGCAGACACCGAAGGCAGATACCCGACCAAAACAGGAATTTTGTGAAAAGGCGCGCAGGTAGAATCAGGAGTAGGAGCTGAAGAACTCGGCCTTGTTTAAAGGTCGGATGCTCTTGCAGAGGTAACCTTAATATTGTCACAAAAGACAGACAGTATTTATTGTCGATATCTTGATCAATTTTGTTCCCAAACTCTGTTAACAATATGAAAAGAGTATATTAAGTTTATTTGTATATAGAAAGCATCGCAATTGAGTTTCTGCATAAATATTGTCATTTAAATATATCACAAAGGGTATTTAATTTTCGACTGTCCTTAGATAAATACATTTTCGCTCGTTAAATTTAAATATAGAAGCCAAAACCCGCGGGTATACAAAACATCAACTGTTTGAGTGATATTTCCACACCAACTGAGCTGCAGTCATATAGGGGTCAGCCAAGGAGAGAGGGAGAACAACAGGGAGAGAGAGTGGTTTGGGCTACCTAACCTTATATGTAAACCTGACGGATCAGGCCGAAAATAACACGTACAGCACGCTACATAAATGCTAAGCCTAAAGCGAGAGAGAGAGAGAGTGAAAGAGGGACACATGCAAGCACTGAGAGAGTGTCAGAGAGAGAGCGAGTCCTACGCGGGGTTGGAAATAAAATCACATCGCAAGGCTGCCTCAGTTCTCATTTTGCCAGAGAAACGCGCAGTACGGAAAATCCTGCAATAAACGGTTGAAAAAGTACGAAAAAACGATGTAAATATGAAGTGTAATAAAGCATAAAAAATATAGAGAGATCCATAACAAACATAAACGCAAATGGAGCGCCGTCGAGCATTGAGTTCGTATGCCAAGCTCAAGGAGCAGGCAGAGGAGCAGACGCAGCAGCAGAAGGACAACGACAGCGAGCAGGAAGATGTGGATGAATTGCCGGCGTTGCGGCGCTCGCACTCGGTGCGTGCCTCGCTGCGGCGCCTCAAGAGCAAGCTGCACAGCCCCGCGCTGTCGCTGCAGTCGCCGTTCAAGCTGCGCGCCCAGTTGCGAGCGCGCAGTCGCAGCGGCAGCAGCAACAACAGCAGCAGCAGGACGCTCAACAAAACGAAAGCCGCTCGGGCGTTGAGTTTGTGGCACGAAATTGAGGCAGTTGCCGTGGTTACCAGCAAAGTGCGAAAGCAAACAATGGAGCAGCAGCAGCAGCAGCGGGGGGAGGAGCAAGCGGAGGAGCTCGGCATTGAGCAGCTGATGTCCACGCTGCCCGTGGGCGTGGCACTGCCGCGCAAGGCCTGCAAGCTGCTGCAAATACCCGAGACCTTCAGCCAGGGCGCAGGTCGGAAGCAGGCACCCCGGGCCACACTCGACTCGGATCTGGAGTCGCCCCAAGGCCCCAGCTGTGATCCCGTTCTCGCCGATATCACGCGCCACGCCACACAGGGCATCTACGGCACCACGCGCATGCGCACCGCCACCATCCGGAAGCCGATGCCCTATTTGAACAGTCGTAGGTGTAGCCCTGAATCGTGTGAATACTCACAGAAACTATAAACGAATTCGTTGTTTCCTCAGCGAAATACCCTATAAAATTGATGTGCTGTGCTTTGCCCAGATGAGAGCTTTTTAATTGGCTCATTTATCGCCTTGCTCACAATTTTATTCGTTTGTGATTGTTTATTTTTATTTTATCTTTTTAACATTTTGTTTCCTATACCCAAAAAGTGGGTCAGTGAACTCTTTGTGCCACAGCTGGCAGGCAGTCGGGCAAGTTTTCAAGTGTTGCGAGATTGTGAGAAACTATAAGATACGTTAGGGGTTGTCAAGGATCCAAAGGCGTGATTTTATGCTGCTTAATTACGTGTTGTGATATAGACAAATTTTATATAATCGTGTCAAAAGGAAGATTCGTGCTCCGTCATATTCTGTAAATTGTTGAGCTTAGCTTACCTTCTCCGTGCATTTAACAAATTAATTATGATGAAGATAAATTATTTTTGAATTTTTTGGGAAGAAAATCATGTACTCATTTACTCATTTCGGAAAACATTTTTTTTTTTTTTTTTCGAAGTTTAGATTTGCGAATTTTTAGTTTTAATCGATTGTGGTTGTCACAATTAGTATAAAAAACAACATTAAAACCGATTCTGAGGTGATCAAATTTTTGGTCAAAAATCGTGTTAAAATTTAAAATAATTTTGACATGTAAAGCTCTCGGATCCATAGCACGCTTTATTTCAAACTCACCTAACTTTTGGTCATGATCTGACCACTAGATTCTGCATTTAAAATATATTCAGTATTTAAAATAAAAAATTATCCTTATAATTTTTGGGTAAAAAAATCATGTCACCCCATTTATTATTCTTATTAATTTATTATCAGAGTAGCGATAAGCAGAAATAGAGTTTTAAAAGAGTCTTCCCCGTCTCAGAATATAAAGAGTACTTGAATACTATCAACCTTAAATGGGGTTGTAGGACAGAAACTAGTTCATGTTAATTAAATTTTCATTTATGCATAAGTTATGTTTAATTCTTGCGTTAACTGAAATTCCATGTAACTCAACTGAATGAATGGAAGTTATTGATTATGACCACATATCATGGCTGGCCATTAAGGCTAGCTGCGGCCAAGGCCAATGGCCAAAAGACCAAATGGCGCAAATGGCCAAAAATCCCATTACAATTTCATAATTAAACAGAAAGTTTTTTTTTTTTGTGTGGGGCAAACACGAAATATTTTGGGGTAATATGCATAAATTGGAATTATTTGCACGTGCTGTCTGATGTTGCAGATGCTACCAGAGCAACGGCGAGCACAGCCCCGCCCCGCAGAAGCTGCAGATGGGCAGCTGCCTGCGCTCCCCGGCGCTCTTCATACGCCAAAAGTCGTTTCACACGCTCAACGAGCTCACCAAATTCTGCCAGCTGAAGACGCCAGTGGCAGCAGCGACGCCGACGCCGTCGTCGACTGCGACTGCCGCGACGCTGCAACCACGCGGTCATTATGCCAACGATGGTAAGCGAGTAGCCGGCGCACCACATTCACATTCACTTCCACCACCCACATGTGGGTCAATTGAGACTGGCCGCCAAACCTTACAGCTAATTAATGGGTCGAGGTTGAGGGACAGGGTGAGGTGTGGGTGAGGGTGAGGCTGAGCGTGAGACATGGGGCAATAACACTGTGCAACAGCATTTTCAGTCCTGCGCAATCCGTATACTTTTCTGATATAGTTTGAAGGCGCGAATTTGAATGGATTTATAGGTTTCAAAGAGTTTTTAAGTTTTTGACTAAGGATTTTTAAGGATGACCTTACTATATTTTTCACTGTATCTCATAAT
This sequence comes from Drosophila sordidula, assembly GCA_035047465.1. NCBI lineage: Eukaryota > Metazoa > Arthropoda > Insecta > Diptera > Drosophilidae > Drosophila > Drosophila sordidula. The sequence goes on along the minus strand of JAWNPQ010000219.1, from coordinate 51,894 downwards.
AATCTCGTATGAAGTTGTCACAAAAGATTATAAACTATAGATTTGTTTTTTAGATTTATGGAGCTTTTTTTTTGTAAATGTTATCAAGTTGTGACAGTATTCAATTCAATTTTTTAAATATTGATTACGTTAACTTTAATTTAACAGGTAGAAAACAATAGAAAAATTCAAATTCCAAAGTATTTTTTTAAGAACACCCCACAATTGAAACATTTTGTATCAGAAAAGTGTAGAGACTGTGCTCGACTATATATTATTCGTACTAAATTGTGTAGCATAGTGTAATAAAAAGCGTTTGGGTGGGTGGGTGGTTATTGGTGGTTTGCTTAGGTGAACTGTTGCCACGCTACCTACGCTGCGATCTAATATAGCGATGCTTTAGTGCATGTCACGCACACACACACACACACACACACAAACACATAACACACACATGTAACACACTCACAAACAAACACACGCAATGCTCCATTGTTGTGCATAATTAATTTAATTGGCTTTTGGTCATTCAACAAAACAAAACAAAACAAAACAAAGGCAGCTGGGCCGCAGCATTTGGCTTAATAATTAATTAATTGCAATTGTTTGTGCAATTAACGTGCATATATCACATACATATATATATCGTTTACATCGGGCATTAGCTGGTTTATTTACATTTCTAAATATTATTTATTTATGCATTCTTTCTACTTAACTTTCCATTCAGTTTTAAACACACATTTCATTTGTCGCTTCGTTTAATTAAAACTTATGATTTCTATCCCGATCCCAATCTCGATCCCAAACTCCGCGCAGACAACATTTTGCCCAGTTCGTGTGAATTCGAGCCCGTCAAGCTGCGCGACAAGCACCAGCTGAGCTACTTCGAGTGCCAGGATAACAACAATCAGGACAACTATCCCACCTATTATCCCGCCGCGCTTTTGTCGCCGCCCAGCAGCGCCTTCCGCTGGTCGGAGCAGCTCACCCAGCACGGGGCTGTGGCCAAGCTGCGCACTGCCATTTCATGCCACGCCCAGGATCTGCGCGAAATGGAATTTCTGTTGCCGCAGCAGCATCAGCATCAACATCAACATCAGCAGCAGGCGCAGAGCACGCAGTCCATGGCCGGCTCTCAGTTGCGCATCTCGCGCCACTCGCAGCCCAAAAACGCAAAGCTGCGCGATGAGCACGAGGATCGCTCGCCGGAGCAGGAGCAGAAGTTTGCCGCCACCAGCGCCGGCGATGAGAACACGGCGGCCAACGTGCAACAGCAGCTCTCCGTGCATCGCCTGCCGGTGCAGCTGCGCGCAAAAATCCCGGGCAATACGCCGCATCCGCGGGTCAGCAAAATGTCAAAGAAACAGCTAAAGCTTGCCCAGGCACAGCTGGACAAGCTGACCCAAAGTAACCTCCACCTGCATGGTATGCACACGTCGTTGCTCGCGCTGACCGCCGCTCCAAATGAATGAAAACCTTATCCTCATCCTGATTAAATATCGCTTTACTAACCGTTCTTTCTTCTGCCCGTCCTCCACAGCTCTCTTTTCCGCCGTGGAGCATGGCCATCTGGATAAGGCACGCACCATCCTCGAATCCACCGATGTGGATATCAATAGGTGAGCAGTGAAGTAAACCGAAAGGGTTGGGAAAGGAGTAGTAGGAAAGTAGTATAATAGGAGGAAATTGGGATTACTTAGAGATCAATTGTTTAGTAATCTAAATCTCTTTCCTAGATCTTGCCAATAGACCTTACAACATAAATAAAGGGAGACATCCCAGACTAACCTATGTTCTTACAGAGAATTCTCAATTCTCCAGCTTGATATAGTTACCTTAAAAGGTACTTTAATTGGTGATGTTTTGGACTTGTTAATTTCATTTAAATACTTGAATAAGATTTTATGAGATTATTCAATATCAAGTATCTGATCATAGAATCAACAGGTAAAAATGGTTTCCCGACTAAACAAAGTCAACTTTTATTAGGAATAGAAAATATTTAAGTAGATGCTTCACTTAAAATGTAAACCCAGCTCTTAGTGGAAAAATACGAGAACTCGATAGACCCTTCCTCCCTTATTTTACCTCCTTTTACTATAGCTTGATATTGATATCACAACTGACGTTCTCCGTGATCCACAGCATCAATACGGATGGCCTCTCGGCCCTGGATGTGGCCGTGCTGAGCAACAATCGCTCCATGACCAAAATGCTGCTGCAGCATGGCGCCCTGGAGGGCTCTCAGTGTAAGTGGCTGCAGTTGAGGGTTCTTCGGAGGTACTTCTACTAATTCGTGTCAATTTGCCGTTTACACAGTTTCCGCGGAAAGTATTGGCACCAAGCTGAACGGCCTGCTCAAAGATGCGGAGTCTCGCATTCACGATCTCAGCGGACCCGAGGGGCTGTGCGCGCCCGTCTTCACGTCGCGCCCCTCCATCTCCAGCATTATAATTGGTGAGTGCTCCTTGTGCGTCTCAAATCGAAGGCTTGTTCATTGGAAGTTTTCTCTCGCTGCTGCAGGCAATACGGGCTCCTCGGTTACGGGCTGCACGGGCAACGAGGTGGACAAGCAGATTGGCATCTGGGAGCGCCGGGTCAAGGGGCTGCGCCGCATGCTGTTGGGCTGGGACCAGGCGCGACCTCCAGATGCGCCCGCCTCGGTCGTAGTCGATGTAACCGGCGACAACTCCATCAGCTTGCAAATACTCGAACCCTTCGAGGGCGCCATCGGCACAAAGTTCAAAGGTAAACCTGCCAGCCTGCTGGCCTGCTGTGGTTTCCCGCACCATTGCGGTCGCTCGAGATTTGATTTGCAATTCGTTTTGCTGACGTGTTTGTTCATTCACCGCAGTTCAATGGTCGACACGCGCGGACTTCAACAATGTGGTCGGCGAACGCGAGCTCCTCGAATGGATCAGCTTCCACGGCACCATGGGCGCCCAGTGCCTCATATCCGGCCTCACCCAGGGACGTCGCTACTTCCTGCGCGCCGCCTGCGGCAATGTCAAGGGCTGGGGCGCCTACCGCAACTCGGTGCCCGCCAGCGTTGTGCCCTCCAGTGAGTAGCCCGACGGGAGGAGAGGCGGAACGGGTCGCCAGTTGATGTAGAAACTGGAAAGGGAATTTGTGATAGAAAGGGGCGGAAAAAAATGCACAAACTATTCATGCTTGAAAGTTGTCTGGAGGGTATATTCTACTTTGCATATTTAACGTTTGTATATAAGTGCAGTAATTGAGTTTGTTATGTTATTTGGAACATTTTTATAATTCGAAATAAGAAATAGGGTATTTCAACGTCTACTATAACTATAGGTTATTTTCTAGTCTATAATTACTGCTTAAGCTGTTCTTCGGGAAATTTTGTGTATGCGGAGCAGGAAACAGGATACCTCTCAGTCAGGCCTTATGCTCAGCGTTGCTCTAGAATTGTTTATCTTCCTGAAATTTATTCAGTTCAAGCTTAAAATTAACTTAAACTCGACAAATAACTTCTTTACTGACAGGGTGCCTTGTAAATTTACCAGCAGGATAAATATTTTATATATATTTGGCGACTAGTTCTTCCCCTCGCTCTATCTCTCTCCCCCTTCAACCGTGCACTGACTAATCCGCTTTCTCCGCAGCCTGGCGTGACCTGGATAATCGGGAGGATCGCTTCTATGGCCGCCAGTGCATACTGGACAATCTGTTTACGGCCGTGCGCCTGGCGCGACCCGCGGATGTCTCCGAGCTGACGCTGGAGCCGAGCAGCGTGCAGCGGCGCAATCCCAAGAAGAAGACCACCATCAAGCAGCTGTTCTCGGTGACCTCCAAGTTCCAAAAGACGCTGCGACGGTAAGACTACAACCAAGATCAGCTCGATCATTATCAATATATTGCACCTGCTCCACAGCGGCATCTACTTCTCGTGCATTGTGCACTGCGACGACAAGGTGCTGGTGACCAGCGAGGACTTTCCGCCCGTGATTGAGATCGACGAATCGTATCCGAGTGCGCTGCACATGGACTACTACTGGCTGATGAAGGTCGCCTGCACGTGGGAGGACGTCAAGTCGCTGCGCTCGGACATGGAGCGGAACCTCAGCTCGCCGGTGCACTTTCGCACCAAGCTGCTGTCGGCCGTCTGCCAGATGCAGTCGGCGCTGGGCATCACCGATCTCGGCCAGCTCTACTATAAGCCGCTGCGCGACGCCCAGGGCACGGTGGTGCTCACCTGCATCCAGTCCGTGAAGAGCCAGAAGGCGGTCTCCATACTCAACTCCCGCTGGCTGCCGGTCAGCAAGCTCCAGAAGAAGCTGGGCGCCCTCCACGAGGATTACACGATCAGCGAGCTGCTCATCTCGAGCATTGGCGATCAGCTGCACTATCAGCAGGCGGCGCTGCAGCGCCTGGAGCCGGGCCTCTATTTGGGCTACCTGAAGATGCAGTGCTCCATGGACCAGATACAGGTCGTCGTCCCGGTGAAGACGCCCAACGTTCTGCCCCACTGCAAGGTGCGCGAGAACAGCCACATCACGGCCGAGGAGTGGCAGGTGCTGCATCGCGGCGAGAGCAATCCGTTGCGCCTCCCGCTCGACTTCAGTGCGCCCGGCGATGGCAATGGCAACAGCTCCACGACCGAGGTGCAGAGGCTCTTCCTCCATGATCTCAGCAATGCGATGCACAAGCTGTTGGCCGGCATGAGCATTAAGGCGACGGATGCGGCCACCCATCGGCTCTACGACGTGGAGGTGATCGAGCACAGTCGCGACATTAGCTTCCTCATTGTCTGCCCCTCGGTGGAGGCGTCTTGCGCCGTGCCCGGCCAGTCGGAGCTGCTGCTGCAGCGCGACGATCTCGTCAGCCTGAGCATACAGGCCTTCGAGATGATCCACCTGCGCACCTATCAGCCGGCCATCGTGCAGAAGTACGCCCGGCTCTCGTGCATCCTCGAGCTGGACACGGCGCTGGCCACGCACTCCCATCGCGAGGCCTTCTCCAGCAGCGAGCTGCAGGCGGCCAAGGAGCGGCTGGCCACCCTCCAAGAGCTGAGCGCCAATCTGACGCTCGTGTGGAAGAGCGTGCGCTGGCTGATGGACGTGGTGGCATATGCCCGAAACAAGCACGCCCAGCCGGCGCTGGCCATGCGGGAGGTGCTCGACTTTGCCCAGCTGCGCCACGGCGCCGAGGAGGCCGGGGGCAAGCAGCTGCTGCAGCTGCCGCTGCGCGAGAGCCGTTTCACCAAGACGGGGCGCGGCAGCTGGCCGGGCCCGGGCGCCAACGAGGACGGCGCCCGCCAGCCCAAGCCGGAGCACTCCAAGTCCGAGACGAACCTGGGAGTGCAGGCCGCGCCGCCAGAGGCGGGCGACAAGCAGCCGCCGCAACAGCAGCAGCAGCAACAGCAGCAGCAGCAGCAACAACAACAGCAGCAGCAGCAATTGTTGCAGGTGGCTGGCAGCGAGTACGCCACCTCCAGCTGCTCGGAGGTGTCGTTGCGCAAGAGCAGCGGCGACTCCGCGAGCTCCGCGTATACGGCGCGCAGCTTCTTCTCTGCCGCGGACTCCACCTCCGACGGCAGCAGCGGCGTGTTTGCGTTGCCGCCGTCCCGCTCCGATGACACGCTGGCGGACGCACTGCGTCATTCGCAGGCAGCAGCCGCCGCGCAGCGCAAGCGCACCAGCTCCCACATTGGGCCCATTGCCACGCCGCTGATCACCGTGCACAGCTCCAGCTCGGCGCCCTATCTGGGCGGTTCCAGTGTCTCCCTGAGAACGGGCAGCGGCGCCTTCGCCACGGATCTGGAGCACAAGCCGTTGAAGCCCGCTGCGGAGTACAAAGTGAAGGCTGCCTCCAGCGCCAATCTGCGCGAGGGCGGACTCTATCTGAAGAGCTCGCTGTCGGCGCTGCAGCCGGAGCTGAAGCCGCTCAGCGCCGAGGAGCCCGTGGCCAGCACCTCGAAGGCCTCCTCCACGAAGAGCCTGGCGCATCACAGCAGCGAGGAGGACACCGCCAGCTGTTCCAGCCTGAATGCGGAGCAGAGCGCCACGGGCGCGGGCATCATCCAGGTCTACACCGCCTACAACACGGGCCTGGCCAGCGGCACCAGCCTCAAGCTGCACGTGACGCCGAAGACAACGGCCCGCGAGGTCATCAACCTGGTCGTCAAGCAGCTCAACATGGCCGCCGTGCTGAAGGGCAGCAAGGGACCCATCTACAGCGCCGATATGCTGGACAACTTCTGCCTCGTCGCCGTCATCGGCGCCCGGGAGCGTTGCCTGCGCGACGACTTCAAGCCGCTCCAGCTGCAGAGTCCCTGGAAGAAGGGCCGTCTGTACGTTCGCCAGAAGCACGAGCTCCTCGCGGCCATCGAGCACTCCAACCGTAAATCCCACTTGATTTAAGAACTGCAGTAGGCTAGGTTCCATGCCAGAGAGCGTAGCTGTCAGGGCTGCAAATCGGGTTTGAGTTCAAAGTCGTTAATTCAATTTTCACATTTGCCTATAATTTGAAGTTCGGGTGAAAAGCCAGTTCTTATACCTAATCCTAGGATTTATCTTCCTTTCGGCTAATTTTTTTTTTTTTTTTTTTTTTGAATTCTTAATTTTAAAATAGACATTACAACATTTTCTAGCAAGAAAACATTTTTTACCAACCAATATTTTCTAGACAAGACATCAATTTATAATTTTATCGAGGACTCATTTTCTAGTAATATTCTATCCTGCTGTGCTGAAAACTAGCATATATCAACATGGCTTTGTCCGGCGAAGTTTCTTTTAATTTTTCCTGCATTTTAATAAGCTTACCAAGAAAAGCTTTGAAACTGGTCATAAAGAAAAACATATTTGTCCCTAGAATATGGGAACCCAATTTTGGTTTTTATAAAAAGTGTAAAACAAGTTTTACAAAATACATTTTTCATTGAAATTCCGAAGAATGTGACAAAGATTCGAGCCAAAAACAAGCTTCATTTGATGCAAACTACGTTGAAACCGGAACTCATGACCTTGCAGCCCTGATGGCTATTTAATATGCTTGCAACTACAATTTTCCCCTACACACACCGACACTCACACATTTATTATTGTTGGCTACTAAATTTGGTTCTTGCTTTTTGAGGCTTCACTGTGCCCAGCCAAGTTTGACGACCAATTCCCAAATTAGACTGAATTACTTACATATGTATGTTACAAGAAACAAAAATGGACAAAAGTTGATGATATATGAAATTGTAATGAAATGGTATTATATTTTGAATAGTTTTACACACACCTACACACACACACACACGCACACTCATACATATGTATATAGTACTAAGCACATAAATTGATTGTTAGTTGTTTTAGATGCTGGTTTTAAACATAAGTGCAACAAATTACACCAATATTAAAGCATACGTATAGATAAAGTATATATCTATATATATGCGTACATTACATAATTTTATGTATTTTATTGTATTATACATGTATTTTTGTAGTTTAGCAAACAAAATGTTTTGATTGTATTTTTGTGGCAAATTTTTTAGGCGCACGGATTTTTTAATAAACCAATCTTAATGTTGAAACGAACAAGAATTATGAACTATATTGAACTAATGTCAATATATAAATATATATTTAAATTCTAAGTGGTAAACTCTCTCGATGTGCGTATTGATGTGTTCTTTGTAATTACAATTAACAATTCCAATCGGATTATTAAAATACTTTAGCCTAGTTTTCTAGATGTAAACTTAAAACATAGAATGCAAAAATATTTTTTAAAAATATATATATTGGCACAGCTAAATGTTGAAAAAAAATCCGAAAAAAAAGACAACACAGATATCGAAATTGCATTGTTGTATTTATTAAAAAAAGTAGTTTATATGCTTATACCCTGTAAAAAAGAAAACGGGTGTGTACGCAGCTAATGTTGTTTGCAACTAGTCCAGATATGTTCTCAATCTATATGTTGCTTGTTCTAGTAAGTTCTGCATGCCCCTAGCTATACGCCCAAAATCGGCATTATTCAACTGGAAAAACTCGAAGCTATATATATATATATATACATACAGTAAGCATCCCATATGAAAGACACTTTAAACTACTTGATGTGAATTTCTATGTGTCTATAACTAGTTATATATCTGTAACACCGTATTACTCTATGTGTAAATTAGCTGAAACTCTTCAGATCTATGTCTACTGTAAGCTAAACCTGAAATTTCTCGCCTCCCCCCTGTTGGAAATGTTGTTCTATGTATGTAGCTAGAGGATTTACGCACTAGAATGACGGCAAACTCAGAATTTATATAAAGAGTCCATTATGAAACAATTATTATGAATCATTTAAGATGAGACTACGACCAACACAAAATATATGTGTACAAATTTTTTGTAATTGTAAATACTGTTTCAGATTTTTTGATAAACATTTTTTATTATGGGTTAACCGATCCCAAGGCTCGAGAAACAGCAACGAAAATAGCTAGGAATTAGCTTAAGCCACGCCCCCTTAATCCCTGAACCCCGATCTGACTTAATTAACTGAAACAACGAATGCGAAGAAAAACATTCGAATTGAATTATATTCATTTAATTAGTTATTATTGTTATTTAGTGCAAAGGAAAAAACAAAATGAACATTAAAAAATTGTCGAACAAAAGCCGCCGTCCATCCCCCAAAGAGAACGTTTACAGAGTATTATTTTTGTTTGCATTTGCGATATGGTGAGATATATAGTTTATCACGCAATCTAATTGTAACTACTTAATAAAGTTGTTAAAGGTCGAATACGAGCATACACTATGGCACACACATATACATAGACATATATAGATATATAGTGCATAATTACGATGTATGATAAATGTTTGTAGAATAGCCCAAAATGTCGTTAGACCCAAACAAAAAAAAACACGAGTAGTGCATATGACTAAGATAGCAAAAGTTCTTATCAAGTGTAACTCAAAACTCTGCATGTTATATTTAAAACAAAATTTAAGAAAATCCTTGAGAATTTCCCGTGTATTTTGGTGTCTGTTAACTATGTACAACTAGAAGATGAAGAAACAGCCAATATATGTAACATTAAAAAACTGTACTAACAATGCGACATAAAACATGATCTTGTTAAGAGACATAAAAGATATACATATGATATATATTAACGATCGCTAACGAAATGAGAGTACAGTAAAGCAACCAACTTGAAGAACAAGAATACTTATTCAATTAATTTAAATAAAGACTTAACAACTGTTATGGTGTCATTTAAAAAATATAAATGTATGTATATAGTATACTATATCTGTAATTTCCTGGGTTTTATGTGCAGATGCGGGTTTTTATTGATTATTGATTATAGATTTCTAACATATTTGTGTACACTCAGAAGAAACTCTATTATAGAATTACCATTCAAGTACTAACGGTTTAATCCTTCACATTTTAAGTACACATTTTTTAAAAAAAGAATCATTTTTCCTGATTTCAATAAGAAATAGATTTTCTGATTTTTGCATTTTACGTTTCAGCCAGGTGTAACCGATTGCCAAATATTTGTTAATTATTAAAACTGATTAGAGGAAATCATCAGAAAACTGTCTGCCTCTACTAGCTGTAAAATAGTGGGAGATACAGCTCTAAAATTGAGGCAGATAACGATTCTTGCATATTTGCCCCCCACCCCCCAGTATCTGACACGGGTATATACGAGTATACATTCCTAGTTTCAAGTTTCTCGAGCTTCAATAGTGGAGAAAAAAATTGCGTTCATGCGAAGTAATACGAGTATAAAAGTGTTTTACTTCGATTAAGAGGTTTTTTTCATCTCAAATGTGGAATTTCTTGTTAAGTTATTTGATCGCAACACAATGAATCACATAGAGTTTTTCACGGAGTGCATGGTTAGTTAGTAATCCGTATCATAATCAGCAGCTCGTGCACATGTGACTTGCGATGGATCCGTCATGCATTACACATATAGAATTTGTGTAGTAATTACTTATTTGTAAATACGGACGTATTAAGTTTACGGTCGCTGAGTCGCCTGACTAAATCTGCAACTGATTTTAGTGAAATTAGCTTGAAATCTTAAATACCAGCTGGTAATCAGACTGACACTGATAGCGCACAGCGTTTGCCTTCCAGGCTGTTCCATTCTATCACAATTGGCTGATAAGTGAAGAAAGCAAATAAAAATTCCATTCCTTTCCTCGTCCACAGCAATGCGTGTGAAGGGTGAAGGTCTTTATCTAATAATTTCCCTGGGAACTTTATCACTTGTCATCGTGCGTCACTTGTCGCACGCTCGTGACGAAATAGCCAAAAGAAAAAAACTCTTTCCAGGCCCTTTGCCTGGAACGCCCACGCATGCAGGCTAGAAGATCGTTATAGCTAAGCAATTGTCTGACTCATTCGCACGCCATATACCTCGCTCGCTCACACTCAAGGGCTAGAAACGCAAGTCACGGCGACTTCGCAGTCGCTGCCAGCAGCGGCAGCAAATTTTCGATTTTTGTTTTGTTTTTAGACACTTGTTTTAGATGTGGGATTTTTATTACACAAAATACCAACGCTATACATATGTTCGCTATTGTGTATGTATTTATATGCTGGATGGTAATTTATTTCATTTCACCACAAAAGTGGACACAAATAATTTTTTTGCATGCATGGACAAATTAAGCCTTTGGTGCATTGGGCCGGTGACGTCACCGCTGCCGCTTAATTAGACACTATAATTGCCGCCACATACATATACATATGTACATATACTTATGTATGTATATATGCAGCGATACATAGTTAGCGGCAAGGCCTTTTGGCATTGGCCAGCCATAACGACCGACTGTGTGCGCTACACTCATTTGGCAGGCCCATATATAACGACTATAAAGTTCAAGTGCCATTTGCCTGATTAGGATGCGAATAAATTGTTAAAGTTATTATTATAAGTTTTGCCTATCGGTCTATTTGGTGTATCTACCCTGTACCCATTGAAAATGTGCAAGTGGTATATTGGGTTCTATGCGTTTGTAGATTGAGGCTTTTTTGACTCCATAAGACGTTCCTGACTAGCTGAGTTAAATTAGTCGTTTCGTTAATTTCTACAATTATCGATTTAAACATATGGTTTTCTAAGTATATCTCGGAAATTATAAGACACAAACGCAAGGAGTTCAACTGTATGCCAACTCGCATCTGTGTACAAGGTATTTCCTAGTCGGGCACACCCGACCAGAACACTAATTTCTTTTTTTTATTATATATTATTGTGGCACTTGAATCGTCGCCCACGAAGTGCACTTGGCCGACTTCCTATCTGATAGCATCTCGTCGGCAATATATTTAAAATATGTCTAATCCTCTACACGCGATTAGGTGTGTATTTAAACTAATGACAGGCTGCATTTACGGCGCGGACCAACCACGTGATTTGCCCCGGATCCGCGGCTAGACATAATCACAGGCAAGAGGCTCAGATGCGGAAGCGGGAAAGGGTCAGGTGAAGCAATGTTTCCAGCCTCGAATTGCGATTAAGATTACGCTGGCGAGTGTTTGAGCGGATATGTGTACATATATATAAATAGGTACCTATGTAGATGGTATTACAAACCCCGCACCTGATTCGAGCAGCTCGAAAACCGGTTGCCAATTACACGTACCATGTCTGTTGACCCCAAGAATGCGACAATTGATTGGTTTACAGAAATTTTAGATATATGTGTATTCAAAATAATCAGAAAAACTGTTCACAATCAAATCGCTTGAGAAGTCCGCGCGTTGAGTGGGGCCTCGTCTCTGTTCTCTTCTCGATCTCGGGTTTTGTATAACAAACAATAAGTACAGTACTACAATACATACATACATGCAGCAGACAGACATATACATATACATCATACATATATACTACATATACATTATAAACTAAACGTTCAGTTAGCGGCGCTCGGCTTGGAGGCGCCCACAATGTACCCCTTGGCAGTGAGCACGCCACGGCAGCGGACGTGCACCTGGTAGCGCAGCGACCAGTCGATTGTGTAGCCAGGGGCCAGGCCGGAGAACTGCTCCTCGGGCAGCAGCAGCTCGGGATCGCTGTGCGTGTTGAGCACCAGCTCGTGATCTTTGCAGAAGTCCTGCAGCTCGACGGGCACCACACAGCAGGCGGCCAGATTCACCTGGGCAATGGTGGGCGCCACCTCGGCCGTCTTGTAGAGCTCCCCGAGCGCTTTGGCATCGAGATCGGCGATGCCCAGCTGTTTGATCTGTTGCTTCACCGCGTACTGCTCCAGGGCCTTGTAGAGCAGCTTCAGTTCGGCCAGGCCCTGGTCGCCGTTGCGTGCGCTCCAGCTGTTGGCCGAATCGCTGACACTGGTGCTGTCGCTCGTGTTGCCCTCGGAGCAGGGGCTCTTGTCCGTGCTGGCTCCGGCTGTTGTGGCCACGCTCGTTGCGCTGGCAACGGCCACTGGCGACACGTTGGGATGGTAGGCGAGCACCACGTTGTCCACATGGGCGACGTTGAGTATGTTGAGCAGCGCCTCGACGGCCTGGTTGATGCACTCGGTGGACTTCTTGTTGAGAAATATCTTGGCCCCGATGCTAATCTCGTTGCGGCCGTTCTCCGTCAGCTTGCTGTTCAGCTCCCGTGTGGCGCAGAGCACGCGGCCGTGCAGCTTGTCGATCTCGACCACCACACTCTCCGACTTCGGGTCGTTGTGCAGCGTTATTTTCAGGCCGTCGTAGAGCTCCTCGTTCGATTTGCGCTGGCCCAGCTCATTGTTGATGATGTTGCCCGTGCTAATTACCACGTTCTGGTAGTTCTTCGTTATTGTTGTTATCATGCTGCTGCTGCTGACAATTTTTCCTTCAATAAAACCCGTAGATAAGTGACGACTAGCTAGCAGTTGCCCGACACTTGCACTCGTCGCTCTGTGTTTCTATTTTGCTTCGCCAGCCGTGCGCAACGGCACTTAAATACACTTTGCTCTAGTGATGTCAGCCATCATCGATATATCGATACATGTAAATGCTCGATTTGGATTGTTTTTATAGGGGAGAACAGTTGCTATAATCTGTCCTGGGTTGTCAGCTGACGAACGAATGTTTTCCGCTCAGTTTGCGCTCAATTAATTTTAAAGGCATAATTGAGCAACTCTGGAACTAGTTCTCCTGAAGCAATCGAATTATCGATAATTGTGTTTGTATCTAGCAAACATCGAGTAAGTATCGCTGACACTTCAACCTAACTTGAATTTCGCGCCCCTGTCAAAAAGCCACATGACAGATATAAAAAAATTGGCTCTTTACTTAATTCAAAAAATGTGTACAAAACAGGTGCGTGAATGGCTGGTTCTGCTTACCATGGAGAAGTATGTGCGCTGCTTCATAGAGCACGGCTACGTGACCATTGCCCAGTGCCAGCAAATAATTATCAGCGATCTCATCATGCTGGGCATAGATGATCCCACTCACCGCCAGCTACTGCTGACTGGCGTCCAGCTGCTCATCAATTCACCCAAGCTCTTCGCCTGCCGCGAGCCCTGCGAGTTGCACGTGACGAGTGCGGACCAAGACTTGGCCGAGGATTTCCTGGACTCCTGCAAGATTCAGTTTCCAGCTGAGCTTAGTCCAATTGGCACGCCACAACATGGCCAGGATTTCGATTGTCCGTCGACACCCACTCTGCCCGACACCCCGCACAGGCAGGATTGCCAATTGCAGGAGCCAAAAGACAAAACCGATTCCTACTCCATCAACTTTAAGGCCAACTTCACCTGCGTGGCGTGTCCGCATCTGCAATTCGGAGAGCTCTACGAGCTGGACGAGCACATAGCCGCTCTCAAGGGGAGCAACGATCCCACGGCAGCTCAGCACAGATACGGCGACCTCATCAGCAATGTCCAGGAGGTGACACCCATTATTCTAATCGAGTAACAATAGTTTTTAATGTAACAATAAACGTAATTTGTAATTTGTATGCTAACAGCTATTGGCGGGGAGAGGGGCGTCTACTTGAATGTAATCAAGGGACTCAGCAGGGCGTTCAGCAAGTACTTGATGCCGCGCATCAGGTCCTGCATGCGGGCATCCACCGGCGAGGCGAGCAGCGTGCGCTGAATGCTCGCCGTGCTCAGCTCTGTGGACTTGCAGTCCAGGCACTCGATGGTCTTCAGCTCCACCTGGGGCGGCGCGCTAGAGCCGAGCACGTAGTGCTCCTTCACGTTATTCGCCAGCAGGCGGGAGTTGTGCAGGGTGCCGTAGAACAGGAGGCGATCGCCGCGATGCAGCCGCTCCGTGAAGTTGCCGAAGTCGTGATGGGCGCGCAGCACCACGTCCGAGGTGCTCGCGCGGCCGAGCAGGCTGCTGCTGGCGGCCGACTGCACCTGGACGAGCAGCTCGTACTCATAGCGATTCCAGCGCTGCAGCGTGCAGTGTCCGGTGTGCGCGCTCAGCGTCTTGATGACGCGCTGCCACTCGACGCACTGCGTCTCCTGCTGGGGATCGCACTGGAAGTGCTGGGCGATATTCTCGCCGTGCACGCAGCGCAGCAGCTTGCCCAGCCAGGTGGGCAGATAGTTGGCAACGACATCCTCCAGCATGTTGGACACGCGCGCGATCTGCACGTGCGACACCTTGCCCTCCCAGGCCACGTGCATCCCGTTCAGGTGGGAGCAGCGCAGCTGGGCCTTGATCTTGTTCGGCTGCTCCTGGACGGGCTGCGCGCACAGCTCGTAGAAGCGATCCCACTGCAGCGCATCCGGCAGGGAGTGCATGCCCACGTTTGGGCTGGACAGCACCGTGGGCATGGCATTGAAGCGTGGCGTGTCCTTGAAGCTGGACGTCATGTAGGGGAAGACCAGCACGCAGGCGGTGGTGAGGCCAACCAGGAGCTGCAATGGGAGTACATTTCAGCAGGGATTCAATACTGGCAGGCCAGGCACTTACCTGCAGCATGGTGATGTACTTCTGCGTGGCGCGATTGAGCGCCAGGACGCAGGAGAGCAGCACAACGAGGCCGCAGGCGACGGCCGTGGTGCCCCAGCGCAGATGCTCGCTGGCCAGGCCCAGGCTGTCGATGGCCACAAAGACGGGCACGAGCAGGGCCACGATGCCGAAGAGCGGCAGGAACAGGACGATCCCAGCCAAGCCCAGGGCGGCGCGCATGGCGCCAAAGACGGTGGCGCTCTGCGAGGTGACGATGCAGACCTGCAGCCAGCTCAGGGTGACGCAGTGCGGGATCAGGTAGGTGTAGACGCCGTGCCAGCCCGAGCGCCTGGCCAGCAGCGCCAGCAGTATGGGTATCAGCAGGTAGAGCGCGGTGCGGCAGTTCAGGCAGAACTCGATGCCATTGCCGATGACAAAGGAGGAGAAGGTGGGCACGCGCAGGTCGAGGAAGCGCCACCGCGTGGAGACCACCTCGTCCAGCTCGTACGGATACTTGGCCAGCACATTGACGGCAAAGGAGACTATGACCAGCCAGTCGGGCAGCAGGTGCGAGGAGCCGTACATGAAGACGCCCAGTGAGATGAACGTGCAGGCGCCCGAGATGATGGTCAGCTCCGAGTGCGGCAGCCAGGCGTCGGTGACCAGCGGATAGACGATCAGATTGCAGACGAAGGCACAAAAATAATACAAGTAGGGCTTCATGTTGTTGCGCAGGAAGCGCTGCTCGGAGATCTCCGCCTCGATGTTGTGATCGCCGTAGCTGAGGAACAGGCCGGACCAGATGCGAAAGTCGACGAACTGCTGCTTGGTCTTGAGCATGCGGCACGTGGCCCACAGCATGACGGCCAGGCTCAAGTAGTAACTGATCAGGGGCAGCATGTGGAGCTCGCTGTCCTCGACGGTGCTCCACCAGGAGAGCAGCACCAGCAGGCTGCAGCGCACGCTCAGCGGCAGCATGGCGGGCAGTGCGACGACCAGGTTGATGAAGCGGTGGTAGAGCAGCGTGAAGAACACCAGCGGATGAAAGATCAGGCGATAGAAGCAGGGCACATGATCCAAGCTCTGCGGATGCGGCACCGACAACGTCAGCGTCTCGTTGACCGCGGGCATGCGTCCGGCACTGTAGTTGGCGGCCGCCGAGACCAGGTGCGCCTCGGTTATAAAGCGACGTCGCTCCACGTTCGCTCGGCCAATAGTGGCAGCATCCTCGAGCGGCTCGCGCTCGCACTCGCTGCTGTCCTCGTCCGTGTTCGACGAGGAGGCGTCGTCGGCACCGGCGCCACGACGTCGCCGCTTGCGTTGCAAGTTGTAAATGCGGCGCATCTTGCGCTCCAGCTGCTTGGGCGTAATGTGCTCGTTGCCATTCGACAGGCAGGCGAAGAGCTCGCGGGCCGCTTTGCGGGCGGCCCGCTCGCCCGGCGTCATCGCCAGACACCGACGCACCTCGTCCGCATTCTCGGTCGTGATGCCACTGCCGGCATTGTAGCACTTGC
This sequence comes from Drosophila sordidula, assembly GCA_035047465.1. Lineage (NCBI taxonomy): Eukaryota > Metazoa > Arthropoda > Insecta > Diptera > Drosophilidae > Drosophila > Drosophila sordidula. Next base: position 35,500 of record JAWNPQ010000219.1, on the reverse strand, counting down.
GCAGCAGACGCACCGCCTCCTCGTGGCCCTGCTGGGCGGCGCTGACCAGCCAGTGCACGGCCTTCTGGCTCTCATTGGCCACGTTGGGCTCTGCAAGAACAGGCAGGGAGTGGCGTTAGTTGTGTTACCCTGTTAAAATGTCGTGCAACCTCATACCAATAGCGTTCTCCAGCAATTTCTTGCCCAGATCGTACTGCACCTGCGGACAGCCCTCTTCGGCAATGTGTTCCTTCAGCTTGTTTAGCGAGGCGCGGTCTGAGGGCATCAGAAACAGATTCATTTTGCTCTAAGAAAAAAAAATAAACTATGCACAGCTTGCTGCGCTCGGGCTAACCTTCCAGATTCCAGCGCCTTCTTTTGCTGACACCTTGTGGTGTGTTTTGTGTCCAGGTGGCCATTAAAAGCAACAAATTGCTTATTGTTTACAATTTAATATGCTATTTATCGTTACAGCAAAACATTTGGTTTGAGTTCACTTCAATGAATGCGCAAAACGAACCAGCTAGTGATCTATCGAACCGTTCTGAACAAGTTCGATTGAACGATTCGATACAACTCTGCCGTTGACAAGTGGCAACACATGTGCTAGTCAACACGGTGCCAGCCCTCAAATCTTAAATCGTTGCTGACAATTTAAGATGCCACCTAAAAAGGATACGAAGGGCGGCAAGGATGGCGCAAAAGGTGGCAAAAAGCCAGCCGCCGACGACAAGGGTACGAACTTTTAGCAATGTCAGAAAACCATTTCTAAACCTAGTTTAATCAATCGCAGGTGCCGGTAAAGAGAAGAAAGGTGGCAACGCGGTGAAAGTGCGACACATCCTCTGCGAGAAGCAGGGCAAGATTATGGAAGCCCTGGAGAAGCTGAAGGCGGGTCAGAAATTCCCCGAAGTGGCAGCCGCCTACAGCGAGGACAAAGCTCGCCAAGGCGGCGATTTGGGCTGGCAAATACGCGGCGCCATGGTCGGGCCGTTCCAGGACGCCGCCTTCGCGCTGCCCATATCCACAGTGAACAGTCCCGTTTACACGGATCCACCGATAAAGACTAAGTTTGGCTACCACATCATCATGGTCGAGGGAAAGAAATGAATGAATTTATAAATTATATTTGTGAGCATTTTTTTGTTTTACAAAATTCAAATTTTACTTTTTGCCCGAGTCCTCTTTGAGTCCTACGGTGCGATTAAACACAATGCGCGAGGTAGTTGTATCCGGGTCCACGGAGAAGAAGCCGATGCGCTCAAATTGGAACTTGTCGTACACCTTGACCCCGCTGAGCGACCGATCGGCGTACGCCTGCAGCACGGACATGGAGTTCTCGCTGATGTCGCTGAGAAATCCGCCGGGCACCTCGTTGGCATCCTCGGGATTTTTGTGCTTGAACAGCTGCTCATACAGACGCACCTCCAGCTCGATGGGCTGGGACACCCACTGGACAAATGCCTTCGGCTTCTCGGCCTGCTCCGCCGCCTCGCTGGTGCAAACGAGCTCCAGCACTTCACCCGTGGCCGGATCACGCACAACCTGCTGCACGCTGATGACCAGACCAGCATGGCGCAGGCCGACGGATTGTTGGGTGGAGAGGCGGCGATAACCCTTCTCCGGCTCCAGCTTGAAGTCGCTGCGCTCAATGTAGATGACCCGATCTAGGGTAATCTTGTGCATGCCCAGTGCTGGGTTCTGTGGGAAGTTCGGCACTTCCAATTCCACGGGGCCCGCATGCGGAAAGTTGCTGATGGTCACCTTCAGCGGCTGCAGCACAATCAGACGCCGTGGTGCGGTTACGTTGAGCACGTCGCGCACCGCCGCCTCCAGCATGGAGGGATCCACAGATATCTGTGCGCCCGTGACGCCCATCTGGGCGCAGAAATTGTTGATGGCCTCCGCGGGATAGCCGCGGCGACGCAGCGCCGTCAGCGTGAACAGACGCGGATCATCCCAGTCGTGGACGATGCGCTCACTAATCAGCTTGGCAATCTTCCGCTTGGAGACCAGGGCATAGTTCATGTTCAGGCGCCCGTACTCCCACTGGACCGGGCAGTAGATGTTCAGCGCATTGCAGAGCCAGTAGTAGGAGGAGCGGCGCGACTGGAACTCCTTGGTGCAGAGCGAGTGCGTTATCTGCTCAATGGAGTCGCACAGACAGTGCGTGTAGTCGTACGTGGGATAGATGCACCAGGCGGAACCCGTGCGATGGTGCGCTATGAACTTGATCCTATACGCAACCGGGTCCTGTTTGCCCTCCTCCAGCGTGAGCTTGAGGCGCAGAGTGGCCGCGCCCTCGTCGATCTTGCCTCGTTTCATGTCCTCGAAGAGCTGCAGTGACTCCTCGATAGGTCGTTCGCGCCAGGGACTCGGCGGCGGATTGAAACCCTTCAGCTCGTCCGCCCTCTGGTGACACACGTAGGCCAAGCCCTTACGTATCAGCAGCACCGCCCAATTGTAGAGCTGCTGGAAGTTATCCGAGGAGTAGGTCACCTTGTACGGCGTGTAGCCGAGCCACTCGACCATGTCCCGAATGCCGACGAAAAACTTCTCCTCCTCCTTTTCCGGATTGGTGTCGTCGTAGCGCAGATAGCAGACGCCCTTCTGGGCTGCCGCATAGCCGAAGTTGATGTTGATCGCCTTGGCATGCCCGATGTGCAGGATGCCATTCGGTTCGGGTGGGAAGCGCGTCTGTACGCGACCTCCCGTCTGCCGCAAATGGTCGCGCAGCAGCTGCTCCGTGTGCTCGGTGACCACGTAGCCATCGGTCTTGAAGTTCTCGCCCGGTGCATGAAAGTGCACCTTGGTCTTCATAAGCTCGGCAATGGTATTGGCGCCGTCGTCCTCGGTTGCTGCAGCCGTTGTGGCTGCCTTGACTTCGGGCTTGGCCTTGGATTTCGGCTGCTTGTCGTTCTGCTTCGGCAGTGGGATCAAGTCGGCCTCTGTTTTGGGGCCGAGCAGATCAAAGATCTCCACATCGATGGCTGCCTTCAAGGATTTCGCGTCCGCCCACTTCAACTCAGTGCGCACCTCCTGCATGATCTTGAAGGCATTGAAATGATAGCGCTGCTCGAGCAATGCCTGCTTGTGGGTGCCCCTAATCTTCTGCTGCACGACGCGCTCGATCTGCTCCGGCGTGACCACAACGCCGATGCCGCATTCGCGCTCCAAGTCGGCCACATCGACATTTGCTTTCATCTTCTGGCCGCACCTTAGCAGGTATTCCAGGGCTGCATCCACGCGCTGTGTGTTGTCCAGCTTGCGCTCCGCGATGTAGCGCACCAGCAGTGGCAGGTGCTCCGCTATTTGCGGCTTCAGCTTGGTGGCCATGTGGTAGAGCAGCATGCCAACGCCATCGCTCAGCGGTTGGCTTGTCTCGGCCAGCGCCAGCTGCAGGTTGCGCGTCACATTCGCGTTCTTGAGCGTCTCCTTGGCCTTCTGCTCGCTCATGCCGAGCTCGCAAAACTTGACAACCAAATCCTCTCCAGCCATATCCTCGCCAAGAAACGTTGATACGATGAAATGAAATGACACCTCAAAAGCTGATGTCAAATCAAATAGAGGTGAGCGATAGATTACCCGCAGCAATCGAAATATCGATAGACGTATTCAAATTTTACCTGTTGCTGCATGAAAATCAGAATCGATAACTATACAAAACCGTTGTAAATATTTAAACACTTAATATTGCTAATAGTTATAAACGAGTTCTGTGGAAATCGTTCGTTTCTAATCCTTTTGATATACTTCCAATTGAACTATGCATCGGCACATCGCAAAAAGTTATTTAGAGCTTTTTGCGTAAAGTGCGGAATTGTTTATGTATTAAATAGAACATCGTTCAACACAAAATTTGATATCAGCAATTTTTGGGCTTCGCCACTAGATTTTTACATTGTCTAGAGGTTATAAAACTGCGTGGAAATCTCAATACTATATTTCTTGTTTTATTTATATTTCTTATCCTATGTATTTAAATAAGAAAGAAAGGAATAACGCCTTTTTATACTTTTCGCCTACAAACTAATTTCATAGTCATCTGATCTGTAAATAAATACTATGTACAAGTATAAAAACAGCAAGGATTTAATTTAAACCACCCAACCCGGGCCAGGTTTTTTGCATATATTAATATGATTCTAAGTGCATTTGAATTTGAATTTCAAGTTTGAGTGGGGATCAAGTGCTGCCTTTATTAGGCGTACATGGTTATGCCGAATTTTACATTACCCCAGCCAGTGAATTTTTCATCGATCTGAATGTTTTTTGCCCAAATTTTGCACGTGATAAAGATCTCCGTATTATGCGGCAAGTTGCCAATCTGCATGCTAATAGCACGGTCCATGCCCTCCAAGCCGGTCGATGTGTCAAAATACGGCCCAGGCAGAAAATTAAATTTGGGCATGTGGCCGTCTGAGGCTTCGCAAGTCACCCAAATCTTGTTAGCACCATGAGTTTTAACCAAACTCGCTAATTCGCTTGGGGCCTCACTCGGCAGTTCGCTTTCTTCATCGTAGGTTCTAGGTTCGTATCCAATTACTTTATTGAGCTTTAAAAAAATGCACGGCTTTTGGCTTGGATATCCCCATAGCCTGTCTTTGTTGAATTCATCGAATATATACTTATCTTTAGGGCGACTGCCCACTGATGCTAAATAGTCAGATATTTGGTCAGCATACGGATAAATTTCAGAGGGAACGTTTATATTAAACTTTATCGAGCCGGTTTTGGGCACTATCGAAATACCGGGTGCACCCTTGAGCCATTGTGGGGTTTTATAACTGTCATAGACGACGTAAAATAATACAATCATAAGAACTAATATAAGCACGATAGAGGCATATAAAATCAGATAGAAGGACACAATCCTTGTCCAACCCAAGGCGGTGCGCTCAAACAATTTATTTTGATCCAAGTCTAATATTTTCTTCGACCATGGCATGTCTTTATTCTTCCGCTGGTGCTCCTTATTTCGGAATCGTTTCCGTACACTATACTTCCCAGCTGGAGTTAGAAAGTCTTCTGGCATATTGCGTTTACAAATGTATATATAAATAAAAAAATACAAGTTATGTAGGATGAATATTTTTCGCTAGAATTGTAGCCGAAATGCTTACTGAACTGTTTAATTTAACGAATTAAAATAACATGTTAACTACGATGAATACATTTGTAAAAGTCAAGTATCTTCGTCGTAGAAATCTGGATCGGGATTTGGAAACACCTCGTGCCCCTCTATACGGAATACGACAACTGTCGATGCCAACTCCACAGGAATGTTTTTCGCCCATGCAGTGCATTTTACAACAACATCTCGATTCATTGGCAGGTTTTCAAATTTCGCGCCAATTACACGGCGATAGGCGGGATTCTCGTAGGTTATGTCTTCCGTCAGGTTTTCAGAGATAGCACGTAAAAATATGTTCTCTTTCTCAAACAAGCCTTCGGCATCGTAATAACGAAATGGCACATATTCGACTTTCGCTTCAGTTATATTGTCTAAAAAAATGCAGCCCATCCATATGCGATTCAAACGATCTTCCAACGGTAGCTGCAATATATAATCGTACAAATCATCGGGCACCTCCTTCGGCAGTGTTACTGAACTGGTATACGTCTCAGCATTAAACTTGATCGCATTATTCAGTTTCAGCAGTACGCATGGCAGTCCAGAATTGTAGCCCCAGTTATTATCCAAATTGCATCCTCTTAGGTGGCGAATTCCTTCGAGGCCATACCTCTTAACGAAATTGTCCATTTGGTTGACATAGGGCGTGATTTGATTCCTTTGGTCTGCCTGGTATCGTATTATTTTTCTGTTTCCAACAAAATTCCCCGGCACAGAGGACAAACTCGTCGACTTACGCTCGAAGGGCTCATTGTTGGGCACTCGAAAGTTGTACACTATTGTCACATTACATGCAACAATGATTGCACACAACACATAAAAGGCTAAATATAATCCGATTAGCTTAAATAAATTCGTCAGCCAGTATTTCGGTGGACTGAGATGAATTCGAGAGATATTCCGTTGAAACTGATGCTCCTTGCGTTGCTCTCCACGTCGTAATCGTCTAATTACCTTGTATTTGCCTTTGGTCTTTATTAATTCGTTGGGCATCTCTTTTCTTAATTCTCATATAAGTATTTTTATTTATCTCTTCACTTGTAGCACTGTTTACTTTGTTTGAAAAACTTCAGGGTGCGTTAAGTTTAAAATAGGGATTGTAAACAATGATTCTATTTATTTTTTAACTTAAAAAATACTTAATAACATATTAATTAAAATATCAGTGATCGTGAAATTATAATAAGAAAGCTCATAATGATTACGGTTTCTGTACTTAATTTTTAATTGAATACGCAAATTGGAACCGTCGGCAAACAGATAACTTACCACAAAATATAGTTTAAATTTCGATTTATTTATCAAATATATCGAGTTCGTAACAATATTGCACTATTCGATATGTCGACGACAGAAATGGATGTTAAATTAAAGATGTAAATCGACCAATACGGCCACACTTGCATATTAGAGTTGTACATCGTAGTTCAATTTAATAAGTACGTTTATTGGTTCAATTTTCATCGTTTGATTTGTTTCTTTGAGTTCTATTATAGTTCGTTTTGTACGCCAGAGCGTTCCATATCTTTGAACTACAGACATTACATTTATTGATTTGCTTTATTCTTAACCATCTGTTGAACAACGCTCAGCTACCAAATCAGAGTAAAAAATAAACAAAGCAACGATAAACTATAAACATTCGTTCGTTCGGTAATCGAACTTGTTCAGAACGATTCGACACAACTCTATTGCATATGGCGGCGCTAAAGTACGTATGTGAATGTTGTGTTATTGTGAAATTGTAACACAAAATTAACAAAGAATGAACGAGCCACCGTTAAATAAGATTCCCGGTACGGCACAGTCCAAGGAGCAGTATGTCAAAGACCTAAAAACGCTCAGGTACCATGAACTGCTCGAAATGAAAGACAGACAAAGCAATCTCTTGGAGTCCAAGTAAGTCGCAACAGTTGGTTAATTTCTGTTTGTATCTGTTTAATTTCTTGATGCACAGAAAGCGATTGCAGAAGTTGCCGGACAAAGGAAAACGCATACAGGATGCCTATGATAAGGTTCTGGCTGAGATTCAAAATCGGAACGATGTGGACGCCACGGCTAAACTTCTGAGTGAGCTCAACATTGTGTCGAAGGGTAAAGTAAAGCTCAACAACATGGAGTGGCAAGGCCGCACGGCTGATGACGACTCCAACGTGGCCGATCTGCTCGACAGCGACGACGAGCAAGAGATGGATCCGTTGCGTGTCATTGCGCAGGGCACAATGCACCAGCGCCAGGTTAAAGTGCTGCCGCCGCCCGCTACGCTAATCACTCCCGCAGATTTGGCTGAGATTGCGTTGTTCCGGCAAACGCCCGACTCATTAGATTCGGCGCCGACCGATGAGAGCGCAACTTGCAGCTCCAGCGGACAAGGGAGCAGCGAATTGGTACCAACTGAAATCATAGAGATCGATGTGGCCACAATGGTTGGTAGACGCCCATCAGAACCTACGTTAGACCAACACGCACTGTATCTTATTGGCAAAGCCGAACTGCACGCCGAGGGCGCGGTGCGGGAAAAGTTCAAACCCTTTCGGACAACAGTGTCCAATGTGCACGATCCTGCCAAGGAGCGCATACGTCGAAAAGGCAAGCACTGGGAGGTCACCGCGGCAACGCCTCCACTCATACAACACAAGGAGATACAGCTAGTGCCGTTGGCTGAATCTGCCAGCCTGCAGATCGATTATATGCAAAAAGTCAAGGTAAATGCGGGAGGACATTCATTCAATTCCTTATTTTAATTGTTTACCGTTGACAGGAGCTACGCATTCTGCAGGCGGAACAGCGTCTGTCCAGGCCAACTACAGCAGTAAAGTGCATGCGTTTGCCGGAGGATTCCATTTTGAAAACCAAACCATCGTTTCAAAACTATCGCGACCAAAAAATCGATTTTCTAATCGAGGGCAGGCAACGTCCTATCGAGAAAAACGAAGTGCTTGATCCGACGATAAAAGAGAATCCCATAGATTATCTTTAGTTAGGTCATGAGTGAAGCTAATAAATGTGAAGCAGCAGTTAAACTGCGCTCCTGTATTATATAAACATATTTGCTTAGACAAGCCAATTATGATTCAAAATGTTTCTCACCGAGTCGAATTTTGTGATTTGCATAATTCCCTTGCATATGTATTTAATATATTTTCTTCTATTTGTAACATCCAACACTGTATATATTTGCATAAATAGTTCAGCTCAAAGGCAGTTTCTCTAAGACTACATATAGTTGTTGCATAATTAGCTTGCCTTCAATTTAAATAGAGTAAAACTGTGTCGCCGTTGAGGCTTGCAGCTCTATTTGGCCCATTTTGAACTGTAAACGCTGTAGCCACTTGAGCAGCGCCTCCGACTTGTGCGCCTGCTGCTCTTCGAAGTCCGGCGCATAGTCGCGCACGTTCTGCAGCCGCACATGGAGCGTGTCCGAGAGCTGTGTTTGCGAGGAGAGCACTGTGCTCCACATGGGCAACAATTTGCCCAGCACCGTTGAGTTTGTCTCCTTCAGGGCCTCCAGTAGGCTCAGGAAGTGCAGGTTGACCATCTCCGACAGCTTTGAGTTGACACTCTGAGCCTGAAAATCGCCGCCAGCCAGACCGTGCGGCTCTTTGTTGGCGGGCTTGGCATGCGACACCAGTTGCAGTATGCAGGGCGTCACCTTGGTCCAGAATTCAAAGAGCACGCCCAGCGTGCTGCCCTCGGCATTGCTGTTGGTGTTATGCGCCATCTGCTCCAAGTAGACGGTCCACAGCTGGCACAGGGTGAACGCGTGGAACAGCGACGACATGTGCAACACCGAGGTCTTCGACTGCTCGGCGAAGCCCGCAAAGATCACCTGTATGTGATCGGCTATGTGACAGGATGCCTCCTGGGGCACGGGCTGCGAGTACGTGACTCCCTGATGCTGGTAGTGCACACTGGCCACTGCCGGTTGTCCCTGCCCGGAGGACACACTCGGCATGGATGGTGGCAGTGTCTGCGTCTCCTGGCGCCGCTGCATCAGCGCCATGTGGGTAAGTGAGCCCAGGAGCAGCCACGAAAGCAGACGCATATGACCCACACATTCCGTGAACTCCTTGGGCCTGTAAACAAAGTAGTCGATTATTCGAGTCTAGTATTCAGATTATTCAGAGCCTATAAGAGCTACAGAACAAGTTTAGTTCAATTTGTCGCTAACCCTACCCGTTTTCTTACTATCGATAAATATCGATTTTAAGATGTGGTTTTCTTGGCATATCTCGGAAACTATAAGAGCTAGAGCCACCAAATTTAGTTTGGAATGAAAGAATATTTCGGATTTTGGCTACCTCCCCCCACTCGCCCCAATATTGCGTTAGTTTCCATAGTGGGGGCATGTTGACTTACCCCTGCTGCAGCGAGGAGGGCGCATTGTTGAGCCAGGGAAGGTAGCGCGCCACTGCCTTGTTGTCGCGGGAGTTGCCGCGCGACATCTCGAGGGCCAGGTACTGGGCCACGGCGCCCTTGAGCACGCCGCCCAAGGTGTCCTCGCCGAGGCCATTGCTGGACTGGCCGGTCTTGAAATTCTGCGGGAGTAGAGATGTCATTAGAGCGGGAACTAAGCGTTAGTGCAGCCGTGGACCTGCCTTGATCTTGCTCAGCGTGTGGAAGTCCGCCAGGAAATCGATGACATCGTTGATGTACTGCCTCAAGCAGTCGGCGGCGTTTGTGGTCAGTCCGGGCGCGGCGTCCGGCAGTCCGGGCAGCGCGCCTGGCGGCAGGGTGCCGCCGGCGTCCAGCAGCACGAAGCCGATGATCATTAGCAGATTGTGATCGGGTATATTCGATTTGAACTTGAGCGCCTGCACGAACTCGAAGATCATCTGGCGGCAGAGCAAGTTCTTGTCGCGATCCTTGTTGAAGGAGCGCGTGTTGAGCGTGCACAGATCGTAGATCGTGTGGTAGTCCAAGTTGGTGTGCTGCACACAGTAGGCCATGATCTTGGAGTACGGGTCGAGCAGCGTCTTGGGCACACAGTTCAGGCGCAGCGTGGCCGCGATCAGGTCCAGCATATACTCGGCGTGGCTCAGGCTGGGCATGATGACGATGACCTGGCGCAGCAAGGACTCCATCGCCTGCATGGCCTGCGACCAGACGGCCAGGCCGACGCCCGCCTCGGCGGGCACGCACTGCAGATACTCGGCCATGTTCCGGAAGATGATCGGCAGCTGATCGACGGGCAGCGCCTTCTTGGAGGTCAGCGATTCGCAGACCATGTAGATGGGACTGGTCGCGTTCAGATCCTGGAAATCCTGCAGCGCCTTGGCAATGCTGCGAAAATGGTTGTGCCGTATCTTGACTGCAAGTCAGGGAACCCATTAGAGCGCATTGCGGCGTGCGGATCAGTTGCCAACTCACCTTTCATTTGGGTTTGGAACACCTGGAGGAAGATGCCGTTGGGCGCCAGTTGGTGCAGCACGCAGCGGATGAACTGCAGCGCCACGGCCTGGGCACTGCTGGCCAGGGGCAGACCGTTCTCGCCCTGCCAGGCGTGCGTGCTGCTCAGACAGATCCTGCAAAAGTCGGACGACGATCAGTCAGCCGGGCAGGTGAATTGGCCCCTATCCACTTACCGCGATGTCATGGTCAGCACCTCGGGCAGAAATGGCGCCGCCATGGCCGGCTCCCGGTGGATGAAGGTGCTCAGGATAACAATGAATATGCCAATCTCCTCGTCCGTGTACTCCTCGATGACAGCTCCGCAGTCCGAGCAGCGCTCCACGACCGTGTAGTCGCCGACGCGCCGGGAGCTCTATTAAGATACAGGACATTTTATTTGGATTCGATGAAGAAACTAGATCTACTCGGGAGTGTCCGACCCTCTACCCAAAATCCTATGGGAAAGGCAAGACTGAACACCTTTGTTGTGAAAGCTTATTAAATATCAAGATGAGGTTTCTTTTAAACCCACCCCGATTCATGAAATCAATACAACAACCTCAAATTTTTGTTCTAGTTCACGATGGGAAATGTCCGTCTGTCCGCCTGTCCGTATGAACGCAATTTTATTCGCCGCTTTTGCCGCCACAGACTTGCAATTTGGAATATATGTTCGTGCATACCCGCGTCAGATAAACTGCTGAGATTTTTTGGCTACACCTACGGGGGGCGTGGCAAATCGATAAAATGAATATATCTGGGGGGCAGGTAAGCCGAGAAAATCCAAATTTCCCACAATTTTCGAGCTTCTCCAAATATCGAGATCTTGGAACTGTTGCAGCTATAAAGCTCTTATGTTTTCTGAATGGAGAGACATCTAGTATAATAGGCAGGAGAGCAGACACCTCCTCCGCAAGAGAGCTGGTTACTAAGTGGTTACACTCACCCCACGCTGCGTGTTGGCCGAAGCGTGCGTGGCGCGTCCATTGGGGGCTTCGGTTATTTCCTCGGCGTCGTCGTCGGGCTCCTCGGCCGGCTGGAAGGGCGGCGGCGGCCAGGAGCCGGCGAAGCGGGAGCGTATATCCGGGATGGCATTCGTGTCCACGTTGAAGGGCGCCAGCTTCTGTCGGGGTCGCTTGTTGCCATTGCCAGCCGACGCTCCGGCCTGGCTCGGCTGACGCTCGCTGGCCTGCTGCCTGGGATCCTGCGTCACGTTCTTCAAAATGGACGTGTGCAGGTCCTGCGGCGCCTGCGCCAGCGGCTGCGGCTGAGCCTGAGTCTGAGTCTGGGTGCCGGCGGGCACAGGGCCCGGCGCATTCGGATTGGGCGGAGACTCGAGGGCCACCTGCTTGATGAGGCGCCGCGGCGAGTTGTTGCGACTGCTGGCCGTCACGTCGTCCTTGGTGCTCTCGGACACGTCCAGGCTGTCCTGCTTCAGGTGGCTGATGTCCGGCAGATTGAGGCCTTCGCGGACGCGCTCCACGAGGGCGGCCACCGTGTCCTGGGTGCCGATGGGCAGCAGGCGCTCCGGCGTGGGTATCTCCAGCGCGGCGATGCTCTTGGGCGGCGGCAGCAGGCCGGCGTCGAGCTCATCGCACGGATTGGGCATCACGCTCATCTTGGAGAGCGGCGAGTCCGGCGACCCGTACGCCTTGTCCGTGCGCCTCAGCGACTTGGCCGGCAGCTTCTTCTGCCGCGACTCATCCGCCGAGGAGCTCGACGTGCCCGCGCTGCACTCCACAATGGTCTTGTGCCGGCCAATGGGCTTCGCCGGGCCGGCGGACGCTGCCGGCGCCGCGGCGGCGCTGCTGCCGTTCGTGGAGCGACTGCCGCTGCCGCTGCTGGAGCCCGGCTTGCTGCCGGCCGCGGGCACGTCCTGCAGGGCGCCCAGCGCCTTCAGGTGATTGGTGGCGATGGCCGCGAACATTTTCGATGTGGAGGCGGCCGCGTTCTCCAGCGACTTGTTGCGCACGGTCACCGCCCGGTGCACGTCCACCGGCGGACTGACCACTGCCGTCTCCGTCGTCTCCGTGCCCACCAGCGGCGTCACGATCATGCGCACGCCCTCCTGCAGGCTGTGCCGCGTGTGGGTCGTCACCACGGTGGTGCTGACGGACTCGCTGCTGGCCTTGATCTTCGTGGAGTAGGTGTCGCCCGTTTTGGTGGTGATCAGCGCCTTGTGCGACTTGAGCGACTTCTGGAAAACAGCCCATTACTGGGAGGGATCAACGGGTGTTCGCCGGGTCTTACCTCCTCCGTGTACTCCATGGTGCGGCGACTGCGCAGCGACTCGATCTTCGTGGGCTGGACATCCTCAAAGTGGATGGTGTCGTCAAAGGAGCCCTGAAAGAAGCAGCTAGAATTAGAATTGAAATATGGTAACTCACGGAGCAGCTTTACCGGCGCACTGCCGTGCAGGGTGCTGTCGGAGAGGTCGCTCTCGGGTATCGCCACCAGTTCGGATTCGGTTTCGTCAGCGTCCAGGCTGGAGTCGTTGTACTTGCGAAAGGCGTGCTGCAGCTTGGGCGTGAAGGCGACGTTCTGACCTTTGCTCTTGGAGGCGGCGCTGGTGCCTTCGGACGGGAACATGGGACTGGCCGGCGGACTGGCCTCCTTGTCGTCCGGATCGGTGCCCAGCGAGGGCTGGCTGACATCCCGCGACCGGGCCGCGCCCCCAACACCAGCGTGAATGTCCAGTATGGTCGTGGTCGGAATGCGCCGGCACTGGTGGAAGTGCCCGCGCAGACTGTTCATAATCATCCGCACCGCCGAGATGACATAGCCACTGAGGGGCGGCTGTGTGTAGGAGTACTTGTAGAGCACCACCAGCAGCGTGAAGAGCCAGTTGCGGCGCGGATACTGCTCCAGGTGCCACAGCGAGTAGTTGAAGACGAGATTCTGGTAGGATTCGCCCGAAGTGTTTGTCGGATTGGGTGCGTAGAGCACGATCTGCATGACGGACGGCAATATGAGGCCTCCGATCAGATGATTCTGATCCAAGACCTGCGGCAGATTCGCCAGAAATGCGTTGAACACGGCGGAAACGCTGCAACGGAGCAAGGGCGACATTTTTTTCTGTATTTCTTGAATTCATGAATTCGTATGAACGAAATTTATTTCGCCGCTCTTAAATCCAGAGATTTGAAGTTTGGAATATATACTGGTTTATATCCGCACAAGATAAAGTGTTAAGATTTTTTGGCTACGCCTATTAGGGGCGTGGCAAAATAAACATTACTGATGGCATAAAGATTACAAAAAAAAATGTTATTTTATGTTTAATATCCATAAAAATCTTGGAACGGGCAGGCCGAGAAAATCCATATATCCCATAATTTTATAGCTAATGTGACCAAATTTGGCAAAAATCGATTTTCGACTACCTTAAGCTGTTTTTATGCTGTAAACGGTTTACTCGTTTTAGTCTACTCACCGCAATGACTGGGGCGTGGTGTGGAAGGTCTTGTCGATTTGATTGTGGCCCAATAGTAAGAACAAGTGCTTCAGTACAATGTTTTGGGTCTTGGTCACGGGCTTCTCCTCGGACGGAAAGGCCTGATCTGTGCGCGACATGAACTGCATCAGCATAAAGACAAGCAGATGAATTGTCTCCCGATCCGATTCCTCCAGCTCCGTAATGCGGCTAAGCAGGCCGATAAGGTTGTCGTCGTTCAGTCCACCCAACGAGTGGATGTGTCCATCTAAACGGGTTTAATCAAATATTTTAGTATTGGCCTTCCAGAACTCTCCGATAATACAAAGGGGAACAAACACCGATTGCATATTTTTGCTTTTGTTTTCTTTTTTTCGTACAGCCACATGCCAATTGCACAATTAGATTGAAATTGATATATACTATATTGTGTGTGTGTGTACGAATATATATACACAGGTGTTTGGAGAATTTGAGTTTGGTTGAGTTATTGGTTTCTTTTGAGTTGACAGTATAACACGATAGTACAATAGTTCTTGAGGGCATACATACCAGATTGGAAGGGTACACTTAAAATGATTTTGTTTATTGTGTGGAAAGCAAAGTTCGAGACAATTATCAATACAGATTTGTTAAAAACAGAGTCCACATTTTACGAACAAACACACATTCCAAATAACCTGATGAATACAAAAATAAAAGTAAAAGTAGAACCGAACGAGGGTTCGATTCCCAGGCTAATTTTTGAGTGCTTAGTAGATAGTGTTATTCAATAACGTCGTTAGGTTCATATTTTATAACTCTATCCTATACTATATTATATATTCCTATACTAATAATAATAAAAGAAAATCAAAAAAATTAATTTGTTACGTATATATAATTTCTAAACAAAATATATATACATGTCAATATAGAAACATGTTTATACCAAAGTTTTTAAATATTATTCCAAGTATACAATACCATTGGCAACAAGACTTCGATTTTCCTATAATCTTAATGTTTTCATAAATTTTCTTTTTGCCAACTCCTAACTGATTTTCTTATGTAAATATTAAAAAAAAAAGAAGCAATAAAGATATATTAACAATAAATTTTAAAAGAGATTACACGGAACCAGTTTTATGGTTCTTCTGGACAATTAATTTCTCAATAAGAATAAAGGTAAATTCTGTTAGAGTAGAAAATGACATCAAATGTAAATATTGAGAATTTCTATAACATTTGTTAAAAATATTTTCGAAGAATACTGAAAACACATGCCAAAATTAGAGCTGAAAATGATTGTAAAGTGCACTTCGGAATGCTCCATGACATAAATAATATGAGAAGGTTTAAAATGATAAATTCGGTTTTTAGAGTAGAAAATTACATCAAATGTTGACAAATATTGTTAAATGAAAATATGTACACCAAATAAACATTTAGAAAAATGCCAAAATTAAGGGCCAAAAAGTAATAAGAATTGCGTTTGCAGGCCGATCTTTATTCTTATTACTCTACGAAAGGCGAAAGAAAAACGTCGGCGAGCCAGCGTTTATGATTATATCATTCACAAAGAGTCTAAAATTTTATGAATATTTATATTTAGTGAGTACGCCAAATATTGGTTCGCTTTAACGATGGCCAGGCTCGGAAAGGTCAACGAAATTGTGATTTGATAGCTGTTTGTGAACTCTACAATTGACACCGAACAAAAAGCTGGAAATAGTGGGGGAGCAAAGACATCTAGGGGTTTGGCTTGGTACGTGGACACACATGCTCTAGCACCTACCTGGATTGGCCGTGGTGCTGCCCGGGGCGCCGGCCGCGCTGGCACCCGGATGCGGAGCGACATCACAGGTGCAGTGCATGGGAAAGGCCAGGGCCGAGGGACTGGGACTGGGGGCGGCCACGGCTGGCTGTGGGGGCAGCAGGTTGGGGGCCGAGGGGTGCTTTTGGAAATGGGAGTGCAGGCAGGTGGCGAAGCTGTGGCCACCGGCGGCGCCCGCCGCCGTCGCTGTCTGCTCGGCGGCCCTCTGCTGCGCTGACGTCGGCGTCGACTGCTGAGGCGGCTGCTGGGCAGCCTGCGCAGCCTGGGAGCGCAACAAAGTCTCCGCCTCCCGCAGCGTGGGCAGTGGACTGTGGTGACTGGGCGGTACACAATGCACTAAATACTGGTGACTTTGACTGTGAGCCGAGGCAAACGTCGCTACTTGTGCACTACTACCAGCGTTGTGTGTGTGAGGGTGTGTGTGAGGGTGTGTGTGTGTGTGTAGGTGTGAGTGCGGGTGTGCGTGTGGCGGTTGGTGTAGCGTCGGGTGATGGGTAAAAGCCGTCGACGGGGTGTGGTGGACGGGACAGGGCGGCAATAGTTTCGACCGCGTATGCAATGTACTACTAGCTGTGGCCACACTGTGACTAGCTGTACTGGTGTTCTGATTGCCACTACTACTGCCTAGGAACTGACCCAATCCGAAGCGCGAGGTCTTCCGCTTGAGTATGGGAGCCGACACCTGCCGACTGTAGATTTTCTCCTTCTCGGGCACTGCGAAAGCAACAAAGTTCAGAGGATCTCCGATCAATGGAAACGGAGTAGCAACTCTGCAGTCGGGTGTAACCGACTGCGCAATACTCGTTCACTGCATAAGATCTGCCAATGGCAAAACTATATCCATTACGATTACGTTATTTTGGAGATAACAAATATAACTTAGCTCTAAAATTGTGGCAGATATGTATTTTTGTGGTTTAGCAGCCCCCTAGATATGTAGATAAATTATAGATAAATTATAGATAAATTATAGAAAAATAAAATAAATTGCCACGCCCCCATCTGCCATCTTCACACTTAAAATTTCAAGTCTCTATCATTATCATACGGCCAGATGGACGGACGGACGGACAAGCCCAATATACCCGTTATCATTTCGTGAACGAGTATTCAATACAATTCGAATGTCAACTCACCGAACTTGGAGTCCTGGCGCGGCGCCATGCTGGCTGGTGCGGACATGGTCCTCTTGTAGGGCCACTTGGTGCCGAAGGAGGCGCTTAGGGTCTTGGCCATGCTGCCGCTGGTGTCCGACTGGCTGAGCGCCTCCCGGGCCTTCAGTATTTTGGCGGAGAGGGCCTCGCTGCCGTTGTCGGAGTTGCGCAGATCGCGCAGATACGAAATGTCGCCGCACTTCTCCATGTTGATTTGGGCCTCCACGAAGAGCGTGTCGAAGCGATTGAGGAAGAACTCCCAGCCGAGCATCTTGCGATCGGAGAGGGAGTTGTGCAGCTGGTAGACCGACTGCAGCACCACGGGCCGATCCACAATGAAGAGATCGAACTGCGACTCCAGGCAGAAGAGCAGCGACCGTATGGCCGTGTCGTGAATGGTTCCCACGTAGAGAGTCGCCCGCTGGGCGACATACACGTTGATGTCGTCCATGCTGGCGATCAGATGGCAGAACGCGGTGGCCAGCGCCGTTTGCAGGCCCACCTCGGAGCGCAGCGGCGTCGAGTCCATGAACCGGGTAATCACGGTTACCCGCTCGACGGCCGTGAAGCGTACCCGCCAGTCGGCGTCGTGGAAGGCCTCCTGCACCACGCGCCAGAACACGTCCGAGCCCAGCGGCAACGTGATGCAGTGCAGCAGCAGCGGCACGCCCACCTGACAGATGTGCGAGTGCTCCGCGTTGCACAGCTCCCACAGGCTGCAACGAACACAGATTCATTAATTGGCTTTTGCAGTGTTCCGGGTCCGCTCACTTCTTGATCAGCAAGTTCTCCTGGCACCAAATGAAGAATCCCCGCTGCTCCCTGGCTGCCTTGGCCAGGGCATCGCCGTGCAGCGCCATCGTCTTCAGGCATTGCAGCACATAGTAGAGTATCTCCGGTTTCTTAATGGTGGGTATTTCCTATGGAAATATTGGGTTGAATTATATACAAAATGCACATCACTCGGTTTTACTCAGGCGAAATGCTTTTCCTTAAATTTAAACAATCATTCTTATTCAAATTTGGCAAAATAAATAAAATTAGTTGCTTGAAAGAAAAACTAAGAGTTTATTAAAAGTGTTTTTTAACCATTTTCCAACTTGGGCATTTTGTAAAAATGTTTGATTAAGGCCCACTTAAGTTATTCAACTATTATAAATCGATTACGCATACGCACCGTGAGCAACTGATGTATGTACTGCAGCGTCTGCGGCAGCTGGTCCAGCGTAAACTTGAACTTGCCCACCGAGGTGTGCCAGAAGTCATCGCTGTCCTCCTCCTCCTCCTCTTCCTCAGAGCCGCTGCCATTCTCGCCGCCAGCTGTGCTGCCATTGGCGCCGTTCTCGCCCATGACGGATGCCTTCGTGACGCTGACATTGGCGCTGCCCACGTCGGCATCGGAGAGTGTTATGGAGCGGGCTGTCGCCCTGTCCGTGGGCAGGATGGAGGCCAGATCGAGCTGCTCTGAAACTGTTTCTACGGTGGCCGTCATGATCTGCATTAGATAGCAAACGTGTCGGCATTAAGGTGGCGGGTCTTTCTCACGGCTCGCACATCATTACAGTTAGTAGTTGACATATTTACACGGTATTTCATATAAAGTGCGTGTAGATTACATTCATCACATTGAGTACACATGTACATAGATAAATGCAACGTTGATCGCTGTAACTTACACATCCATTATTTGTTTTGTTTTTTTTTTTTGGTATCGTTTAGAGAACAATGTTATAATTTACACAAATGATTGACATAGAAACATGTAATAATGCATAACTGTGAGGGTATCTGTGCATTAATGGTATTTTGTACATTTGTTGCTGCTTGGTGTGGGCATTAGGAATTTGTGACGGTGCTGGTACACTGAACATGCTCTTCAACAATGATTAGAAACGAAAGGAACAAGTTTATTGCAAGTACGTGGAAGAGTTGTAGAAATAAACGTAATATTTACATGTTACAAATTAATGAACAAATTTAGATATATTTAAATAAAATGTACTTATGTATATAAAAAAACTTTTCGTTTATGATTTTTTCCGTTTGCTGTATTTGGTAATTTATATTCACACACATACAAGATACTTTGAGACACGGGAGTAGAAAAAAACTGGAAAAAAATACTTTAATTATCTATGTTGTTTTTTTTTTTTTAAACTATGCAGACGCCTATACAAAGCAACATTCTTATATATGGCATATTTATAAATATTCTAGGAATATTAAAAATAGTTTTTAAAATAATTGAATTAATTTATGATTATTGAATTTCCTATGCACCTAATGTACTAAAAATGAAAAACATATTTTGCACCCTGAATAGTATTTTTTTAATTTTTGAAAACGTTGTGCTATTTAGAAAAATAAATAAATGCTATTAGTATTTAAAACTATTTTAAGAAAGTAGAAAATATGTTATTAAATGTATAAATTCTTCTTCGATAAATTACATTGATTTCCCATTTAATTGCAAAATTGTAAATGCTTAGCATTTGATTATAGCCTAGTGTAATTTTATAACATAAACTAATATGTATAATAAAAATTGCTAATTTGATCCTTTGCGTGGAAGTCTGAAATGTGTGGCTGACAAACTTGATGATCTATGTAAAGAAAAGCTTCTAAACATCGCACTAAATCCTATTTTTTTTTTTTTTTGATAATTGATTTATGTTTGTATTAAAAAAAGTAAGTAAAAAAGTAAATAATGTAGGAAGAATTTTCGTAAATAAAGTAAAAAGAATAAACACTTTGTACAATGTATATACACTTAACACGAAGAGTACATTTTTTCTGGACATAAAAAGAAATATATGTAGGAAATTGAAATATACAAATATCGAATTGTATGGAGGGTTTTTAATTAGCCAAATAATACAACTAATATTAAAAATATTGTTTTGATTTTGATTTGGGTTTTGTTAATGAATGCACAAAGTACCTCGTCTGTGGCGTGAACTTTTCTCAATTCATTATTATCAACTGAATGCCCATTTTCGTTATTCTATAAAAAATATATGAAGAAATGAAAAGTTTTGTATAATTGTTGAACGGGTTTGGCTTTCGAAATCATAAATTTGTAAATTCAATTGTAAAGTTCTAAAATCGAATATCAAAAGAATTTACATAAACGCGTGTCAAATTAACTGAATGTTCACTTTAAATAAGTATTTTGTTGTTGCTGTAATAAATTATTAATAAATATATATTTTGTATGTAATAAAGTAAGGGGTGTTGTTTTGAAATACCTACTTAAACGCATAATAATTGCTGTTTATTTGCTTTGTCTTATTATTATTGGTTTTGAGGTGTGTTGTAAATATATGAAAACTTTAAAGTTCAATATTATTCGCCATTAAAGGGTGTTAACCAAAGAACGTAAGATATAAGGTTTGCTAATACATATACACTTGAAACATTGAAATACATACGGAACAAACGTGGGGCATATGGACGAGCACGCCGCCCACTGAGTGGGGCTCTGGTTGGGGCACGGCCACAGGCATTGGACCTTGATAAAGAGAATATATAGTTAAGATTAGTGATCGCTTGCATTCAGAAGTGGGCGTCAATTGCACAACTCTGCTAGAAATGAAATTGAAATCATTTAAGTGGTCAAGATAACTCATTGCATTCACTAATTCGGGCATGCATCCAAGTACATACACTAAAAGTATAAATCCTAAAAACGTTTTGCATTTTTCATGGCTCACATAATTTAATTTTGGAAATTCTTAGATTTAATGTACATGCAAGTTTTAAGTTTTCCAAATTTTCAATTGCCAATTGAGGCCTATATCGATGTGTGTGCAGTTTAATAATCGAAATACGAGCCAGATTTTAAGAATACTTCAAAAAAATTAAGCTAAATGCATTAGGGATTTGTTTGGTTTTTTCTTTTTTTTAATATTGCATTTTTTTTAGGAATCTTTTAAACTGGACACACACAGACACACATTCTACTTAGAAAATTCCTAAAGAACATATTCTTCAAAAATGAAAGGTCATCAAAATTGGTTCAAGGCACTCATGACTACGCAGGTGTGGAATAGTTGTGTGGACTTTGTATTTAGTTGTGTAGTGGAAGTCGCATTTGTGTGAAGAGTATTACCGAACCGAAAGAAAATGGAAATAAATTCAGCAAAGTGGCTGTTATAGGTGCTACTTATAAGGTCATCTACTATATTGTATTTAAAAGCTTGTATGCTAAATATGCTAGGAAGCCAAAAAGAGATAGTTGGATAGAAGAGTGTTCTTTTATGTTTTCTTTTTTTTTTTTTTTGTGATGTGGAATGTTGTGGGTAGAGTCTTTACTTGTTGTTTTTAGTGTAGGTGGATAAAGTATTCAAAGTTATTTGAATTGTAACGAAATGTTTTTAAACTGATTAACAATGTGAATAATGTAATGCAAATATTTGATTATTTTAAATTGTGGTTTTTGATTTGTGTTTGGATTTTTGTTTTGTTTTTGGTTTTATCTTTTTAACAAATGAAAAATTTGCTTGTTGGTGCATCACCTGCCATTATAATAATTTTTCCATCGTCTGAAAAGAATTGATCTAGCTTAAAGATATCTGATAATGATTGATAGATTGTAAATTTAAGTTTTTAGTATTTGATGAGTAGTTTACGTTTGTTATTGTATAAAAGAACAATTTAATAATTCATCATATGGACCGATAGTATCGATAGAGCGACAGTGTGTGACAGAGATAGACAGACAGTTGGTACGCGCGAGAAAAGTGCGTGTGCGAGCGAGACAGCGAGCGAGCGTTAGTAATATTTTTTACAGTGGACGCGCAGAATATGTTAGAGATAGAGAGAGAGAAAGATATACATATTTATGTAGAGAGAGATAGTAAGATAGACATATAAATAAAAGCCAAATGAGTTAAATGGAAAATGTTTCAAAACAATTATGATATTTAGTATGTATTTAATAACGATCTCATTTAATTGCAGCGTTTTTTATGACAAGTGTTTCAGTTTGGGGATTAGTCTCGGCCTTGTTTAAGTAAGTTAAGTTTGTTTCTCGTTTTAATTGGGTTTAAACTGTTTACAGAGCATAACAGGTGCAGGATACTAGGTTCAAAACTCGGTTTGAATGCGCTTTAAACGTGGTTTTAGACTAGGCAACTTATTTACGAGACGCTCTCAAGGACGTCATACCATTCATTCGCCTGCATATAGTCCAGGCAATGATGTACAGTCTACGTTTTAGCTACAAGTTGGGTGACTTTGACTGGATTACTTTTACGGTGGCTAGTTACGGGTATTTAAAGAGGTTGGAGGGGGATTGTATTGGTGATAAAACTTTGAAGACTCTTCGACAGTTATTTTACAACCGGCCTTCTCGAAACAACTGCAAAGGGTTTGGGACGGGCCAGGCTTACCTGCAAAGCCGCCGAGCGGACCCAGTGGAATGGGCAGGGGTGCCATGGAGAGTGAAACATCGCGTTCTCGGGATTTCTCTTTGTCGGATTCGGGCGGCGATTTGCGTGACGACTTCTCCTCTTCTATGATATCCTCAATTGGCACCTGCGGCATTCAATTGAATAAATAAGTAAAATCTAGTAGATTGGTTCCAGACATAAAAGTACAATAAAAAAAAAAATAATTAATTAATTTGGAAAAAATAAAATAATATCAGAAATTTATTTAAGTTCGTGCTAAACCAATACAAAGTTCCCTGTAAGTTAAGAACATCAATGTTAATTTCAAAAATATAAAGCGAAGTTAAAGTTATATAGAATATTTCAAATCATGTTAAAACAAAACAATTCATGTAAAAAATGTAAAAAGAAAAACGTATTTAAAAACCGTTTAATAAGAGAATCAGGTGTGGCGTGAGATTCGTTAGGGGCACCTACATCGGGGGGTCGAACGGGATTCAGCGGAGCCATGAACTCGACCAGCTTGGTCGACAGCTGATGCCACATGGTGGAGGCCTCGCAGTACGCACATTCCGCCACCTGCAAGCGAGATGCCGTTAGATTCGAGGGGTACAGTTATGGTGGGACGCACCTTTAGGGCACACACGTGACTGCTGAGACCCACCCGGGCCGCAGTCACCATGCACTTGATCAGCCGGGAGACGTTCTCGCACACGCTTGTGTGGATGCCCATGTGCTGCTCTACGTCCTGCAGTTCCATCTGCTTGAGCAGGATGTCCAGCATGAGTATGCAGCAGGTGAGGTTGTGCTCGGCGTCCGTCGAGAACTCCGTGTGGCGATTGGTGGGCGCCTCGTCGTCCGATATGGCCGAGGTGTTCCCCGAGTCATCCTCGACAACGGGCGCTAAATTGAGATCGAGAATATGCGTTAATTGATTCGTTAGCTCGCATCCAGCGGGATGCTCGCCGGCACATACAAATGGAGCTGCGCCTGGGTGGATTGGCCATTTCGGCCTTGCTCTCCTTGCAGGGCGTCTTGGGCGCCTTTGCCTGCTGCTGGCTGAGACTCGGCGGCTCCTTCTCCTTCTCGCGCATGAGTTCGTGCTGGATGCCGTACTTCATGATGCGCACTCCGTCGCCGAACATGGCGAAGAGCTGCACGAGCGGGATGAGTATTTCCAGCTTGCTGAGGATCTGGAGCCAGTGCAGCGCCTGCTGCTGCACCTTGGCCGTCGTCTTCTCGAACCGTATGGCCACAAAATTGTACATGGTCTTTGCGTCGAAGCCGAGCGGCGACATTTCCGGATCGAGTATTTTGCTGAGGACAATTTTGAGCTCGTTCAGCTCCTTTTCGGCGACGTCGTTGGTAATGGCCTCCATCCAGTGCGGCATCACATAGTCCCAGATCTCCGAGGTGATCACCTCGTAGGGCACCAAGCAGATCAGCCGCTGCAGACCCTCCTTCAGGTGGCTGGTGCGCGAGGCCAGCGTCTCCCAGTGGCCACCCACACGGGCGTACTCCGGCGGATGCGGCAGCAGGCAGGCGATGAACACGTTGTAGTGGATGCGACAAATCTCCTTCAGCCAGTCGCACACGTGATCCACCTTCAGCTTCTCTATGGTGCTCTCAATCTGGCCGGCAGCTGCAAAAGCGAACATAATCATGGTAAATCCTTGGGGTTGTTTTAGTTTAGACCTACTAGAAACTATTACTCCTTATTTTAGCATAATTATTATTATTTCCCGAATATCTTGTGTATTATTTCAGGATATATTTTTGGCTATAATTAGGCCGGAAAAACCAAAAAAAAAAGATGTAAAAAATATATAAAGTGTTTTTTTACTCGTCCATATGAATGCAATTTTTATCGCTGTTTTTGAAACTAGACTCTTGAAACTTGGAATATATACTCGTGTGTGCCCGCGTCAAATTAAGAGTTAAGATTTTTGGGGTACGCCCACTGTGGGCGTGGCAAATTTCGTTGACACTCGCTGTGTCGACTGTTTATAATAGATAGATAAATTTACCATCGTAGGAATAGGCCGTCACGTGGAACCAGTGGAAGAGCATGCTGAGGATGCGTCCCAGAACCTCGACCGGCGTATCGGGGGTGGGTGTGCAGCGACCCACCAGCAGCCAAATGCCGTAGCGACCCAGCATCTGGCGCTCCTCGAGCGAAATGTTGTCCGGCGTGGCGCCGCCGTTTTTCTTCGCATCCGCCACGGACTCCTTGCCCGGCTCGAAGTTGAGGGGCTTGGCCTCGCGCAGCAAACTGCCCACGGACTCGACCATGTGCATTTGCATCTCGGGGTCCATTTGCCAGGCCGGCTGCAGGCTGCGGTGCACGACATGGTCCCCGCCCCGGCGGGAGTTGTGCCGATTGCTGTGGCACTGGGCGCAGTACCGAATGGGATGATTGCCGTTGAAGCTGGCGCACTCGGTCGAGAAGCATATGGAGAAGGCCGACTTCTCGCTGGAGCGACAGTTCTTGTTCTCGCACACCATGGACACCTGCTGCATGGGGTGCAGTATGTCGCCGAACTCGAGGTTCGCGTGCTCCCGATGTATCTCGTTCGCGCACTCGATGCACAGATACAACGGCGGCGGGCAGTCCTGTGCATAGCTGATGCTGATGCTGTGATCGTAGCACACCTTGGCCGCCTCGGCGTTCCCTGCATTGGGGCAGTGCTCGCGCTGGCAGGTAAACGGCACCAGGTCATCTACAAGTAAATATTTATAAATGAAAAAAAAAAAGTTTATAAATATAAAGTGAACCCAGTTTTATAGCTAGATATATATGCATTATGGCTCTACTCACTGGTAAATTTGGAGAGTAGAACCTTGCGATCGAACAGGTTGGCGTTGAAGGCGGGCCAGTAGTAGAAGAGGAGCTTGGCAGCGGAAAAGCGGGACACGGCCGTGCCGTAGGCCACCACGCAGAGAATGTCCTTGACCACATTGTGCTTCAGGGTCATCAGACACTCGAGTAGTTGGCAATGATGGGCTGAAAGATGGGCAGATTTATCACAGGCTTATCACATATATTCCTGCATAGTTACCTGGATTCTTCGAGTACTGTAATACCATCATGATGACAGAGGAGACGGATTGACAGGCTTGGCATTCCTGCTCATCGGCGCTGCGACGAGCTATCGTGTGTAATTTAGAGCGTATTAGACTAGACCATGGAATGGCAAAAAACGAGCATACTTATGGTGAAGGGTAAGATATAATAGCACAGCGCATTGACAATGTCCTGATGCAAGGCTGGCGGTAGAACGGAGATAGTAGAGCTGACTAGATACGGTAGGTTATCAATAAGATCCTTATCAAGGAAGGGCAATATGCAGCTCAGACATTGCAGCAAAGCTTTGCCGAAAACTGAAAATATTTGAGAAGTGCTTTAGACTTAAGTGGCTTACCTACTAAATGATAGCCCTTACCGATTTGGCCATACTGGATGCAAGGTGCAACATCAATGAGCATAGTTAAAGCATTGTAGAGGTTGCCATATTCAAGGTTTGGATAGGCAGACATGCGTGTGGGATCTTCGAGAGGATCGCGTATGAGCTCGTGCGGAGAGGTGCGCACATCCTTAAGGACAGCTGCAAGAAGTTGGGTGTTTGTTAGGCAAGGGATCGAGGACTCTGCATCTGGGACTCACTTAGTAGAGTTTGAGAGAAGTATTTGATATTGTTAGCAATATCGACGCCAGAGGGCGCGGGTAAGACGTTGTGCAATAGGCGTACATGGTATTCATGAAGGGCTCTCAGTTTTGCCTGAACTGTAAATATAGCAAATATCATAATAATAATCGTGTCGGTGATGTTATCAGAAATGTTTTTTGCCCATATATATAACATAAATCTTATAAATGTAAGTATCACCTGTGATCAATCGTTTTTTCCCTTAAATGTAAAACTAGATTAAGTTGCCACTAAGGTACCAGAAAACTTGTTTAAATAAATACAAAAATATATATAAAAAAAATAAATAAATAAATAAATAAATAGTCGAAGGTGCCCTAAGACTAAGAGTTTCCCAGTGCACGTTCTCATTTGGGAAGAGCTATCAATTAGGTTTGTATCAATATGTTTGTATATACGAATCAAATTTTTTTTTTATTTTTTTTTTTTATATATTTTTGTATTTATTTAAACAAGTTTTCAGCTACCTTAGTGGCAACTTAATCTAGTTTTACATTATACGAATCAAATGAAATGAAAAATGAAAATGAATAAAACCATTTATACATCTCCAAGTAGTACGGGACACTTGAGACTTCTGTGGCATACTTACAGGCTTCGGATAGTCGTTAATTACGATAATCGACAGGTGTTAAAAATATTAAATATAGTTATTCTGTGCACGGACGGACACACAGACGGAAATGACTTACAGAAAAATTATACATATCTTCTCGTAAACGAATTCCCAATTAGTACAGGGTATTTAAGATGAAATTTGCCTTTTGAGACTTCTATGGCATACTTACAGGCTTACGATAACTGTTGGTTACCATAAACGATAATTGTTAAAAATATGAAATCTAGTTTTTATGGGCACGGTGGGCGGACAGACAGACGGAAATGAGAATTGTACATATTTTTTCTTATACCCATTCCCAAAGAGTCTTGAGACTTTTGTGGCATACTTACAGGCGGCAGCGCGAGTGCCCATGTTGATGAGTTGCACCCTGAAGCTGCCAGTCATTATATCAGACAGCTCCTTTGCATTGCCGAAACTGCTGCCGAGGGACTTCGCATTCTATATAAATTGAGTAAAGTGTATATGAGTATTTGCTAAATAATTGTAGTTCAAAATATATCAGGTGTTAGTTATTAATATTACGTAATCTGGGTCAGACTACGGCTGATGCTGCAAAATGCTCTCAATTTTAAAAAACTTCACCGAAAAACTAGCAACTTCATATGTCTCGAATAGTTGCGAGCTGTGGGTTTGCGTTTCAAATAAGCTTACCTCGAAATTTGTTAGTTTTTTCAATAAATTTGCAATTTTTTACGGGTTTGACGGCGCACCTTGACCACAAAGAAAAATCTCTATATCTAAACTGAGTTCTGTATGTGTTCTCTGGTTGTGGTGTGTATCTGTGTAAGAATTTTCCTGTCTGCCCGATGCCAGGCGGCACTTTTGGCAATGCTGCAATTGGACATCGTTGGTTCGCAATTTTCCTAATGCTGCCTTCGAGTTTGAGTCAATTGTTGAGTTTACCTGTGGCTGATAGTCTTTTTACATTTGATTTATTTCTTGAAATGTAAAACAATTTGCGGCCGGAACATTCCGTGGGTTGAGCACTGACCCAATTTTCCTACTGCTGATTAACACTCACCCCGAAAATGGCTCGGCCGAAACCAGCTGAAACTGGAACATGCGCATTCCGAATGTTTACCTCGCATTTTCGCAGCTCCCGCGGTTTTCCCTTTTTCCGACTTGGCGGCCAGTACAACAAGTGTTTGTTTTCCTCTGCTCGCACGTAAATATTTACGGCATTCCTTATCAGTCGACTCCGAGTTGAGTTTGCGCAGTTGACGCGCAGTGTTTGTAAATATTTCCCAGCTGTTCTTCTCCAATGCAACAAGTTTCCCTTTGGAGACTTTTGTAGAGGCTTTGCTCCAAATATACCGTAAATATGCTGTCAACGTTTAAAACGGTATCAAAATGGATAATACTTATAACTATGGTTGGTGTATCGAAGATTAAATGTTAGTTATGTATTATATTGCACATTAATGATTTAATATATTTACTCAAATCTTTAATCTAAAATTGACAAACGTCATACTATTTTATTTTTTATTTTCGGCACCCTTATAGATTTTCTAAAATTTTTTAGATTATTAAAAGTTTAGCGCCAAAAGGTAATTAAATAAATATTTAGCTATTCGAAAATTATAAAATTCCTGGGAATACCAAATACTAAGCATATTTCGGTCGTCAGTTGATATTTTTTATAAATTCATTAGTTTAAATTAAAATAACGCCAAATAGTTCATGGCAAATATATAAAAGTATTAAATATATAATAGAAAATAAATTTGGGGTAATTGAGATTCGCTTTTGGGCATGAGGTTTGATTTAAATCAAGAATTGTTAATCAATAATATTTAACAAAATTTCCTTGCTAAGCCTAAAGGGTGTCGTATTTTAGGGCTTCTTTGGGAAGTGAAATATTTAAGGGTTGCCCAGGACTCTTGTCTGGCTTATGCGGCACCTTTTGACCTGTGAAAGGTCGCCACCAAAAAACCAAAAGGGAGAAACCAAAACCAGGCGACACTTTAACAACAGATTTAACTGAACTTTGCGATCTGGCTGTCAGCCAAGTTGGCATCGGCTTACAAACTGCGAACGTGTGGGTGTGCTATTCAATAAAAATAAACGTTGATTTTTGAAAATGCTTTATTCAGCATATGGGACTCAATTTAAAGCTGAACTGCAGATGAACTAAAGTGTTTAATATGTGTGTATGTGTTTGTCGGTGTATATAGTCATATCGATTCTTCAAAATGTGTATATAGTGTATGGCAGAAGGCTGGCAGGCTCTTACAAATTGTATAACAATTAATTTATGTAGGTTGAAACTTTGACCTAGTCTTCTTTTTTGTTGTCCTCATGCGATGGATCCACAATCTCATCAGAAACGGCGAGCATTTGAACTTCCTCCATTATCTCGGGTATGCAATTTGATTGGCTTTCCATCGATTTTCCGGGCACAATCGTTTTAATGTCCTCACGCGATTTGTCCGCTGTCACGGCGGGCCCGTCCTCAGCCTTAACCGGATCGGTCGGCTGCTCCTGTTTTGCTTGCTGCGACTCGGCGGACTCTTCATCGGTTGCCGGATTCGGGTTCTGGCGATTGGCCGCCTTCTGGCGGTGGAAGAGCTGCTTCCAATAGCCCGATATCGATGTCTTGATTGTGGGCTTGGCGCTTGGCACCGGCTTGCCAGTGGCCTCCTTGACGGCCGTGTTGGTGGTGCTGGGAGAGGGCTCGGTGGACTCTTCGAAGTGTACGCTTCCTAAACAACATTTGGTCGAGTTGAGACATACTGGGACAACTGGGACGGCTGCGCGGACACTCACCTATCTTGGAAGTGCCCTTCAATCGTGTGATGAAACGACTAATGCTGCCTGGCTTGGAAGCGTCCTTGTGGGCCTCCTCCTGGTCCTGGTCCAGCTCGCTGGCATCCTCGTTGAACTCTTGGCCCGCGTTGCACTTCTTGCCCAGCTTGAAGAAGCGTTTCAGCGAGTTGGACTTGGACCCGGCTGTGTCTGGTTCAGTTGTTGGCATGTTCTCTGGCTCGGCAAGCGGTACATCTTGAAGGTTTGACATTGTGCAACCACTTGAATTTTCCAAATTTTTATTTATTTGCAGCTCGTTGACTTACGAAATAAAAATGAATCTGGCTAAACAGTTAAACAGCAAAAGCCCCAACTTTAAGCCCAGAGCCTACTAAAAACTCGTTCAACAACACCATCTACCATAAAGTCCTGCTGCTGGCATTTGAAAATTTATTTGTCTGGCAATTGGCCGCAGATTTTAGACCCGGCCAACATGTGTTAACAACGACATCGAAACTGGTTTCAATTGATACGATTTTCCCCTCTGCGATTCCAGGACACAGTGCTGGCCAATACCAATATCGAATCCAATGGTAACCGATATCAATTCATTCAATACCCCCGGTTATTCGTTAGCCCATTGTTTCAAATGTTGCCTGCCTGCTGTCGCTTCCCCTTTCTCCTCGCTCCGCATCCCTCCCCGGCACTCGGCGCTGACCAGTGGCCACCAACAAAGCCGCTTCGTGCTGCCCCTCTCAAAATCAATTGCAGAAGTGGCGATTCCTGCTGTCGACACTGCCTCGTATCGGTTGTTATTACGGTTGTAGTACGAGCTCCCTACAAGTATTGTATGCACATTAATTTATGTAGTTATGTTGTATTCCAGCACCAGAACAATGGACAATCCACTTTTTTTTTTTCGCTTTTACTTGAAGGGTGTTGAAATTTCAACCAATTGGCCCTGTAAAATATGTGGAGCATGCAGACTTTAAACGTTTTCCCGATACGGCTGTAAGAAAATTGATACTCTACAATTTTAATAAAAATATCTTTTGCATTTCGTATTATCGCCAATTTGTGAGTGTTAGCTCTGGAAATAAACAGCAAATTAAACAGTGCCTTAGTCGAAAGTTCCCAACTAGGCGATACCCTGTACACAGATCATTAAGTGATTATATGAACCCCACAAAAATGGAAACTACATTTCATAAATTTTTTTGAAATCAATTACGAAAAGAAAAAAATGTAATTCTGTTGCATAGGCTAATTTAAAGAAGCTTATTCATTTATTTATTCGTCCATGTTTATACAGACGGATGTCGATCGAATCGTCTGCTGACCAAGAATATATATGTTTTTTGGGAAGATGCCTGTGATCAGATATTTTCTCAAAGCCTCTCTTAAACAATTGCCAATGAGTACAGGGTATAGAAATATGAATTGGCTTGTGAAATTTAGAAGCAGCTATTAAATTCCAGGGGGGAGGTATCAATAAATCACCAGCATCAGAAAAAGAAGGATTTGTGCAAGGAAGCATCTGGCTGCCAGCTAACGAGTTTCTCTCCCACTCCAACGAAAGTGTGAAAATGGAAATGAGTTGCAGTTGGATTGGAGTTGGCAGGATCGGATAACGGGCGAGTGGGCGTGGAGATTGGGGGCCGTAATGCCAAACGGAACTGTTGTTTATGGCATGGCGGCAAATTCATTGCCAACACATTTGTAAATACCAAATGCCCCATGACCAGAAGCAGCGGCAGCAGGAAAACAACAATAATATCGACACCCCCTGGGCTTACGCAACAACAAAGGGCAGTCGGCAGAAGTGAAAACAATGGCAGCAGAAGCTGCAACAGCAGACCGCAAAATGTGTTGCATGCCCCCTGGCGCTAATGTGGAGATGGAGCTCGGCTCGCTGGAGCTGCTGCCTCGTCTGGCAGACAATCCGCACAGACAAAGGCAGCAAGTGCACTCATTCATTGGCAATAACAATCAAACTGCTGCTGGCACTTGGCTGCTGCTCTTGCCGCTGACGACGAGGAAGACGAAAGCCACCCAACCTGCCCAGCTCTCCTGCCACGGTTCTTGTTGCGCATTTGCAATGCCATTCAACTTGTTTGTGGCACCGCCGCCGGCAGCATAACAACAACATCTGGTGAACACGGGCATTAAATGCTTTAATATTTCGTCCAATTGTAATAGATATCGCATTAGTTGTACTCTGTGGGAAAGGTAAACTTTAACCAGGCGTACTTTGATAAAAGGTCATAAATTCATAAATCGTATTTCCCAACTCAAGATTGTTCAATTTGGCACTATTTCCTATCCGCCGGCTACGGCCTTATAGATTTACAATATTTGCTTAGTACAAGTCTGTTTACCTGAAACCCCAGCGATAAAGAGTTCAATCGCATTGGTTTATTACAAGAATGCCCAGCTCTATTTGATTTAAATATCTTTTAACGATAATAACGATTTCCCACTTTGTGTGTTTAAAGCGCATTGATAATGTACTTTTATTATTTCACACTTTCACTTTAACGATCACGATACGAGGCTACGGACTCGCATGTGACTCAATATCACGTCATGGAGATATAATTCATGAACGTTGACCTCTATTGGCGGTTGCTTGTGACATGAAATCCGTTTAAGCTCATGCAATCGATACAAGACTTTAAAGATAGTTTTTATTATTCTAATAGAAATATTGATTGTATTTTTAATTTTGGGTAGACTGTTAACTGTAAAAAAATGGTTATTTATCGATTTTATTAAATCTTATTAAATCTGTGTATGGTATACAGGAACTCAAAGAAACATAAATACAATTCTAGCTCCCATAGCACCCATATTTCAAATTCTCATCACTTTTTCAAACCTTTTCAGATTTTCATGTTCGATGGCATTTAATCATGTTTTGTTTCTAGATTGGTTCTGCATTTAAAATATATGAAGTTTTGAAAATAATTTTTTTTAAATTTTATTGTTAAAAAATCGTGTACTTCCCCCTTACTTACTTTTTTTTAACAATTTAGATTTGCGAATTTAGATTTTAAATCGATTGTGGTTGTCACAATTAGTATAAAAAATAGCCTTAAAACCGATTCTGAGATGGTACAATTTTTTGTCAAAAATCATGTAAAAATTGACAAAAAATTTTGCCAAGTAAAGCTCCATAGCTCGCTTATTTCAAACGCGCATAACTTTGTCAAAACTGAACCGATTTTCATGATTGATGGAATTTTGTTTTGCCTTCTATATTTGTATTATTGAAAATAATTTTTTTTTTAATTTTTTTGTAATAAAATCATGACTCCCCCCTCCCCCGATACTTATTTTCGACAAAAAATTTGTTGTAAAATTTCGATTTTCAAATTTATATTTTTAATTGATTGTGGCTGTCCCAATTAGAATAAAAATCAACATTAAAACCGATTCTGAGGGGGTCAAATTTTTTGTCAAAAATCATGCGATAATTGACAAAACTTTTGACATGTAAAAAAGCTCTCTAATCCAAAGCATTTATGTTTGAAACTTCCATAACTTTGTCAAAAGTGAATCGATTTTCCTGTTTGACAACATTTTGGCCATTATTTAGATTCTAGATTCTAGATTGATTCTAGATGCATTTAAAAATAAATTTTCATTAAATGGTATTTACTCATTTTCGTAGAAATATGTAGGGGCAATTTTTGCTTGTATGGCGAGTTAAGGTTAAGAACATTTGTCTTAGTGTTCGGTTTATATAACTACTGCTTAAAAGCAGAGCCGTTGACAATAAGTCACAGCTTGGCTTCGAGTTAATCAATTACTACACGCCGCAATAAATTGAACCGTTGCAGGCGCCATCGAAGCTGTTGATACCGATATCGTGTGATGGCATCAAAAGCAGCAGAGCGGCAGCACAGTAAACAGAATGTCAACAGTTTAATAAATAAAATCAGTCAGCAGCACAACAGGCACAGATCCAGATCGAGAGCTGAAACGGGGACTGGAAGCAGGCGCGCGACCGCAATTAAAAAAGCCACAAGCACGAAGCGCGCTCGCAAGTGCGCGAGAGATCACTCCGAGTCAGATTTAGAGCCAGAGCCAGACTTAGTCAGTCGGCGCTCCAAGGTTGCTGGCAACACATGTGGCACGTCTGCGGCAACTTTGGCGTCGCCTCGTCGTGTGCGACAGGAGCAGATTGTCGCGGTTGATCAGAATCAGCGCTGACGTTTTGATATTTGAGTCTGCTTTAAAAATATGATCGATTTATTATGCGACGAGGCGACGGCAACGCTGACGGCTGACAGCAGCAGCAGCAGCAGCAGCGACAACATGGCCAAGTGGCTTCATTGGCTCTCGCCAACTTCCTTCTGGCCCGGAGCGTATGCGCGACATTGATTTCGCCAAGTAATGAGGCAACTCATTAATCATTTTTTAGTTGTGTGCGCAGAAATGCATCGGCTGGGGGATTATGTTGCCGACGTCGCAGCAGCAGCAACACTGACGGAATGCTGGCAACATGTTGCGCATGCTGCTGACTGGCGGGGACAGCTGCGGCCGCCGAGGCCCCAAAGCACCTCGGTCCGCAGTTGGCCCGTCGCCCCCTACTGGTTCCCGCTGTACAGCGTGTTCTCCGCTTGATTCTGTTAACCTTTTGACCATTTGAAGTTATTTTTGTATGCTTTACTGCCAATTTGGTGGTCATTGGCCATTCACTTGACTTGCGCCTGTTGCTTGTCGGCTGTCGGCTGTCCATGTCCGTTGTCTGCCGCTTGCCAGTTGCCAATTGCCTGTTGCTGCGGTTGCTCTTTTGGCACACAACGCACCATGCCTGACAGTTTGGCCGATTGCCTGGCCTCTACCTCTTGGTCTGCCCCTGTCCCTGCCCCTGCCTGTGTCTCTGCCTCTGTCGTGCGTTCCCGTCGCGGTCGCGGTCATCTCCTGGCTTGTGGCACACACATGTGTTGCACCGGCTTGGTTGAATTTTTAAGTACTCTACAATATTTTCATTTTATTTTCTTTATCGTTTATTTACACCTAATTCTGTTTTTACACGCATTTTTTTAAGTTTACAATTTTGTTTATTAGTTTCAACAACAACAATGGGAAATATAGATGATAATAGAGAAATTAATTTTGATGAACAAAATCATTTATATTGCAATCTGACGAAAACTTATTCGCATTATTGTCAGAAAGTGGCAGTGAATTAGATTTTGATGTGTTTTAGTTTTACTGCTTATACTCGATCACGAATATATACTCGTATATACCCGCGTCAGATAAAGCCTACTGGTGGCGTGCCAATTCGATTTAATCGATATATCTCAATGTATCGTCATCAACTTAAATCAACCTTTTTTTTGCATTATTTGTATTATCTATATACAATGTGCTAAAATCTATATATATATTGGTTATTATTACACGAGTATTGCGAAGTATATTGAAATAAAGAAGCTAATTTGCATAAAAACAGTCTTATAGCTATATCGACACGGCTATTGATATTGATCAAGAATATATACAATTTATGGGCTAGGTGACATCTCTTTCTACAACGCATTTACTAAAGAACTTTTCTCCCTTACTAACTATTGTTCTATTTGTTCTATTTAGTGGGGGCGGTAGTGGGCGTGGCCTAAGCTCGATCGATTAGAGGTGCATATCAGTAGTCTACCTACAAAACTGGTTGAATCTAGCTCCATAACTAAAAGAAATGTCTGCCATTAATATTTGCATAAATAAATACAACATTCTAGAATAAAGTTCAAAATATTCCATGCCCGAATTTTCGTACATAAAATAAGTGTTAAATGTTCTTAACTGAACATTGATTGAAGGTTACAACTTCTTGGTATTTTCTCTGAGTGTAGCCAACACTTTCATTAGCCTGATGTTCCAGCAGCTGTAAAACTGTTGCACGCGCCCTCAACTGGTAGCTGCCCCTTTCCCCCGTCCCCACCCCCTTCCGCAGTGTCATACATGCCAAAAATTCAAAGCATACTTTATGAAAATTGTGGGAAAAACTTAATTTTCTAGAAAGCTTTAAATGCTCATAACTTCAACTTTCAATGGTATTTTCGGATCATTTGAGGCCCATAGATATGGAAAATGGTAACTTTCATTGATAAT